>OU612043.1:18359093-18969926 GCA_914767935.1 Coremacera marginata
ACGAAACTCGCTTAAAATACCAGAAAAATAGATTTATAGTTGTGTACTAAAAAATAGTCAGCCAGTCCCTAGGGTTACCTCCTCCTTGTACCTATATTTGTTTTTTACATAATTTTGTATGAGAGGAACATACTAAAGCTGACCGATCTTAACGAAACTCAGTCAAATTACTAAATAAATATTTTTAGATGTACACCAAAAATTGGTCAAAATCAGTCTCTGATAAAGCAATTTTGGAGAATTTTTTTGGAAAAAATTTCTGTGAAATAGCAATGTTGGACCACTTTTCAAAATGAGATTTCACAATAAATCGGTAAAGTTTAGTGAATTTTCTACAGATTCTAAAAGATAATAAGCCATTCATACGGTATTTGTCGGACTCAAAGCCGAACTCAGCGGAACTTGTAGTTATCTAAAAAGATAAAAATATTTAAACTTTAACCAAATTTTATCTTTTACCAAGTTGAAAAGTCGTTCAAAATAAATTTTTTTTTTTTAACAAGAACAATTTTTTCTACAATATTTTTACTTTAAATTAAAATGCAAAATTGTTCAATACACATATTTAACAAAAAAAAAATATTCATCCCTATTGGGAATAAAATTTCACCCGGAATTAAAAAAAGAGAATTTTCATATTTTTACAAAAAGAACAGAATTTTTGAAAAATTTTAACACAAATATTGCATTCATCGTAATTTTTTAAGATAACAAGAAAAACAAATTTTCCCTGTCTAAAAAATTAAAATTACCTTTTTCAATTCCGGGGAAATTTTATTCATAAAAAGGCTGATTGTGTTTTATTATTTTATTGTCTTAATTCAATTATATTATTTCTTATTAAATTCCTATTTAGAGTATTATCTTTACAATAATGCCCAATTTGTACGATTTTTTGACAACAAAATTTTTAATTTTTGTCATTAGACAAACTATTGTGCGTCATCAGCTAATAACTATGCAAAATATAATAATGCAAATTTCAATATTTAATCCACACCATAAATATTTCATATAAGGATGCATTTTAATATATATAGTAATAGCATCAATAATGAATTTCTAATTTGTCTGAAACGTAAATTTCTGACGAATTGGGATAACTTACGCCCAGTTGAAAACCGCTCATCAAATTCCACAAAAATGCTTGCCCTTACTACGACTTTTTGCTAAATTAAGCATGACTTTATATAATACTAAGGAGGTATACCAGTATAAAATAATGTTCACCAATTTAACTCCGGACCTAATGACAATGGTATCATATTCATTAAATATCCGTGGATTATTAAATATCCTGGCTTTGGACACGCTGGTTATTACCAGGCGAAATAGGTTATGTAGTCAGATAGTTAAATATTAATTAACTGAGATCGAAACCTTAAAAAAGTTTTGATGACACCCTTTTTCCTATGATCATAATTTGTACGAAAAACTTATTGGCCACAAGCCCTTAAGACACAAAAAAAACTCATTAGTCAGCTTATCATCTTAAAATACTACCCAAAAACTATTCTGAGTTGAAAATGCGTCAGACAATGGGCATAATGCATTGGATTAATAGTGCATTAAAAATATCATTACCACTATTCATCTAGTGGTAATGCAAATTAAATTTCTATTACCATTAATATCCAATGGTAATGGGGAAATTTGCATTACCATTAATATGTAAGAGTAATGATTATATTATCGTCAATTCAATTTTAATTTGCATTGCCACTACGTGGGTAGAGGTAATGGAAATTTATTGGTAATGAAAAATGCCCATGTATGGTTAGAACTAGTGGTTAAAGGCCGTTCGATGATTCCAACTCTGATTGACTTTAGGGACGCTTAAATAAACGGAAACAGTCTGAGCTTTCTGTACTCCAAAGATTTCATACTAGCACCATGCTGATAGTTTTCCGGGAGTTAAACGAATTTGAAATGATTTGCTACAAATCATAAAATAATTTATTTCATCAGACTTCACATGAGTTTGATTGTTTGAAACTGTTTAAGGCACCACTTACATAATAAGCACATACATATTTCGTTGGCAAATTCGAAGTACAAAAATCACACTTGCAGGATAGTGTTTCAAAAAATACTTGATACAAAAATTTTTTTCTTATATAAAAATTTAGTGCTCCTTGAAATTAATTGATAAAAAAATTTTAATTTTATTTAATTTTTTTCAAATTTCTAGTGTGCTGTAATTTCTCGTTCGTTAATTAAGCAGAGATTATAAAAGAAGAAAAACAATTAACGGAAGATAAAATAGTTTTATGCAATAGCTAGTCCAATTATAAAAATAGTTTCGGCGGCAAATCTTACAAAATTTGATAGAAGGAAGAACATATTTATGCTCGCAGAACCTGCCCACTTTTGGCAATAATCAAACAACGATTAGGCTAAGCTCCGTCACAAGGGGCGCCCAATAGAAAGAGTCGAGTTGTTTATAAGAAAATTATCATCTAAACAAACATTGAGCCTGATCCGGAAGTCATCTGAGCTATTGATTGTGAAGCCAGACCCTTTGCATTATTTAAACAAAAATTCCCTCTGAATTTGAACAATGATTAATTTGGTAAACCGATAAAAATTGTTTTAATTTTAAGCTCACCCAAAACTACATCAAATGGAAAATTATTATTCCAGCAGTATCTGTAGCTGAGATGCAATCGTGCGAGCTGCAATAAAAAAAGCGCGAGATTATAAAAGTTTATAATTAGCAGCAAGAAAAATATGCGCCTGCATTTTTTTTTCTCGAGCAACACAATATATTCAAACGCGCGTTTTTATATAATGAAAATACTGAGTTTTTCGCATTTTTAAATTAATTTTATAGAAAAATTCTGCCGTACGCGTTACGCACTTAAACGTTTCCAATAGCGAGCTGAACGCCTCCTGAACG
Source organism: Coremacera marginata (assembly GCA_914767935.1). Lineage (NCBI taxonomy): Eukaryota > Metazoa > Arthropoda > Insecta > Diptera > Sciomyzidae > Coremacera > Coremacera marginata. The sequence goes on from OU612043.1 coordinate 18,361,993, forward strand.
TAGATCAGTTTTTTTTTACTCGCTGTTATGCGCACTTTTTTTTACAAATATTTCACAAGTTTTCAGACTATGCACTCAGGCCCAGGTCGTCTGGTGTTTAACTTTCTTTGTTAATTTTCAACTTATAACTTCAAGGCGCAGAACTATTTCAAATGATTGAAAAAAAAATACATATTTACACTGTAATGTTCTTTTTTTTTAGCATGGCCGCCTGCTTATTCGATATTTCAATATTTTAGATATGGTCACTCTGCATGCACGCATTAATTTTGTAATTATATTTAATACTAGCCCTGTTTCCAGACTTGCCTCTTTTTATATTTTTTAATTAGTTTTTATTTCTTGAATTTGTATTCAATACTTTTCCAATGCCTTGAGTTTTCCTCACGCTGCGACCGAACACACGCGATTCAATTTACAGCAAAACAATGGCGGCCGATTGTACAATTTTTTGAATATGGAAAAAAGCTAAAAAATTTTCATCAGCATACAACGACCGAGCGTGAATTTAAGCAACGACGTGTATACGTTGTGAGCCGAAATAGTAGTAGCTGTACTCGTTTTTACGACGTTCATTTGCCCGTACTCGTTGATATTACAACGAGTAGCACATATGGACATCTCGCTCTGACAGCAGTTGAAGATGGGTATTGATATTTAAATGCAATCCAGGTATTATTGTTGCCAGCTTGCTTGTTTTGTAGATTGATTGCCTATAAACTGCGAATCAAAACGTACAACTTGGACGGACTGTACGACATAGTGCATAATTATTATTTTCTTTTTTATTAATTTTATTAGGGGAACGAATACTGATAAAACAAAAATTTTTCAAATGTCGGTACTATTTTAAGCACAGTTTTTTTTTAAGAGAGTATTTCTTGACCAAAATATATTAGCATATATTATAATTGTTTTTAGCGGAAAATATATCTCCCTTTATTTCGCACAAATGCCTTATACTAGATGGAATGATTAGACATTAAAGAATATATATTAGTTTTCAAAGACTGTATTTGTGTAGTAAGCGTCTAGACAGTTGACAAGACTTTGATAAAACAATGAAAAATTTGAAATTTGATGAATTTATTTGTGTTAAAAAATACGAGCTAGAAATATTATTTTAAATGTCAACATAATTCTTTGAAAATTTTTTTTCTCTCATGCAATACACAAAATGTCATTCAACTGTGTTACGATCTATCTTCAAAAAAGTTCAAATAGTTGCAGAAATGAGTGTGTATAGGTTAATATTTGTCAATACATTGCAACTGTCTTAACACTACTGTCTAGTGTAATCGCCTGATAGTGCCGTTATGACACTGGCTTATTTTAGTATTTTTAATATCTTAAAACTAGCCACGGATAAAAGGAAGAGAAATACTTTCCAAGAAAGGGAAAAATATAGTAGGCTTTCTAATATGACGCTTTAACAAAACATCAAACAAAAGAGAAAACAGAAGAATTTAACTTTTTCGTAACTTTTAGCCACAACAAATGCAAATTTAACAGAAAGAAAAAAATTTTTGTTTTGCTTTTATAAACATTCATATAATATAGAAACGAAACTATATCCTCTTTATTAAAATAACATTAGTGGTATTCAATTAACGCCGTATTTGTGGTGTAAATAGCGTATGTGCCGTAAGTTCATACAACTTACCACACATACGCAGCTTACATCACAAATACATCGTTCATTGAATACCACTATTAAAAATTGGTAATTTTTAGCGTTTCCTGTTTCGAAGGTGGAAAAGAAAAATGTTGATGAATTTAATATTGAACGTCAAGTTTTCAGCCGTTAGCAGCTGAAAAAGTGAAACATTTTTGACTTTTTTTAGTATTGAAGAGTGACAGCTTAGGATATTTTATCACTTGATGTTTTTTCTTCACACGCATTGAAAAATGTATCGCTTTTTTGAGTGCTGCTCACTTTGTATTTTTCAGATTCTGAAAAAGCCAGTTTCATAACAAACGCCAAAACTGCGGTAATTTTTCTTGCTGAATTTCTATTTGTATGCTGCTTTCATCTTCTCCCACGAACAGAAAATCGGTGAGAAAAATTGCCACAATATCGGCGTCTGAAAATTAGCACGTTGCATTGAAAGCAAAAACCAAAAATTTTGATCGCCTATCAAATGACGTGTGATATAAAGTCATAGCCTGGTTGAATTGGTGTTTATTTGAGTAAGTTTAACAGTATAGATGTGAATGATCTTAATAGCCGTGTTCTTTTCATTGCTCTGTTCTGTAGCTGAACAGATTTTATACGTAAAACAAATACAACACTTACACCAGTCTTGGGTTAGGTGCAGCTTTTTTACACCATATACTGTTGATTCCAGAATTTCACGTCTGATGGCCAACTCAGTTTAAGGTGGCATCACTAACACAATTTGAGAGGCACTGTTTAAATTTTTAAATGTACTGTCAAAAGTGGTAGAAAAGAAAAGTTGAAACAATAAAAATTCTGAGTGTGCTATGAACAAAACTACTGATTAAAATAATTAAAAAATTTAAAATTCAAAACCTGATCCCATCGGCTGACATTTTTGACATTGCCTTCCGCGCCACCCAGCGGAAAAAATAAAAACTGAGCGTTTTTTCAAACTGATGTACGGTTCCAGAACACAGCAGTGAAAAAAACGCGGCTAATATTGGAAGTTAATAAATTTATGGTTTTTGTTATCAATTTTTTATCAATTTTTTTTTATTTAGTTTTAAGTTTAATTAGATTTAACACAAATGTAATTAAAAATGTTATGAGCATATATTTGATTATTTTTTTTTCTTTGTGTACCTCCATGTTGCCTTTGTATTCTATGTTCTATGTATCTCATTTTCTGTCATTTCTGCTTATTTCATTTATTATTAAACTGAGGTCCAAAAAATTTGCCTTACCTTACCTTACCTTGATCGAAAATAAATGGAATAAATCTTTTTCAAATATTTATATACTGTTGTTTATTACTTAAAATATTTTATTTATATTGTGATGACAATAGCTAATTTCTGTCCAACATCTAAATTCGATTCGCATGGAAAACAAAACGCAGTAGCTGGATTCCCAAAAAGTTAACGCCACAAATCCTTATCGTTATCGGTCATTGTGCCTGCCACGTTCATAAAAAATTACGGTTTTCGCTAGCTAACGACAGAGACAATTTTTAAGACGTTTAGGAATTCCGCTCTTGATATGTTGAAAACGTGAAATTGATTTTTCAACTGTAAATCGTAGTCCAAATCTGATTTGGATGATTGAAAAAACGTGGCTAATATGTTGACTAATTTTTGGGAAAATGTATATCATTACAAAAATTATACGAAGCACTGAAAAACCCCATTTTTAAGGGTCATGTTAAAAGGGCATAGTTTGTAAAATTAAAATGTTTTGATTTATATTCGTAACTCCTTTAAACAAAGTTGTAAAAGATTTTTAGTATGTTTTGATGTTGTTTCCTGTGAAAACAATGAAGTTTTCACCAAAAAATTAGAAAAATTATTGAATGGATAACTTTACGGTACATTTTCTCACATACATACTGTCACAAATGCAATAAACCATAAGCTATTTAGTATTTTACTAATTTAAAGTTATATATTAGCTGCGTTTTTTTCCAATATTCAAATCTGATTTGCATAGAAAATGAAATGCATCTCTGGAGCTCAACAGCATTAAGCTGTGCAGTTGATTATTGATTTGAATATTTCGGCTCAAAAAAAAAATCAGGCATGTTTCCTTTGATTTTTTTGAGGTTTTTCTTTAATTTCGGTGGCACCATTTGTGCCTTATTACTTACATGGGCAAGCAATCAGTTGCAAGTAGTGAATATTTATTGTCTTCGGAAAAGTTCAAAATTAGCTGCAAGTAGCTTCATTTAAAAATGTCATCGAATGCGAAAGTTCTCCCTACAATTGCAGTATCGCTTGAAATGAAGAAGTTAGAAAATGAGGAAAACATGTAACTAATGTTTCTTCTTGTATAAACTTGTGGAAGTCCCGAAAAAAATCCACAAAAGCACAGCAAAAACATCACTTTAAACCCCTTTTCTGACACTTACTTGCAGCAAGTGAAAAAATTCAATGCATAGGAAATGTCCTTGCAAGTAGCTTTGCAAGTAGGCTGCAAGTCCGAAAATGTGAGTGTGTTAGTAAAAATGTGTGGATGTATTGAGTTTTTCAAACCTCCACTTGCACGTGTGGACGCTGGGACAAAAACATACACTTACCCCCTAGCCACACGTGCCAGTTCGAAGACAGTAATAGTTCGAAAAACTCAATACACTCTCACTTTTCACTAACCCCCTAGCCACACGTACCAGCTCGAAGACACTAACAATTCGAAAAACTTAATACACTCTCACTTTTCACTAATACACTCACACCTTGGCATCACTGGCAGTCCACTGGCAACAATTTTTACTGAGACAGTGAATTTTGGCAACCACAGCCAGTGCGAAATCGAAGTAAGGAAACAGTGTTGTTTTTTCTCCCTAAAAAAATTCCAACTTTAAATATGCACTTTTCTTTCATGTCTTGTAGTGAAATATATGCAATTTTTTTAATTGCACATAAAATATCAGATTCTAAACAGATTCTACATAATAATTAGTTCCCCATTTTTATCCCGTTTAAGTTTGGTGCTGTGTTGGCATATAAAGCATCACTGAATAAAAGCAAACGGAATAGAAAAGTGGTCGAACCTTTGGATTTGACAACATTTTTCAAATGAACATTTACTGTCACATGTGGCCGCAGCGTAATTTGGTGATTATTTCGAAATATTTTCAAAGTAAATACATATTCTTTATTGGCATGCCAGTAATATCATGTGTGGCTGCAGCGTTACCCACTAGCCACACGTGCCAGTTCGTAGAGAGTAACAGTTCGAAAAACTTAATACACTCTCACTTTTCACTAATACATTCACACCTTGACATCACTGGCAGTCCACTAGTAACAACTTTAAGGGCCGTTTTCTCATCTCATCTATAAAGTTCACTTTAGCTAAAGTTTACTTTAAGGTCCTCTTTAGCACTTTTTCATTTTCTCGTGACTTCTTTAGTGTTACCGAAATGATAAAGTTAACGAGAACTTAAACTGCCAACTTTGTGAATATAAACACAAAAAGATGTTCGCAAACTTCAAAATAATTTCAACAGTTTTTTAACTTTTGACATTGCCTTCCAATTTCATGTTTCTCTCTTAGATTGAACTTTACTCGACTTTTACTCAGCAATATGTACGGAAACATATCTAATGAACAGAAATCAAATATAAAAAAAAGTCTTTTCAATTTAAAAATTTCAAAAACAAACACTGCACTGCCATACTTTCATACATATGTAATATTATTTTAAAGACAACATGTGAAAACCATATTTGCTTTACCGAGACGAAAATTTTATTTGATCGATAACTAAAGTAAACAAAGAGTAAAAGAGACAGTGAATTTTTACAACCGCAGACAGTGCGAAATCGAAGTAATTTTAAAGTAAAGTTGTCTTTTTTCCCTTAAACATTCGAACTTTAAATATGAACTTGCCTTTCTAATCTTGTAGTTAAATATATGCAATTATTTTAATTGCCCTTATTTGACACATAAAATATATGAATAATTTGCATTTAATGTTGAAAAATATTGATCATCAGATTTTACAACATAATTATTTTAGAAGAAATTATTAAATTAATTGAACTTTATCGCTCCCGTGAATTACTGTGGAATATGTCTAGTTCTTTGTTCAGGCGGAGTGTACATCTAACAAATGCGCTTCTATTACCTTGTTTATCCGACGTTTCAAGTCGGACCAGCCGACGCATTTCATCACAATCGCTTTTGCCGAGTGTTTATACGCAAGCAGCAATGGTTTCGCTGAAAATGGTAATCAAAGTGTTTCGAAAATTTTAATTTTTTTTTTAAATAACAATGGAAAACAATAATAATTAAAAATGATTTCTTTCTTTATTAATCAATTCTATTAAAACAATAAGGATTTTGCATATAAAACAGCTATGAACTGCTTAACCAAAGCCAAAGCATATGATTTCCCAAACATTTTAAAAGAACAGCCTGTTTATACACTATTTTAAACCGTCTTGAAAAAGAAGATTTATGCGAAGGTTTTAACCAAAACGATTTAAGTCAAACCGATTTCAAGCGTCGGATAAACAAGGTATATGTCGTGCTCCATTCTAAGGTGTGTTTCATATATATAACGCCACTTCGAAATTTTAAATATTTTTGTAACGGCCAGCTTAAACAAAAGAGAATGTTTTGCGAATTTGGTCATCTATGCAAAACAACAATAGTGAGCAAGACCAAAGTCTATTCTAATAACGGTACATTGTTTATTGCTAAATATTACTTTTAATGCCGTTTCATATTTATAACGCCACTTGCAATTATTCCTTCTGCTACGTTTGAAGTGGAGAGATAAATAAAATTGTGTAGTTAGTTTTCAAGACCTTACCAATAGAAAAAAATTTAGGCCGGAATACCTCGTGCAACCCAACATACTTGCGAAAAAATGGGAAAAATACCGGAATACCTCGTGCAACCCAACATACTGGCGAAAAAATGGGAAAAATAAAAATTCTTAAAGAATCAGGCTATGGAATTCAGGAAATCGGGCGTAGAATTAATCGCAGCCATAGAGTGATTCAACATTCTTTTATCAAACCTCAAAATTACGGCAAAACAAAATGTTCGGACAAAAAACAAATACTCTTACCGCGATCAGCGGAAAATAATCCGAGCTGCGAGCAACACTGCACACAGTTTAAAGTTTAAAAGAGTTGCGGAGTTTTGTTGCTGAAAAAGTTACCCGAACACCGGTATGGAGAGTGCTACATCAGTGTAAACTTATCCGTAGTGAACTTATGAAGTGTATTTCTGCTCTTTCTAGCAAACATAAGAGAACGAGCTTGGAATTTGCAAGAAGGAACATAGGAACAAATTGACTAGCAGCCAGCTTTTCAATAATGTTTTAAAAAAAGGTCCCACGTTGAAGTTTAATTTTGACATGTAATTTTTTCCAATTAGAAAAAATGGAATCTTGATGGCCAGGATGGATTTTGACATACGCCGCGACCCATTTCCGTTTTCTAAAAGAAGTTTTGGTGGAGAGAAAGTGATGGTGTGGGGTGGTTTTTCTGAAATTGAAAGTTGAAGCATGAAGAGCGCTGACTACACTTGTGTGCTGGAGAGCAGTTTGAGTCTACTTTTGGAAAAAAACGGACATACACAACTAGTTTTCCAGCAAGATAATGCTGCAATCTACATAAATCGAGATGGTTTCAGGCCAATTACATTGATTTATTGGAGTGGGCGGCAGATTCTTCAGAATGTAATCCCATCGAGAATTTGTGGGGAGTACTTGTACGCCAGGTGTATAAAAATAACAGACAATTTGGCAACGTGAAAGAACGGAAATCAGTTATTTTCGAAGAATGGAGTAAAATTGATTCAAACGCATTAAAAAATTAATTGCAAGTATGCCAAATCGCATTTACAATAATATTGAAGCCAATGGAACAGTAATTTAATATATTTTCTTTTTATAAGTTCAATAAAAATCGTTTTTATTAAAAATTTTGAGCGGCGTTATAAATATGACACAGCACCAAAAGTGATATTAAGCAATAAACAATGTACCGTTATTAGAAAAGACTTAACTTTAGCTCACTTTTGTTGTTGTGCATAGATGACCAAATTCGCAAAAAATTATCTATTGTTTAAACTGGCCGTTACAAAAATATTTAAAATTTCGCAGTGGCGTTATATTTATGACACATACCTTATTAATTAGAAGAGGTTTCACCCAGTACCTTCTATCTTTTGTGATATTTGCTCTTCTTTCAGCATTTTCTTCTCTTGATTCGTTCACTAATTGTTTCAATTCATATATAACTCTAAATAAATAAATAAAAGAAGGTAGCTGCATTTCGGACTGCGCTCTCTTTCTTATAGTCAAAATTGTCAAAATCAATTGTCAAAAGCATTTTCATCGCTCTCAGATTTTCTATGAGCTGTCAAGTTCGTTTTGACAGTTACGGCATTCGCCTGCGCTCTCTTTCTTATAGTCAAAATTGTCAAAATCAATTGTCAAAAGCATTTTCATCGCTCTCAGATTTTCTATGAGCTGTCAAGTTCGTTTTGACAGTTACGGCATTTCGCCTCTCCGAAATGCATCTACCTTCTCTTATGCTATCATGCTACCATGCTACAGTATTCGATAAAAAGAAATTGTTCATTACTTTCCAAAAGTAAATGCAACCTTGTGGCATAAATCAACATTGATATTTTGATCATTTATTTACATTTTAACTGTCGCTTAAGCTACCTACATCATATTTATAAAAAGAAAAATAATTAATTTTATAAATTAAAACTTATAAAATTTAAACAATTACCAATTCAGAATATAACTTTATTTACAAATATATCTAAGCATAAGTCATATTATGCCTAAGATTCGTTTAATAAGTTTTATATAAGTATTTAAAGTGAAGCCTATGAAATGAATTATTACTTAAAAATAATTGGCAATCATAATAAAATTTTCATTTTGTTATATGATTCGTTGTTTCTCAGTTTTGAAAGTCTTAAAATCTGGTGCATTTTTGTGGGAGAGAGCGCATGATCTTTTCTTCAATACTAACATATTATTTGTTATCAAATATCCAATCAATGATTTGCTACTCAACATATCAAAAGAAATATTTAAGTTCAGAAATCTGAAGCTGCATTTCTAAAAAATTATCTATAATAACTGCGGTCTTGTCAGTCATGGTATGTACCTCATTATAGAAAATTACAGTTTTCAATTACTAACGGCATCGAAATCACCGCTGAGTTATAGAATTCCGCTTCTGGTTTGATAAAAGTACTTTTCTTTCCATACTTTCCATACCAAGTAAATATCGAATCATGATATAGAATTATTTTCGTTAATCGACAAGATTATCTTATTTCGGCTTGCATTAAGGAATACTCCTTCGATATGGCAGTGCTGCCTGTACTCGTTACAATTAAATCGCCGCCATTTATTTCTATAACGGCCTTCATTACTTTGCTGCGGCGAAGTTATTATTTGACGTTTCTGAAATTTTGCTGCTGGTTTTGTTTACAAGCTAAAATAATTTCGATTTGTGAAAACTTTGCAAAAATATAAATAAAACAATTTCCAATGGCATTTCATCTAAGCACAAAAGAGCGCCTGCTGTTGCTGTTGGATGACATTGAAATGATATCAAAGTAAGAATTTAAAAAAACTGTACTCTGAATTTGAATGATCATCGTGGTATAACTAGGGAATTAATTGAAAACACGATTGCCCCAAAACACTTAAAAATGTCCATGATTGAGCATTGTGCGCTGGTGGATTTGTTGGTAAGCAAGGACGAGGAATTTCATGCAATGCTGCAGTTGGCCGATGAGCAGGCGAAAATAGAGCAGACAATGAATGAGTTGCGTGCCAAAGTTGATATACATGTAAGCATGAAAATAAAAAAAATCTGGATACGTCCATGTCATATCGAGTTAATTTTGTGCTTTTACAGGATCGTCAAATACAAAAACTACAAACTGGTCTTAAAGAAGCAGAGCTAGTGCTATCTACAGCAATATTTCAAGCACGTCAAAAGCTCAGTAGTATTAACCAAGCAAAAAAGCGTCCCGTGTCGTCGGAGGAACTCATTAAGTATGCTCATCGTATTAGTTCCGCGAACGCGGTAAGCGCACCCATGACTTGGTGCATTGGTGATGTACGTCGTCCATATCCAACTGATATTGAAATGCGGAACGGTTTCTTGGGTAAATCAGATCTCAATATAAATGGTGGCGGCGTGGCGCATCAAAATAATATACCGGATACCCAGACCCAGCGTAACCCATCTGAGGTACCAAATGCATTTCAAAATCAGTTCAATTGGAATATGGGCGAGTTGCACATGTCGATGAGTTCGTCAGGCAATTCGGTTGCCTTAGAGACTCGAGCTCACAAGGAAACTTCACAAGATGATGTTGAAGTAATGTCCACGGACACGTCAAGCTCCAGTTCAAGTGACTCTCAATAAATCTAAATAGGTTGCATTTTTGCTTGGAAAAATAATACGGCGAATTTAAACTTGATTCACAAGTATATTGAACAATTGCCTTTATATAATTTTTATTATTATAGATATAACAGGTTATTAATATAGATATAATAGGTTTATAAACGATAAATCACATTGTTGTAAGTGTTCTTTGTTACATTTGTCAGACTCAAGTGTAGTGGTAAGTGTTGTGGCGTCGCTTTAATTTCACTGGTGCTGATTTATCCAGACATAGATTTTATATGGACAATTGGATGATCCTCCGACAGCGGTTTTACGTATAGAGTCCATTTGTCACCGCTATTTCGGTTTTATCACAATCAGCAGATTAGTTTGAATATGCGTTTCTAAAACGTTTATCATATTTTGGATTTGCCCATTGTTTTGAATATTAAAATATTGCATTTAATAAATTAATGACAGCTTACACCAAAAATGATTTATAATTTGACCAAAAAGCAACGGAAAAATTTAAGTTGAAAATTAAATTTAAGACGTTTTGAACTAGAGATGGGTTGCTTATAATTTGTTATAAGTGTTATCTTGCACATAGCTATGGATTTTCATAGGTACTTTACACAGGCGCACATGCTTGCGAACTTGGTTGGCTTGAGGAAATGTTTGCCTGCTTGTGGCACTGTTGGCGGACCACTTTGAAGGTACGCCAGCTTGCGATGGCAAAATCAAAAGTTTTTCGCACTACAAAAAAAAAGTAGCAAATTTGACATTATAGAAGCAGACAAAAACTTCAAACTGAATAGCTACAGCGCTATATTTAAAAAAAAAACAACTCATTTCTATTGCAAAAAAATTCGTTAGCAGTGCATCTGTCAAACTTTTGGTTCGTTTCTTTATTTGCGTTTTATTAGAAAAACAAATTGTCTCTTATTCAATTTTGCTCGGTATATTTTTAGAAAACTTATTCGCCAAATTCAACCACAATAAATATAAGTTGTTACTTCAAAATATTCTTCATATATAACTTTAGGTAATAAATGAAATCAGAAATTTTACTTTTATTGCGTGATTGAACCAGAGGTAGATATAGGAAACTTCGATATTGGACTGTGGGAAAGAGATAGGACATAAGGCTATCTCTTTCTCTAAGGCTTATGTCAATACTAACACAAACATCACAGAAAACTCCCCAAATTCATGTGACATCCAAATTCACCATAAATGTGCAAGATTGTCAAATTGCTTATTGTTTCATATAAAATTAGTTAAGAAAAACTTCCCCAATTTAATGGGACATCCAATTTCATACACAGAATTCATGAGTTTTGCATAAAAAATGAGTTAAAAAAGGTAAAATCTGAAATAACCTTAAAAAATATGAAGTTACCTATTTATTTACCTCTGATTGAACTGAACGAACTTACAAAGACTCATTAGGTCATTCGTGTAGTCATGGTGTAAGAAAACAAAGTGATAGTGTATTTTTTACCTCACAAAAATTTTCCTTAAATCTGTTCAGAATAGCCGATGGCAATTGTTAGTAAAAAAATAAACAAAACAATGTGTTTTTTGTGAATTCTTACTTACTTACTTACTTATGTTGCCATAATAACCCGTGTTCGGGTTTCGGCCGACCTCATCAGATCTCGCCAGGCGCCTCTGCTTTGAGCGCACCTTCTCCAATCGGATACACCAAGTGCGGTTAGGGCTTCCTCGGCCTGGTCCATTCATTGGAGGCATGGCCGCCCTCGTCGTCGTTGACCAACGACCCTCGAGCACCTATTTCGCTGGAGCTTCTTCGTCCATACGATGGACATGACCTAGCCAGCGTAGTCGCTGCACAGTAATACGCCGAACTACGTCAATGTTTTCGTAGAGCTCATACAGTTCTTGGTTCATTCAGATGCGATAGTCATCGCCGACTCGAACAGGACCGAAGATTTTGCGAATAACTTTTCTCTCGAACACCCCCAGAGAGGAAATGAAGTCTAACCAACTTTGCAGGTAAACCGATCTCAGATATTGTTGCGTATAGGCAATCCCTTCTCGGGCTATCGAACGTAGCTTTGTAATCGACAAATAGATGATGTGCGTCAATTTGGTTTTCGTGGGTTTTTTTCAGGATTTGTCGTAGCGTGAAAATCTGGTCTATGGTGGACTTTCCCGGTCGAAAGCCACACTGATAAAGTCCAATCCGTGTTTTTGTAATCGGCTTTAATTTATCACACAGTACGCTTGAGAGAACCTTATATGCGATGTAAATAAGACTGATACCACAATAGCTGGCACAGATTGTTGGGTTTCCTTTCTTATGTATAGGACAAAGTACGCTGAGATTCCAATCGTCGGGCATGATTTCCGCTAGCCATATTTTGCTGATGAGCTGATGCATGCGACTTATCAATTCATCGCCGCCGGTTTTAAGCAATTCAGCTGACAGGCCGTCAGCACCCGCTGCTTTATTGTTTATTCTAACAATGACCACTTGACAGAATATGCCAGAATGAAAATGAAATTCATGTTCAAAATAAAATTTTATTTTTTAATTTTACGTTGTTTTTTTCTTGGTGTAGTAATTATAGTTTGAACACTTTGACGACGACAGCAACGACAAGCTGTCAAATAAGGAATGATTCTATATCGACGACAAAACGCCGTGGCATTAGATGAAATTATCTCCATAAGAAAAACATTTCAAAAAAATTGACAGATGCTGCAATGTTGCTTTCGTCATTAATATGTAGACGTCAAATATCTGGACAACCCAATAATAATTAAATCATGGGTACAACATGTTGTGTCTCTGATCAGTAGGAAGATTCCCAAAAAGTTAACGATAATAACAGTTGTCGTTATCGGTCATTGCGCATGCACAGTTTCATAGTAAATGACAGTTTTCGCTAGTTAACTACAGCTACAATCGTCGTTAAGGCGATTGGGAATCCCGTAACAGAAACTAATACTTTTGCTCTCAGCAGGCACGCACTCAACGGTTGCACAACAGTAGTACCTGCTGAAAGAAGCCAATAAGATTTGACACTAATTTATATAGTGGGAAAAAATTTGCTTCCACCTTGTTTTCTTACACCATGATGGTGATGTAAAATTTTTACTGAGGAACTTCGATACTCACATGGTTGCACTAATTTTATTTCAAAATAATACCATACTCTTGAAAACACAATTAGCGTGACATTAGACCGGTCTCAAAGGAAATACAGTTTATGTATTCGTATAGACACGATATTTTTAGAAAGTACGCGACAAAAGTGAAATAAAGTTTAATTATGTTACCAGTTCGTGGTGTTGTACCTTGTTTATGTTTGTATGTTGTGATTGGAAGTAAAACATCACCGTCTGTTACTATCGTATTCATTACAGTTAAGACGTTGAAAATATGCTATCAGGCATGTTCTGAAATTCGATTCACGTCGAAATCAGATTTACTTCCAATGATTGTGCGTTAAATTCAAAATTATTCAAAATTGATATAATTTGTTTAAAAAAAAAATTATATCGATAGTACCGAGAACCAAAAAGTATCATCACTTGTCGAATTCATATATTATGGTGGCTACATACTGCCAAGCCCATACGTCATACGGCCAATGTATTGGTAAGATTATTATATGAATGGAAAATATTCAAGTACACACTATAATTTCGATGTCATTTGGCATCTTAATTTTTAACGATTTTGAATGGATTTCCTTTTTGTACAGCTTTCTAGAAGATTGATCAAGGTTGATTTATAAGGTTGTCGCAGGGCTGATCGCACTCTTCTCAGTACCCATAATTGTCAAAACCAACCAATTTTGCGAATGACTACGAAAGAAAAACAGATGATAATAGAGAGCACTTGCAGATTTTCTATGAGCTGTCAACTTCGATTTGACAATTATGGGTACTCGCTCTCTCCCTTGCGACAACCTTATAAATCAACCTTGAGATTGACAAGAAATTAGGAATGAAATGCTGCTTGCTTGAGAGCTTATTCACACTACATACGTATGACATGCTGATATTGAAATGAAAATATTTTGGTGCTATCAAATAATGGCATGACACATCATACAACACATCAACAATCTCCTAAGTCCCAAGATAGACATGCCTATATTCTTTTACCGATTTTCTTATTTTTTTCTTGTTTTGCACATCGTCCACTGCTTGTAGACACGACGATTTTGCCGGACGATGTTTGCTTGCCGTTTCGCTCTTTGTTCATGTGAGCGAAAGAGTAAGAACGATAAGTCATCGCAAAACCGCTGATACGTAAAATTTTTTGGACGATTTTTATTTACGTCCTCTCCTCGGCTCCCACGTCCACGAAGAGAAAATCGGCGAGAGAAATCGTCGTCATATCGGCATGTTTAAAATGGGACTAAGTCAACACACAGTTCTGTTCGTTTAACGTAATTTAAATTGTTGGTTGCAAAATATTTGGCTCAAAATTTTTGGTTTTCAGGTGTATATAGCTCAATTGTTTTTTGTCAACTAAAGCTGGAAGTTCGTTAACTGCGTTTGCATTTGCGTCCGTCTACTCGCTAACGCAATCTAACTTTGACAGACGCTTGTATTCCTTACTTTTTTTTATTTCCTTTTTCATTTTCCATAGATTATACAAAGTAGAAAATGAAAACAAGTAAAAAAAAAAGTTAAATATACAAGCAAATGACAACATATGGTCGCCGTTTGTGTGAATATAATTGCATGATGCACCAAACAAGGTGGAAGTGACAGTTATTTATGCGATAGTAGTTTGTCCAAAATGGTACAAAGTAGAGAACGAAACAAGTAAAAAAATAAAATGTCAAGTATACACATATATCACAACATATGATCTTTTCGTGAATGTAGCCAACTGTCACTACTACCTTATTAATTGCATCATGCATGGGCTCACTAATACTTTTCAAACTCAACTGGTCATGTAAGAGCAATTTTTTATACTACGAAATAAAAAAGGAGGAGAAAAAGTAATGAGATTAATGAAGTGTCAAAAACTGAACGCCAATCACTTCACTGCCGTCTGGCCTACCAGCAATCAAAATGTGAAAGAAAGTACAAATAGTTCATTGAATGCCGTTCAAACGATCGTCGTCTGATCTCAGCCTATCTCCCTCCCCACACAATGTGAGAGTAACAAGAATTTCTCGCACGCTCTTTAGGGGCGGTCACATTATCAAATTATTCATCAAATTATTGGTCAAACAGTTTGACCACGCAAGTGTTCATATTATCAAATTTTTCGTCAAATTTCATTATTGTCTTGCACACCGAAGTGAACACATCAGCAGCACTCCATATGTTTTATTTTTTAATAATATTTTTTTTTGTAAATTTCTGATTTAATCTGCCACAGTTATGGATGTAGTCTATAAATTTCAATAAAATCATTACAAAAATCTTCTTCACCGTGCATTTTCAATTGATGTGTTCGCGTTGAAATCTTTTTTAAGTGATGAAATCACACTAGAAACTTTGACGAGTGTTTACACGTCAAATTTTTCATCTTAATCGTTGGTCAAACAACCGAAAAATCAAAATATTTTTATTTTCGTCAAACGATTTGACCAACAATTTGATGAGTGTTCACATGTCAAATTTTTCGTCAAATTCCATACATATTTTTAATGGTCAAATTTTCTGATGACTTGTTGCATGAAAAAATTGATGATGTGACTGGCCCTTTTGGCTTGCTTAAATCATGATAGAATTATCAAGGTATTAGTGACAGCAGGCTATTTTCTCACACACGGCGATCATAGGCTATCATTTGTTTGTATATTTTACATTTTTTTTTGTAACGTTTTTCGTTCTCAACTTTATACTATTTTTGACACATTTTGTTCGTCATACGAACTGTCACTTAACATATGCAGCACAAACTTGGACGCTTAGCAGCTCTGATGAAAATACTTTGGGGGTCTGCGAGAGAAAGCTCCTTCGCAAGATCTACGGACCGATGTGCTTTAACCCTTTAAGTCCTGGAAAAGCACAATTTTCATACGATGTTTGAGACTTATTTTCTGCCATAAAAAATTAAAGTAAAAAATTCTACTATTTTTGAGGTAACTCTTTTAATTGATATGGCTCAATTTAAATATAAAAAAAAACAACCAAATTTTTTGCGTTTGGTTGTTTTGTGAATCTTTTTCGCATCAGTAAAGTTTTTCAAATATTTATTGTTTTGAATCTAACCTCAAATTCGTAATCAGCGACCTCAAAAATCCCCCCCTATACATATATTTTCGTAATTTTGAAGCATTTTATGAAATTTGGTTGGCCATATTGAATTCGCCATCTTAAATTTTGAAAATCGAACCTATTGCTACTTTTATCACAGATGAGAAATCAAAATGTGCAGAAACAGTAGCAAATATAAATAAAAAATAAAAAGTTGAACGCAAAATAAAGTTAAACAAAAATAATTCTTTACAAATGTCGAAAACACTTGCTGCTGATGTGTCCACTATAATAGTGTGTCGCAACATTTCGTGAGACGTGCTGTTTGTCGCTTGTTGCGCTCAATGTGTTATAATAATCACTTCAACACATTGGCTGTATTCTATCCGAAAGAGCGTTCAGGTAGCGAAATAGCATAAAGTGATACTTTCTGCTGAATGGATGTTTTTTTCTGAAACGGCAAACAGCTGTTCGTCAATAAATTATATTGAAATTATTTTTTTTTTTTATCCTCCTTTTGAAACTAAAAATCTGCTTTTTGACAAAATTTTAAAGGAAAGTCCTCCTCCTTTGAAGACAAAATTGAGATGGGATGGTTAGTTATACATATGTATGTATGCTTTTATCTATAGTGTTATATAAAATTGAAGTGCAATTTTTTGCTTCCAGTGGCGAAACTCCCAAACGCCTTAACGACGATTGTCCGTAGTTAAGGCCCAACCAAAATAGACGAAACGAGACGATTGCAACTTGCCGAACGTCTGACGAGTTGAGACGCTAGCAGTTCGGTTCTTACGGAACAAAACGTATGGACAAGCTGTTTCGTTCAGCTTCGTTAAAATACGTTTGTTCATTTTGGGCAGCAACATTGAATTGCATTAAGGCGAACATTTTCGTCTCTACTCATTACGGAGCAACACGTCTATATTGGTTGGGCCTTTAACTAGCGTAAACTGTCATTTACTATGAAGACTGGATCGATTTTTATGAAATAAGTTTCAAAATGTCACATTTTTGATACAGCACAGTAGAAGGCTATTTTCATTTCGAATTTTAATAATAAGTATGTTTTATAAAAATGTTAACTTTTTTAGAAAGCCATGCCACCCACGGTGCCACGAACTGCTTGATCGTTTTCTTGCACGCATTTGTGTTGCGAGAGTTTCAATAAACAGCTGATTCTAAACACAATTCAGATCTACTCCAGTCTGATTAAAAATCCTTTGAAGTTTGGTGTTCTAAAAATAATATGTTTCTAAATGCAGATAAATGCCAAACTATGATCTTTTCGAGAATTGATTGGCTTAACTCGGGAATTGATAGAAATCATTTTCGAATACATTCGTCGATTTGAAAAAACTTTTCAAAAACTTTAGAAGGAATTTTGTGTGCACCTTTCAAACTGGTAACTTCGGCGAAATGAACAAAATGTAGCTTCAACATCTGAAAATTATGAGAAAAAGTTAGGGAAATCGTGATTTGTGTGTGAGTACCGCCGATTGCTTGAAAAAATATATTTTCAAGTCTTATATTGTATTCGATAGATTGCACATTTTTGAAAAAAATCAGAACAAAAACGAATTTTTGACAATTTGCGAGGACACTGGACGAAAATTAGATAAGCATTGAAAATAGAAATTGAAATGTCAAAACACCGCTAACGTTTAACGCAACTGAGTTGCGCATGCGTTGATACGAACTCAAATACTTCAGGATTCGGCATCAGTTGTCCTGATTTGCATAAAAAAAAAAACCAAAGTTTAATATAAATACACATAAAGACGAAAAGAAGATATTTATCACCCTTCGCGCTTTGCTACGCCTTAGCGTTCTTATATTTTGCCTGTCTGAAAAAATTTAAATATTTATAGACAATAAACGAAAATAAACTAAACTGTATTTTGTAGAACAGCGCCCTCTGGGGTTCAAGATATAGCAAAATACATAGCGCCAAAAGACTCACCGCATCCGAAAACCACTTATAAAAATCATACTTATCGGATAAGTTGTTTTGAGTTTTTTGCGGTATTTGCACAACAGCACCCTCTGGTTTTCCAGATAGAATAAAAAAATAACGCCAAAGCCCTTTCCATACTCGATATCAAATCCTATATATCCGATATACAAATTTTTATCTGAATCGGATGAGCGAATTTTTGTTGAGTGTTTCACGATTTCTTAAGTGATTTGCACTGCAGCACCATCTGGTGTTTAAGATAGCGCAGAAAAAAAAGTTCAAAATACCCTCTCAAAATACCCTCTCAAAATACCCTCTACTTTTCGAGACAGAGCAAAAGAGATAACGACAAAATAGCAGGGATGATATTGGCTTTTCTGTAGAAGGGCCAAAATTCATATAAAAATAGGGCCAATTTGACATTAATAGGGCTTTAAGATTTAAAAATTGTAACTCAATATCAGAGGCCGTACCAATTATTTTATAATATATTATAGCAAACATTTTATAATAAAAAGCAAAAAATAATAATTATATTTTGACTCTAAAAATTTTGAGCAAAAAGTAATAATTATTTCTAGTTTTTATTTGTTAGGGCAAAAATAAAAAGCAAAATCTAACCGATAATTTTTTGAGCACTAAATAACTGGTAAGTTTTAATTTTTATTTTTTAAGACAAAAATAAAAAGCAAAATCTGACCGATATTTTGTTGAGCACTAAATAACTGGTGAGTTTTGATTTTTATTTTTTAAGGCAAAAATAAAAAGCAAAATGTGGATCTAAGGTTACGGTTGAACCAAAGTTTTACTAATTTTAAGGCAGGAAATGCACGCTCCACGCATGATGACGATGATGATGATGACTCATTAAGAACTGTAATTTAAATGATTAAATGAAATCACTTCCATCTTAAATCAAAAATTTTGGGTGAAAGTGATATAACTAGTTTCAGGTTATTCTTTCAAAATATTTTATTACACGCGTTGTTTGTAAAAGTTAAAAAGACGCCAAAATTAATCTATAGATAAAGTGTTTCTAAAAGAAAATTTTTAACAAGAACATTTTTCTGATTAGTCAATCCTAAATTTGATAAATAAAAATAAAAATTGTAAAGCTTTTCCACAAAAACCACACACCAGATATTTCCATCTTGAAATAGTCGTAGAATGTCAGAAATGAATAAGCAATTTAATGAAGACTCTCCGTCAAGTCTTGCAAGTAGTCTAATTAATGAAACGGGACTAGGGTTCACTCTTTTCATCTAAACTCAACTTGGGAAATAAACTAAGCTTGAAGAAATTACATAAAAGTTTGCTCTTAATGGGACAATGACTGTATTTAAAAAAACTTGTTTTACTGAGAACAATTTTAAAGGCGTAGGAAATCTCGCCTTTACATAAAATACACACAATAAAAAATAACATACGAAATGAAATGAAAAATCACCCAACATTTTTCATACGAAATTGGGGTGAATGAAATACAAAATGAATGGGAAATTCAAAAGAAAAATCACCGAAAAAATTGGACAATTTTGCACATTTTTTAACGAAATTTCGCTTTTTGCTGAGGGTTTTTTTTTATACAAAAATCACCTACTTTTTTGGATGCAGTTCCGCTTTCTGTTTTTAACTGATAGTTCACATTGACTACTAGTGAAATGGTAATTATAACTCTTTTTTATTTTTATCACTTGATCCTTATGTTTTTTAAAAATTTGAAATAATTAACTTAAATCGGTCGAGGGCTATCCGTCACCTCTTTCCACTCGCGGTTGTCTTACCTTTACATGATCACAAAAAATAACTTTTTTTTTTCTCCAGATATTTCTATTTACGAAATAAATCAAAGATAGCTTACAATTGGCTTCCAGAAATTTCGAACGAAAAAAATTACAAAAAACCCGAAATTTTCCATACAAAATCGGGCTTAATTCGTCGAAAAACAATTACCGAAATTTCTACCGATTATGTCATTTCTTCGGGTGTTTGTACCAATAAAATTAAGATCTTTTTTGCAAATACTTGAAAAGGAAGAAAGGCCCGAAAAATAAGCTTGTAATTTAGGGCCGAAAAAAATCGCCCCTTTTTCGCCAAATTAAAAATAAAAAATCGCCCGAATTTTTGTTTACCGAAAAGTTAAGAAATTTCCAATTCAGTACGATAAAATGGTTCGCCCTTTTACGGAAGATAAAAGAATATTGTTCCATAAAAGAAAAAAAACACCATCTAAACCTTATCCCTACATAATGTCCATGGACCCCTTGTTCATGAATTACATCAAAAAACAAATAAAATGAATGAAATCTTTGCAGATATTTTTACAGGGGAATATTAATTTACTACTCAAATCTGTTCTTTTATACTTTGATAATCTTATTTATAAATAAAGACCGAAAAACTGCTGAAAACTTCGGTCGTAATTTCCATTTTCTTTCGAGTCTTATTTCCAAACCATTCGTGCATTATTTTTTTCTTTCGGGCTCAATTGCAATTTCAAATTCGGGCGTTTTTTCCGAAATTTAATGCTTCCAAAATTTCGGGCTTTTTTGCCATTTTTTTCGGGCGTAAGTTCTAGAAGCCTTATAATCACTTGTTCGTCGTCGTCTATACAAGCAACAATATTTTCAATTTAGAAGCAAAACCCTTTGTGACGGCAGATATTGGTTGTGTCATTTTATTTTTGTCAAGCACTACAACGCCGCTGAATTGCATTTTGGAACATTTTTCCAAAAAAATTTTGTACATTTTTTCGTTTTTATTGTGTAAAAATTTTTTATTCTTTTCGTTTAGGGTATTTTTTATTTTATTTTTTCGGTGATTTTTCTTTGGCATATTGAAATCATATACATCAACCAGTAAACTTTTCTTTTAAAAAATTCCGATTTTTTTTTCGGTAGAATTTTCCAAAAGGGCCAAAAATGAATAAGAAGGGCCTCGGGGCTTTTGAAATGAAAAAGGGCCCTAAAAAGCCCTGAAAGCCCCCAAATATCATCCCTGCAAAATAGTAGCCGTACACGAAAATCCTTTAATACAATTTTTCATCCAAATAGGATGAGCGGCTTTCTACTTTTTCACTATTTCTTAAGAGATTTGTACTACAGCGCCCTCTAGTGTTCAAGATAGAACAGAGTAGATACGTCATAAAATCTCACCATATCCGAAAACCTCTATACACAAATTTTCATGGAAATCGGATGAACGGTTTCGGAGATAAGCTATAAAAACAAAATGCCTTAAACACGATCGCAGCGCCACCTTCCGGGTCCAATTGTGAATCTGAACCATCCAGGAATCCACTCAAACCCACACAAAAAATTTCATCAAAATCAGTGCAGTCGTTAAGGAACAGTTTAATAACATTCACACGTACAAATTGGACAACAGTGCCCTCTAGTTTCGAGAAAGAGCAAAAAAGATAGCACCATAACCCTTGCCGTTCTCGAAAATCGATATTTACAAATTTTCATCCTAATCGGATGAGCAGTTTTAGAGTTTTACATGATTTCCTAATATTTGTACTAAAGCGCCCTCTGGTTTTCAAGATAGCACAAAAGAGATAAGTCCAAAACACTCACCGTATCAGAAAACTCCTATTTTCCAATTTTCATGTTTTTCGAGGTTTTTCAAAATATTTGTACTACAGCTCCCTCTGGTGTTCGAGAGAGAAAAGAGTAGATAAGTGAAAAAAACTCAGCGTGTCCGAGAACCTCTACATACAAAATTTCATGCAAATCGAATGAATGGTTTTGGACTTTTTAGACTTTTTTAAAATATTTGAACTACAGTGCCCTCTGGTATTCAAGATAGAACAGAGTTTATAAGTCATAAAAACTCATCATATCCGAAAACCTCTATATACCAAATCATGCAACTCGGATAAAACGCTTAAGAGTTTCTTGACGTTTCTTAAAATATTTGTACTACAGCGCCCTCTGGTGTTCAAGATAGCACAGAAAAGATAAATGCAAAACATTCACTGTATCAGAAAACCTTTATATTCCAATTTTCATGCAAACCGGATGCACGGTTTAGGAGTTTTTCGAGGTTTTTCGAAATATTTCTACTACAGCGCCCTCTGGTGTTCAAGATAGAAGAGAGCAGATAAGTCATAAAAACTCACCGTATCCGAAAACTTCTACACACAAATTTTCATGCAAATCGGATGAACGGTTTTGGAGATAAGCTAAAAAAAGAATGCCTGGAACCCGATCGCAGCGCCCCCTACCAGGTCCAACGTTTTTTACTGGATAAAAAGTAGCCTAAATGTTGACCGGGGATATAAGGAATCGGATGTCAAGTTTCATTGAAATCCATCCAGTGGTTTTCGCGTGATGCTTTAACAGACAGACAAACAGACAGACAAAAATTTTAAAAATGCGGTTTTCCGACTCAGTGTCATTCAAAATGTCCATCACAAAAGGAATTTTAAAAAAATATTTCATGTACAGATTTTTTTTTTTTTTACAATTTTATATATATTAGATATTAGATATAGATTTAATAAAACAAATTATATGGCTATTGCTCCTTTAAGCCGCATGAGTTCCTTTGCTAACATTGCATCGTTTTTGATGTTAATTTGTCAAAAGGTCAATTTAAAAGTAGATTTAAAATAGTTGTGTAATTAGATCTATGTATAGGCATGGTTAGTTGTTACGTCTTTTGTTGTCCCTGAGCCCAACCCATTCATTGGTGGGTAAATTTTTCCCACATTAACTACATTAACTTGTAGTCTCTTGGATGG
The DNA here is from genome assembly GCA_914767935.1 of Coremacera marginata. NCBI lineage: Eukaryota > Metazoa > Arthropoda > Insecta > Diptera > Sciomyzidae > Coremacera > Coremacera marginata. The sequence goes on from OU612043.1 coordinate 18,384,948, forward strand.
GTTAATGGTGAGGAAGTGCGTAAAGAACTTTATGTTGCTCTCTACATCAAGGTTCCTTAATATAGGTTAAGTCACTTGAGAGAAAAGCACTCTTTTTCGCCTTCGCTCGAACTGTCAAAGTAGCTGTTAGCTACAAATTGTACAGATTCGTTATACAGATTTTTTTTTCTTGATTTCCTTTCATCCATTCTGACAGTTCGACCGAGCTTCTCTCAAGTGACTTAACCTATATTAATGAACCTTGCTCTACACTTATCTTTTTCAGCTCAACTAGCACAGCACCATGATGCAACTAGCAAGGTGGTAGTGACTGCAGGCTATATTCACACACACGGCGATCATAGGTTGTCATATGCCTGCATTTTTTACTTTTTATTGTTTTCTTCTTGTTTCGTTTTCTACTTTTTACCTTTTTTGACAATCTATGATCACAAAAAGAGCTGTCACTAGCACCTTGTTAGTTGCATCATGGCACAGCACAACATAAAAAACAGATGAGCCTCGCGCAAGGCGAAAAGTGTGATTCATATAAATACAGTGCTGAGCTGCAAAACAAAACAAAAAAAATATGTTTTTATTTCGTTTGACATGCATTGCCTTAAGGACTAAGGTCACACGGTGATCGTTTGGATGGCGTTCAAAAGCTTTTGTTGTTGCATTCAATAATATAAAAAAATGTATGTGAAAAAAAACCACTGTTCCTGCTAGTGAAACTATAAAAATAAAACTATTCAATTCAATAAATTTTTTGTAGAAAAACAAAGTGTCTGATCTTTTACTAAAAAAATGTACAGTGCCTACACAAGGAAATTGTAAATAATTAAATAAATTAATTTTTTTACAAAATTATTGCAGACCATAAAGATAATATAGATAATATATATATATATATATATGAGAATGAAAATCATCAGTTCAGCAGCAAGTTCATCATTGCCCAGAAAGATTTTTAAGATAATGTCGTTTTTTTTTTTTAATCTTGTCAACTTATATAAAGGACATTGAACTTATCATGAATTCCATCAGTGAGTTAAAACAAAAACTTTTTCCTTGAGAGATAAGTAAAACCAATAATTTCATAATTATAAACATGTTTTTATTAGTTTGCTTTTTCTCGCTTGTTTTTTTGTTTTACTTTTAATAATTATTTTTTAACTTTTTATTTATAATAATTTATAAATAAAATACTCATACTTAACGCTATAAACTATTAAAGTTTGTGTTTTTTTTGTTGTTTGTTTTTTTTTTGTTTTCTTTGCTTTTTGTTTATTAAATGTACATAATAACTTTATAGGCTTCAATATGTCTTTAAATATAGCTATAGTTTGATTTCTTTAAACTTAAAATTTATTTAATACAATAAGAAAAAGTTGAGTTTATTTGCCATTTTGTTTTATTTTATTTACAATATATTTTGCTATATAATTGTTATTTTTCTCTTAGTTTATATAATACAATAAATTCTCAAAGAAATTTCATTTATATACACATACATTGCAATTTGTGAAGTTAAATATATATATATTTTTTTATTTTTATTTTTTTTTCCGTGTTTTTTTTTTATTTTTTTTTTTTTGTTGTAAATGGTTATCATTTTTCTAGTTTATAACTTTCATTGCTATCGAGCATTTAGGTTTTGTAGTTTAGTTAACAGTTTAAATGCGCACTTTTAAAATATTTTTAGCTAACGGTTTATAATAACAATTATAAGTACATTTTTGTACAGGCAGTCAAGAAAAATTTTGGAAATTATAACGTTTTTTGAAAATGTTTGTAAAAAGCTTCCATTGAAATTTAGTTATAAGAGTTAAAACTATTTTAAGCCCAAACAGATTGAATGATTTTTTCGACTTTTGACGTTTAGCTGCGCTGACGTTTGAGTACAATACACAATTTATGCCGTTGTCTATGTTCAAACTATTCGGGATGCATAACAAACTGTTTGTAATTTAAAAATTTTTCTTGAGTTAAATTTTAAAAACGTTAAAATTTCCATAAATTAAATTAGGTATTTTATATTTTGAAATTGAAATGATTGCATTTGTTGCTGTTAAATCAATAGCTGCTGACAAGTTTAAAACTTTAAATTTTTGGTTGATTTTCCAGCAAGAAATTCAATCTAAAATGACAAAAAAAAAAAACAAACAACGCAGCTTTTTCAAAAGTGTACAAAAAACATGAAAATCGAGATTACATCCCTGGCGACAGCTACATTGAAATAGGCATCGATAACATTTTAGATTCACAAATTTATGTTTGAAGATTTTTCACAACCTGAGCAATAATGAGTGGAAACTATTAAATAATTAATCGCACGATATACTATAAATATATCGCATGATAGTTTTGTTTGTTTGCTTATGTAACATATAGAGTTGATTGTAGAAATTAACAACAAAGTAAAGTGATTTAAACAAAAATGGCGAAGTTAAGCTTGTTAAACTGTACTCTAAGGCTGCTTTTACAGTGCAAGCTTATTGCTGAGCCGAGCCGAAACTTGCTTACTCTATTGTTCCAATGTGTTTTTCGGCTTGGCTCGGCTCAACAATAAGCGTTCACTATAAACGCGCCTTAAGCTTGTTAAACTGCACAGTTTATGCACAAGTCTCAGTTAAGAACAGTAAATTTATTTTGAGACTCAACAAGACTGAAACAGCAAAATATTGTATATAAGTTTCAGCAACTGCTCAGTTATATTCTGAATTAGTGCCAAAGGCATGTTTTTTTTTTTAAACATCAATAACAAGCTTTTGAATAGATTTTTTAAATACAACGAAATAATCGTTTAAACTAAAAATGGACGTAAAGGAACCAGCAATTTATATTTGTTCTGTCTTCTTGAAACCAGGCCTGTGGCACTACAAACTTTAACGCCTGGGCGGCGATGGCGGCGCTATATCAACTGCACCTGCTTCAATCTCTGAGACACGCGGCGACATAGGCGTGTTGTTCCAATGGAACTTCATTGTCACCAGTTCTTACAACTGATACTAACTGCCGACCATAATGTGGGCCGGTTGTTCTAGCTCATTGTCATGTACGGATGAGTAACGTGACGTCGCCACTGGAGTCAGGCCACTCTTAAAGAGTTCATCGGAGCTGAGCTTGCAGCTGGGCATTAGCTCGGTAAATTCCGAACCCAAGCCAAAGTCCATATCAAGGAATCCATATTCCCAGCTTGATGCAGCTGTGGAGCTTGCCGCTGCTTGTTGACTCAGGCTGCTGGCATAGGATGAGGTCATCGAGTAGGTTGCCGAAGATATTGTGGAAAGCGTGGTAAATGTTGCAGTTGTTGTTGCAGCTACACTGGTACTGGTATTTTGACTATTGCAGAGACGATTCGATACTGCGCTGCCAGACGACAGCTGCGTGTTGTTGTTGCTTATCGATGTAGATGCATGAACGGTGGTGAAGCTACCGCTAATGGCTACCGCTGTGGCTGAGGTAGGTGCTGCAGTATCAACTTCAATCGCTGTTGTGTTGCTAGCAGATGCATTGTTATTGACTGATGTAACTGTTGGTGCTGACGGTGCGGCTGGTATGATAGAGAATAATTCGTTGTTATTGAGCGGATCTAGAGCCGATTGTGAGGAGAGGCTTAGTACGGAGCTCCAATTGATGGAACGAGTGCAGTCGTCGTCCGAATAGCTGCTGTCGGCATCTGCTGCGGTAACAAGTGCGGATGAAACGGCTGCGACAGCTGTTGATGCTGCTATTGTGGAGGGGGAAGCGGATGTTAACGGCTGTGTTTGATGTTGCTGTTGTTGGTGCTGATGCTGTTGGTGTTGTAGGAGTTGTTGCGTTGGTGTCGAGGCAGGCGGTATTGAAATCACAGGCTGGTTGGGAAACGGCGTAGCTCTGCCTGATTGGGATTCCCGAAACGGATAATGATCGTAAGGATGCAGCGCTGCAGATGCACTCACCGAAGGATCACAGTTGTTGCTACTGCTTGCAAATGCTGTTGGTGTGGCGGCCGAAAGTTTTTGCTGTTCTTGCAGCTGCGTGCTTAGAAATGGCAGCGACGTTGCTGCAAGACGTTCGGCATTGTGGTTGTTATAGAGGTGTGGTTGATGTTGTTGTTGTTGTTGCTGCTGTTGGAAGTGCTGCTGCTGCTGCTGTTGCGGCTGAAGCGACTGATAATCGAGGCTAGCCACGCGTGCGCAGCTCATGACGGGCGAGTATTCTTGATGTTGTTGCTGCTGTTGTTGTTGTTGTTGTTGTTGCTGCTGCTGCTGCTGTGTCACTTGGAGCTGTTGCTGTTGCAGATGCGGTTGTGGTTGTGGCTGCTGTTGCTGGTGGTTATGCTGCAGCAGATTGTGGTGGTGGTGATGATGATGGTGATGCTGCAAGTGATGCGGATGATGCAGATGCTGGTACTGCGTATGTTGATGATGTTGATGCGCAGCATGCGCCGCCTGATGGATTTCTTTTGTCTCCGTCTCAATCTCACGATCAATATACTTCAGCGTATTGCAAATGAGCACCGATCGGTACAGCGACTGTTCGGACACCTGCCGAAAGCGTGAAAGCTTAAACATCGACAGATTGCGGATCTTCATGCGGATGTCCTTATAACAATGTTTGTTCGTATTGCACCATGTGCTGCGACCCTCGCAGCAGCGTTTCAGCGCATGACGCGCTTCTAGTGCACTAGCCGCAATATGCTGTTGCATGCTGCTGTAGGGTGGAGGTGGTGGCGTGGCCGTCTGCTGATCGGTTGACACGGAGCTTAGCGATGGTAATGGTGGAGTTGGAGTACTGCAGCCCAAATCCAGATAGGACTTGCCATTTTCCGCGCATCGTATGGTTTGTTGTTGTTGTGGCGGGGGATACTCCGCCTCGGGTGGCACATAGAACTGTTGTGCCCCATTGCCACTCGGCCACTGCGGAAATGCTGCACCGGCGCCGTTGCTCATGCGCAGATGTTGTGGACCGCCCGTGCGTGAGCAGTTTTGCTGTGGGAACGGCTCAGAATAGTAGTTTGGGCGTGTTACGCCATAAGCACCGTTATGCGTTGTAGTTGCAGATGGCGCATAGCTAACGCTGCGCTGTTGCTGTAACGCACTAGCTGGCGTTGCGGCAAAGGGATGGTAACGCAGCGGACAATAGGTTGGTATGATACTTTCTTCCTCTTCATAATCATCCTCGAAGTCATCATCGTCATCGTCAATCTCATCGGTGCTAAGGAGCGTGGTGGCAAGTGTGGAACGTGTAGCAATGCTGCCCCAAGGATCGCTGGGCACGGCTACAGCTTGTAGCTTAGAGATGCAATCGACTGGCTCAGCATGTGTGCCATGCCAGGTCTCACAGTGCGCTGCTGCAACTTCTTCTAACTTAGCTATAGAATCCTCCGGCACGGGTGACAATGCGGTGGGTGGCAAGGGCGTTGTGGCAGCAACGGCAACGGAGGAGGCAGTGGCGGCGGCGGCGGCGGCTACTGTTGACGGCATGCTGGACACAAACGTTGGTTTAGTTACTTCAATACCGTTTATAATACTAGTTGTTGCGGTTGTTGTTGTTGCTGGTGCGCCAGGAGGTTTTCTGTGGGAATTCAAGTCGCCGCAGTTTTTAGTTTTATTAGTGTTGTTGTTGATATTGTTGTTGTTGTTGTTTATAGCAGATTTGCCATACAACATCTTCTCCTCCAATGCCTCAACCAGGCTGCTATTTTTGGACCACTTGCTGACTTTTATGGGTGGCGAGCAGTTTGTATAAGTGTTGGCTTCTTTGCCATCGAATGTGATTTCATGTTTCCGCTTGGTAGCGGCTGTAGCTTGAAGACCCATTACTGAATTAACCTGTAATGAAAGAAAGATCAGCATTAGTTTAACATCAAAAGACGTAGTTTTTTAATAAAAATGTTCTTTATTTAACCAATAAACTGTTGCGTGTTGTGTGTATTTGTTAATTGTAAAAAACAACAGATTTTCTGTTCGTTTGACAAACTGTTAGTAATTTATAGCATATCTTCTTCATTTTGCCACTACACAGTTCTTTTTCAACTACTTTAACAAAGACTAGCGTAAAGAGCAACAATGTTGTTGTAGTCTTTAACAATCTTTCAACCATAGCCATGCTCCCACATCTAATTCCAACTCAACCCACTGCCTTACCATGCTTCACCACGTTGACGCGTTCTGCGTCATGTTTCAGCTCCAAAATGAACAGAAAAAAAAAGAAAATATAAAATAAAATAAAGAAAATAAATAAGAAAAAATAAGAACTTATAAAGAAACAGAAAATTACTGCCCACCCCAGCAGCACTTGGATGGGAGCTACAACTCGACAATGCCGACGTAGCAAACGTTGTCGTCGTCGTCGTAGTCGTTTGATGACAACAAAGACAACGTAGAAAGATCGACGCCCAACCAAAACTGAACGACAGACCAAGCGTGCGTCCCCCCAACAATCTCTAAACACCCCCCAAACAGAAAGTAGCAGTAGAAGCTACCCCAGTTTGAGGCATGAACCAAGCCAAACAACCGACCTAGCAGACACAACCGAGCGAACGATACAGCGACAAAATGAACGTATAAACGACCTAACGACAAACCCAAACCAAACCGTAGCTAGTATCAAAAAAACTTCTTAAAATATAACAACATAAGGGCGAGGGAGCAACATTTCATTCCTTGCATGTTCCATTCTTCATCCTTGCTTATTTCATTTAGCTTGGCTTTACCAACAAAAAAAGCTTTGCTAGCACAACCATCTACCGAGTGGTTGTATTGGGTGGTGGTTGGTAGTGATGTTTATGCTGTCGTCTGCTATGCAATCAGCTCGCTACGACATTGAGCTAAGACTAACTGAACTCTAACATAGCACAACCAGAGTTACCCTCTGTGCTGTGCTGCATATGCTGCTGTAGTTTGTCGTCTAAGCGGCCGCATTCGATTTAGGAAAATCCATTAAAAAAAAACCCCTCTAACGAATTTATGCGAAAGTTGACAGTCAACTTGTGTGGTGATCAGCAGAAAAAGGGAAGATTTTCTTCGCACACGTGCAAGCCAAGTGAAGAAGTACCCTTAGATTAAAGACATCTAAAAACAGCTGATCTAAGGTAAACTTTTAAGTTAACATGGCGAAAGCAGAACAGGCTTGCAATGTTTATGATAGCTAGACAGTAAAGTTGATTGGGAAGTATTGGTGGGTGGGTAAGTTTTGTGCACAAAGCTCTTTTAAGACGATTTTGTGACGGGTTTTCTTTGAAACTCCTAATAACCGATCTATAGTCTTGTCTGAAGCTATTAAAGAAAGAATGTATGTGTAAGTGTACGAAGAAAGAAGTAGTTTGGTAGTTTACCGTACCAATTTCTAAGCTATATATAAGCGACTCTTGATGCTACTCTAAAACTGTTGGTCATGAATGGCACAAATAAATGGATGACGGAGAAAGACGATTTTTTCGATTCGGTTTCTAAGCGATATATCAAATAGCGAGTGGCTCATTTAGTCTGTTAAATGAGCAAGATAACATATATAAAAATAGTCGGACAGGTATATAGATGATGCAAGAAGAAAGTTTTCTCGTCGTCGCATGACTAACACTAAAAAATAACAAATGACTTATGACTACGGCCACCAAAGGTTTTAATCATTTTTAAAGGGAAACCTATTTATTAATGCCTAGATGGCGCAGTAATCCGTAGCAATATCAATTAAAGCTCATCTGATAGCATAACGTTCTATTCCTATTAATCGAACACTTGTCTAAAACACTGTTCACATTATCAAACTACACATCAAACAAGTCATCAAATAATGCGACTAACAAAAATATAATTGTGGTCACAAGCAATAACGACTTAACTCAAAATATCGTTAAAAAGCGATATGGCATTTTTTATTGCCATTGTTTGGAAGGATTCAGAAATCCATTTTTTGCACAGAATCGATTACGACTTGTGTGTGTGCTTATATTTCTTTTGTTACGGTTCATCTATTTCAGAATAAAGCGTCGTAGTTTGTGCAATTAAAATATAATTTTTTACGATAATTTGAGTTATTTCGTCATTGCTTGTGACCACAGATATATATAGCGGAGTTCACATTATTAAATTTTTCGTCAACTTGTTGGTCAAACAGTTTGACAGCGCAAGTGCCCACTTTATCAAGTTTTACGTCAAATTTCATTTTTGTTTTAAACACTGAAGTGAAAACATTGCGCTGCGAATTAACTTCTGGACTTGTTCTGCAAAATCATTCCACTCCTTTTTATCATCAACACTCTTTTTTTATCATCGATTTTGTCTCAAAATTGCGTGTTTTTAAATTTATTTCTTTTTGAAATGTTTTTTGAACTAACAAAAGTGTTCACATTTTCTAATTTACCATCAAATCCTTGATAAAACAACAGGAAAATCAAAATATTTTAAATGAGCTGTCACACAATTTGATGAGTGTTCAGATAACCGCATGTCTCACTTAGGATACTTGTCTGTCAAATTTTGAAAGTTTCGCCATCTTTTTTCTCTCGCTTATTGTTTTGTCCATGGTATGCTACACATACTTTTTTGTTTAGCAAGACTGAAGGCGACATTCTTTTATCATTCTTTTTTCAGCTTCGGACCGTGAACATAATTTGTCGGTTGCTTGGAATTTTTGGATGAAAGAGAAGCTCTTTCAAATTCCGAAAATGGAGCATGCACCATAGTCAAATTGTCCTCAAATTACATATACAGTTCGTGTGTCCAATTTTTCAATGACTTGTTTGAAAAAAAGTTTGATAATAAGCCTAGTAAGAAGCCTGGTGTGATGGCCTTGAAATAAAAAAAAATTTTGAGTTCAAGTTGACATGTTTTCAGTCTGCATTTTCGTGCGCTCCAACGGCCAAATATCTGATTTGTCCTACCATGCGTGACAGTATGTCTGAGGCCCCCCTAATAGTGCCGTTTACATCGTTAAATAAATCATCAAATGGTTTGATTGAATTCGGGCGTTATTCCATATTTTAATTTGGCCCGATTTTTTTTTTTTGTCTTAAGTTCCAAGCTTATATTTCGGGCCTTTCTTCCTTTTCAAATATTTGGATAAAAGACCCGCAATTTATTGGTACAAACACCAGAGAAAATGACATAATCGCCAGAAATTTCGGACAATTTTTCTTAGGATTTTCTAAGGTAAGGCTCTTTTGTGCTATATTTTTTGGGCTTAAGCTAATCGAGCTAAATTCTGGGAACCAGGATTTCAGTGTGAACACATCGCATAAACATGGAAATTTGACGAAAAATTTGAAAATGTGACCACTTGTGTTGGCAAATTATTGGATGACTAGTTTGATAAAAAATCGGACAGTGTGAACTCTGCTTGAGACGAGATCAAGTTTCTGAAAGAAGAATATAACCAGATTGGCTAAAAGTACATTTAAATGTATGTAGGAAGATAGAAGACAGTTTCCTATTATATAGTTTCCTATATGATAACTAATAACTACGACTATAATCAAAGCAGATATTGCTCATAAAGCGATAGAACCCCATTTGATACCCTTGGATTGAGCCAAAACTCTACCAGAACGTACAATTTTAAATTTATTTTTAATTCTGACGTCTTTGCGAGAACTCAAAAAATTCTCCTGAATGTGCTCAAGCGCAAATTGAGCATACGAGAAAAATTTACATACTGGAAATAAAATTTATTTGACCACAATAATTTTTAGATAATATACCGATCTCTTGAAAGCACTGCCGATCTAAACTATCGATCTTATTACTAATGTATTTCAAGCTTTATGTAACCATACCACACCCCTTATAAAACCGCCAGCATGCTGAACCATCATAAGACTAATAAACATCATTTGTTTGAATGATGGCATCACTATGCTATGCCTTGCTTCAGCTTTACCAAAATAAAACGAAATTTGGAAAATAGGGTTGCCAGCATGTGCAGAAATGGTAATATAGCAGGGGGAACGACAACGACAACAACAATAATAGATGTGGCATTTCGTAGCAACTTAACGACAAGAAGAATGGTGGCGGCGGTGGCAACAACAAGAGAAATTCTTCGCAAGCAAAGACAGCCAGTCAGTCAGCTAGTCTTGCTTGCAAGCAGCCGTAAAAGCAGGGGTGAGTCTGAGTCAGAATCGAGTCATGCGTTCAAAATTGTTTCTTGCTTCGAATTTTTTTCCATTTTTTCATATTATTTCATGTTCTCTTGCTGTTGTTTCTGTTGCTGCTGTGGTTCGCTCCTTGCCTGCCTGCCAGTGCTGTTATTATTTCACCCTTGTTTCTGGAAAAGTACGACGTCCGACAGTCGGGCTATACTGTGCTGGTTGCTTTTATTCGGTCGCAGAGTGTCTGCGATAATATTAAGAAGAAAAAAAAAAAAAAGAATACAACAACAGAATTTTAACAAAGTCTCTGCAATGTGCGTTCTATATCAATATATACATATCTCAATGCATGCTGCTACTGCTGACTATAGTAGAATATTTTTGTATGTCGCCTTGTGTATATTTTTAGAAAACGCCGAGAACAACGAATATGAACGCATACGCTGGACTAAAGCTGCACATGGCATTCTTATCCCTCTTAAGGATTGGGTTTTTAATGAATGAAAATCGAAATAGCAGAATGTGTGCTCGTCCATAACAAGGGATGCAGCAGTAGCAACAAAAACAGTAAAAAAGCTGTTGGGCTGAGCCGTGCGAGAACTTCGCGCCGAAGATGTTGAAAGTTCGTTCTTATTGTAATTTTAGTGATTATTTTGTGACTCTACAAGTAGTACTCGTAGTTTGAGTATGAGAGAATTATAACATATATATTGACATGTGTGCGTCATAATGCGTATTTAATAGTTGTAGCGGTGTTTTTATTTTTTTTTTCTTCGCTTTTATTGGAAGATTATTCAATATTCTGACATAAAAAAAAAAAATTAAAAAATGAGCTTTTGTGTTCACATGAGCCAAAGTAAGTTTAATGGCAAGGGCATTAATTGGTTTGATGTTTGATACACTTAGCTAAAAGGGTTCGGGTCAAACATTTTCTAAGAGAATTGAATTGTTTCTAAGTATATAAAAGACATAATTAAAATTGTCGACGATTTGATTTTCTTTAATTATTTTGCTCCTATATATAAATGTACAGTTCTGTCACGGACATTTTATCCCAACCAAATTTTTTTTCAAAAATTTATCAAAATTAATCTCAAACTACTAAGATTTCAAAAACGATAAATACCCTTTTAAATAACATTGAACTTTCATTAAAGTAAAACAAAACAAATTGGCTATTAAGGGTTAAAACCATTCTATGATTTTGGAAGTTCCGATTGTCTTTAAAACCGTCGTCTTAGAACGCAGATAGATAGTCTGTTGCCGTTCTCACTTCAAGTAATTTGAAGTTACTCAAAAGCGTTTCTTTACACATTTTTTCAGCACGAGTTAAAAAAAGAACAAGCAAAATTTCACTCTCTATTACACAAACTTTACTTGAAAAATTTCTTCGAGTACGAATCATGAGTTTCAAACAGCTGATTGTCAAAGTGACAAAATTTAATTTTTGTATTGTGTAAAAATAAATAAATTAATTAATTAATAAATTAAGCAAAATAAACGCTAATGAAAGTGTTGATCTTTTGAATATACTGCTACCAAATGCTTCCAGCTGATCTGAAAGTTTTGTTTGAGCAAAAGAAAAACATTCAATTTTTATTTAATTTCAATTGTCAAAAACAGCTGTTGGTCTTGACACTTACTTGAAGTCGCTTCCGCATTTTTTGACAAATTACACTCGGCCTTTACTTGAAGTGAGTACGTAAAAATGTCGTAGTACTTATCATAGGTACATAATCAAATGTTCGCTAAATCTTTTTACGCATATTTTGAGCCTACTTTTAAATAAATCTTAAATTTTTCGAATAAAGAAATCTGGAGTTGACCTCTAGAGGGTTTAAATATATGAACTGATACTATTATAGTTTAACCTTCAACATTTCTTTTGAGCACACCTAACCTCTATCTGTCACCCTTCTGGGGGTCGCCATACAAAATACACAAAAGCTGTCGATTATTGTTCATATCTCTCCCATATTGGTTCCTAGAGTGGTCATATATATAAGCTAGTCCCATTATGTTTTACCGCTTAACATTTCTTCTCAACACGCCTACTCCCTATCTGCCACCTTTCTGGGGGTCCCCATACAAAAAACAAGAACTGTAGATTGGAGTTCATATCTCTCCCGAATTGATCTCTAGATGGGTAATATATGTGAGTTGGTCCTATTATTTTTTGCCATTCAACATTTCTTCTCAGAACACCTACTCCCTATCTGCCACCCTTCTGGGGGTCCCCATACAAAAACACACAAAAACTGCCGATTATAGCTCATATCTTTTCTGAATTATCCCCTAGAAGGGTCAATTATATGAGTGCGTCCTATTATTTTGTGCCCGTAAACATTTCTTCTCAACGCTCCTATCCGCTACCTACCACCCTTCTGGGGTTCCCCATACAAAAAACACAAAAACTGTCAATTAGAATTCATATCTCTGCCGAATTGACCACTAGAGGTGGCAAATATATGAGATGGTCCTATTATTTGTTTGCCTTTTACATTTCCTCTGAACGTTCCTACTCGCTATCTACCACCCTTCTGGGGGTCCCCATACAAAAAAGACAAAAAGTATCGATTATAGTTCATATCTCTCCAGAATAAGTTCCTTGAGGGGTAAAATATATGAGTTGGTCCTATTATTTTGTGCCTTTCAACATTTATTTTCAACGCTTCTATCCGCTTTCTGCCACCCTTCTGGGGTTGTCCATATATAAAACAAGAACAGTCTATTGGAGTTCATATCTCTACCGAATTGACCTGTAGAGGGTCCAATTATATTAGTTGGTCCTATTGTTTTTCGCCCTTGAACATTTCTTCTGAACACACCTACCCCCTATCTACAATCCCTCTGGGTGTCCACATACAAAAAACACATAAACTGTCGGTTATAGTGCATATCTCTAACGAATTGAACTCTAGATGGGTCAAATATAAGAACTGGTGCTATTCTTTTTTGTTCTTTAACATTTCTTCTGAACACACCTACCCTCTATCTGCCACCCTTCTGGGGTTCCCCATACAAAAACCACAAAAAATGTCATGATTTTAGTTCATATCTCTTCCGATTTGACCTCTAGAGGGTCCATATATACGAGTTGGTCCTATTATTTTTTGGCCTTCAATATTTTCTCTGAACGATCCTACCCGCTATCTACCACCCTTCTGGGGGTCCCCATACAAAAAACACAAAAAATGTCGATTTAACTTCATATCTCTCCCGAATTGACCACTAGAGGTGTCAAATATATGAGCTAGTCCTATTATATTTTGCCCTTCAAAATTTCTTCTCATCACACCTACCCCTATCTGCCATCCCTCTGGGGGTCCACATACAAAAAATACAAAAACTGCCAATTATAGTTCATATCTCTCCCGAATTGACCTCTAGAGGGTCGAAATATATGAGTTGGTCCTATTATTTTTTTCTCTTCAACATTTCTTCTCATCACACCTACCCCCTATCTACCACCCTTCCGGGGGTCCCCATACAAAAAACACAATAAATGTCGATTATAGTTTATATCTCTCCCGAATAAGTACTTTGAGGGGTCAAAGATATGAGTGGGACCTATTATTTTTTGCCCTTCAACATTTCTTCTGATCACAGCTATCCTCTATCTGCTTCCCTTCTGGGGGTCCTCATACAAAAAACAGAAACACTGTCGATTATAGTTCATATCTCTCCTGAATAAGTTCCGAAAGGGGTGAAATATATGTGTTGGTCCTATTATTTTTTGCACTTAAACATTTCTTCGGAACACACCTACCTACTCCCTATCTGCCGCTCTTCTTGGGGTCCCCATGCAAAAAAACATAAGAACTGTCGATTACTATTCATATCTCTTTCGAATTGACAATTAGAGAGGGTCAAATATATGAAATTCTAGTCCTTTTTCATAAATCCCAAACAGAAAATAGACCCTCAAAATTGAATTTTTTTTTCTAAAAAATTATGAAAACATCACTCAATTGTTTTTCATCATATTTTTCAAGCAAATGCAGGGTGATCAACAAGTTTTTAAAACAATTTTGTTAAAAATTTAAAATTTGTTTCATAATTTTTAGCTACCAAAAATTCGAAAAACCGCAGAAAACCAAAAAAAAAAGCCTATTTAAAAAAAAATACTACCTATTTCGGGTTCGATTGGATCAAAACGGCAACACTGATTAGAACTTCTAAAATTTATTATGAAATTATAGTTACAAAAGTTCAAAGAGTGTGAGTTGTAACATGAGTGACCATGAATTATAAATTGGCGGCCCAGTTTGGTTTGCAAACTTAAATGTTGCAAATTAGCTTCAACGTTGAACTATTTAAAAAAAAAGTTGGTCCAGTTATTGGGAATTTGTGCTACTTTTTGAAACGTATGGTATTTTTTTCACTGCCATTGTTTCGAAACCCTCAAACCGTTGACAATGTTACCATAAAAAAAATATCTTGTCAATGTTCAACTTTATAGTAAAAAACAACATAATCGTAAATTTGTTTTGATGCAAACAACCAGCTAAATTTTGATCGTAAAATTCTAAATAGAAATCGTAGAAATTTTGTGTAAAAAAAAACCAAATAAAAAAAAAAGTTAATGCCGCAATCAATATTGTGGGCCAACAAGTTTTTTTTACGTTGTATTTGTTTTTTTTTTTGTTCAAACCACTAATAAAGCTTTTGTCTATTACCGCTAGTGATAACATAGAAAGGCCAATACAACAAAGTTTTATCACCCCATTGCTTTTTGGCCGATCTAAGCCAAGACGTTGTCTGGAGCTCGGTCGTAAAGTTCTTCAAAAATCTCAGCATATTAGAATAGCAACAAAGTCAAAACAGCAACAAAAACCACAAAAATCAAAGAAGAAAATAAATGAACATGTTAAAGAAGGAAAAAACCAAACTAAAAATGAAGTATAAAAGAATTTAACAAATTTGAGAAATTTTTTTTATTTTTTTTTATTTTAAGCCAAGACGATCGGTACGCTAAGACCGCAGAAAAGCGCACAACAGAGCTCGACAATACAACAAAACCAGATTCATGGCTACACTTAAGAAGCTGTGTTGTGTTGCGTTTAAGTCGCACGGGCGAAGCTCTTTCCAAGAGTCAGTCAGTTGTCGGTCGAATCGCATGAACATGAATGTTGGTGAGACTTACGAGTTGTCTGTCTGTCTGTCTGTCTGTCTGTCAGTTAGACTTAAACGCGCATAGTTTCCTTTACAGCTTTGAAACTAGCTGGCAAGCAAGCGACCGCAGCAACTCGCACATCTCGTAGTAGTTATATTTTAAGCTTCGCTAGCAAGCGGCTTGTGTGCCGCGCGGCTCATAAATGACGGACATACGCTGGTAACCCAGCACAACAGCAACAGTAACAACAACAACAACAACAACAACAACAATATTAACAACAGTGCCAAGTCGAGTCGAGTAGAGTTGAGTCGTAACTTTATGCTGATCTACCTTCAAATTCCAGTTTTCAAGACGTAGTCGCGTCAGCGTCGTTTCAAGCCCCAACAACTAACTTGGCCCATATGAAATACCAAGCTAGCAAGAGCCAAACACTCGTATTCAACTCAACTCAACTTAGCTGCATGGCTAAAGCGGCCTGGCTTTGGACTGGTTACTGCTTGCTAGTTACTGTTGTGTATGGATGAGTGCCTGACTGCCTGCCTGCCTGCCTGCTGCTTGCTTGTTGCGGCTCAACAACATCATCGTTTTATTTGTCTTCCTCAGGTTTCTTTTCTTTTATGCTTATTTTTCTGTTTTTTTTTTTTAATTTTTTTTTATTGTGTTTCATTTGGCCAACTTTTTAGCCAGCTATGTTGTGGCAATTTAAATAAAGCGCTATACGAGTTACAAAAACAACACAGAACCAGCTTGGCTTCATACGTCGTTGCCTTTTGACTTTTTCATATGCAGCATTGAGCCGCATAGCAAACAAAAAAAAAAAAAAAACTTGAAAATAAAATCTACAGCATTAAAGCCAAGATCTAGAAAACGTTCAGATGAATGTTTGCAGACGCTGGCGATGATGGCGCGGGCTTAGCTCAGACGCCAAGCGACAGCTAGCAAACGGGCTCTATGAATGCGTATGCATTACATGAAGCTAGATTTTGTCGACAGAGCAAAATGATTTGCTTTTCTAATGCTCTGCTCTGCCATACTTTTTTGATGTTCTTGATCAGCATCGGTGTCGCCGATGACAGTGGTGGTGGCAGCGGTGGTGGTTTTTTAATAGCACACACATTGCAAACTTGGTCTCGATTCCAGCTGAAAATGCGCCGTCTTCATCGTCGTCATCATCAACGCTGTCGTCGTTGTGAAGGCGAACCGATTTTTTGACTGCTGGGAATAAAAAAAAAATGTGTGGCCGGTGTTTTGGACGCCAAAGTTTATGGTTGCCAAACACCCGCAGTTGTAGTGAAGGCATAACAAGTTAATGTGTTGCCTCATTATGTACGGTCACAAGGATGAAGTGCTTAAGTGCAGAATTTGAGAATTTGAAAATCTAGCAGCAGAGTCACAAAAACAAAAAATATGCTACGCTAACTTTACAACGTTTTACGCTGGTTTCTCACATTGGTAACAATAAAGAAGAAGAAAATTAAAAAGTGCCGTTACTTATGTTATAACTTCATAACATAAAAGTTTCCACAAAAATGTTGATGCTCTTTTAAGCGCTTGCGTTATTTAGATAAATATATCTATGAAGAAAATTGTTCGAAAAGTTTAACGAAAAAATAAAATATTATTGAGATTTAGAAGTTAAGGTGGGCAAAACCACATCTCTAAAGCAACCAAGGTTACATAAAAAAAAAAAATGTTAACGGCTTGCATCCTTTAGAGCCACTTAAGTTCTCACGGTTACAACAGTAACATTTTAATTGTTAAACTATCGCATTTTATGTGGATGATGAATAAGCAATATATTTACAGAATCATACTTATACAAGTAGCTTGTATAATTTTTAAGCATCAAAATTAAAAAAAGAAATCCATTTTTATCTTAAGTAAATTTTTAAATTATAAATAATGCCTCGCATAGAAACTTCAATTCCGTATTCGAACACACGTTCACGCGATTTCAAGAAGGACCTACTATCCATTGCACCACAACAGCTGCTTACATTGCTAAGCTTTTTTTTCTGCTTGATAATAAAAAAAAATGCAGATAAAGCATTCAAGCAAGCAATGAAATTATATAGTCTCAATATAGATTTTTTTACATAAGCCTTTGTATGCTTTATACAATTTTTTTGTGAATTTTGAAAGTTTTTGTCTTAAACAATTTAGAAATTTGTTTTTGGTATAAAGTATCTTAGTTTTCTTTTTAAAACCATGTCGCAAAAGCTTTTATCACTACATATAAAATTTTCAGTTTAGAAAAATTTTTCTTCACAAAATACAACAACTTGTTTGATTTTACTATGGTTCTTATAATCGGTGCATAGTTCTTATATCTATTATTCTTGTGTATATTATCCTATTCTTGATGTTCTATAAACTCTACGATATACACTATATTTTATATTCTATACTATAAGAAACGTTTTTGTTTTATTTTTAGTAAATTTATTGATTTTTGTTACCATTAAATACGTAAACTATTCTATTCTATACTATACTATAATATACTATTCTTTACTATAATAATACTAATCTATACTTTAATACGTAAACTAATATAAATCAATTATTTTTTATAAATTTTTTTTGGATCAACTACAGGGTGTCCCGCAATTGAGTGCAACTATTTACGGAGCTGAAAGGTTATGTCGAGCTGAGCAAAAAATCGTATGGGAGAGGGGGGTCTATTTTCACATTCTTAGGAGCTACAGGGTTAATTAATATTTCACGACTTTGATTCACGTTATTGTTTCTAGCAGGAAAACTAACATACATAAAACTTACTTTGATAGCCCATTTCAAAGGTAACGAAATCACCTTTCCAACGGTATATCAAACCACCAACTTAACCGTTACCGAGCTGTGATCGTGTGAAGATGAAATCAATCGGTTGAAACTACCAAATTTCAACTTTGAGTGCAAATTTCCTAAAATTTTGCGTAATAAATGAAATTTTTTTTTGAATCAATTTTGTAATTTATTTAATTTTCTTTTCAATGACACCAAAAACATAAGCATATCTTTAAAAATAAAAAAGTTGGCTGTACTAAAAAAAGTATACTTATTAGAAAACAATGATAAATAATGACATTACAATTAGTTATGTAGTAGATAATATCATTGTTTTCTAAGAAGTATAATTTTTTTAGCACTAAAAATAGTAGTAGAACGAAAAAGAGTTCACACATCAGTCAAATGATTGAAGAACAACGCGATTCCGAACTCTCGTTTACTCTCTCTGAAAATTTTGATTGACGCTTGCTTACACACGATTTTTTGATTGAAGCTTCGACGCAGGTATTTGTTACTTTTCTGCTACCTACTATTTTGTGAATTCATATCGTGCTGTGTGCTTTACTTTATTTGCAAGTTTCTTTAATTGAGTTGTTTTGTGTGCATAAAAATGTTACAAAATAGAAAACAATAGCGGAAATATAGTTGATCTTTAAGGATTAAAATTGATCAGATTAGGAAATCAATACGCCGGAAATTCTAACTATTTGGATGACCATCGGATGCGAGTCATAAAAAAATAATAGAATTAATGAAATTATGGCAGAACTGAAGACACTAGACGGCAGGTTCCATTTTGTTCACAAGATTTTGAGATTACCTCTTTTTCTCTTCAAAAAACTACCTTTGTGTTGGCCAATAAAAATTTTGACTGACGAGAAAAGATTTTGGAGTTCATTTTCGCTCTGAGATAAAGTTAATTTTTTTTCTCACATTGTTTCAATCATTTGACTGACGTGTGAACACCTTTTAACAGAAAATAATGATGGGAAAACTTAACAAATTAATATAATCTAAATAGATAACAGTAGTATTAAGTAGAAGTAGGAAATATTAGTAGAATTAGTAGACAAAGAAGAAGCAGAACATGGTAATAGGAAATAGTACTAGAAAATAGCAATAGAAAATAGTAGTATTACATAGAAGTGAATAAAGAATGAGCAGTATAAAAAAGTAGGAGATAGTATAGTAGAAAATAGTAGTAGTATTACATAGTAGTAATACATAGTAGGGAATAAAGAATGAGCAATAGCAGTAGAAAAAAGTAGCAGATAGTAGTAGTAGAAAATAGTAGTATGAAATAGTTGCAGAATATAGTAGTATTATATAGTAGTATTACATAGCAGGGAATAAAGAATGAGCAATAGCAGTAGAAAAAAGTAGCAAATAGTAGTAGTAGAAAATAGTAGTAGTAGCAAATAGTAGCAGATAGTAGTAGTAGAAAATAGTAGTAGAACGGAAAAGAAAGTAGTAGTCGAAAATAGTTGTATCAAATAGTAGTAGACAAAGACGAAAAAATAGTAACAGAAAATAGTAGTAGAAAATAGTGATGGAAAATAGTAAAAATTAATAGAACATAAAAAGAAAACTGCAGTAGTACGAAATATTAGTAGAAAAATAGTTGCAGGAAATGGTAGTAGAAAATAGTAGCAGAAAGTAGTAGTAGAACATAGTAGTAGAAAATAGTTGTAGGAAAAATAGCAGCAGAAAAAAGTAGCAGAAAAAAATGTTCACTTAAAACAAGACTTCTAAATAACGGCAAACAAATGCTACTTTAATTTATCGATATAATTTCGACCAACAAATAATTTTTTCAATTTGTGCGAAAAAATATTGATCACAAAATGATTTTTATTTCCGATCTAAAAAATATCGACAGTAAAAATAATTTTTATTTCTTATCAAAAAAAAAAAAAAAAATACCGATCACAAAATGATTTTTCAATTTTATCGAATAAATAAAATTTTAAAAACAACTTCTTTTCTGATCAAAAAAATTGCGATCATAAAATAATTTTTATTTCTCATCGAAAAAATAACGATCACAAAATGATTTTTATTTTTGATCGAAAAAATACCGATAAAAAATAACTTTTATTTCTGATCGAAAACAGAACGATTAAAAAATAACTCTTATTTCCGATCGAAAAAATACCGATAAAAATTAATTGCTTTAAAATGATTGATTTATAACGATAACCATTAGTTGCGGTCCCTGGTAATATCGGAATAATAAATATATTTACAGAAAATTGTATTAATAGGGAATTCGATGAAGTGTTAATGTTTAATCGGAACAGCTCAAATAAAGTTTGGAATGCGATGGTTAACAGCAGATAATGAATTCTAAAGAACAGTCAACTCCTAGTTAAAGTTAAGTTATTACATATTTTTTGGCAGCTTACTTTCTTTGCCTGGGACAAAATCTAAATTTTCAACATTTCTGCAGCTGAAAAATTGTCATTCGGGTACTTCACGGACAAGAACAGGCACATCTATTAACCAATACTTATAATAATAACAAAGTACTACCAATTTAATGGTAGATAATGGTATTGTTAAAAAAATGTCTTAAAGCTTTTCTCTTTCATAAATAACTTTGAAACTCTGAGACAAGACAAATTTTTATAATAAGGGGATTCAAGTTGCTGTGTAGCTTTACGTATTGCGAACGCACCGTAATGTAAAATGAGTAAAATGAATTTCCTTAAAAAGGCTTGAACACATTTGACTTTAATTTCTTGAATTGTTCACAGTTTTGAAATAAATCGCAGATTCAACAAAAAAAACATAGCAACACTCAAAAATTTTCGTATTTGATAAATGCTGTTGCCAGGGCTGCTGTTTCGGCAATCTAATTATGCGTAATACGCATCAAATTTGTTGAATAAAGTTTAACACAAATTGCTTTAAATCATATAAAAAAAAAATAAATTGATATTGCGTACAGTCATACGAGTTACACAGTTACACAGTAGACTAACTTGAATACCTTTAATATGTATTATAACTGCTAAATTTTTCTTCACATTTTTGTATAACAATGCATTCCATAGGTATTGCCTTTGTACAGGTACCATTCTATGCAAAGGTGCTATATGAAAAAAAAGAAATAAGAAAAAAAAAAATGTAAAATTAGAAAGATTTTCACCAGGTACTTAAACCTCTGTGCGTTGCACCCAAAGAGCTTAAACATGAAGACATTATTTTCTTTCCTGTCTATGCATGTTGTAACGTAATTTGCTACCTGGGTGCTGTAAGATTTCGCATTTCTTTTAAACAATCATTAGCTATGAATAGCAAAATTTTCCTACCCTTGCGTATCTTTATGGTAGTAGACCGTTGATAATTTGTCTTCGAAATTTGAATAGTTTAGAGAAAAATTTACTTTCAAGCAAAATTTTCCTACCCTTACGTGACTTTGTGAATGATCATCGATGATGATCTGTCTGTCCGAATGTTAGAATTTAAATAATTTGAAAGAAATTTCCTTTTGAAGGCAAAAAGGTATTTAGCCTTACGTATTTTCACGAGCAACAGACAACGATCTATCCTTGGAATTTAAAGATTTTATAAGAAGTTTTACAAAAACAAGGAAAAGAAAACGAACCTTATAGTTATAAATGAGTTCAAAACTCAGCAAAGAGCTGGATACGATTTTGAAGATATACATGCAAGCGATATTGAAAACAGTCTTGTTGCGTTGCTAAAACTGGGTTTTTATATTGGAAAATTTAAAAAGAATTTAAAGTCAGTCAAAAAGCAGTTATTGCTGTGAAAAAATAAAGCAAATTGCTGCTACATCTAACCCTGGTGGTCAGCCAAAACTACTGTACGACTCAAACGCACGTCTTATGGCAGAAATACTAATAATAAAAAAGTAGGCAGTACTTTACCGACCGAAGTAAAAACTTAAAGCTACGAAATAACAGTGTTTTTTAATTCAAAATTAATTGTAGTACCAAATCATGACATCTACTATCAAAAGATAGTAGTAAGGAAAGTAAGAAACAAAAATCTTTGATTGAAATTTCTGTAAGTATCCGGGAGTAAAACCAGCATCAATTGCCATTTTGTATTTGGTAATAGTGAGTTTTGGAACATTGCACATAGTTAAACCTTAGGATTCATTTAAAAATTCATTTAGTGGTAGATTTTTATCATCTGCAATGTTAATTCTGAAGTCTCCACTTTGTATCATACGTACATCGTCAAATTTTGCGTGTAAATCTCTTTTTGAGTATTTTAGAATCATCTTTTGAATAAATCATACCCTCTCCTTTACCCCCTTCAGATGTAAAAATCATAATAACTGTCGATATATTTCATATATCTCCCAAATTGACCATTAGAGAGGTCAAAAATAAGAGCTTCAACATTTCAACATTTCGTCTCAACACACTTAACCCCATATCTGCCACTCTTCAGGGCGTCCCCATACAAGCATCACAAAACTATCGATTATACTTCATATCTCTACCGAATTCACTCCAAGAGGGGTCCATTATATGAGCTGGTCCTATGATTTTTTGTCCTTCGACATTTCTTTTAAACACATCTACCCTCTATGTACCACTTTTCCGAGGATCTTCATACAAAAACACAAAAACTGTACATTATAGTTCGTATCTCATCCGAATTGACACCCAGAGGGGTCAAATATATGAGTTGATCCTATTATTTTTTACCTTCAACACACCTAGCCCCATTTGCCACTCTTCTGGTGGTCCCCATACAAAAAACACAAAAACTGCAGATTATAGTTAATTTTTCTTCTGACTTGACCCCTTGAAGGGTCAAATATATCAGCTGGTCCTATTATTTTTTGCCTTTAAATATTTCTTCTAAGCACACCTACTCCCTATCTGTCACCCTTCTGGGTGTCCTTATACAAAAAACACAAAAACTGTCGATTATAGTTCATATATCTCTGTCTCTCTCGAATTGATCGCTAGAGAGGTCAAACATAAGAGATGATCCTAATAGTTTTTGCCCTTCAATATTCCTTCTAAACACACCTTCCCCCTATATCCAAGCCTTCTCGGGGTGACCATACAAAAAATGCAAAAACGCTTGATTATAGTACATATTTCTCGCGAATCGATCCCTAGAGGGGTCAAATAGATGAGCTGATCCTATTATATTTTGTCATTCAACATTTCTTCTGAACACAAACTACCCCCTATCTGCCACTCTTCTGCGGGTCCCCATAGAAAAAACGAAAACTGTCGATTATAGTTCATCTCTCCCGAATTGACCACTAGAGGGGTCAACATATGGTCGTATTATTTTTTTTCCTTCGACATTTTTTCTGAACACACCCTATCGCCATCCTTCTGGGGATCCCCATAAAAAACTGTCGATTATAGTTCATTTCTCTTCCGAATTGACTCCTAAAGGGGGTGAAATATATGAGTTGCTCCTATTATTTTTGGCCCTTCAACTTCTGAAAACAGATACACAGCATTTATTTAGGGATGAAGTTGGAGCTAAGAAGGATAATTCAGAATTCGAATCTGCTTAGGTGGAAATCGAAATTATTAATCATATTATTAGTCTGACGAAGACCTAAAATTACGTGAATTAGTATTCAAGGATATCAATGTGAGCAGTATGGGGCTGTTAATAATACCGCCTAGTATTTGATGAATAAAGCGTTGTATGTTAAGCCGGGAAAAAAGCGTAAAGCGAATTGCAAAAATTATTATTGTACGGCTTCAATACACATTGAATGAAAAGTCGACATAGAGAGCTGATCAAATCTGGCTAGCATATTCCAGTATTGGTCTCACAAAGATTAGGCAGAGGGATTTTGTAACGTGGGATTGAAAATTAAGTTTCTCATCGAAAATTACACCCAAGTCTCGCAATGAACTTACTGAGGGAACCAAATATGTGATAAGTTCTTCAGGGAGGCTGGAGTCTCTTTCTCGAATATGTGATTGCTTGAAAGTTTTTTTGACATCAAGTGGGAAAAGGTAATAAATTATATTAAAGATGGCACGAATCCGTCAATAGATGCGTCAATAAATTTTCATATCATCAGCATAGACTGAAAAATTAGAGTTAGAAATTAGAGACATCGGGAAGAATTGCTAAGATGAATAACAAGACATCAAGAAAAAAGAAAATCTAGAGGTGATCTTATATCGGCGTTCTTAAAGGTAAGATTTAATCCATGCAATAAACAGGGCTTGAAAACCAAAAGAAATGAGATAGCTTGAGAACTTTGATTAGATAGCTTGAGAGCTTTTGTCGAACGCTTTGTTAAAGCCAGTAGAGACTACGTCAATTTGATAACCATTTTCGAAAGAATATAGAGTATTTAAAAAGAGTACTGTTAGGTTGATAGTTGTCGATCTTCCCCTGAGAAAGCCGCTTTGGTTAGGGGAGAAGATGGACTTTACAATGGCAAAACTTACAATGTCGTAGAGTATGCCTTCGAAAATTTTGGGTGTGCATGACAGTTTTGCAATGGGTCTATAATTTGAAAAATAATAATTTGTTGGACCCTTTTTGTGTATAAAGGTATAAAATAGGAATTTCTCCAGAACTAAGGAAAAGCTGATTGAGAAAAAGGCTGGAAAAGAGCAAAATAGGGTTTTTGAGAGTTTTTTTTTAGAACAATAGCGGGCAACCCATCAGGACCAGGAGTAAAACCGTTTTTTTTTTTGACAAGGGCAATATTAACTGAGATTAACGACGTTTGGGCACAATTTCCTAAAGAAGAGAAGTACTCACAGTTCAGTCTATCATTGTGACTGGTAACTGAGTGACTGAGTGAATTTAAGGGTGATCGGATCTGATTTTTGCTTGGTATTAATTAAAAATTGCTCTTGGAAAAAAAAATTTTGGATCAGTGGAAAGTTGAGTTTGAGTATGGGATGGATAGGATTCATAAAAATTTTCTCAGAGATCAGAAAAAAAGATTGTGAAAGTATCTTGTGAGGTCAACAGAAAGACGTAAAATGTTTTTGCCTTCTAAAAGAATCAGATGGTGTAAGACAGTTTGAAATCTTGACATAGAAAAGGCTGACAGCAGCATTATCGATATCATCATGAGAACTTTTAAAAATATTTTGGAAGCCAATTCGGCTTAAGTCTACTTTAATGAAAAAAAAAAAAACGAAATGGCCATTTCAGCCCTTGAAAGGACTTTGACCGAGCTTCTAATGATCAATTGTGTTGTGTGTGATTTGAAATGTTTGCACACAAAATAATCGAGAACTGGACCTACATGTTTTACGCCGACTCCGAACGACTTATGTTCTCAAGAAGCTTTTCATGGCAGTTTTTACTCTCTGAGGTTTGCCATTGTCTGCAGAGAGGTGACGGCCGAACAGAAAAATTAATTCAATTGAAAAAACTTTCTGTGTCGGATGGAGGATTCGAATCTGGGTTCTCTGGCGTAAGAGTCACACACTCTACCCACTACGCCACGGCCGTCTACTTTAATGAACCCGCTGAATTTCAAGGGGTTGCTTGGGTCACAGGGGGAGGTCACAGGGGGATGGTGCCCTCTTTTTCAATACCATTATAATCTACGAAGGAAATACTACCTACTATGCATGATACAGTTATAATTCTGCCATGCCTTGTACCAAACAACTTGTTTAAACTAGGCTTGTTCCGCCAATTCTACCAATAAATGTTTCTAGTTTTTCAAAATTAGTCTTCCGATAGTTCCGAAGTGCTCCGAGTGTAAGTTTTTGTTACTATTGTTGTATGATAAGGTGATAGCGGTGGATTGTGGTAGTGATCCAATGTTAAGAGCAGCAAGGTTACTTGCTGAAGCTGCACAATTTTTAAAATCTGATAACAAACAAGGTCTAATTGTCTGCCCATATTGTTAGTTACTACACTTAACTGGTAGCGTCCAGAGTCAGAAAAACAGCTAGCAAAGAGAATTTGTCAGTTATTGGATTAAGAGGGCGAAAAAATGTCATTCGTCATCTGACAAAACCCATCGAAGATTAGGAAGATTAAAATCATCCAAAAGTATAACGGTATCAAATGGATTGATCAATGAATTTTTTAAGAGAATCTAAAGCGTCAACAGTCAGCTGATTGCCTGTCGTCTACTGAGTTTGGCGAAAAAAACAGCATATAACGTATAAGTTACTTTTAGAGATATTTATTTTGGCGCATATAAATTCAAAGTTTGCAGCATGTAAACTTCTAATTAATGCTGGGTCATAAATATTATGAAGTGACAAAAGGACCAGAGAAGATCATCGTCTTTGAACACAACAAAATCAGACGGAAAAACTTTGTGATCTTTATAATCTTGGTCCCGGTTTACACTTGTCAAGAATTGACGGTCAAGAAGAAAAAAAAATTTACTGAACATTGAATTTTTTTGGCAATTTGCTTTTGTTTTTTCGTTATCCCGTTATTTTTTCATGCAAAGCATGGCAAGAATTGATCATAAACTTTTGATGTGTGTTTATGTTAGCGTCAAGTTTAAAAGGAAATCCAAAAAATTGACTGTCAAGTCTTGACGAATGTAAACTGGGACTTGGCAAAGATTAGTTTCAGTCAAGGTTGATTTATAAGGTTGTCGCAGGGCTGATCGCACTCTCTTCTCAGTACCCATAATTGTCAAAACCAGCCAATTTTGCGAATGACTACGAAAGAAAAACGGATGATAAAAGAGAGCACTTGCAGATTTTCTATGAGCTGTCAACTTCGATTTGACAATTATGGGTACTCGTTCTCTCCCTTGCGACAACCTTATAAATCAACCTTGGTTTCAGTGACAGCAAATATATCGTAGGGAAGTTCAAGAGAGTGCAAGAACACAATGGGAATTTAAGTGCGTAGTGCTCTCACAATTTTGTAGTAGAGAGAGAGAGAGAGAGAGAGAGAGAGAGAGAGAGAGAGCGAGAGAGAGAGAGACAAAAAGTAGATTGAGATCAGTGTATTGATTAGGAATAATATCGTTGTTGTTGTTCGAGCCGAATTCGAACGGTTCTATTGAATCCAATATCACAGCAAAAATGAATCAAAATATAACGTTATTAAATACATTTAGCTAGGATTTGAATTTGAATACAGTACGGCGAACAATTTTACGGACATTCCTGGTTATTTAATCCCAAACAATACTCACCATTGACTCATTGTCGTAGGCCAGCAGGCGCTAACTGCAAGCTAATCACTGCATTGAGCCAATGTATTAGGACTATAAAATTTTACTAAATACCAAATGACACTTGTCTGCCATACTTGTGTGCCTTAAAAGGGGGCGCCACTATAGCTGGTGAGTAGCTGGTTGCAAAAACCTTGCGTTTAATTTATGGCGTCTTGTGGTCAAGTGCTGTGCGCTAATTTATGTAAGTTCCTAGTTACAAGAAATAAAAAAAAAAGTCAAAAACAAAAATAAAAATCTACCACCAATTGACGGTTTCGACTCAGACTCTCCTTTTATGAGCCAAGAAGCAAGAGCACTCTGGTAAACAAATAAATCTATTGCGTTTGTATGTAAATGAATGTTTGTGGACGGGCTTATGTAGATGCCGGGTAGTAGCTGGTTGCAAAAAAAAAACAAAAAAATATTTGTTGGTTGTTGGTTGAGAAGCAACAGTTGTAATGATATGCATATTAAAAATACTTTAATTGTCTCAGATAAAAAATTTAAATGAGAGCAAGGTTTGCCTTAAATATATGAGCAATGTTTTTGGGTGTTGAGTTGTTTTTAAAAATGAAAAGATTCTAAATTCAAAGTAACAAATAATTGTGTCAAAGGAGGAAAAATAGTAAAGAGTAGTTTTGGTTAACTCATAGATGTAGGCGTGGCTAAATGATTAGCCAAATTACTACTAAACATTTATGATATCAAAAAATAGAAAATTAACTGGCAACTGTTGACTGATTGCAGACCCCGATGAGTACTCTTTGGGTGAAATTGAAGTTATAGTCTAAAAATATATGACTGTTTTTAAGAAAATTAGCATAGATAAGATAGTTGCTTGGGAAATTTGAAATATTTACTTCAAAGAGAGACTTAGAGCTTTTATTTATCCATATAAATCTGACTAAACTTAAATATTGTTGATTTTGTAAAAACTTTTTCATATTAAAAGGCGCTGTCAATACAAAAAAGTGTCACAACTTGGTAATATAGGGCTATCTGGGAATAGTATATTTTAAACCTAGATATAAACTTTTCTGCTGGCAAACAACACAAAAAGCTTTATAGCAACAAAGGCAGAGAGTACAAAAAAAAAAAAAGCAGAAAAACAGCAGCAGTTGGAATTATTAACATTCAATCCTAGCGACGACTTCAACTGACTGCCATCAACGTAACAGTGTTTTGTACCAACAACAACAAAAACACCAACAACAGTAAAATACCTCAAAAATTTCCCAACCAGTGCAGCAGTCAGTAGTCGTCATTCGTTGTTGTTACTGGTGCTGCTGCTGTTGTTGTTATTATTAGTGCTGAGGCAAAAGCAATTTTGTTGTAAAAAGCAAAATAAAAAAAAATAATGAAAAATAAAAAAAAAAAATATAAAACAAAAATTGTTGGTAGGTACATTGAATGCGCTATCTTGCGACCAACAACCAGCAAGCCAAGTCAGCCATCTAGCCAGCCATCCGGCGACGACGACCATCAACAAAATAGCAACAACAACTACAACAACAATAACAATAACATAACGCGCTGGAAAACATTTTCACATTTTCGTATTTTTCGTTCCCAAAGCATTAACAGCAGCAGCAGCAACAGCAACACACAAAAATAGAGAAAACTTTGAAATGGGGGAAAAATTCAGTGGTGCGCTGTTACACTGAGAAAAATAAATGTAGAAATGTAAAAAAATTGGGGCATTAGAAGCTAACGAATATGCTTTGCTACAAGATGGATGTACATTAACAATCTAGAAGCTTAGAACAACGAAATGTTTTATTAAAATTGTAAGACGCGAACCAGAAAACACCCAAGCTGTCGCCTATTTACTTTACTAGTGCAAATAAAAATCTCCTGATTATGAACTGTCGCTGAGGGTTTAATATATCGAGTTTTTAAAACAAAATATATATAATAAATCAAAGAAATCAAATAAGACATATTTTTCAATTAACAGTACGTTCAAAAAGTCCATAGATGGCGTTACTAGATTTATTTCCATATGATTTTTATTTAGTACCAACCTTCAAACGATGCGTATAAAAATTAGACAACAAACAAATTAATAAGTGAGTTATAGCATTTTGTGTGCAACTGTTGTTATTGAAAAAAAAAAAGGGAAAAAAGTGAATTTCGAGTTTTGATAAAGCATTGCTTTTTGATGAAAAAAAAAAATACTGTGGAAACCAAACAATGGCTTGATAAACATTATCCGGACTCTGCTCCATCGAGACAAATAGGAGAAAAGTGGATTGCTGAATTTAAACGTGGTCGTACTAACACAAATGATGCAGAGCGCAGTGGACGCCCAAATCATAGTGTTATTCCACAAAACATAAAAAAAATCCATTAATTGGTTATAAACGATCGCAAATTGAAGGTGCACGAGCTAGCTGACATTGTAAAGATATCAGATGGAAGTGTTTTACCATTTTACACAAACATTTAGGAGTGCGAAAGCTCTGTGCAAAGTGGGTGCCGCGTAAGCTCACAGTCGACCAAAAACAACAACGAATTGTTGCTTCAGAGGAAAGTTTGACGCTGTTAAACCGCAATAAAATCGAATTATATAGGCGATATGTGACAATGGATGACACATGGCTTCACTATTACACACCAGAATCCAAAATACAGTCAACTGAGTGGACAGCAGTCGACGAACCGAATCCAAAGCGAGCACAGACCCAAAAGTCGGCTTGTAAGGTGATGGCGTCTGTATTTTGGGATGCGAATGGAATAATATTCATCGACTATCTCCAAAAAGGAACCACCATCAACAGCGACTATTACTGTGTACTTTTGAATCGATTGAAGGCTGAAATCGCCCAGAAACGGCCACATTTACAAAAGAGAAGAGTGCTGTTTCACCAAGACAATGCACCGTGTCACAAATCGATGAAAACGATGGCAAAATTGAATGAATTGGGCTTCGAATTGCTTACCCACCCACCGTATTCTCCAGATTTAGTCCCCAGCGACTTTTTCCTGTTTTCAGATCTCAAGAGAATGCTTGCTGGAAAGAAATTCAAATCCAATGATGATGTTATCGCTGAAACTGGGGCATATTTTGACGAGAAAAAGAAATCGTACTATAAAAGTGGTATCGAAAAGTTGGAAAATCGCTATACTCGTTGTATCGCTCTCGAAAGTCTTCTATGTTGAATAATATAATCGAGTTTTATCAAAATTTTGTTTTTTCTTACTTATCCTACGGACTTACTGAATGACCTATTATATATTTTATTGAAGACAGACGTGTATCCGAAAAATTTTTTTTAATGCATATACAAATGTGTGAAAGGTCAAGAAAATAAGGAATTTTTAAGAAAATTTTTATTTATATCGACCCCTTTGCGAGGAATTATCGTATGAGTAATTTTTTCGAAATTGACTTTTTGATGCAAATTTGTTCTACATACCACAACGCATCACATGGTAAAATATTGTAGCTGAAATCCGTATAGTTACGCCAAAAATTGACTGTATATATTTTTGTCGTATGTTACACTCGATTTTTTTTTTCTTATGGGCAATATTATCGTATGTGCTATACAAAAATATTTTGGACATAGTAGTTGTTTAATATTCACTATTTCTTTTTAAAATAGAAGTAGAATGCGAAGTGGATTGCTCACTTTTATGTAGCCCTTTCGTACCATGTCCCCAATTCGCTTCACCGTTATTACACAAAACAATATTAAAGTGCATAAAATGTAGAAAAAACGCCCTCCTGCAAAATTTGGTTTTTGGCACATGCGATAATTTTGCGCAAATTTTGAAGTGTATCACGAAAAGTAACGAAGAGTGAGGGGGTAAAAAAAGCAAAAAATTTGGTAACGTAGTTTATGAACGAGCCCCAAAGCATTGTGTTGGTTCGGAAGACAGGTGATAGTTAGTTGGAGGGTGGAAGGATGGAGTAGTGTCGGTGAAGATTTGATTTAAATTTACAATTTTACTGAGCGACTGACAAACGAATTATCTCGGTAATGCGATGATATTTTGGACAAAGAGGCAATGGTATAGGTATGGGCTTGCAGAGTTGCCCAAGTGGACCTAGGAAACACACGAGCTGGTGGCCTAAGGCCATGTATCGCCCTTGAACACTTCCCATGGTAGTACCTGTACAGAATGCTTAGCCAACCAACATTGCGACTATTCCTAAGAAAGTTGAGAGAAGATGAAATATGTTCATGCCCTATATTGCACGTTGTTGAATCCAAACCAGAAGCTCCAAATATGATCTTGAAGCCCCTAATGAAAAAATTTGCGTATAACTTAATATTAACTTACTTGAAAAGTTTAACGGGCAGTTTCTTTTTATGTAATTTCATATGAATACCGATAATGATTTAAATGATTAAATAAAACCGTTTACCGAACCAATTACCGAAGTGCTTACCAACCAATTACCTAAGCGATTACCAACCGTTTGTCGATTACCGAACCAATTACCAACCGATTACTGAAACATTTATGAACCGGTTACCGAATACCGAAGCGATAACCGAAGCGACTACCAACCGATTACCGATCCAATTACCGATTACCCAACCAAAGTAATTGTGCTAGAAATATATATAAACTTTAAAAACAATAGCAGTTTATACATTCAATAACGCATAAATTGATAAAAGGAGATAAAAAGTAAAACGCGTCTGATTTGCCGATTCTGGCCACTTCGCACATTCATATACAGCTATGTTATTTCATAGCTTTAAGTTTTCACTTCGGTCGGCAGTCCCCCCACTGCCTACTTGTTTTTTAAAAGCGAAATTTCCTAACATCCAAACGAGAATTTTAAGTATTGCCAATGCCCTGTAGTATTAATTTTTAACTGGGAATAATCATATTGCTTTGAAATTTATCGCTATAGATATGATTTCATAAAAATATGCTGTTCACATCATTTGCTTTTTAGCATTCGTTGATGTCGCAAATGTGGCCTGACTCATTCAGCCCTATTATTTCTAATATATCCCCCGGAATTAAAAAAGGGAGCTTTAATTTTTTAGACAAGGGATAATTCCATAAACATTCCTTTTTCCATCAAAAATTCCATAAATATTTTTTAAAAATATGAATATTTTTTTTTTTTTAATTCCGGACGCAACTTTATTCACAATATCATTGATTGAAAATAAACTATGAACAGCTGTAATATTCAAGTCAAAACAGCTACTCTTGCACAGTGTAACAAAAATTATTGTGCCCATTTTACAGTGTAGCAAGACACAAAAGGCAACCAACGTTCGTTCAGCCGTTCCAAAAACAACTCTCATCGTATATGAATACTTTACAGTCAGCTTAACGACGGACAGACCGGTAGACAGACGCATGGACTGACGCTTTTGTGTGTTAGTACGTTGGTTCGTTCGTTTGTCGCCATTGCTGCCGCCATGCTGTCAGATATCAAGGCATTCACTTCGAAATTTCCACTTTCCTGCCTGCTACAGCGCACCCTCCTTGAAACAACGTACAACGATAGCGTTCCGTTCGTTATTCATTGTAAACAAAATAAAACTCGGTACGGCGCGATGATGATGATGATGCGAACGTTGTTGGAACACAACGTACCGAGCCAGCTAGCCAGTGTTGCTGACTCGCACTAAAACTGAACGACAGCAACAGCAAAAACAACAGCAACAACAACACTAACGATATTGAATGCTATATTA
This sequence comes from Coremacera marginata, assembly GCA_914767935.1. Lineage (NCBI taxonomy): Eukaryota > Metazoa > Arthropoda > Insecta > Diptera > Sciomyzidae > Coremacera > Coremacera marginata. The sequence goes on from OU612043.1 coordinate 18,417,722, forward strand.
AACGAACAAAAATGAAGAAAAAAAAATATAACTAGAAGGAAAACAAAAAAACTGGCAAAGTCGGGTGTATAACGAAGGCATACGAAGTACAGTCGCACATCTAAAAATAAAGCTAGGCCAAAGCGGTGCGGTGTGTTGAGGCGGGCAAGGTAAAAAGAGGAAACCGAGCAACATACGAGTTCGAATGTCGACAATGATGGTACCCAACAAACGATCGACCGACCGAACGTACGAACGAACGATAATACGTACGTAGTCTGTACGACTGGCCGTCCGTCCGTTGGATGGATAGATGGATGGATGGATGGCATGAATGTTGTAGCAGCCCCGGTCGGGTACGTAAGTAGAAGAAACACAAAAAAAAAAAAAACAGAAAAAACCTGTATAGAATTCATATGAAAGGCAGCAAGTTGCTTGCTTGTTCAGCTCAGCTCTGATATGAGTATCTCATCGAACGAAGTTTAATTTTGTACAGCAAAAAACAACAGAAAAAAAAAATCAACAAATGAAGAAAGAAAATATATATATAAAAAAAAAATGGCGTCTTTTATGAAGGCGAACGCAGAGTCGCGGTCGTCGTCGTCATCGCCATCGCCATATCGCCAACGTAAGTCAGTGTACGAAATTCATATAGCGTATAAAATACGTAAAACATAGCAGCAAGGTTATGCAGCATATAGCGGATATACAAAGCATTAGCAATTTTGTTTATAGCAACTACAGTATATAAGAAAAATATTTTCGAAATCTATTTGGCAAATATTTCAAAACAAAAATAAACAGATGCTGACGCCCACTGTGTTTAGAACGAAATCTAAACAATGCTTTTTGCACACTTAACACAGCTAATCAAGATAACGCAAAAAAAAGCTGCGTTTAATATGTTATCAAAGCTACGCTTACACTTGATGCCCAAACACACGCACTCGTACATGCATGTACATAAATACATTACAGATTGAGATTAAAACTGAACGTATTTACAATACGATCGATGGAACGAACTTATAACTGAACGAACTTATGATTGAACGAACAAAGCTTCCAACTCATTCGTTAATCGCATGTATTTTGAAATATTTTTGTGTTGAGTTTCACTGCGCAATCGACGAGTTTTTTTTTTTTTTTTTTGGTTTTTAGCCATTGCTGTTTGTGTTGTTGCTGTTGTTGAATAGCCATCCATCGCCATTGCGCCTCGCTTTAGCTGTTGTTAGGGTTTGTTGCTGATATCATTGCTGCTGCTGTTGCTGGTGCTGGCTCGGTTGTGCTTGAGTCATACATTTTCGTAAAAATAAAACTTGTATGATGTTTAGTAGTGAGTGGAGGTATGCATGCATAATTCAATTGAAAGCAAGCAATAATTGCTAGTTGGAATGACGCTTCTATTGAATGTTGTTATTGTTGTTACCATCGTCACAAGGGCTTAGAACATGAAAGCAGCAATGCCAGCAATGTTTGGCCCAAACACAGAGTTGTACGGCGCGTAAAATATATGACTAAATGCGAATTTAGTCATTAATATGGAAATCGGAGTAAAGTAACCTTCTTTATGATTTCGTTGAGCACTAAGCGGCTGCTAAGAAGTGGCAGAATTTAAAATAATCTTAGTTCAATTGGATATGTAGGGTGATGTAAGCAAATACTGGAGGACCAAATACTGTCCAAAAACTAACTCTGCCAGGGTAACGGAGAATGATTGTGGGTAGTATTCTAGCCATGTAAAAAGTAAGAGCCTACCAAGGAGCCCGGCATTGGCGACCATCCTTGGGAGCAGGTAAAAATGATCCCATAGTTTTGCAGCTAAATTGCCTGCGATGGTATAGCAATTGTCCATAAAACTTGTTAGCATGGGTATAGTCAAACCTGCCAAAATGTGGATGATCTTATCTATCTACAGCAAAGAGACCTTGAAAAAGGGTTTTATGTATATGTCTATGCATATATGTAGGTGATTCTACGTTAAGAGTTTCTAACGGTGGCTAAATCAAAAAACCATACGTTAGTTGAAAATTTGCGGGAAACGACAAACATACATAATAATACACAATGTTTACTTTGTTACCAGTGGATTGCAATACCTAAATTATCATAGTTTAGTTGTAACTGCATGTTAACTTTGAAAAAGTATCTACCCTGGCCTGTCCCTTTACTATCTCGCAAGGAAGTCAGTGCAATTTAATACATTTCAAATTGATTAGACATTTAAACATTATTTATTTCATAAAGAAGCAGTAATAAGGGTAAATATTAAAAAAAGAAATCATGTTTCACTTTTATTTTCTATTTTAAGTCTCCTACCCTGGACGTTTTAGGTTCGTTATAAAATGTCGATAAAGTACTTGTCGCTATAATTTTAAATCTCAGAGCATTGACTTTGATGTGAAGTTAATAACAAACAAAGCACAGGCCATTAGCTTGATCTCATTGGCGGACAGATCGATCACGCAACTCGACATGTGAGGATGTGTCGGTGAATGCAGTATCAAAGTATAGCTTTGTTTGTAATGTGTATTAACTTAAATTCCTTAACAATACATACTCTTCTGATTGTGTTCGTTTTTTGGTAAAATATCTCTCCCCTGCCGTATTTCCATGCTTCTCGAGATGCCAGGGTAGAGACAATAAGTCCAGGTTAGATACGACAAACACGTAAAAATTAATTAATCTTAAAGCAGTATACATAATACTTGATTACATATTAGAACTTCGAAAAAAGACATATTTTAAAATCTTTATATGACGCCGCCTTTCCTATTATAAGACAACCTCTTAACATAGAAGCACCCATATAATCCTTCATCCAGCTCTGTAGGTGGAGTTGGTAATAACAGGCACTCCTCGTTTCTGTTAATGGATTTTTAATCCTGTCCTTTTAGCTTGGAGGAGCTCTAGCCAAACACTATTTAGTGTACAAACTGTGCACGGCCAGTTACAAAAATGTATACGTGAATTTTTGGTCTCTTTGCTCTGATGTTATTGACCCTCATTTGGTGGGACCCAGGGCCTAGGATGACTATCATGGGCCTCGGGGAGTCTGGTGCTGGTTGTGGTTGGGCGTGTGCTCGTACAGCAGCTCTGGCATATTCCTCAATATGTATGAGCTTGTATAGGTCTCGTCTTCACCAGTAGATGGCAATGAAGGTACACCAACTACTGGTAGTCAAACTAGTACTACTATTCAGGGCTTGTAAGGGTATTTTAAGGGTATTATGTGATGGTTGTCTGTTCCTTGAACTGTCTACCCCAGCTCTTTCGACCCGAGAAATTAAGCCTACACGGCAGGAGCTATCCTTAAATCTAGAAACCGTCTGTTCAAAAACTCTGCTCTAACGACAAGAGACTGACTTGCATTCAATGAAATCTACCAAATCATCTATTTTCTTTTGCTTCTCTATACTGCAACTCTCTCTATACTTCTTTTGCTACTCTATAGTTTAAATGAACTGGTTCTGTTTATGGATTGACCACTTTAAGTACAAAAGTTGAATCTCAGATCAAATTTTTTTGTCGAAAGGCTTTTTTGAGGATATTTGAGTGGAGAACATTCTTCAAAAATTTTAATAATAACTTCAACACAATTTACAAGAGTTAAAAGACGATCAAAATTGCATTGATTTGATCATTTCCACTCCTTAAACCCCTTAAAATTCGTGATGGAAATGTTAGTCATGTTAAAAACTGTTCGTCCCAGTGAAAACTCTCCAAGCCTTGACGGTCGATTTAGTGGAGTGACGAAGGCGAAAATACAATTTAAGCCTCTTAAATTTTCAATTGGAAAAAGTTTGTCCTCAAGCTATACAGAACGGAGTTGGAATAATATTGTAGATACAAGTTACAACCAAAATATTTCCCGTGTAAATGGCTTGGTTTTAGGCGAAGACCTTTATACGATCATCTTTATTTCATGGTCATATTTCTGAAAGATCAGCTCCAGAAGCCCAACTCTACATCCGTTAGGACAATCAGGGTGTTTCAAAAGCACTCGGAGCTAAGCTTGTATACACGAACCAAAAGTTGAAAAGTATAACCAACAAATTCTCAACTACGTAAGTGCAATATAGTTTTATACCAATTCTTGGGAAACAACTTCTTGGACGGTAATTAAAAAAAAAACGCAATAGCCATTTCAGCCCTTAAAAGGACTTTGACCGAGCTCCTTATGATCAATTGTGTTGTGTGTGTTGTGAAATGTTTGAACACAAATGATCGAGAACTGGACTGGACTGGAGCTTTATGTCGACTCCAAACGGCTTTATGTTTTCAAGAAGCGTTACATGGCAATTTTTACTCTCTGAGATTGCCATTGTTTGCAAAGAGATGTCGAATCCGGGACACCCGAGGTTCTTTGACATACGCACCACACATTCAACAGTTCAGCCACGGCCGCCACAACGGGAAAACATTCAGGGTAAGGAAATACCAAGAAATGCAAATCTTTAAGTAAAAGTACAGACACTTAAGTGACAGTCATTTGAAATATGAAAAAACAAGTCTCAAATTTCTGTGAGGAATCTATATAAGACTTCCCAAGCTTCAATACTCAGCCGTGCAAAATAGCTCTTTCAAATTGGACCAGTGCAGGCGCTACTGGTCGTTCTGAGTAAGAGGGAGATACTTATAATGGTAAGGTGAGGGTAATCCGGCTACCTCCTTGCGAATGCTTACATAGTTCATTCTGGTCTTTAGTGGTACCGGGTGTAAGGAGCCTGTATGGAGTTACTTAAAGTCGGTAAATATTTGCGTTAAGTTTGCGAATCTTAGGAGGGTTTCCGGAGAGGTTTTGACGAGGTTTGGACATTTTCTAGTGAGGAAAACGTTGGTGAGTCTAGGCATTTCAGTCCCGATCTAAGTTGGGCGGGTCAGTTGCATATTAGGTGTTCCAGGGTCTCCGCCGTGCGTGGTTCCTTGTCATCCGTTGTGATGGATACAACGTTGTGATGGAGTGTCCTGCATTCTCTGCGCTGTCTTCTGCTAGGATGAAAGAATCTGTTTTTTGTATCGTGTATCGCACATGACTTTTGAGATCTTGCTAGGGATCTAGGGACCCAGTAGATGCGCCCTCCTTTTGAAGCTCAAAGTGCATATAAAGCTTCTCTGCAGGCTAGCTTATTATATTTCAAACTCTAAATGTTTAGTCTTCTAAAAGGTATGGTATTAAGTAATGGCCAATTTTTTTTTTTTTTTTTTAGACTTAAGCAACACTCAGGAATGTACCCTATGAATTCAAAAGCATTGTGCTGATTCAGAAAACGGATGATAGTTAGTTGGACGGTGGAAAGATGAAGTAGTGTCGGTGAAGATTTGATTTTACGCAGGGAGATTGTTCCACAATTTTACTGAGCCACTGAAGAACGCACTATTTCGGTAATGCGATGTTCTATCTGGCCAAGTGGACCTAGAAAATACATGAGTTGTTGGCGTCAGGCCATGTATCTCTCTTGAACATTTCCCATGGTAGTACCTGTACAGAAGGCTTAGGCAACGAACATTGCGACGATGCCCAAGAGAGTTAAGAGAAGATGAAATATTTACATCCCCGATCAAATATCGTTGTGCACGTCGTTGAATCCGATCCAGTAGCTTCAAATATGATCTTGAAGCCCCTGCACAAATATGTAAATTAATTAATTAAAAAGGGTCTTTATCGGGCTTTATTATTTTTAAAAAAAATTTTAAAATATAAAAGAAATGTGATTTTGGGAAATTTGAGTGTGGTATGATTATAACAGCCATAGGAATGCTTTAAACGTATCGTCGGGCCGTGAAAATCTATTTGCAATCGAAAACACCACTGAACTGGAACCCTAAAAGAGGCTTCGCCGGACCATTGCAAAACTTCAGTCATTAAAATCGAAGACAGTTTTATCGAGCTGCTTACCCCTTCAAAAATTGGGAGTATGCATTAAAAACCGCGCATTCGTAACCAAGTTCATATTTATTATACCTGTCAATTTTTTGACAGTGACAGCTTTTGCATTTTAAAGTGCTCTTAAACATACATTTAATTCGATCTGTCAAACTTATTGATCTTGTTGGAAATGCTGAATACGTGCCAACAAAACAGCATTTATGGGAAGTTTTATAAGTTTTACTTAAGTTTTTACGGGAAGTTTTACTTTACTTTTACTTTACTAACAAAACAGCATTTGCGAGAAGTTTTACTTAATTGGTTTAATTTAAGCAAAAATGCAACCGAAGCACACCATTTGTTCCTCAAAGCATATCCTGAATATGTTTCGTCAATTAGAATGTGCCAGGAGTGGCTTCGGCGTTTAAGAAGTAGTGATTTTGACATTGACGACAAAGAACATCCAGGCTAACCGAAAAAGTACCGAAGATGAGGATTTGGAGGCATACCCATGTCAAATGCAACAAGAACTTCCAAATTCGTTGGAATTTGATCAACCATTTGCTGACGTCTGAAAGCATTGGGAATGATTAAAAAACAAGGAAATTGGGTGCCATACGATCTGATGCCGAGAGATGTCGAAAGACGATTTTTCGCATGTGAACAGCTGCTCCAATGCCAAAATCGGAAAGGTTTTTTTGCATCGTATTTTCATTGACGATGATAAGTGGATCCATTACGATAATTCAAAGCGTAAAAAATCATATGGTTACCCCGGCCATGCCTCAACATCGACGGCAAAGTCGAATATCCATGGTTCCAAGCTCATGTTCTCTATTTATTATGAGTTGCTCCGATCTAACGAAACAATCACTGTAGATTGTTACCAACTACAATTGAGCCGAGCATTCACGGGAAAACGGCCGCAATTCCAACAAAGACATGAACGTGATTCTTCAGCATGACAATATTGCAAGGCCAGTCAAAACATACTTGAAAACGCTGGATTGGGATATTCTACCACACCCCCGCCGTATCTACCAGACATTGCTCCATCCGCCTACTTCTCGTTTCGATCGATGACTCTTATGAAGATGCCAAGAAATGAATCGAATCGTGGATAGCCTCAAAGGATGTGTCCCTCTTTCGAAACGAAATTTGTAAATTACCAGAGAGATGGGGATAAGAAGTGGCTAGCGATAGACAATACTTTGAATAAAATACATCATGGGCGTAGCGAGGGTAGGAAAGGGGGTCAATTTCCTCCCCTACCCCCCTGAACATAAGAAAAATAAATATTTTAGTATTAAATTAAGAAATTTAAAACAATTTTTCTCATAATTAAAAAGCATAAAATTTATTAATATTTTATCAGTCACATGAAATAAATAATTCTACTCCCCCTCATGAAAAAATTCTGGCTACGCCCATTACATATTTTGTTCTACTTTTTCACAATGAAGTCTCCCCCTTTAATCAATAAATACGCGGCTTTTAATGCACACCTTCAATATAAATCTGTGCTGGCTGAAAATGTTTCCTTCTTCCTAGACAAGGTTTCGGGAATTTCTTCCTAGACCGGGAATTCGAACCCAGTGTTTCTTAAGATACAACCTATTATTTTCTGTTTGATTTTAGTCATTCTTAAAGCTACCCATCGATACCTATTCCCATATTGCAATTGTTTTAAAATAGTTAAAACTGCACTACTTGGTTGCTTTCACATCCAGTTGAAATTTTCGACAAGGCTATTTGAATCAATAAGCAAAACAAAAGTTTTTCCTTGACCAAAGCTAAAGTTTAAAATTTATCCTTAACACATCTCTGCATAAAATAATTGCCCACTGTGGCATGGTGAGTAAGCAGCCAGGCTAGCATCAGCTATGAGATTGCTTTTTTTCTTTCTTATATATTTTTTTTGTTGTTGTTGCAATAGCTAGTGTGGCACAGTTATAAAGGCCACTTTTTTATGGTACGTTATTTTCGTTGTGTTTTTTGTTTTTTTTTTTTACCGTGTAGCAGTGGGTGGCCAGTCAGTCAATGTGGGCTAAAATATAGACAACCTACAGTCCATTGTTGTTTTTAATGCTGCGCTTAAAGCTTTTCGTAGTTTGGCATGGTCTGCAGTGGTGTGGTGTGGCATGGTGTGGTGTGGTGTGACATAAAATCCACCACGCATACATTGCAGCCCTCTGGAGGCCTCCCTGACGTTCAGTCTTTCGTTCAGTCGTTCGTTCGTTCGTTCGTTCGTTGGTGGTTAACTGTTTACACATGCATACACACTAAAATACAGGCGTGGGCAAATCTATACTAATACAAACATACACTTTGTCGTACATATGTACAAGTATATATATATATATAGATATATACCGTTATAAGCACATACTATACAGCATTAAAACGTTGAGTGGTTGAATTGTTGGCCACCCGCTAGCCACCCACTTTTATATTTTATGTTGCTGGCATTATTATATTATATTTATTATAACGGGGTGGCAAGCAGGCAAGCAGGCAGGCAGAATAGATGCTGGCAGCCAAGCTTTAATGCTACGTTGCTTTGTGCTCAGCTCTCAAGTGCTAGGTTTGAGTTTTTGTTATAAAATAGAACCACATTGCATGTTATAAAAGGGGATTGGGTATTGGTGTGTGTGTAAGTGTGTGTGTGTGTAAGTGTGTGTGTGTATGTAGGCAGGCGGATGTTAGCGGTAGTGAGATGTTGAGGCAACGTAGCGAGGACGCAAGGATACATTTTGACGTTTCGAATAAATGTCAGCCTTTTGCTGTTGTTGCTGTTGTTGTTTTTGTTGCTTTTGTTGTTGTTGATTTGGTGTTTTGGTTCGTTCGTTTGTGGCGCGCGGTACGCAGGGTCTACTACTCAAGCTTAGTGCTTGCTGCTAAAATTTGTTGCTGTGTATATGAGGCTGGCTGAAATATCCGTTATCGTTGTAGTAGTTGCAAGTGTAGCAAACAAGCAGAGCGTATTTAGTGCTAGTGAGGCATGATTTTGGACTGAGTTTTGGAAAAACTTGGGCAAGCGAGGAAAATGAAGCGTTTGATAAAAAGTGGGTGGTTGGCTTTGGTTGACGATGTGTTCGCTGTGAGGGTGGGTGGCTTGTTGGTTGGTTGTGTTCTTTGCTTAGACGTGTCATCATGACGTATGCAGCTAAAAATACAAACACAAACGTTTACATCAACACACATTCATAGTAAATTTGGGTGAAATTGGGTTGCTTTCTAAATACATATATACAGCACATACACATACATATAGTATTTAAAGGTATGTGTAAGCATGTCGTTATATATACGTATATATATATATTTATATATGTGTATAAATATATGCTATATACTGACAGCATTAAGCCTTGTGCGGCGTTGGGTTGCGCGCGGGTATCAAGCCGAACTTTCAACCTTTTTGCTTGCGAGTGTGGGCCGACTAGCTAGCTGTGGCTCATGCGATAAAGCAAGCAGACCACAATGAATGCATGCAGGATGCTGCTGCTGTGCCAAGTGTAGGACGACTGACGACTTGAAACTTTTTTTGTATGCTTTGTATGCTGCTTTAAACTTTGCTATAGCTGCAGCTTTAATTTAATTTTACGCGCCTTTATTTCTTGGTTCTTGTATGCTGCATTGTCGTCGTCGTCGTGGTTGTTGTCCTCAATGCTGTTTGGTGGGATTGTTTGGCTGAATTACTTGAGTTAAAGTTTGCTTGGCTGACTGGCTTCCGGCGCAAGCATGTTGCAAGTTGCAAGTCGCTGCAGTTTGTTTCATTCATGATGCTCGAAACACAATTACAAAAAAAAAGAAAAAAAAAAAAACACAAAAACATAAGAAAAAAAAGATAGAAACATTGTCGTTGTTATCAGGTGCAACGCTTTATTGATGTTGTGCTATTGTTGTTGTTGTTGTTGTAGTTGCATTCTTGCGCTTATTAGATATGTGAGTACGTCTGGCTACTAAAACGCCACTCATTGTTTTTGTGTGTGCTGTTGTTGTTGTGATTGAGTGTGTCTTGTGTCAGTCTCTCTGATACTCTGACTGTCTTGTCGCATTGTTTGCTTTGACCTGCCCGCTGGTGCGTCTTTATTGCACCATATACAGTGCATTCATACCACAGAGCTAAACAACATGCCGTCATACATAACTGCTTATGTGGTATCACAAAAAAAAAAAAAAAAAAAAAACAGAACTGCATCGTGATGGTGACGTAACCGCAAATTTGTGTGGCGCACAATTTAATGAGTCGTTCGTTTATTGTTGCCATTGTTGTTGTTGTTATTGTATTGTTATCGTTGTTGCATTATTTTTGGTCGTGAAATGTAGTTGTTGCAGCGGCACACCATCTAAGCTGCTGCTGCTGCTACATAACTAGTTGTTAGTAACCGGCATATTTTTTCTCCTTATTTCTTTCTTCTTAAAACGCTAACAACCAGCCGACGCGTGCAAACAAGTGCAAGTGATGCTGCCTGTATGCAGTCAGACAGGCACAGCCAGTGCAAAATATTGCCATAACAACAACAACAACAACAACAACAACAAACAGCACGACAACAACAGCAACAACAACAATGCCTACAATTTTTGGTCATCCCCACAAACGACTAGGAACTTCTTTTTGTGGCAGCCAAACTGATAACTGATAAGGTTTCCGTGTTTTTTCTTTTTTTTTTTTGTTGCAGTAATTTTATATTAATTAACTTGCGGTAAATAAAGTGTATAGATATGGTCATAAAAGTAGCGACGTCATCGTAGCGTCGCGTTGACAAAGGCCAAGGTCGTTCTTTGTTCGATTTTATGTTATTTTGTACCTTTTAATGCTTACATTTTAACTGGGTTAATTGAGTTCGATTGTTTGAAAGAGTTAAGTTAGAGAGAAACAATTTTACGAGGATGATTGTTGAGTATAAGACTTAGGAAAATTTTGTTTTCTTGACGTTTGTTTTGTTTTCTTGAAGATATCGAAAGAACGCGACAGCGACATGACAACATCTGTCAAAATTTATTTAATTGATTGATTTAATTTTATTGTAGTTACACGTTAATAGTTCTGGATGGCATTAATTATTGATGTCGCTAACTATTTCTATTTTCAAAAGCTGAAACATTTAGGTGACGACAGCTACATAACAACATCTGTCAAAATTTATTTTTATGCAGTACTTATAGATCTTATGGAGTCAATTGTGGCTGTCGACAACTTAAATCCATTGCTACTTAAGGGGATACAATGGTGAAAATTTCTCCGTTGTGTTGTATCAAGTACAACACTATCAAGAAACCGACGAAATTATGACATTTCTTTTTTTTTTTAAGTAACCTCGTTTTTGTTGCCGCGTCCTGCAAGAACACGTTTAATGCATGGAACACATTAATGATGGCAATGGTTTTACGACACGACAAAAGAGAGAAATGTAGTCATATCCATGGTAGAATAAATCATGGTAGAATAAGAGGAGGTAGATGCATTTTGGAGAGGCATACTGCCGTAACTGTCAAAACGAATTTCGCAACTCATAGAAAATCTAAAAAGGATGGTTCAATTGGAAAAATGTAAACAAAAAGTCATTTGTATTGATTTTGACAGTTCTGGCTAGGAGAAAGAGAGCGCAGTTGGAAATGCATATACCTTCTATTATTCTACCATGGAATAAATTAAGATAGTCGCACGGCTGAGAGCCAACTATCTTAACTGTCAAAGAAAAAAAAAGCAAAAACAACACTACGCAGAGACTGTGTCTACTCAGATTACCAAGTGACAGAAAATTATTTTTATTGACTTTGACAATAATGGTAGCTGAGAAAGAGTGTACAATCAGCCGCGATATATTGTTCCATGGTCATACCGTTGACTACTTGATTATTTTAAAAGCGACGCAACAAAAAGCTTTCCCATACGCAAAGCCAAATTATTATTAATTATTATTATAACAAAGCTTGACATGCTTGACATGTTCTGTTAGCGATGAAAAAAAGCAATATTTGTCGCTTGTCAAAATAGAAATAATTCTATACCGACGACATCAAAAAGAGCAACAATGTCGTTGAGACATATTCACCAAACTCACCTCCATAAGAAAAACATGCAAACAAAATTCGACAGATGGCGTTACGCCGTTGTCGTCGTCAATGTGTTCCATGCATAAATGCAGTGAGACAATAAAAAAGTATCAGATTGAAAGTCAGGGGCCGAATTACAGCATCCGTAGTCGTGTAAATTTCGAACGGCACGACTAGACAAGCGCCGATAAATTTTGACGATTTTGCTCGATCACGGATGTTGTAATTCGGCCCAATTAACTGAAACAGTTTTCAGCTTTACTGAAATGTGTAAAGTTGTTGTTAGAAAGCGCAGTTTTGTGTTGAAATTTATTTAAAAAGTAAAAAAAAGGTACTCAAAAGCGTATCAAAAAAAAAAAATTATTAAATTGGTCAAAGCAAGGCATTGCACTGATGTGGAACGGCTGCTCATCCTGAAGCTAAGCAAAGAGCATCAAAGTCCACGTGAGATTGCCAAAACTTAAAGAAGATGTCAAAAATTTGTATGTAATGCATTATAGTCTCCAAAACCTAACCTTAAAAGAAAACAATAAGGAAAAACAACGGCAAAGCAGAACAAGTACATCAAAATTTTGTCAACTCGCGAACTATTCAAGTCTGCAGAAGCAATCCGGGGTGAAGTAAGCCTTGGAATTTCTATTCGAATTATAAGGCAACGACTGGCGGAGAAGGGACTGTTTTTTAGAGCTCGCATTGTTCTTACAAAATTGCACAACGAATGGGTCGGTCCAGAAAATGTCTGAAAATAGCGGATAGTGCTTTGGTCCTACGAAAAAAAAAATAAATTCATGGTAAATCATGAATATGTTTAAACAACAAGGACAACATTTTAAATAAAGAATGTAGGAATTGGGTTAATTATATTAGGGATATGTGTATAGCATTTTTCAAGAGCTGATTTTATTATACTATACTCATATCCTTAACAAATTATATTATAAATTGAGTACACAAACACATTATTTCTACAGATCAAAGGAACTAAATAGGGGGTTTCAGACAATACTACATGTCCGATAGACATTGCGTGTCCGATGACATGTACGATGTGTGAAAGCTGTCCAACATGTAGTACGAAAATCAAATGGTCCGACATGTAGTATTGTTCGAACACACGTTCATCGGACTCGCTGCATTTTTCATTCTGCGTAAAGGTGGGTACACATTAACGATCATGAAAGACACTCATAAATTCAACAAAGATGGCCGCTGACTGTCACTCAACCACAAATAATTTTGCGGTTGACTATTGCATGACGAAAAAGAATTTGAGCATGAGTGTCAATCATGATCGATAATGTGTACTCCGCTTAAAAGTTTCCTTTTTCTGCTGTGCTTTAAATTTTAAGCCAGTATACTTTGAGCTTTCATGCGATGAGGGTGTTGGTCGCTGTTTTATTTATGAACTAAATATTTTGCAATGTTTAAGGAAAGTTGGTGTTTACAACATTTACTTTCGGAAAATTTTTATTGTGGCTCACAATGCATGGTTTGCTTTCGTACAGCAACTACAGTAAAACAGAGAAACCAACGAACTTGTGAACCTCGTCCTTTTTGAAGCCGATTAAAAACAAAAAAAAAATAATGCATCACTGCTACCTTTTGTTGATCTTTTCTATGTTACAAAAGCGAAAAGCAAACACAAAAAGAAAACTTTATATTGAAAATACGAGTAAAACACTCGACAATATTTTCTTGAACCAAATGTTGTGAGAGCTTTTAACAACTTTATGTTTCAGTGTAAAGCTGTGCACTCTTTGTTGTTGTTTAAACCATGCGTTGATCACTACTATATCACTATATCACCACTATATATATGGTGGCAATTCGTTTCCAGAGTGAAGTGTCACTAGGAAAAAAATAGAAAAGAAACCAACAAATTTTTTAATTTTGTGAAATTAAAGTGCGAATAGACACTATAAGTAGACGAAAAAGTCTCCAAAGTGAGTTATGATCGGTATTGCAGACTGCCGTGGCCTGCACAGATTCAGCCAGTGAGACTCTTTCTTTTCATTTATCTTAGTTTGTTGAAAATATAAATGAATATTTCATAACAATTTACTTATTTTTTGTAAAATCTTTTGCGAAAAAACACTATAAGTAGTTGAAATTGTCTTCTTCAACGTGAGTAATGATCGGGAGGGACTGACTTGGGTCAGTAAGACTATTCCCCGTTTTTATTTATCTTAGTTAAATCAATATATAACTTCATATTTCATATTAGTTTCATTTATTGAAAATCTTTTGCATTTCTTGTCAACACTGAAAACAAAATAAATAAAAACCGTAAAACACAAAATAAAAAAAACCTGCTTCGGCTGTTTTAAATAACTGCTATTCAGACAAACATTTCATATTCAGTGTTGTATAATGGCTTCAAAACATCTGTCAATATACACCACGAATGCCGACATAACAACAAAAAATTAAAACATGTGATGAAATGCAAGAAGCTAGTTTTTTTTCAGGAGGGTGAAAGCATTAGCATTTCTTTTATTTATGTAGAAATAAATTTTTTTTTGCAAAAAAAGAATAGCCCTATAAAATTGGAAGTTACCTGAATATGCCTAATTTTGTTTGCAATTTGGCCACTATACTGACCCCCTTAAGAAGTTTGATGGAGTTTTTCTAATAATGATTTGTGGTGAGAACCGCTCTTGTCTGCAATGAAATGATACTCGCATAGAACATTTTCCATTAGCTGGAATCTAACTAAGTGACTGCAGTGTTGTAAACAAGAATGTCTAAGATAGTTACTGCATTTTGCTGTATAATCAAACGAACACTTTCGATCGTGCGAGACACGGTAAGCACTACATTTTTTCATACCAAATTATATTGTCGCTCGTTTCTTAGTTCGCTATAGGAGACTTCGTTTCGTTATAGAGCAAGATGCAGTTGCACTTTTGTTTCTGTAAGTTAAAAACGATATCATTTTAAAGACTTGGTATAATAATGGCCTTCATGAACGCCATATCAAAGACTTTATCTCCGCTTTGTATTATAGATATCAAAGAATCTCCATTTTTAAATTTTTCGGTAAATCTTTTTTCGAGTATTTAAGAACGTTCTTTTTAATAAATCATCCAATTTTCGAATAAAAACAAATCTCTCTCGAATTGAACCATAGAGTGGTCAAATATATGAGCTGGTCCTATTATTTTTTACCCTTCAAAGTGTCTTCAAAACACGCCTAGCCTCCTCTATATGCCAACCTTCTGAGGTCCCCACACAAAAACTGTCGATTATAGTTCATATCTCGCTCGAATTGATCCCTGGAGGGATTTAATATATGAGCTGGTTCTTTTAATTTTTGCCCTTCAACATATCTTCTCTAAGCACTTACCTCTCGTCTGCCATCCTTCTGAGGGTCCCTACAGAAAAAATACCAAAACTGTTGATTATAGTTCATATCTTGCTCGAATTGACCCTTTGAGGGATAAAATGTATGAGCTGGTCCTACTATATTTTACCCATGAACATTTCTTCTCAACACACTTACCCCATATCTGCCACCCTTCTGGGGGTCACTATACAAAAACTGCCGATTATAGTTCATATCTCACTCGAATTGACGCCTAGAGGGACTCTTCTTCTGGGGGTCCCCATACAAAAAACACACGAAAAACTGACGATTACATTTCATATCTTTCCCGAATTGATCCCTAGAGGGATGAAATATATCAACATATTCAACATTTCTTCTGAACTCACATACTCCCTATCTGCTACCCTTCTAGGTGGTCCTCATACAAAAACTACAAAAATTGTCGATTGTAGTTAATATAGCGATTGGCCTTTAATAGAGATCGAAAGGCCTGGAAAGTGTGAACGCAAAAAGGATCCGAAATCCATATGAAGGCCCGCTATTATCGCTTCGGACCTCTGCCATTGCCGACTGCGAAGTAAATAATATCATTTCTCTGCTTATAAGTGCGAGTTTCAATGCGACAGGAACTGTTACAAGCCGTATACAAGATTTAACAAAATTCTTCAATAATAAAAAATTAAATTTTTTTTTCATAAAAAAGTACACTTCAATGCTTAACCGATACATATGTAGTCAATGAACAATGATTATAAGTTCTCATGCCCCTGCGCTGCAGCTGAGATATAAATTGGGCAGCAGATGTCAGCAACAAGTAAGCACAAAAGCAGTAACAGTAGCAGTAACACACAGCTTCAATGCGAAATGTCAAAACAGCGGTTTTATTTTACATTTTCGCTTACAAGCAACATGGCGAAATTTGAAATCAGCTGATTGAAGAATTTTTAATCACACGCAAGACAAGGTCGTACGTCGTAGTCGTCATCGTCGGCGACGATATGCAAACAAGTTGCACATGAGAAGCATCTGAGCAGGTTGTTGAAAAAGGATGCTACAACAATAACAACATATAATTATATGCTGCTGGGACTAGCGAACGAGCGAAGGAACAAGCGAACGAGCGAAGGAACAAACGAACGAACGAACTGGCAATCAATCAGGCCAATACAGCGACCAGCAAACCAAACACCGACGCCCTCATTAGATGCGCGCCTGCCGGCTGTAAGCGTACACATGCTAGGGCGACCTAAGCGACATCCGACTATTTATGGATATACAATATGCAAAGTGAAAAGTAGAGAAGAACACAAAAAAAAAAAACAACGGTTACGATGTGCCAAATTCTAAGAGCAGCGCAAACATCAAAAGTTAAATCGTTGTCGTCGTCTTCGTTGTCGTTGGTGGCTCTCGCAGGCAGTCGCTGCTTAAACATGAATGCTCTCCAAAATAATAATATATGTAGCTGTGTAGGTTTATATTTATGTATATAAATGTGTGTGTGTGCATGTTTGTGTAATGGTTGGACTTGGTTTTGATTATGGTCCTTCGAGCCAACAACTAGCACGAACGTCGTCAATTCAAACTCGTACGTGTTTCCTTTTTTTTTTTTTTATACCATTGCTGATGCTGCGTTCAAACAAATCTAGCAGCCAGGCAGGCAGGCAGGCGGCGAGAACTAATGTAATCAGGAAGTAGTTGTAGCAATAGCAACAGCAGCAGTAGCAGCATCAGAAGATTGCTTTTTGGAGCAACGCGCATCATCTCAACGTTGTGGTTGGAGCTGCGTTCACCCATGCTGTTGCATGAACGAGTTTCGTGTGGTGAGTTTTGTTTTTGTTGTTATTCTACTATTATTGCTGCTGCTGCTGCTATCGCTGTGCATTCAATTCAATGGTTCGAGAACAACATAAAGCGAGTTCTCAATGCGTTGACTTCGAACTGTGCTCAATCAACTGAATTAAGTGCTGCCATGAATGGTGGCAACGACGACGATGCCGAATACAACAACAACAACAACAATGACTATAGCGACTACCTACCACCACCCAAAAAAAAAAAAAAAATTGTATACATAAAAAACACAACAATAGCAAGAAAACCCATAAATAAAAAGTAGTAAAAATTAAAAATAAATGCGAAAGAGAATCCGTAATAAGTGCCAAGCGCACAAAGCAACGCGCCGAGAAATAATCATAATAATAACAAAAATAATAAAGAAATAATACATATAATAATAACCGCAAAACATGTGACGACTACAACAACGACGCCGACGTCAACGTCAACAACAAGGCAGCGTGTAACGAACGATTAAGAAAATTAAAGGAAAACAATAATAATAACAAGAGCAAAAGCAACAAATTTTTAATTTACGCTATATGAACCATTTAAATAGTGTTGGATGAATGATGAATGAATGAATGAATGGGTGGTCGACATCGTCATCGTCATCATCAACGTTGCCATCGTCGTCTTCGACAAACTGTTGCATTTGGACGCTGCTGGTATTGATTACAAATTATCTAAACTTGAACTTAAGACTTATAAGATTTTTGGCTGCATTTGGCGTCAATTTACAAAAATAAATACAGGACTGACTGGGTGACTAACGTGTCGGGTCTACCAAGAAAAATTGTCACTTATATTTATGTATTGAAAGTTTTCAAATTTAACGCCGTCAATTTGCATTTAAGCTGAAAATAAAATATTTTTCATCTAACTTAAGCAAACCTTTGGAAAATAGGTGAGATATCCAGTTACTACTCACCGAGTAGAAACTAGTTAAGGAAAGCCGAGTGGAAACTAGTTAGGGAAGAGAAGCTTTATCAATATTTGATCATTTAGACATCAGGTTCCTCTGAGGCTATCTTTAAGTCAGGTCATTAATTAATCAGGCTCTGATCGAACGCAAAACGGAATGACCATTTCAGCCCTTGTAAGGGCTTTGCCCGAGCTTCTTGTTGTTGTTGTTTGAACACAAACGATCGAGACCTGGACCTACAAGCTTTATGCCGACTCCGAACAGCTTATGTTCTCAAAAAGCTTTACATGGTAGTTTTTACTCTCTGAGGTTTGCCATTGTCTGCAGAGAGGTCGAACGGCCGAACAGAAAAAAAAATTCAATTGAAAAAGCTTTCTGCGTCAGATGAGATTTCAACCTGGGTTCTATCGCATACAAGCCACGCACCTCAACCATTATGCCACGGCCGCCACTGATCAGGTTCTTATTCAGTCAGCCACTGATCAGGTTTTATAACAAAAATTGTGTTACGTTTGATATCAGTACCTTTTTAAAAAAAAAACAGGTCTCATTATAAGTATAATTTTCTGACTGTAACCTATGTCAAATTTTCACTTGGGTCTTACATACGTATCGTTTTCAAACTATAAAAAATTGTTACTCAAGAAAAAATATTCTCACTTGGCAGGTTTGGTAGTGCGCTTGCCTGCAATCTAGGGCCGTGAGTTCAAATCCTGGACACGATATAAAATTTATTCAAAATACAACAAAATTTATGACTAAATATTCGTAAAATTAATAGTCTTTGGAAGTTTTGAGGAAAAGTTGAATTCAAAGTGGCTGAGGTAAAGGTATAAAACTTACTTCAGCACCAAATTCACATGTTTCTACAATTTTTCGTCAAAAGTAAAGTAAAAGTTGTAGTGCGCTTTCCTGCAAAGTAGGGCCACAGGTTCAAATCCTGGTATGATTTGAAATATATACAAAATAAAACTCAATTTATGACTAAATGTTCGTAGTTAAAGTTATTAGTGGTTGGAATGTTTGAGAGAGAATTAATTTAAACTGACTGAGGTAAGGGCATAAAACTTGCTTCAGATTCAAATTCACACGCTTCTTTAATTTTTCGCCATATATAAAATCATTTCAAATCATCATTTCCCTGAACCCCACAAATTTCGACTAAGTAGTATAGGTTGTAGTGCGCTTGCCTTCAAAATAGCACCATGGGCTCGAATACTGACGTAATACGTAATATACGTAATATATTCAAAATACAGTTCAAGTGGTTGAAATGTTTGGGAAGAGGATAAATTCAGAACCAAATTCATATGCGTCTATAATTTTAAGTCACATATGAAATCATCTCAAGTCATTATCTCACTTTCTTCCACAAATTTTGACTAACTTAGACACTACTACCACCTTCATTGATAGAGCGTTATGAAATTCAGTCAAGAAACTTTATTTAATTAAGTCAAGTTTCCAGACAAGAGATTTATAAAT
Source organism: Coremacera marginata (assembly GCA_914767935.1). Taxonomy (NCBI): domain Eukaryota; kingdom Metazoa; phylum Arthropoda; class Insecta; order Diptera; family Sciomyzidae; genus Coremacera; species Coremacera marginata. The sequence goes on from OU612043.1 coordinate 18,437,210, forward strand.
ATCATAAAAAAGAATCTTGAAAGTAGTTAAATGTCTTGGGGGTGGAGTTTTGTTTAAAATCAGAAATTCTTCTTTGATATATTTCAGAACTTTCAGGCTTCATATTAGTGAACTATAGTTGAGGCATACCATACCGGAGTTTTAAGGAGGGAATCAAGGAAATTCAACCCTGGCTTAGAAATATCAACCGTCAATTGGCGATTATTTTATTATCATGTGATGTAGTAGTGTAAATCGAACTCCAAATAAACCATTGTCAAGTGTTTTGATTTCATTCTAATTGTACCTGAACTGGCCATGAATAAACTTTTGAACTTTTGGTTTGGTGGTGAAGAAAATTAAGAAAAATGTAAGTACAGGTTTTGGCCTGGCAACCATTCGAATTTTGAAAACGAGGGCAGTACGAAGCGTTACCTCTATTATTTTCTTGAATACGGCAGATCAAGGGCTCACTTGTTGAATTTTGATGTAATAGAAATAAACTCTCTACATAATGTTCAGCATAGCTGCTTAAACCAAAAAGTTTTAAAGGGAGTCATACACCTTGTTTTTTCCCGAAGCGGTACATCTATTATTTTCAGGAATATGGCAGATTACGCGGCTCACATGTTGAATTTTGACGTTATAGAAATTAATTTTGACGTTATAGAAATTCCCGTTTCGTGGAATAAAACGGTATTCTGCGGGGACTTTGCTGTGCCAGACCGGACGGGTCACAGGTTGCGGTTGGTGGACGGCCTCCAGATATGAAAGTTAGCGGTGAATAAGTTTAACAAATAAGCGATCTCGGAGAATACAGCGGGTGAACAGCGAGGGTGTGGAAGGGCGTAGCGCTGCGTCTTGACCGATAAACCTACATATCCCGATAACCTGACACTGTCAAAGCGAGTCGGTGTCATCTAAAAAGCACCTTTGTCCAAAACCCCCTAGTCTTCCTCTTGACATTAAACTTGAGGGGTCGCTACGTGGACCTTAAACATGGAATGTGCGCAGGGTTTGGGTGCCGCCACATTACTACTGCCCAATAAAAACCGAGGTCGGCCGAAACACGAACACGGGTTGTTATGGCCACCTAAGTAAGTAGAAAATGAATTTGACATAATGTTCAAAATAGTTTCTTAAACTAAGAAATTTGATAGGAAGTTATACTGATAATTTTTCCTTACCTTGCCTTAATTATCCAAATTTTATGATTATCTAGTTTTATAGGAACATAACACAAAGGCAAACTTTTGAGTGCTTTGGGGGGATACTCTTTTCCGATTTGACTGGACCAACTGACAAATCGAAAGCAATAGATACCAAAGTAATAGAAAAATATATGATTTATATCATCAACCCAGCATTGTATGAACCAGATCGGTCTCAGTATGATTTCTTTAAATGCTTGATAGTAAAATTGCTGCTCTAGGGTACTCATTTTGATATGATTGAAGTAATAAAGCAAAATTATTGTAGAAACTAAAACCCAAACCAAGAAACGACTATACACAGTAAAAAATGTTGATGCGTTTTTCATTTTAGGACTTGCATTGAGTCATATGCGATGGAAAACTTAAAGTTATAAGATAAAAGCCTTGCGTCGAACTAATTTTCAAAGCATTTTTGAAAAAAATTGTTGCATCGTTCTTATTTTATGTTGTATTTGAGACAATATTTAATGCAAGTGATGCATCCAAGTAGGTTACTACAGCTATTTGTACTGTATTGAAGAGGGAAAAGAAGTCTTAGTTAAGCTCAAGGTGGCGGGGGCGTCCTCTAGACTGGATCACTTTGACCCGAAGACTGGTACGTTGTAGTATGACAGGGATCTATGCCACGATCATTATATACTCCCATAAAAATTCATTTGTGCTGTCACAAACAAACAAATGTAAATGCTTTAGGTCTACTTCTTCCCTAAGATCCCTAAGATTATCGAAAAAGTGACTTCCCCAATGGCTTTTGTCTTTTGCATGAGAGAGCTGGGCATGAACACAAGAGATGTGATACCGACTCCTCTGCTCTTCAGTTACAGGGATGAACCCTTACAGAAGTCATTAGCTTGAATCTTAATAGTTATGGCGTGCCTACCTATAAGACAATATCCTGTTATTACTATGTATATACTATCAAAGTAGAAAGATCTGTCCTCGCTGTTTTGTAGAATATTACAGGTTTCAACGTAAATCCACCTATAGTTAGCCAAGTCAATGCCATTTTATTTAAGAGCCAGCTTGTATGACGCAAATGGCATACTACGTTTACACTGAGAGCTAAATGCTAAATGCTATTAGCAATTAAGAATGCGTGGTCGTATACTCCTTGTAAGAGTAAAAGAAACAAATATATACATTCGATTTCATAAATCCGCATTTGGCTCTCAATGTGAACGTATTATAAGGTATTCATATTAGGCAACATGATTTTCACTGTATCTTCCCTAGCAAGCTCTGCCACTCTACAAGTTCTATGAATGTCTCAACGTTCCGGTACTCAGGCCAAAAGAATGTCGAACTTGTCAACCATCTCGTTAAGAAACTGATGATGTAAGGTAGGATGATAATGTAAGTTAAGAGGCTGCTAGCTGTCCTTCAAAATATAGATATGTCCCGAGTTGATAACACAACCATTCTACTTCTTTATAAATGACGATTATATACGCCTGAAAGACACTGCAGTGATCTGGCAGTATAAAAAAGGTTGTCATATCTAGAACAGTGAAAAAGATGTCTTCCCTGATCTTCAATAGACTTAGGGCCGTATTGTTCACCTCTGGATATATTTTACCAGCGGATGAAGTACTAGATTTTCAGTAGTTTCAGGCACCTGCAAACCAAAAAATATCCACCGGTTTAGGATATCCAGAGGTGAACAATACGGCCATCACCCAGCATCACAACTTTTCTATCTTCCACTGTAGTTCATTGGACACCAAAGGGGATAGAACACTCCCCTGAGAAGTCTTTGAGTCATCAACATATACCATGATAAACCGACTGGTCAGGATGGACATTTAACTAAACGTACCTGTTCCATTCCTCTTTGACAGAAATAAAGTAGCTGAAGCTTTTCTCAAATAAACGGAGCGGTGATACTAAATCGATGTTGTTAGAAACTTATCCGACAAGACAGTATAAAAGAGTGACCTCTAAAGAGTATGTTAACCCACTGCGAGATAGCTCTAAAATGGATAGCTCTTTTCCTGCTTCAACTTTTTACTCTTTGCTTTCAAAGGGTACTAAGTGAAGAATTGCATTCAGTGCAACCGATGAAATAGACCTAAGTTCTGGAGGAACGGAGGCAGTTCTTTGTACTTCTCCCAGGAACTTACAATATGAATACGATAGACCTCAATACAGCTACATATAATCATTGTGCAATATTTGGGTTCAGATCAGAATTCTGCAATTATTTTCGTTTTTGAGTACCATTGGTTGATTTAGTCAAGAAAGAGCAGTAATGGACATAAGTCAAAGAATAATCTCCACTCATACTAGTTCATACTAATTTCACTACTACTCATTGGAAATCTCTGGAGCCAAATGTATAACACAAAATAATACTCAACTTACTCATATTTATTTTTCTCTCACATGAGCAAGTGAGTCGGATGATTAACCTACAACCAATAGAGAGTGATAATTTGTCGACACACCTTCGTGTAGCAGTACTATGAGTATTTTTTTAGTTTCAGTGTGAATGAGTCAAAGTATTTTGTTGAGTTGGTATGAGTACTACACATTTGCATCAATACGAGTAGTCATGGCTTATGACTTAAGTATACTAAATTCATTAGTACTCGTTGCAGATCTCTAGTTCAGACCCTAGGTTCTACCAATTGCTTTTTGCGGGCATATAAAGAGTGACCGTTGACTTTAATAGTAAGTTCAAGAATATTTGGTTTCCCGCTTAGTTTTCTGTCCAATATAATTTCTAAGTGCTTTGCTGTGTTCACGCAGATTATCTAAGCTTATATTTCCTCGTAAAAAGGACCAGCTTGGTTTTTTGTAAATCGGAGAGCGTTGACTTAAGTAGCTCTTAAAGAGTATTAGGATATTTTCCTTGTGCAGGAATAGCAACGTCTTCCACATAGGCGATCACCCAGCATCACAACTTTTCTATCTTCCACTGTAGTTCATTGGACACCAAAGGGGATAGAACACTCCCCTGAGCAGTCTTTGAGTCATTAATAGATGCCATAATAAACCTACTGGTCCGGGTGGACATTTAACTAAAAGTACTGTAATTGGAACTGAACTGGAATTAAGGTTGGAAAAATTAGTCAAATCGAAAAATTATAATAGTTTAACCTTATTATCCATATATTCTGTTGTTACTAGGTCGAAATAGAGATTATAGTGTCAGTCAATACCAGAACGAAATCACTTGTCTTGCAAGTGATCATTTGTGAAAGCTTTCGTTGAGATTTTACTTTAGTATTTTACTTAAATTTTAAGCTTTTACTTACTTCTAAGTAATTAAGAGTCAAAATTTAGACTGGTAGGTACTATCTTTTTTATTTTAGAGGTTATAAGCAAGACCCTCTGCTTATGAAATTCAGTAACAGTTAAATTTTTAATTTCAGCGTAAAAGTGCCGGTATTATAACTGTAAAGCCTGATATTTACACATTATCTTGAAAAAATTCACTATAAAAATAGTGAAGTCGCTGTTCAAAGTCGACCTAGCACAGTGTTTTTTTAATATGGATAAAATCAAGTATCGTACAAGTCTTGAAGACGATTCACGGCATGATCTCAATAGGAAAAAAGTGCTTGTCAATTGATAATCGTCTTACATGGTGCAAAAGTGATGATTTTGATAATCAACTATTAATTATCTCCTTAGCCGATTTCACCTCAAGATATGGTTCTGGAATATCGTCGTTTGACTCAGAGAGAGAGAGAGAGAGAGATTTAGTAGAAGCCGTAGACATCTCATTAGACAGTGTGAGCCATATTTTAGGTGAAATTTTGGGTTTCAGAAAGGTGTGTGCACAATGGGTGCCACATTTGCATTCAACAATGGAACAAAAACACATTTAAACGAGACTTTCTCAGCAACATTTCAAAACGGATGAAACTATAGATGAAATTTGGGTCTACCACTATGATCCTGAATCAAAACAAGAAGCTAAAGAGTGGTGTGAACCTGGTACTTCGGCTCCTAAGAGAGTTCGAATTCGAAAATCTGCAAAGAATGTTATAGCATTAGTTTTTTTTTTGGGATGCAAAAGAGATTTTGTTGGTGGATTATCTACAAACTGGACTAACAATTCTGAATATTATTGCAACCTTTTGCATCAGCTCGACGCAAGGATTCATGAAAAATGACCCGGTTTGCTGAAGAAAAAAGTAATTTTTGATCAGGACAACGCACCACCTGCTCACAAAAATTCAAAAAAACTATCGCTAAAATCAGTGAATTAAGGTACGAATTGTTGAAACATGCACCCTATTCGCCAGATCTGGCATTCTCTGACTTCTGGCTGTTCTCACATCTCGAAAAGTTCATGCGTGGAAAACGATTTTCATCAAACGAAGAGGTGATAGCAACGACCGATGGGTATATTGGAGACCTTCCGGAAGGCTACTACAGTGATGGAATCCATAAATTAGAGTACCGTTGGAACAAGTGTATTGAGCTTTTGGGAGAATGTACTAAATAATAAAAAGCAGCTCAAGCCATAAAATTATGTTTTATATTTCTATTCTAGAAACTTATTGAACAACCTGATACTTATAAAAACCAGCAGCAGCAATAGAGAATATTCCGCTTTCTATAGTGCAACTTTCTTATAACCGATCTCTCTTAATTTATATAACAGCAGATTTGGTTTTTTGCTAGAACAAATTTTTAATGCGCTTTGATTTTTTTGAGTCTTTCTTAAAATTGATATAAAAAGAGTAAAGTTAAAATCGCTACAAATGCTAGTATAGAGAGAGAGAGAGAACGCATATTGATCGCGACTGATCATAACTAAAGAAAGACTCTAAAAATAATATGTCACCGATATAAATGTTTCTTTAAATCAACTTCAATGATCATTTTAAGTATAAATCTAAGCAATGTCATAATTTTGCAGCATATGTATATTTAGGAGTCAAAACATTTTAGCAATAAGAAATTATAGCAAACTATAAAAAATTTTAGGCGCGTTTTCTTTAACTTTATTGTATCAAGCTGTACTACTTTAAATAATTTTTGAAACTTAGATACATGAAAACAGTTTTTTTTTTTTTATATATTTTGACTTTGGGCAAACTTTGAGTGAAAGAAACTTAAAACTTATAAACATAAAAACTCAAGTGTTCAGCGCTAGTTTCTAATAGCTGCCGGTTGTTTTGATTGCACCGGAAATGCAGTTTATTGGTTAGACGCAAAATTGAAATGTGAATAGTTAGTTAATTTGGAGCACTTTATTTGAACTTACCTCAGTGCACATTATTTGGTTAGTATCCACAAGATGTGTAAGAATCGTTCTTTAAGAACGTTAGCACGTTAAGTAAACTTAATTCAAACACACACACACACACGATTTATTACAAATGTTAAAAAGTATCTGTATCTTGAACTGTCACTGTCACTGGACACTGGCACATACTTGTAGCAAATGCTTGTTGAGTTACTTTCTTTGTTTTTTTTTTTTTTTTGTTTTGTTTCAAATCTTTTGTTTGTTTTCTTAATATGATTTTGATTGCACTTGCAATAATTAGTTTGTTGTCAATAGTTAACAATTTCTGTTCAGTTTCAGTTATTATCAAAACTTCACAGATTTGATAAAAATCTGCTGCCAAAGGGGGGCGAGGCGGATTTTTTTTTCTGTTTTCACTTTTCTTTCTTCTGGCTATTCTTTTAGGCGCGTTTTCTTTTAAAACTCTTTGTTTTTGTGCGTAGATACGTACAATTTACGACAATTCGGCTTAACGAAAAATACGCGCGACAACGACGGACAGCAACAAACCAGCGTGTACTTAGTCGACCATGCTTAAAACACAAATAAGCGAGCGTACCGTAAGATACGTGCTGCAGAGTCTCAGATACTTTGTACAGCCAGCCAGAGCTATACAGGCAGTCAGCAGATACACCCTGTCGCTGTTTCGTAAACGAAAAACTGACAGCCAGCAACTCGACTCGAATCGACTTGCCTGCATACTGTATATAGTGTGTGTGCAAGAGAAGGCAATAGCATGTATGAGCGAGAAGGCATTAAAACCGATACATAGCATTTGCTTTTCGCTACCTAGCAAAAAATGTTGCTGGTACTGCTGCTTTTGTTGTTGCTGCTGCTGCTGCTGCTGCTACAACGATTGCTGCTTATATAAGGCATTGAGAGCATGAGAAGAGAATGTGTAGCCGCTAGGTTGCCAGACTTGAAGTATGCGAAACAAAGGTTACCAGATTTCCGTTGAAGTACGTTGGTTTCAGTGTTGCAGCATTGTGTACTGTGTGTGTGTGTGCTTGTGTATTTTGTACTGGTGTGTGCGCAAAAAATGAGGGTGCCGCAAAGCGTAGAGGGGGAATATATTATGTGTGTGGATGGTTGTTTTTTTCATTGCTGGTGCTGCTGCTGTTATTTCAGTCAACTCAGAAATGTTCGTCGTTCGTTCGACTCGCCGCCTGAACGTCGACAATTCCATTAAAGAGAATTGCTAGATATAGCTGGTTGGTATGGCAAGCAAGCAAGCAGTAAGCAGGCATTATTACTCAAAAAGCACCCGTCTCCATGGATGTGGTCGGTATTTGTGTGCCTTGGCAGTTGGCATTTTCAATGCTTGAATTATTCGTTACATGATTACGGTTATCGGCTACCTAAATGTATATGCGTTATCATAGCAATGTTCACCTTGAATCAGGTGTCGTGGATACGAGGAAAAGAGATAGTTGCAGCGGTATCTCGTAAGTCGAATAAGTATGTAGTCTGAAGAAGAAGAATGTATGAACAAGGATACATTTCGAGCTTTTGGAGAGTATCTTAAATGGGTCTGGTAAAAAATACAGCCGGTACTACATTCACAGGTGTTGTGGATAAGAGGAAAAGAGATAGTTGTAGCGGTATCTCGTAAGTCGAATAAGTATGTTGCCTGAAGAAAAAGAATGTTTGCAGAAAGATACATTTCGAGCTTTTGGAGAGTATCTTAAATAGGTCTGGTAAAAATTACAACCGGGAAATACATTCACCGAGTACGTCTCTATATATATCGCTCTCGAAAGGGATCTCGAAAATCGAATAGTCCGCCTTGTCTGACAGATAATGTTTGAAGAAGAAACCTACACATTAAGATGGATGTTTTTTTTTGTAAATTTCGAACTTTTGGAAAGTATCTTAAATGGGTCTGGTAAAAACTAAATCTGGGAAATACATTTACTGAGTATGTCTCTATATATGGAACACTATTTCAAGCACGTATTGAGCTTAGGTAGCTTAAAACTTCTAAATAGCGAATTCGATAACTTGCCACTTTTGAAAGCCTTTTTTCTAAAAAGTTGTAGAGAGCGTTAGTATAATTAGAATAATTAACTCATAAATATATCGACGGGATTGAACAACGAATTGTAACACCTCACATTAAGTCTCCTACATTCACTCTTGGCGGTTATGGAAGCCATAATTCGATGAACACCGTAGAAGAAAGTATCGAGATATAGTAAACGTTCTGGTCCGTTCGCCTCCAAGAACTGTTAGTATCGGAATCGATAACTAACAATATTCACTTCATAAGCAATCGAATTTAAATCAAATTGTCAGGTAAAACTATGTTATTTGAAATGGTTAACTTTGTGATGGACTAATACCCGGCTATCAACTATTCTTTCCAGAGAGACCACCTCAACTTAGTAATGGATATAGGAAAATACAATCGAATCATCCATATTGCTTAAAAAGAAGAGTTTTCATACCGAAAATTATACTGAAACTAGCGCTATTTCGTTCACTTCTGAGCTGTTGCAATAGCCAGTAGCTTAAGCTTTTATGATTACTTTAAAGAAAGAGCATGAAACTTCGCTAGAAGCAGTGACTTTCCTAGGGTTCCTGGCACCTGCTACGAAAACTGGATTTTGCATCTCTCCCCTCCCGCCCACCATCAGGACCGTCCAAATTAAATTTTTCTCATCAGAGAAAATTATCTGAAAAAAAAATTATTACAAAAGACATACTTCAAAAGCACAAACAAGAAATGCACATTGGTCACATTCGTGGCCATATTTTTCCTTCCAAAATCAACTCGCGCAACTTTGTGGTGATCTTTAAGTTTCGGTGCTGTTTTCATATGTTGTCTTTTGATTACTTCAGACTGCTTTAAAGCTCTGTACACCGTGAAACGAGGCACGTTTAGTTGGCAAGTCCTGATTATTTCATTGGCACTTGTCATTGCGTTTCTTGCATTTGCCACTATCCGCCGTTTGTCTCTGATAGTGAGCTTTGGTTTTCTTCCACAGTACTTGTAGTTTCCATAATCTTACCTTTTTTTAAGAAAATTTAACATAACTGTCCTAGATCGACCTATTTTCCTGGCTATTTCTCTACTTGACAGTCCAGTCTCATTTAAAGCAGAAATTTCTCCTTGTTCTCGCTCTGTAAGCTGCTTTCTCACTCCCATTTTCTTATTTTTTCACAAATTTAATTTAATTTAACTTAACCTTAACCTTCCTTCCTTAACCATAACCTTCTGGAATTTACATCACAGACTATTGAGAATTTCGAAAAAGGTCTATAAACAGATGTTATTTATACTGACTTTAGTAAAGCCTTCGATGTTGTAAATCATAATCTCCTCTTAGCTTTAAAACTATTCCTTCTTGGATTTTTATCTCAATTAGTGAAATGGATTGAATCATATTTATTAAATAGAACACAAAGTGTTATCTTTAATCTCGTAAAATCAAACGAGTTTCCTGTTAGTTCCGGTGTACCGCAAGGAAGCCACCTTGGGCCTCTATTGTTTTTACTTTATATAAACGATTTACCATCTGTTGTAAAGCTGTTGTAAAGCAATATTTTACTATATGCTGATGATATTAAACTTTTTCTGTCATATAAAAATGAGCATGACTCTTTATTCTTACAAACTGATCTTGATCATCTTTGCAACTGGTGCGATATTAATTGTATGCAACTCAACATGAAAAAGTGCAAACACATGATTTTCTCTTAGAAGTAATTATAAAATAGGTGACTGTACACTAGAGTTCTTAGAGGTCTTCGATGATCTTGGAGTAACCATGGACACCAAATTTCGCTTTCACACATTCATATTTATAAAGCAATCAGCAGAGCAAATAGTACTCTAGGGTTTATTAAACGATGGTCAAAAGATACTTTTATAACGAAAACCTTATTTTCATCACTTGTAAGACCCATTCTAGAATATGCGTCAATCGTTTGGTGTCCCCGTTATGGGTGTTCTATATCGAATATATATAATCTGTCCAAAAACAATATCTTCTGTTCTGCTTACGCAATCTATATTGTGATTCAAACTTTCATTTACCTCCTTATGAGTATCGATTACAGCTTCTAAATCTACCTTCTTTAAAGAATCGGAGAATTATGCTTAATGTTAGTTGTATTATTAAACTTTTACTTGGATATGTCAACAGTCCATGTTTAACAGAACGTTCAAAAATTCCATAGCATGACACATAGATGGCGTTACTAGATTTTTTTCCATATGATTTTTATTTAGTACCAACCTTCAAACGATACGTATAAAAATTTGACAACAATCTGACAATAGGTTTGTGAGTTATAGCATTTTGTGTGCAACTATTGTTCTTGGAAAAAAAAAAATGGAAAAAACTGAATTTCGAGTTTTGATAAAGCATTGCTTTTTGCTGCACAAAAAAAAAAATACAGTGGAAACCAAACACTGGCTTGATAAACATTATCCGGACTCTGCTCAATCGAGACAAATGGTAGAAAATTGGATTGCTGAATTTAAACGTGGTCGTACCAGCACAAATGATGTAGAGCGGAATGTACGATTGGACGGCGAAAGCTCTGTGCAAAGTGAGTGCCGCGTGAGCTCCTAGTCGACCAAAAACAACAACGAATTGATGCTTCAGAGGAGTGTTTGGCGCTGTTAAACCGCAAAAAAAAATCGAATTCTATCGTCGATATGTGACAATAGATGAAACATGGCTTCACTATTACACACCAGAATCCAAAAGACAGTCAGCTGAGTGGACAGCAGTCCACGAACCGAATCCAAAGCGAGCAAAGACCCAACAGTCGGCTTGTAAGGTGATGGCATCTGTATTATGGGATGCGAATGGAATAATACTCATCGACTATCTCCAAAAAGGAACCACCATAAACAGCGACTATTACTGTGCACTTTTGGATCGACTGAAGGCTGAAATCGCCAAGAAACGGCCACATTTGCAAAGGAAAAATGAAAAAAAGTGTTGTTTCACCAAGACAATGCACCGTGTCAAAAATCGATGAAAACGATGGCAAAAGTGGATGAATTGGGCTTCGAATTGCTTACCCACCTATCGTATTCTCCAGATTTAGTCCCCAGCGACTTTTTTCTGTTTTAAGATCTTAAGAGAATGCTTGGTGGAAAGAAATTCAAGTCCAATGATGAAGTAATCGCTGAAACTGAGGCCTGGCGAGAAAGAGATATCGTACTACAAACGTGGTATCGAAAAGTTCGAAAATCGCTATACTCGTTGTATCGCTCTCGAAGGCAACTATGTTGAATAATATAATCGAGTTTTATCAAAATTTTGTATTATTCTAACTTATCCTAACGACTTATTGACTGACCTGTTACTAAGTTAAATTTATTTCAACGTTCCTCATCGTCCTAGTGGGTTCTTTGAGCTGCTTTTTATGAACTTTTGCAGAACTAATTATTTGCAAAATGAACCACTAAGCAGTGCTTGCGGAGACTACTTTAACTCGCTCTCAGAAGATATATCTTTAAATTAATGCATGTACTCAATTAAACATAAAATAATAGATTATATGCAGTACCGCCACTGATTCTGATTATGCTCTTTCAAAAATTCAGCATTTTCACATGGTGATGGATATCAAACAACTGAATGGACCTGTACCTATTGTACCTTCTCAATCAATCTAATCAACCTGCCAATCTCCCAAGGATCAGCTCGCCAATTTTCCAGGCGATGCTTGTCAACATTTTCAAGCTGAATATAATTAAACACGATTGTCCAGAGCGAGACCACGTCTGTCTCAGTGGCATATACCGGAGCTTGACCTCGTCTGTCTAGCCTTGCATGTGTGAGCTCTGCTCTAACCTTTGTTTATATATATAGTATATCTAAATACAATAGAATAATACTTGATTATCCAGAGCAAGACCACGTCCGTCTTGCCGTCTACTCTAATCAATCGATCTATTTGCTATCTAGAATATGGGCATTTCCACCGAAAAGTTCACCGTGACACAAAAATTAAAGTGTCACTGTCAAAAGTTATTAAAACTTATTTTATTTAATGATATTGTCTTAGAGAAACATTTTTATTTTATTGATTTAAGCAATTTAAATATAAATTAATTTACCATGATGATCAAATCGTCTGCACTGTTTCACAAATGTCATTTTTCTTTTTAGTTAATGTTTTGTAAATGTTTTGTAAACGTTTTTGTTTTAGTAAAAATGTAAGGCATTGGCTAAAAATAATGAAAAATGGTTGAGGCAAGGAGAGGCAGAATACATTAAATGTATTTTTTAATAACTAAATCACATAATTACTTAATTACCCAAATGAATTACAATGGAAAAAATGGCACGTAACGTTTCATACTAAGTCCAAAACAAAAAAAAAAAAAAAACGTGAAAAGGTTTTTAAATTTGATTACTTTGAAAATAAACTTATACTATTTCAAATCCTTCTCAAAAAAAATTTTATGCAAAAACTTTTACGAATTTACAGAATTTTACTAATTTTCTGATCCAAGTCAAAAACCACTGCTATTTTTTGTCACGTAACGTATCATTTTTGGTGGCTTCTATCTAAGAGCCGAGTTTTTGACAACTCTTAGGTTTTACACCTTGTATAGTGTGCTTAGTAAGCTATTGGAAAATCAAAAAAAGGAACTTGTAAGTTAAATTTTTCATTTTTTTTTCACTCATTAAAGTCGTGCGATCGTCACGTACGCCCACACGGAAATGCCCATATACGTATAATGTTATATATATTTAACATTATGCCTGTTCATTTGTTTTTATTTTTATAAATTGAATTGTAAATTAATTTTAATATTATTATGAATTGTCAATTTTCAAATGCTTGAATGCTATTCTTTCTTCTTCTGTAACGTAACACGTAACCGTATCCGGATACCCACAATGTGAGTTTTTTTTCTTTCTTCACTAATAGTCTTACATTCTGCACACTGCTGCCATTGTCGTCTTATTGAAAAACACAAAAACAACAAAAATAAAAAATTATAAAAAAAACAACTTAGTGCTGTGTGCTAAATTTTGTACTGCGTACTTTGGTATCTCGCATAGCTAAGTCGTTGTTCGGTAACTTATGTCAGAGCTGAGCAAATTTCGCCTTGAACATGTTTCTAGTAAACGAAGTTTTTGAATTTGTTGCGAATGCAAAAAAGAAGCGAATTGCTTTTGAGTTGCTGCCAGTTAAATTTTTTGTATGGTATGTTCAGAAAAACAGAGAAATTAATAAACCAAAAAGAAAAAAAAAAAGCAACAAAGAAAAAAAAATATGTATACCAAATGACATATAGGCAGACAGAACGAAAGAATTCCACGAGAATTTGTTGAGAGGTGCGAATTGGTAGCGTTTAAGTAAGCGCTTCGACAATACGTATTGAAACATCTCAAGCGACTATATTCGATGAGCTCTTGAGCAGCAAGAAAATTGCAAATGAAAAAATATGCAACTCCCTGCATTTTAGCAGCATGTTGCCGAGTCTGCTGTTGCTGTTCTTATGACTCAAGTGGTGGGCACAAACATGACTAAAGGCAGCCACACATGCGGATAACTTTAGCGCTGATGTTGCTGCTGCTGCGATTGAGCGCAAAGATTTCTGCGCTTTAGGGTTGACACAGCAAGCAGTGGTGGTGTATATATATGCCTTAAGGGTGGCTGTTTCCTTCTTCTACCAACTTAGTGGATTGAGTATTTAAAATATTTAGAATGTCACACGAACTGTTGCATCAAATTGGCGCGGAAATCACGAAATTCTTTATTGCGTTTCAAGCTATCATCAAGGTTTCTGCGGCAGGCAAGCACAGTTTGAACAAAGCACAGTACAGTGCAATAGTATAGCAATTGTCTATGCAAAGCTCATCGATGAATGACATCGAAACAAAAATGTAGATAAGTATTTAAGTATGAAGTATGTTGAAGGAGGAACATATGCAAGATTTCTTAACACAAACGCTTTTAATTGAAACAATTTTCACGAACACAAACGGTTCATGTGCAGGTTTCTGACAAATGATTTGTTAGTGTTCTAAGCTAAGGTAGAGTTTTAGTTTCTAAAGTTAGGAGATCAGATTAGAATGAAGAAATCTTATAAAGCTGTTATTTAGAGTTGTACTCAAATTTTGTATACACGGCAAAGAAAAAGTGGAGGGACAGCCGACCGAAGTGAACACTTTAAGTTATGAACAACTTTTTCTTTTCTAATTTTCAAATTAATTTTGGTATCAAATCATTCTTACTAGGGCGTTCAAGATGCTGTCGACCTAACAAAGAAAACATAAGATTTTTGCCAAAATTATTGTTTATTCTTCCACACAGTTCCACACAGTCTGCTTGAAACAATTCAAACGATTTCGTAAAATTGTGATGCCCTTTGAATTGTAAGATTTCTGAAGATCTCCAAAATACGGTTCAGTATTTTAGGTCCAATGCGACCTGCTCATTCGTCGCAAATTTCCTTCCCCGGAACCATCTTTATTTTTTTAAAAAATGAAGATCAAGTTTGAAACTGAGCCAAATCGGAAGAAAACCACGCCTACATCCCATACAGAGTGATTTTATTTTTACAGTAAAATCTCTTTAAAATCCACAAAAATTAAAGAAATACCTTCAAATTTTGCACGTAAGCTTTGATCTTCAATATAAATCCTAACAATGAAAGTTGTATGGAGTCTCATACTAATTGACTTTATATAAACCGTAAAAGCTCTTGAAAAGCTGCTCAAATCAAAGAAAATTTTTGCAATTTTCCACATAGGCTTTGATATTTTATGATAATAGGCATAATTTTTTTAGTACAGGCAACTTTTTTATTATTTAAGATAAATTTATATTTTTGGTGTCATTGAAAAGAAAATTAAATAAATTATAAAATTGATTATAACAAAAAAATTTCATTTATTACGTGAAATTCTGAGAAATTTGCACTTAAAGTTGAAATTTGGTAGTTTACACCGATTGATTTCTTCTTTGAACGAGCACAGCTTGGTAACGGTTATGTCGATACTGTTTGTTGATATACCGTTGAAAAGGTGATTTTATTGCCTTTTTTGAGTTTTCCGTTACTTAGTTTTTGTGCTAGTAACAATAACGTGAATCAAGGTCGTGAAATATTAATTAACCCTGTAGCTTCTAAGAATGTGCAAAAAGACGGCCCCCCTCCCATACGATTTTTTTCTCAGCTCGACATAACCTTTCACCTCCGTAAATAGTTGCACTCAATTGCGGGACACCCTGTATAAAACTGAATGTATTCGTGTTTGTCGTGGCTAAAGACTTCGAATATACTTCAATACGGAGGGGCCGTATTTTAGCTTTGGCACCCTGCCGCAGCTCCATGTCATACTTATTTTTTTTTTTTGAGGTGCGTTTGTGGAACTTCTAACAACTTTAAGGGCTATACTCTTCATAAGTGCCGACCTCACATATTTTGTTTTGTTTGAGTTGCATGGGAAGTGCCATGCCCCCCCGTTGACCAATGCCACTCAAATTTTGTGCATTAGTTATTTCTTATAAAATTAACGTTTGTGGAAAAGTTTTAAGATTTCAGCTTTTATGCATGCCGGCTTTTCGCTTTTAAAATTAATGCATTTATGGGAGGTACTGCTCCCCATAGATCAATTAAGACAATTTTATAATATGGCTTTGTCATCGGATCTACATATATGTGTGCAAAATTTCAACTCAATCTGATATCGGGAAGTGGGTGGAAATTCAATCACAAGATTTGGCTCCGACAAATGTGAAACTGAATGCAATCTTTTTTTTTTAAAAAAAAAAAAACCAATCCGCAAATTGTCACACAAATAATTTTAGTTTTTCTTATCTTCGAAAGAAAGTTGATGATAAAAATTTGGACAATGTGAATATAGTCTCTTACTTTGGTACTTTATATTTTTTTTAAATAGATTTTTCTGCATGCGAATGACGAAGGAGAACACCCAGAAGGATGGCAGATGGGAGTTGGATATGTTCGAAAGAAATGTTGGGGGTGCGGGGAGCTCTGAGTTATTTATGAATTTTTTGTGATTTTTGTAGAGGGATCCCCAGATGGGTTGAATATGGGCAAATATACTAGGGCGTTCAAGATACTGCCGACCTAACAAAGAAAACATAAGATTTTTGCCAAAATTATTGTTTATTTTTCCACACAGTTCCACACAGTTCCACACAGTTCCACACAGTCTGCTTGAAACAATTCAAACGATTTCGTAAAATTGTGATGCCCTTTGAATTGTAAGATTTCTGAAGATCTCCAAAATACGGTTCAGTATTTTAGGTCCAATGCGACCTGCTCATTCGTCGCAAATTTCCTTCCCCGGAGCCATCTTTATTTTTTTAAAAAATGAAGATCAAGAAAACCACGCCTACCTCCCATACAGAGTGATTTTATTTTTACAGTAAAATCTCTTTAAAATCCACAAAAATTAAAGAAATACCTTCAAATTTTGCACGTAAGCTTTAATCTTCAATATAAATCCTAACAATGAAAGTTGTATGGAGTCTCATACTAATTGACTTTATATAAACCGTAAAAGCTCTTGAAAAGCTGCTCAAATCAAAGAAAATTTTTGCAATTTTCCACATAGGCTTTGATATTTTATGATAATAGGCATAATTTTTTTAGTACAGGCAACTTTTTTATTATTTAAGATAAATTTATGTTTTTGGTGTCATTGAAAAGAAAATTAAATAAATTATAAAATTGATTATAACAAAAAAATTTCATTTATTACGTGAAATTCTGAGAAATTTGCACTTAAAGTTGAAATTTGGTAGTTTACACCGATTGATTTCTTCTTTGAACGAGCACAGCTTGGTAACAGTTATGTCGATACTGTTTGTTGATATACCGTTGAAAAGGTGATTTTATTGCCTTTTTTGAGTTATCAAAAAAAGTTTTCCGTAACTTAGTTTTTGTGCTAGAAACAATAACGTGAATCAAGGTCGTGAAATATTAATTAAACCTGTAGCTTCTAAGAATGTGAAAATAGACCGCTCCCCCTCCCATACGATTTTTTTCTCAGCTCGACATAACCTTTCACCTCCGTAAATAGTTGCACTCAATTGCGGGACACCCTGTATAAAACAGAATGTATTCGTGTTTGTCGTGGCTTAAGACTTCGAATATACTTTAATACGGCCTCGGAGGGACCGTATTTTAGCTTTGGCACCCTTTTAAGGTGCGTTTGTGGAACTTCTAACAACTTTAAGGGTTATAATCTTCATAAGTGCCGACCTCACATATTTTGAGAGTTTGAGTTGCATGGGAAGTGCCATGCCCCCCGTTGACCAATGCCACTCAAATTTTGTGCATTAGTTATTTCTTATAAAATTGACGTTTGTGGAAAAGTTTTAAGATTTCAGCTTTTATGCATGCCGGCTTTTCGCTCTTAAAATTAATGCATTTGTGGGAGGTACTACTTCCCATAGTTCAAATAAGACAATTTTATAATATGGCTTTGTCATCGGATCTACATATATGTGTGCAAAATTTCAACTCAATCTGATATCGGGAAGTGGGTGGAAATTCAATCAAAAGATTTGGCTCCGACAAATGTGAAACTGAATACAATCTTTTTTAAAAAAAAACCAATTCGAAAATTGTCACACAAATAATTTTAGTTTTTCTTATCTTCGATAGAAAGTTGATGATAAAAATTTGGACAATGTGAATATAGTCTCTTACTTTGGCACTTTAAATTTTTTTTAAATAGATTTTTCTGCATGCGAATGACGAAGGAGAACACCCAGAAGGATGGCAGATGGGAGTTGGATATGTTCGAAAGAAATGTTGGGGGTGCGGGGAGCTCTGAGTTATTTATGAATTTTTTGTAATTTTTGTAGAGGGATCCCCAGAAGGGCTGAATATGGGCAAATATACTTGGGCGTTCAAGATACTGCCGACCTAACAAAGAAAACACACGATTTTTTCCAAAATTATTGTTTATTCTTCCACATAGTCCCCACATTTCAGCTCGATACACTTATTCCAACAATTTTCTAACATTGTAATGCACTTTGAATAGTAAGATTTTTCAAGTTCTCCAATATACGCTTCAGTTTCCAACTTGACTTATTCATTCGTTGCAAATCTCCTTCCCCGGAGTCAATTTTTTTTTAAGTTTGAAAAAAGACAATAGTCGCTGGGGGCTAAATCTGGAGAATATTTGCGATGAGGAAGCTTTTCACAGCGTTACTTGTGCAATTTGTTTCAAATGGCTTCAATCGATTTGTGAGCTGGAGCATTGTCTTGCAAAAAGATGATTTTTTCCTGCGATAAATGGAGCCGTGCGTTTGAGATTTTGTTCTTCAATCGGTCCAATAATTTACAGTAATAGTCGATAAACAAAATGCTAACTTGAATCCCCATAACCAGACGCCAACCCTTTTCTGGCCGTTTGTCGAGTCTTCACTCGCTTTGGTGTACTGCCATAGGGACTTACCCACTCTTTTGCTGATTTCTTTGATTCTGGTGTATAAAGGTGATACGCAAAAAATCACTCGAATTTTGTTTAAACATGTCCAAACATTGTTGGGAAGTGTGAACACGTTCATGTTTTTGATTGATTGTTAACGAACGCGGCCTTTTGCAGTCGGCTTCCTCATACCCAAATGCTCATTTAAAAATGAAACCACCGACCCACTTGATATGCCTACGTCTGTAGCTATCTCACGCACTTTCACTTTCGGATTGCCCAATACGAAACGTGGATTTTTCAAATACATTCTGCAGTGGTTACTATTTTTGGTGCTTCCCCGGCGTAGTCATCTTTTGTGTTGTTTCGACCTCTTTTGAACTCTGCAATTCAATATTTTGAGGTTGAATGCGACGATATCGCACGAAAAAAGTAAAGCTAAAGTTACGAAAAAAAGTAAAGCTTAATCAAGGCACGAAATTCTTCTTTATCCATTTTTATAATTGTACCAAAAGTTGTTTAATTTAAAACACTTGTAACGTCACTATTCATTGACAGATCGATCTGACATTTATGGTGTGTTCATGCTAAGATTGCCACCCGTCAAAAATGTCATGTATTTGAGTAGTGGTGGTGCCGTTACTTCGAGGCCCTAGTATTTCAATTATTTTATTACAATCAAAAAAGGTTATAGTAGCCTTATGGTAACTACGGAAACAAAAATAGTTGATTGGAATTTCTGTATTTCTGTGTAAAATCGTATCGATTGTCGTTTTATATTTAGCAGTGCTGAGTTTTCGATCATTGGACATAGTTAAACATAAAGCTTCGTTCAAAAATTCTATTAATGGTAGATTTATTATCATCAGCAAACTTAGTCTTAACTTACAAGGAAAGGTCCCTAGGTGTCACTCGCCGATTTGATTGATTTTCGGATATGTGATAGAGGACAAAAATCTAAGGTTGACGCATTTTTTTATACGTGCTCAATCGATGGTCTAGGTTTTCAAAATGGTGTTTTAAAATCAGGAAATTTTGTTTTTTCGCCATAATTTGATTATTTTCGATAGAAACATACACATATTAGGTATCAAACGAAAGGTATTGAGATGGCGCACATGATGACATCTTATTTTTAGAAAAAAGTTTTAATACAAACCTTTTCTTTACACTTTACATCAAAGATACTGTAACCAACCTTCTTTTCTGTATTTCAGTTGCTTAAAAAAGTATTATAAAAGTAAAAACAATGCAAAAATATTTGTTTCTCCTAAAATTTTGAAAATAAGCAAGGCGATTCTAATAAAAATGAGCAAGGGAAGTAAATATATTGAATTTCATAATTAACAGAAAATGAGTTTTGTGAATACAGATCCACATGGTATGAAAATATATTTTTAGTAATAACTTTTGATTGGAAAGAAATATTGGGGTTTTTCTTAAAATAAATTATTTTTTAAGCTAGAGAAGCTTTTAAGCTTTTTTAAAGAATATATAAAAGGAAAACTTTTTAAAAAAATTAATTTCATCAAAAAAAAATCAAAGGGGGACCCTTGTGTTTTAATGACAGAAACAGCTAATTAATTTTTGTGTAAAACTCAAACAATTTTTGCTAGCAAATATAATGCCATGTAAAAGGGAATTTAAAATGTAATATTTGATTTAAATTTATTTTACAACAAAAACAACTTTTATGTAATTTTTTGAGAAACATTCATTAGTTTGGATCATTTTTGAAAAAAAGATTAAAAATATAAATGCACAGCAAATGGTATTCCTGTAATAGTTTTTATAAAGTAATTTTATTGAACTCTCTGACAAAAAAGAGTTGAGTGAAATATATTTAAAACCAGCAGAGATATTTGCATCGAAAGTCATATCTTTAAATTTCGGGTGATTTTTTCTCATTCGTTGGGCAAACAAGTAAGAAGCACACAGTTTGTATGGAAGCACTGTAGAATACCAACATTTCGGATCAAATATCTACACATACAGAAAGTTCGAGAAAAAACAAAATTTTTGATACCCATAATGTAGTCGTTAGCTATAACAAAATATTTTATGTTTACGAAAATTATTGCATTTTCTAATAAAGAAAATTTTAATATAAACAAGTAAAAGTTAAAATTAAAAAAAAAAAAAAGGTAACTTTTAAAATTAGCTGAAATTGAACATAAGTAAATATGAAAAAATTTCGAGTACGGGCTCTTCAAGATATCGACTAATTACTGTTAAAAATGTCAACAAAATAACAATAAAACTTCTTTCTAAAAATAAGATGTCATCATGTGCGCCATCCCAGTACCTTTCGTTTGATACCAAATATGTGTATCTTTCTATGGAAAATATTTAAATTATGGCGAAAAAACGAAATTTCCGGTGATTTTAAAACACCATTTTGAAATCATAAACCATCGATTCAGCACGCATAAAAAATACGTCAACCTTAGATTTTTGTCCTCTATCACATATCCGAAAATCTTTCAAATCGGCGAGTGACACCTGGGGACCTTCTTTTGAGTAAATCACCAAATTTTCGAATAAAAAAAAAATCTCTCACGAATTGACCCCTAGAATGCTATTTATTTTTACTCTTCAACATTTCTTCCGTACGCATCTACAACCTATCTGAAATACTTAGATAGATAAAAAAACAAAAAACCATCGATTATTGTTCATATCTCGACGAATTGACCCCTACAGATGTCAAATATATGAGCCGGTTCTATTATTTTTTAACCTTTCAACATTTTTACTAAACACACCTAACCTCTATCTACATCTCTTCAGGGGTCCCCATACAAAAATATACACTATCGATTATAGTTAATATCGCTGCCGAATTCACCACTACCGGTGTCAAATATATGACCTTGCCCTTCTATTTTTTACCCTTCAGCATTTCTTCTGAACACTCTTACCTCCTATTTGCCACCCTTCTGGGAGTCCCTATACAAAAATGAAAAATAAAACAGAAACTGTCTATTATAGTTCATATCGCTCCCGAATTGAACCCGAGAGGGGTCAAATAAATGAGCTGTTCCTCTCATGTTTTGCCCTTCAACATTTCTTCTAAGCACATCTTACCACCCTTCGGAAGACTTCCATATAAAAAAACACAAAAACTTTCAATTATAGTTCATATTTCTCCCGAATTGATGCTTAGAGTAGTCAATTATATGTGCTTGTTTTATTATTTTTTGCCCTTCAACATTTCTTCCGAACACACCTACCCCCTATA
This sequence comes from Coremacera marginata, assembly GCA_914767935.1. NCBI lineage: Eukaryota > Metazoa > Arthropoda > Insecta > Diptera > Sciomyzidae > Coremacera > Coremacera marginata. The sequence continues at coordinate 18,459,281 of OU612043.1, forward strand.
TGCTACCTTTAGTGGGGAGTCCCCAAAAAAAAAAAAAAACTCAAGAACTGTCAATTTTAGTTCATATCTCATCCACAACTAACTCCTAGAAGAGTCAATTGTATAAGCTGGTTCTATTATTTTTTACCCTTCCATATTTTTCTGAACACACCTAACCCCTATCTGCCACTGCTCTGGTGATCTCCATATAAAAACACCAAAACTGCCTATTATTGCTAATATCGCTTCCGAATTTACCCCTATAGGGGTGAAATTTATGAGCTGGTCCTATTATTTTTTGCCGTTCAACATTTCTGCTGATCACACCTTACTCCTTACTACCATACTTCGGTGGGTCACAATACAAAAACACAAAAACCTTCTATTATATTTCATATCTATTCCGAATTGACCCCTAAAGGAGTAAAATATATGAGCTGGTCCTATTATTTTTTACCCTTCAACATTTCTTCTAAACATACCTAATCCCCATCTGTCGCCCATCTGGTGGTCTCGATATAAAAAACACCAAAACTGTTGATTATAGTTCATATCCCTCCTGAATCGATCCCTAGAGGGGTCAAATATATAAGCTGTTGCTCTCATGTTTTGCTCTTCAACATTTCTTCTGAACATACTTAACCCCTATCTGCCACCCTTCTGTTTTCTGCTTGTCTGGTAGCTGAATCGGAAATGCAAGCATTAACAGTGCACGTTTTAACAGTGCTAATGTTAACATTGATGACATTAACAGTGGTGACGATACAACATTGCTGATGTTAACATTGCTCACGCGAATTCATAACTTTAACCCCTACTAAAAAGAGCTCAACGCGCCTAAAGAAGTTTTCACTTCAAAAAATCCAACCTTTTTAAGCAAAATGTTTACTAAACTGGATTTGTAAGATAATTAAAATTTGTGCTTTTTGTGTGACCATTGCTATGAATTTACTTACTACTAAGGAAATTTTAAATTTTCAAAACAAAACCTCGTGATTCTTAATTTTCAATTCGATTTTTATTTGAGTGTCTAAACTTATTTTTAAATTCATTAAAATTAATTTACTAAATAAAGTATTTTTTGAATTTAATTAAGTACTTAATAGAGAGAAAAGATTTAGCTGTTCATCTCTGTTCTGAATCTTTTGAACCAAAAGTTCAATCTTAGATAGCCTTTTAAGAATGCTTCAATGGCATGGCTTCTGCAAGACAAGGGTTAAATATCTACTTGGATGCTTTTCAGTTTGTGTCTTCTAAAATACCACTTAGAGATGACTACTAAGTACCAATCCATGGATTACCTTCTTAAAGTTCTCCTGGACTTAGAAACACCTACTAGAATCCTTTCATTGAATCCCTCAAAGAAACTTTTCTTTGAATAAATCGTGAAAGATCTTCCAGAAAAGACTAAGAAAAGCATTCCTCCCAATGACATGCCTATGTTAAAAAAGTGCCTTCTGGTTATTCTTGCCTTCTTTAGGAAGCACTTTTTTGCTCGGTGCATATGACTTGTATGCGATAGAACCCAGGTTCAAATCCCATCTGACACAGAATGTTTTTTCAATAGAATTCATTTCTCTGTTCGGCCGTCACCCCTCTGCGGACAACGGCAAACCTCAGAGAGTAAAAACTGCCATGAAAAGCTTCTTGAGAACATAAGCCGCTCGGAGTCGGCATAAAAACTTGTAGGTCCAGTTCTCGATCATTTTGTGTTCAACATAAACATTTCAAAACACGCACAACGCAATTGATCATAAGAAGCTCTGTCAAAGTCAATGACAGTATGTTAAAGAAAATAAATTATGTTGCCGCAGTCGCTTAGCGTAAGCTAAGCTAGCCGCATATATTGAGTACGTTCAGGCTTTGTAAACTTATTAATACTTAATGTAGAGAGATAGTCTCGAAATGTATAAACCTATCTGATCTCATTAATAGTCAGCACAAAATTTCAAAAACATTAAAATCTATTATATTTTATTGCTTATTCATTAAAAAATTCTATTCTTGGCATTTCTCAACCAAGTCTTTCTTCTTAAAAGGTTTTTCAGACGATCATAAAAAAATGGTCCAATCAAAAGCCCACTGATTCTACAAACCCTGGAGAATGCAACATATAACATTTCGAATGCAGATTATTTTTCTCCAATATCTAGAACTGCTCGATCGAAGGTTAACTCTTGCGATCAATAGATACTAAGGGCATACAGTGTGTTCAAGAAGACCGTGTTCGACCTATTGTATCGATATATTGGATGTAGCGAAAAAACTGATTTTTTACATAAGCGTAGTAATTAAGCAGCACTATATTAAGTAAAAGAATTACAATAATCAATCCTAAGGATTGAAAGATATAAGCAAAACTATGCTCTGTCGTGACGTTACAAAAAAACAGAAGTAGTTTTCGACTTGGATTACAAAATTTGCGAAACTCTGCGAATTGGGCAAGACTTTTTGTATAAAACCTCTTTTAGAAGGTTTTGAAATAATTAATATAAGTTTATTTTCCAAGTTATCAAATTTAAAAATCTTTTCCCGTTTTTTTTTTATTATTAGGCTTAGTCGTTTGTCGTAACGTTACTGGCGTTACGTTACTTAAATTTTCATTGTAGTCCAATTGGGTAATGGAGTAGTTAGGTAATTAAGTAATTATGTAATTTAGTAATTAAAAAACAAATTTTATATATTCTGCCTCTCCTTGCCTCAACCATTTTCAATGATTTTGAGCCAATGCCTTCCATTTTTAGTAAAACAAAAACGCTTACGAAACATTTACTGCACATTTACTAAAAAGAAAAATTACATTTGTGAAACTGTGCAGACGATTTGATCATCAAAGTAAATGAGTTTATGTTCATATCGCTTAAATCTATGTTTCTCTAAGATAGTATCATTATATAATAATTTTTTAATAAATTTTAATTATCGTGTCACGGTGAACTTTCTTCTGGAAAAGCCCATATGCCAAAAAGTTGAACTTTAAAAGTATTTTCAGCAAATTTAATGCCCGTTAAAGTCGCAAATCGCATTTCAGTTAAGAAAAAAAATTCTACTTTGGTTTTTATTGCAATAGCAGGTCATTCAATAAGTCCGTAGGATAAGTAAGAGAAAAACAAAATTTGGATAAAACTCGATTATATTATTCAACATAGTTGCCTTCGAGAGCGATACAACGAGTACAGCGATTTTCCAACTTTTCGATACCACTTTTATAGTATGATTTTTCATTCTCGTCAAAAAAGGCCTCACTTTCAGCGATTACTTCATCATTGGACTTGAATTTTTTCCAGCAAGCATTTTCTTGAGATCTGAAAACAGGAAAAAGTCGCTGGGGGTTAAATCTGAAGAATACAGTGGGTGGGTAAGCAATTCGAAGCCCAATTTATTCAATTTTGCCATCGTTTTCATCGATTTGTGACACGGTGCATTGTCTTGGTGAAACAACACTTTTTTCATTTTTCTTTTGTAAATGTGGCCGTTTCTTGACGATTTCAGCCTTCAATCGATCCAAAAGTGCACAGTAATTGTCTCTGTTGATGGTGGTTCTTTTTTGGAGATAGTCAATGAATATTATTATTTCTTTTGCATCCCAAAATACAGACGCCATCACCTTACAAGCCGACTGTCGGGTCTTTGCTCGCTTTGGATTCGGTTCGTCGACTGCTGTCCTCTCAGCTGACTGTCTTTTGGATTCTGGTGTATAATAGTGAAGCCATGTTTCATCCATTGTCACATATCGCCGATTTTATTGCGGTTTAACAGCGCTAAACACACCTCTGAAGCATTAATTCGTTGTTGGTTTTGGTCGACTAGGAGCTCACGCGGCAACCACTTTGCACAGAGCTTTCGTATACCCAAATGTTCGTGTAAAATGGTTAAAACACTACCATTTCATATCTTTACAATGTCAGCTAGCTCGTGTACCTTCAATTTGCTATCATTCATAACCAATTTGTGGATTTTTTGTTTGATGTTTTGTGGAGTAACAGTCTGATTTGGGCGTCCATTGCGCTCTGCATGATTTGTGCTGGTACAACCACGTTTAAATTCAGCAATCCAATTTTCTACCATTTGTTTCGATGGAGCAGAGTCCGGATAATGTTTATCAAGCCAGTGTTTGGTTCCCACTCTATTTTTTTGCAGCAAAAAGCAATGCTTTATCAAAACTCGAAATAAAGTTTTTTCCATTTATTTTTTCAATAACAATAGCTGCACACAAAATGCTATAACTCAGGAATCCATTTCCAGATTGTTGTCAAATTTTTATACGTATCGTTTGAAGTTTGGTACTAAATAAAAATCATATGGAAAAAAATCTAGTAACGCCATCTATTTGTCATCCTATGGACTTTTTGAACGCACTGTTACCTAACTCACGTATCTATCTCTTTGGTCTTTTGTACATATTCTAAGGCATATAATGATTTGTCTCGTTGTAATAAATACGTTACAAATTTTTTAAAGACTAATACTAGTTAACTAGTGGATTGGGGGCGCATTGGCGTGGATTGCTTACTGCATCAAGTTGTCTTAAACCGGGACTGACTTTATGTATTGCAACAATAAACTGGTTTTTTCAAAAATTTTTGTCTAATGGTATTTTTTATTTTCTAAGTTTATGGATACGGGCCTGGTTCAAGTTTCCACAAAACAAGTGAATGCAAACATTTTTGCACAAGGTTAAAAGCAATCAGTGGCGGCCGTGGTGTCGTGGGTAGAGTGTGTGGTTCGAATCACCCATCTGACACAGAAAGTTTATTCAATTGAATTCATTTTTCTGTCCGGCCGTCACCTCTCTGCAGACAACTGCATACCTCAGAGAGTAAAAACTGTCATGAAAAGCTTCTTGAGAACATAAGCCGTTTGGAGTCGGCATAAAGCAGCTCTCGGTCCAGCTCTCGATCATTTGTGTTCAAAGATTTCACCAAACACACAACACAATTGATCATAAAAAGCTCGGTCAAAGTCCTTTCAAAGGCTGAAATGGCCATTTCGTTTTTTAATTTTTTTTTTTTAATAAAAGCAATCTATGATTGGAAGTGCTTCCAATTTATATGCACAATTAATCATGTGCAAAAATAGCTCCATCATTTCCTTTTTATTTTAAATAAAGCTTTGTGCTGCAGTGTGCCCAATGTGTGCCGTCATGTGCCACTTTGCGAAGTATTCTAATGGTATAGCTTTTATGGGGTTGTACGTAGTTAGCTGCACCATTAGTTTTTTTCGAAATTAGGAACTTGTGCTGTAATGTGCTCAAGTTGAGCCACTATAAACTGTTGAGAGATTGAAAAATATATGAATAAAATCATACTAAAAATATATTTAGTGGTGCCTTGGGCAGGTTTTTTCGAAAATAATTTTTCTTTAAATAGCCTATTTTTTATGAATTCAATCTTAGAATTAGAATGTAAAAGAAATATAACCACATTTAATTGTTTGTTCGGCTATTTTTTGTTAGGCATAGAATTGAGACTATATATAAGAGAAATGCTTGAATAAAATTGAATACCCAATAAAATATCAATTCAACGTACTACCAAGTAAGCTTGTGGTATATGTATAATAGGGTTCCGGGGTTAAGAAAGTAAAAATTTCTTGGCATGTTTGTATAACGGTTTGAATTCGCTTAACTTTATTTGTTGGATACCAAATTTTTTTTATATCCTGACTTGAAATAAAACAAAACTAATATAAAATAAAAGATTTCGGATGACAGTCCTAAATAATGCTCAAAATCGTTTTCATTTGGGTAGGTTCACTTAATTTTTTTGAGCAAGGCAATTTTTATGACCAATTTGGCCACCTCAGATGGACAATTAATGGGCTCAAATTCATTTGTCATATAATCAAAACAAAGTTTTTTTTTGTTTAAGATCTGTACAGTTAGAATAAGCTGCAAATATCAGACACCAGATGACAGCATCTAAGCGTTGACCACAACAAGTTGTGTGCCGCTGCTGCATAACAGGCAATAGGAAATAATTTGGATGAAATAATAGATCAGCAAAGAAACCAATAATAACAGCAACAACAACAGAACAAAGCAAAGTAAAATCTACAAAAAATAAACACTTGTTCTCTTGTGAGCTGAAAAACGATCATAGCCACGAAACGTCAAAAACACTTGATGATTGCATACAGCTTGCAGCAGCGTTTCCCAAACAAACAACGCTGGGAAGAAGCTGAAGGTTTTTTGTTTGTTAGTAAGATTTGCGCCTGTGATGCCTGTGGATCCATGGGTAAAGTAGAAATTTTCTAAAATTTTCTCTTTATTGTTAAGCGCATTGTGCTGTGTTGTTGCGAGAGTGTGTGTGTGTGTGTGTGCGTGTGTTCATTTCCGCTTTTAGCTTGTTTGTTTGTTGGCAAAATTTTGACGTCGCATAATAAAAAGTCGATCGCCTTGAATGCTTTGTTGCTGCTTGCTTGCTTGCTTGGCCAGATAGCCAGCTAGCCAGCTAGCAATCAACAACAGCTACAACAACAACAACAACAACAATAACAACAACAAGAAGAGCTCTACAACAGCAACAACAACTATAGCAGCAGCGGCATTGATGTTCTGGCCATGTTGCCAAAACGTTATCTCAGAGAAATTCTCTGCGCCACAAACATGACATAAAAATTCAAGTATAAAACTTTAAAAACCTCTCAATATAGAGCTCTGAGGTTGACTCAACTTAAAAAATTTTCTACCTTAAGCATGATTAGCAAGACTTTCGGGAAAGTACAAGAATACAACAATAACAGCAACAACAACAACAACAGCAGCAATGATAATAGCATTGGCAACATTTAAGAGCAGCAAAATTGAAGAACTCGTCAGCAGGCTTATTCGTTATGTTGTTCGTACGTACAACGTTCGTTTATTGGTTCGTTCAGTCGTTCGTTCGTTCATTAATTTAAAATTTCCATTTAAAACTTATTTTTGCTCTGAGTTTTCTATTTTATTTTCTCATTACAAAAGTTGAAAATTAACAGTAAAACGGAGAAGTGAAAATATGAAAACTACGTTTTACCATACCACTGTAAAAGCAGGCAGTCAGGCAGCCAGCCACACAGATACAACACCCATACAGCAAACACTAACATTCACACGCACACTCACACACACACTGCCAAACATACATTTATGCCGCACATACACTGGCTCTGTGGCAGCATTTAAAACATTCCGTTCCACGGTGCCTCGTACTCTTCTATCGCCGCGCTCTCAAACCAGCGCATAGATACATTCTGTTGTTGTTGTTGTTGTATATGCTGTATTATATACACATAACCTACAAAAATGTTGCTATACATACAGCTACAGCTATACACAGCGACATACATACTAACTATATTGCTATAGCTATAGCTGCTAAACAGTACATCCATCCGAACAGAGCTGACTGAGCGAACCAACGAACGAACTAACGAACGAACGAACGAACGAACGACTGAACGAAGACTTATGTAAATGCTTGGTTGTGGGAATAAAAGCGTAAAGCAGCAACAACAAAAACAATAACTAAAAACAACAAAGCAGCAACAGCAGAGAAAAAAAAAAAAGAGAAAGACTCGTCTGACAGTCATAACGTCGAACTAAAAAACAGTGCGATATACGAACAAACTGCCTGCCTGCCTGCCTGGTGGTGGGTTGAAAGTCAGTGTATGTTGGAAAAAAAGCTATAACAACAACAACAACACCAATACGAAAAACAACAAATATATTTAAACTGCAGAGTTTTAGCTCTAGCTAGTAGCGCTATCCGAGAGATATACAGAAAATAGTATTTACAAAACTGAGGAGTTGCATTAAAAGCAAAAGATTGGGTCGAGAAAACAAAAAAAAAAAAAAAAGAAACCTAAAAAAAAACAATTTTTATATTGTTGATGAAGAAATGAAAGAAGCAGCATAGCAAAGCATGGCATGGTATGGTTTGGCTGAGTATGAAGAAGCAGCTACAGCAAGAAAAACTATAGAAAACTGTTTCGACAGTCTTTCGAGTTGAATTTTTTACAAGCCGTAGCGACTGGATGATGGTGGTGCTGGTTGGTTGGTTGTTCAGTACGGCTGCGAGTCTGTTCACTAAGTTGGCAAAACTATAGCGATATCCTTTGCTTTTTAGCAAAAATTTTATGAGTTGAAACTAGGGACCTGTAGGAACCGGAAGCAATTGGTTATCGTAGCACTCTAAGATTTTAGGCAATTTAAAGAAAGTAGTTAGTTAGTTAGTTAGTTAAGTGAGGAGGGAGCAAGTCACCTAGTTACTACGGCCTCAAAGGCCTATTGTAACACACCTCTATAAGTTACAATTCATCCTTAATCGTTAAGTGCGTTAGGAACCGAGCGATGTCCTTGGGTGAACTATCCGCTATTAGATGCGGTTCTAGGTACATTGCACCTAAGTAACGAAGACGGGTCCTGATTAGACCGTTACAGTGACACAAGATGTGCTCTGCTGTTTCTTCATTTTCATTACATAATCTACACAGATCTTCCTGGACTATACCCATGGTTGATAAGTGTTTATTTACCTTACAATATCCAGTTAGGAAACCTGTGACAAGTCTGATAGATCTTCCACTTCGAGTCAGGAATTGTTTCGCTCTTTGGAGCGAAGTGGTTTGCATGAATGTTTTAACCTGTCTGTTACCTTCAGTTTCCCTCCAGTAATAAAGTGCCTCTCTGCTTAGACACATTTTAATGTTGTGGCGCATAGTGCCCCATGGTATCCCACAGAATGGTTCTGGGCCTATGAAGGACCTTGCAGGCCCTTTCCTGGCTAGTTCGTCCGCGATCTCGTTACCTAAATAGCCGCTATGACCTGGTACCCAAATGAGATGGACTCTGTTATGGGTAGATACCTTGATAAGTAGCTGTAGGCAATCCCATACGAGTTTGGACGTGATTTTATATGCGCTAAGTGCAAGTAAAGCTGCTTTACTATCAGAGTGAATGTAAATGTGTTTGTTCCTAGTGGGACTGTTTACATTCTCTCTTAGGCAGATCTCAATGGCGTGGACTTCAGCTTGGAAGACTGAATTACCTGTGCCCATGCTGGCATATATAGATTTTTCCTGCCTTAAGCCAAAAACTCCAGCTCCCACCCCTTCATCTGTATTTGAGCCATCAGTATACCAGGCTTGAAAGTCACCAGTGAACCGTGGCCTCTCTTTTTCCCATGTGGTTCTGTTTGGTAAGGAGACTTGGAAGTTTTTGTAGAATTTGAATTTTGGAAGGCAGAGATCGCAGGGTAATAACTTTAGATTCTCGTCCTTGGTTATTTTGTCTAACAGCGCTGAGTGAGTATTACTTGGTATAATCAAATTGTTGTCAATGATGAGCCTGACTGTGAAGAGCAGAGCTTCTTTCTTAACAAGAAGATGTAATGGTGGTATACCAAGCAAAATCTCCAAAGCAGCAGTTGGAGCAGAACGCATCGCTCGTGTGATACATACACAAGCTAGTCGTTGCAATTTGCTGAGCTTGGCTTGAGCTGTTTTTTGGATCGTTTTACTCCACCATACTGGTGCGGCATATAAGACGATAGGTCTCGTGATGGAAGTATACATCCACATGGCTGGTTTGGGACTTAGGCCCCAGTTTTTACCTACAAAGCTTCTGCTGACCCATAATGAGGCCCTTGCTTTGTTTACGGTGTTGTTTAGGTGTGGGTTCCATGTGAGTTTATCATCAAGTGTCACACCTAAGTATTTGACTTCTTTTGAGAAGTTTATAATTTCACCGACTCTTTTCTTGGTGAAGACGATGATGTTGGTTTTCTTAGGGTTGACGTTGAGCCCCCTGCTTCCCTGCACCATTTAGCTACTATGTTGAGTGCTCTCTGGAGGAGATACGATAAGGTATCCTCGTATTTTCCTCTGATAAGGATCACGATGTCATCAGCGTAACCCTGCACATCGAAGCCATTTGAGCTAAGAAGCTCTAAGAGTCTATCAACCACAATGGACCACAGTATTGGAGAGAGAACTCCTTCTTGTGGACAACCTTTTGCGGCGAGTACTCTTAGTTCTACCGTGCCCAAAGTTGATTTCATATTCCTGACTTTCAGGAATTTAAAGTAACAGTTTGTGTCTATTATTTTGGTAAAAAAAGTTTAATATGTTTTATTTTTTTTTTGAGAAGTATGCTTAGGAAGTCGGAGAAGTCATAGTTTCGACTATTGGAGGTACTTCAGACGTTGTTCCTAGGGGAAAGGAATTGCGTTTTATAAATAGAATTTTTAAAATTCTTAACCCACCCTCCCTCCCCTCTTCTTACGTCAAATTCTTTAATTCATACTTCACACAATCGAACTGGAGTAACCTGCCGTTTAGGCTTAATTCTACGCTGTTCTATAACATGATCTATATGGGACTAAAACATTGCTTCGGTCAGCGCTCCTTTAAGGATTCAAAGGTACCAAATTAGCTCTATGTTGTGATGACACTTCGCAAGCCTTGGTTGGGGTGGAGACCTAAAAATCTCTTGCATACTAAGGGTATGTCACCCGGTTTGAGTATGCAAACCACATCAAGCTCCAACTGCGATATAGGTAGTAAGCCACAGCCACTACGAAGGCTCTCCGAAGGGCTATCCCGAACAAAGTCTGCCTGGTATGAGCCAGGGGCTGCTGACAGCCCGTGGTATCAGTTTTAAAGTCCTTGGTCATGATAGGTTAGGTTAGGTAGAGGCGGCAGCCGGTGTAAATGCAATGCATACACCAGCCCACTTAGACCAGATAGGTCCATTGTGATACCGCTGCACACAGGCTTTTATTAATAATGGAACCAACTTGAGCTCCTGATGAACCCTTTTAGACGCCTGACATCAGTCGTTGACAGGTCGTCAAGCTCATGAAAGAAGAAAGAGCTTAAATATTTGTGCCTTCTTCTGGCTAGCGCAGGACAGGAGCACAGGAGATGGTTTCTTCCTCTTCCTCGTCCCTGCAGATTCTGCAGAAGTCATTTGAGATAACTCCTAACCTGTAGGCATGTCTGCCTATCAAGCAGTGCCCTGTGATGACAGCCACTATTGTGGCTAGTTATGGTCTTGCCAGTGAGAGGAGGGCTCTCGATCGCCCGAGATCTAGTGTCGGCCAGATAAGCCTTGATGCTTTGTATGTCGAGAGCTCAGCCCACCTAGTGTTGGCTTTCGATATGATATTGTTACTGATTAGCAGCTTGAGAGTCGCTAACGGGATACCCGGTGGGTTCACCATGAATAGTGGCGCTTGTATCCCATTTCTAGCGAGCTTATCTGCCTTTTCATTACCTTTTATGCCTTTATGCCCAGATACCCATATTAGGTTGATGCTGAAATAGTTCGACATTTCCCCTAATGAAGCACGGCATTCTTTGGCTACTTTAGAGTTTGTGGCTACTTGTTCCAACGATTTTATCGCAGCCTGACTATCGGAGAAGATATAAATTTCTCGTTTAGAGACAACGTTTTTTGAAAGCCATGATGCAACCTCCCCTATTGCCATCAATTCGGCTTGAAACACACTACAGTAGTCAGGAAGCCTACGAGCCAGAAATACCCCAAGCGCTTTTGAGTAGACCCCGTACCCGATCCATCCGTATAGAAATATAGACACCCTCGTTTCCATGGTGCATCATTGACCCAGTATGTTCTAGGCGGAATAAGCGTACCATACCTTCCTTCGAAGGAAAGCAAGGGCTTGCAGTAATCAGTTCTTGATGGAATGGAGTATTATGATAGAAATTAATGATTTCTGAAGGCATATGAAGATATTATTTGAGATATGAATATTCCACCTAGCTTTAATTTACCAAAACTTAATCAGACGTGGGCTCAGTTTTGACCGTATGCTAAGTTTGGCGGCCGCACAGTAGCGCAAGTGGTGCCCGGTCGATTAATCGTTATCGGCTGGTATTGGTATGAAAAATCCGCCCGGTCGATGTTCATTGGCATGGCAGAAGAGACAATAAAGGAGGATGTGGCTGTATAAGATGCTTTGAAATGAATCCTGGCCCATGTATCATGAATTAGTCTATTTCTTATCTGTGTAAAAGGAGTGTTTACCTATGATATGGCTATGGGCACATCATAATATTATAAATCTGCGATGGAGTAGTAATTATCCAAAACCTGATCCAGTGCCGACACTGGACTTTTATTAATTAGGGTTCCATGCTTTTTGGGCTTGAGACATAATAATCCCTAAATCCATCAAATACTAGAATGGTAACCTATGTATATATGTCTCCAAGTTTTCAGGAATAACTCTCAGTATCTAGAACTGATAATGAAGTTTCGTAAGACATGAATAATTAAGTGTTCAAATGTGTCACAGCCATGGGACTTTTCTATAGGGTGGGGCTGGTTCCAAAAGTCCTGAAATACGCATAAAGCGTTTTCCAATACTTACTTACCTGCGTACTTAGGTGACGCCTACAACCGTAAGTCGGTTTTCGCCTGGTGTAAGAAATTGCGCCAGCCATTTCTGTTTTGCGCTTGCTAGCGCCAGTTGGAAGCTCCAAGTTTCGTCAGGTTGTCCTCCACTTGGTCCCTTCAACGGAGATGCGGTCGTCCTCTTCTGCGTTAACCGTCGCTGGGTACCGAATCGAATATTTTCTTCGCTGGAGCGTCGTCTCCCATCCGCTCAACATGACCTAGCCAGCGAAGCTATTTGATTTTTATGCGCTTTACTATGTCGATGTCGGCATAGTATGAGCTCATGCAGCTCATCGTTCCATCGTTTGCGGTACTCACCATTGACGCAGATTGGTCTGCAGATTTTACGAAGGATCTTTCTCACGAATGCTCCCAAAGTCTTTTTATCAGAGCTGCTCAACGACCAGGTTTGTGTTGCATATAACAGGACGGGCATGATTAGTGACTTATAGAGCGTGACTTTTGTTCGTCGAGAGAGGGCTCTGCTTCTCAATTGCCTACTGAGCCCAAAGTAACACCTGTTGGCAAGAGTTTATCTTTCGTTTTATCTCTCTACTGATATCGTTGGTGGAGTTAATGTTGGATTCGAGGTAGACGAATTCCTTCACAACTTCGAAGGAGGTGTTACGTCAACAGTGACGTGGGTGCCAATACGCTGGGACTGTTTGTTTGTTGACACCAGATATTTCGTCTTATCTGCGTTTACTGCAAGACCCATGTGACTCGACTCTTTTTCTAATTTAGAGAATGCTGCACTGACTTTGTGTGCGTTAAAGCCAATGATATCAATATCATCGGCATACGCTAGCAGCATAACACTATTATAGAATATTGTGCCGCTTTGTCTCAGATCAGCAGCTCTAATGATCTTCTCCATAATAAGGCTAAAAAAGTCGCACGATAAAGAATGACCTTGTCTGAAACCTCGTTTGGTAACAAATGGGGGGGGGGGAGAGGTCCTTCCCGATTTTAACTGTGCTGCTGGTGTTGCGCAGTGTCATCCTGCATAGACGGATTAATTTAGCAGGTATACAAAATTCAGACTTGGTGGAGTATAGGTGATTCCTTATTGGACTGTCAAAAGCGGCTTTGTAGTCGGCAAAAAGGTGGTGGGTGTCGATTTGCTTCTCTATGGTCTTTTCCAAGATTTGTCGTAGCGTAAATATCTGGTCGGTGGTAGATTTTCCAGGTCTGAAGCCACACTGATAAGGCCCTATCAGTTGGTTTACGATGAAGGCTTCAGTCCTTCACATAATACGCTATACAGAACCTTATAGGTGATATTTAGGAGGTTTATCCCACTGTAGTTGGCGCAAATAGTGGGATCGCCTTTCTTGTGGATTGGGCAGAGTACACTGAGGTTCCAATCATTTGGAATGCATTCTTCTGCAAAGAAGCTCGTGAATGCATTTAAATAGAGCTTCGCCTCCGTTCTTAAACAGCTCAGCGGGTAGACCATCGGCTCCCGCGGCTTTGTTGTTCTTAAGCCGTGTTATTGCTGTCAAGACTTCATTATAGTCAGGCAGCGGAACTTCAACGCTGTCATCCATAATTGGGGTTTCCGGGATATCATCTCTATTGGCGGGATTGTTTTCGTCATCGCCATTCAGAAGACTAGAGAAGTGTTCCCTCCATAACGTCAGTGTACTCTGGATATCTGTCACTAGATTCCCGTTTTCATTCTTGCAGAAAGAGGCCTTAGTTTTAATCAATATTAGCTTAGCAATTTTTAAAAAATATCGGTGGGAAATCATTGCGCCCACAATTTACGCTAGGTTTTAATTCAGATATAGCAAATGAGAATACATCAGTTTCTGAAACAACAAAATTCTGAATACCTGCATTGTTTGGAGACTCAAAGTTGCTATTGTCAGAGATAGTAAAGGTTTCGTAAACGGTTTGAAAAAAATTTTTTAGATTTAGAAAATTTTTTGGAAAACCTGTTGTTAAATCATGGAGGTTTATTTCTCATAATTGGGGATGCTCATTATCATCGGCTTGTATTCATGTGGTCATACCTTCAATAACAAGCTACCAACCCATTCGTCGTTTACTGAAAACCCGATCTTATTCAGTTTTTCAGCAGTTGATATAACTTGATTCACATAATCTTTCACAGAAGAACACTTCACCAAAACAATAGAACAGAGCTTTTGCAGCAATCCAATGCGCCTGTCCAAACCTGAGTCTTGGAAAAGGCTTTGCAAAGCCATCGAAACCTCCTTTGAAGGTTATTGCATCCTTGACACATACAGGCTTTTGTCGATGGCTAAAATTGTCTTGCACCGTGTTGTCATGTCTTTAGCAATATCTAAGGCATCTCCTGCAATAGACTCAATGCATTTCCAAGCATCTTCTAGCTCCAATTGCTTTCTCATGGCAAAACTCCAAGTTGACCAGTTTTCGGAACAGACTAGTTTCTCCATGTGTTGCCGAAGGATTAAAGCAAGGCAAGCCCTGGGCCAGCGCATAACCTTTTAGCAGAGAAAAATGGAGAAAACAAGTTTATTTAAAGAAATCAAGCGATTGCCTACAGATACCAAGTCTAGAAATTTCTCTTAAAGATCGTGAAAGTGCGTGTTGTGTGTGTTGTAAAATGTTTCAAGAAGCTTTTCATGGCAGTTTTTTATGTCTGCGAACGGCCGAACAGAAAAATTTATTCTATTGAAAAAACTTTCTGTGTCAGATGGGGGATTCGAAGGTGGGTGGTTCTCTGGCGTATGAGCCAAACACTCTACCCACTAAGCCACGGCCGCCACATACATAACCGATTATTACTACCTTAATTCACACATTGTTTATAAAAGGTGTTCCAATAGTAGGTGTGGTTCTTTGTTATCGATTGAAATCTGCATTATCTCCCCTTGTCCGCCATTTTTTGTGTCATTGGCATTGTGACAGTATAGGATTTTAGTTATGGATCGCAGCTCTGATGAAAAGATTTTAGGAGCGTTCGAGAGAAAGACCCTGCGTAAAATCTACGGACCAATCTGTGTCAATGGCGAGTACCGAATACGATGGAACGATGAGCTGTATGAGCTATACGCCGACATCGACATAGTAAAGCGCATAAAAATCGAGCAGCTTCGCTGGCTAGGTCATGTTGAGCGGATGGAAGACGACGCTCCAGCGAAGAAAATATTCGATTCGGTACCCAGCGGAGGACAACGCAGAAGAGGACGACCGCATCTCCGTTGGAGGGACCAAGTGGAGGACAAACTGACGAAACTTGGAGCTTCCAACTGGCGCCAGCAAGCGCAAAACAGAAATGGCTGGCGCAATTTCTTACAACAGGTGGTAGCCGACTTACGATTGTAGGCGCCATCTAAGAAGAAGAAGAATACGTTCGATTTCACTTAGTCACGCAGTCACGTTTGCCCATCCTTTTTTGGACGTGTCCAATACACTCTTTCTTGTTTATTATGAAGTTATCACCACAAGGTTTCGCATTGACTACTCCGGTGTAGGTGTTGGAATCGCCATCACCAATATAATTATGGTATTTTATTTTTAAAAACTCTATCGAACGTTGAAACATTTACACTATAGCGCTCGCTTCCATATTACCGGATGGCTCACCGTGATTTGATTCACATTGTCTTTTGTTCACGTGCTCCTCGTGCCACTCTTCATATACTGAAGGTCCTAGTTTTTTGCTCCAGGTTTCACATAAGTTACAGTACGAACTGCTGACAAAAATATCAACAACTTTGCCGGTCGTCTAATATCCGATCAATGACGATACACCAAAGAGCGAATTAAATCCTCGTTTTTTCCACGTGCCGTCACCGGATACTGTAATTTCGTCTGTGTCCTCGCAATTATTTTGTTTACAAGTCTCTTCTTTTTCTTCTTTGATGGCAGAAGCAAAATATTTATTCGCAACGCTGGTTTTTACGCTGGTGTTCATTTTTTTTAATGAAAGTATTGTAGCACGGTTTTGAAATAAAACTACTTGCCATGTCCATCAATCCACAAAATTTCACACACCCGGCATGTCCTAGGCCTAAAACTCGCATTACGAATGCAATTCTTTTATTTATTTCGTAGGCATTACCATCAATTCTGTCACTCGACAGAACATAGTTTGGAATTTTGCACTTTTCACACGTAATCTTTATTTTGAAGCCAAGACCTTCTTTTTTACAAGATTCAAATGCCACTAAGCTATCACACGTTTTACACTTCACTAAAGGTGCTACAGTAGAAAAAAACTAGAAGAAAGTCTATAATTCGATAATGTTTTTTAAGATCTTCTTTGACTTCAAGCGAAGCATTCAATTTGATTTTATTCGCTGACTGCACTAGACGCTCTTACTTTCGTTTTTCGATCCTGCGGCATTACTCTCTTTCTTGGTCAGCTTACTCTTGGCTCACCCTGTGCACGTCCTTCTCTGTCTACAAAATCATTAAGAAATCTAAGTAAAATCAAAACGGAGCACGAGTTAACGAAATCGAAGCAAAACTGAAATGACGCACATATCTGCTCTGCTAAGCGTTCAATTTTAGACTGAAATATATATTCTACATCGAAGGATACAATGTACGTTACATATGTTATTTACCTGAGGATATTAAGACGAAAAGAGTGGTTATAAGTAATACAATAGAGACCGAAACAGTTGCCGCTCGCCGCTCAGCCCAGGTAGCTAAACGGCGCGCAGAACTAAGTTAGAGGTACGGTCATTCAACGTGCTGTAACTTCGTTAGTTTTGCGTTAGTTTTGCTCCGCGTGACCTACAAATTGAATACAATATTCTTCAGATGTTGTACTTTCAGAAACAAAAATAAAAAAAAAAATGGGAAAAAAAGTTGTCAAACCATACCTCCCCCTTAATGGATATAGTTATGTAAGCACAGTGCGTCAAAATGACAACTTGTTTTTAGTTGCGTTGATTTTTTTTTTTATATTTTCGTAATCTACATAGTTCTAAAAGCAAAGTTGACCTACCAACTTGTGGACTTGTGGCTGTGTTAAGAGCTATGGGGCCTGAAAGACCCAATAGATGACTAGAAATTCGGCAGACAATTATAAGAAAACTGTTGCTCCTACGCATATGATGTCTGAGAAGCGGCTTGATGATAAAACTACAAAGAAGATTTTTGCTCAATACTGCATACTTGTATCTTCTCTAATAAATGGCGTTTTTGACAGTTTAAGTTAGGTCAATACAACTAAACGCCTTTTTTTAATCAAGCAGGCAAAAATCTCTCAAGAGTTTTTCTAAGAAATGTTCATCTTCGATAAACAGTATTTTTCATTGAACATGTTAGACATTAATCACTTCTTAATAGTTACGGAAGTTTTTCTAGAATTTTGTAATCGAGATTGCTCCCAAAACAAAATTGCCCTACCAATTTATTGGCTGGCTGATCTGGATTAAGAGCTATGGGAACTGAAAGACCCAATAGATGAGAATTTCGGCAGACAATTGTAAATAAATTTTCTTTATGATAGCCTTTTGACCACTGAATATATCGAAAATAAAAAGTACCAACGCCTACATCATTTAAAAATAAAATTTTTCGAAAAAAAATATATGTATCTTCCGTAGCTCTATTAGAGATACAATTTCAATACATTTTTTTGAAAATTTATTTATTGATCCACACCATTTCCAACTGTAATTCAGAAAACATCAATTGAAATTAAAAAAAAAAAAAAAAGTTTTAGAATTTCACT
The DNA here is from genome assembly GCA_914767935.1 of Coremacera marginata. Classification (NCBI taxonomy): domain Eukaryota; kingdom Metazoa; phylum Arthropoda; class Insecta; order Diptera; family Sciomyzidae; genus Coremacera; species Coremacera marginata. The sequence goes on from OU612043.1 coordinate 18,477,343, forward strand.
TGATATTCTGAAAATATCAATTGAAATTGAGATTTTCCATTTGAAATTCAGAAAATAATAATTGTAATTCAGAAAAGTACAATTGAAATGCGAAATTCTTTTTGAAATTTAGAAAAGATCAATTGAAACTTAGAAAAACATTTTGCAATTCAAAAAGGATCAATTGAAATTCAGATTTTCCATTTGAAATTCAGAAAACATCAATTGAAATTAAGAATTCTATTTGAAATTCGGAAAATACGAATTGAAATTCAGAAAACACCAAATGAAATTCAGGGAAAATAAATTTAAAAATTCATCTATCTATATCTATATATATAAAAAATTGTATAAAAAAAATCTGTACATGAAATATTTTTTTGAAATTCTTTTTGCGTTGGACATTTTGAATGACGCTGAGTCCGAAAATCGTATTTTTAAAATTTTTGTCTGTCTGTCTGTCTGTCTCTCTGTCTGTTAGAGCATCACGCGAAAACCCCTGGATGGATTTAAATGAAACTTGACATCTAGGTTCCTTATATCTCCCGGTCAATATATAGGCTACTTTTTATACAGCAAAAAAGTTTGGACCCGTTAGGGGGCGCTGCGATCGGGTTTCAGGCATTCTTTTTTTTTAGCTTATCTCCGAAACCGTTCATCCGATTTGTATGAAAATTGGAATATAGGGGATTTCTGAAACGGTGAATTTTCATAACATATCTGCTCTGTTCTATCTTGAACACTAGAGGGCGCTGTAGTACAAATATTTTAAAAAACGTCAAAAAACTCCTAAGTCGTTTATCTGATATACATGAAAATTGGTATGTAGAGGTTTTCGGATACGGTGAGTTTTCATGACTTATCTACTCTGTTCTATCTTGAACACCAGAGGGCGCTGTAGTACAAATATTTTAAAAAAGTCGAATAAGTCTAAAACCGTTCATCCGATTTGCATGAAATTTTGTACGTAGAGGTTCTCGGACACGCTGAGTTTTTTGGACTTATCTACTCTTTCTGTCTCAAACAACAGAGGGCGTTGTAGTACAAATATTTTGAAAAACCTCGAAAAACTCCTAAACCGTGCATTCGAATTGCATGAAAATTGGAAAATAGGGGTTTTCTGATACGATGAGTGTTTTGGACTTAACTTTTTTGTGCTATCTTGAAAACCAGAGGGAGCTTTAGTAAAAATATTAGGAAATCGTGAAAAACTCCAAAACTGCTCATCCGATTTGGATGAAAATTTGTAAATAGCGATTTTCGAATACGGCAAGGGTTCTGGTGCTATCTTTTCTGCTCTTTCTCGAAACTAGAGGGCGCTGTTGTCCAATTTATACGTGTGTATGTTATTTAACTGTTCCTTAACGGCTGCACTGATTTTGATGAAATTATTTGTGTGTGTTTGAGTGGATTCCTGGATAGTTCAGATTCACAATTGGACCCAGTAGGTGGCGCTGCGATCGTGTTTAAGGCATTTTATTTTTATAGCTGGTCTCCGAAACCGTTCATCCGGTTTGCATGAAAATTTGTATATAAAGGTTTTCGTATAGGGTGAGTTTTTATTACTTATCTACTCTGTTCTATCTTGAACACCAGAGGGCGCTGTGTACAAATATTTTAAGAAACAAATCTCTTAAGAAATCATGAGAAAGTAGAAAGCCGCTCATCCGATTTGGATTAAAAATTTTTTCGTGCAGGGCAACTGGCGTTATCTCTTTTGCTCTGTTTCGAAAACTAGAGGGAGCTGTTGTACAATTTGTACGTGTGCATGTTATTAAACTGTTCCTACACGGCTGCACCGATTTTGATGAAATTTTTTGAGTGTGTTCAAGTGGATAACTGGATGGTTCAGATTCGTAATTGGACCAGGTAGGTGGCGCTGTGATCGGATTCCACGAATTTTGTTATTATAGTTTGTCTCCGAAACCATTCATCCGATTTACATAAAAATTTGTATATAGGGGATTTCGGGTACGGTAGTTTTTATCTATTTTGTTCTTCATTGAACACCAGAGGGCACTGCGGTACAAATGTTTTAAAAATCTCAAAAAACTCCTAGCTGTGCATCCGATTTGCGTGAAAATTTGAACGTAGGAGTTTTCGGATACGGTGGGTATCTTGGACTTTTTTTTGTGCGCTATCTTAAACACCAGATGGTGTTGTAGTACAAATCACTTAAGAAATCGTGAGACACTCAAAAAGCGCTCTCCGATTTAGATAAAAATTTGTATATCGGATATATAGGATTTGATATCGAGTATGGAAAGGCCTTTGGCGTTATTTTTTTATTCTATCTCGAAAACCAGAGGGCGCTGTTGTACAAATAAAACAACAAAACGCAAAAAACTCAAAACAACACATCCGATAAGTATGATTTTGCTATATCTTGATTTGCGCTATGTATTTTGCTATATCTTGAACCCCAGAGGGCGCTCTACTACAAAATACAGTAAGGCGTAGCAAAGCGCGAAGGGTGATAAATATCTTCTAGTCTTCTTTATATGTATTTATATTCCACTTTCTTCTTTCGCAAATCAGGACAGCTGATGCCGAAGTCTGTGGTATTATCAATACATGCCCAAGTCAGTTGCTTCGTAAGTTAGCGTTGTTTTGGCATTGCAATTTCTATTTTCAATGCTTATTTAATATTTGTCCAGTTTCCTCGCGAATTGTCAAAAATTCATTTTAGCTCTGATTTTTTTCAAAAATGTGCAATCTGTCGAATACAATATAAAACTTGAAAATATAGTTTTGCAAGCGATCGGCGGCACGCACACACAAATCATGATTTCCCTAACTTTTTCTCATAATTTTCAGATGTTGAAAATTACTTCTAAAGTTTGTGAAAAGTTTTTTCAAATCGACAAATGAAATCGAAAATTATTTATATCAACTCCCGAGTTAAGCCGGGTATTCAGCTAGTAAATGAATAAATTCATGTATTCATATAGTTCTTTTTATTAACCGCTATAATTATCATATGCAATGATATGGTAATGGTTTGGGATCATTAATCATTACTTATAAAGTCGATTTGAATATTAATCTATTTAATACTGAATTTTAAATGATTTTTTTCTAAATTCATGTGATATTTTCTGAATTTCAAATAGAATTTCTGAATTTTAATTCTGAATTCCAAATGAAATTTCCGAATTTCATTTTTTTTTTCTGAGTTTCAATTGATATTTTCTGATTTACAATTGGAAATGGTGTAGAATGCAATTTTGACTGCCTCACCAATGTTATCAATATTTTGATACATTTATCTTTGGGTGATATTTTGACAACCTTATCAAAGCGGCGTGGCATAGAACCTGTGGCGGCCGTGACATACTGGGGTATGAGGTGCGTGACTTGTATGCCTAGATCCCAGGTTCAAATCCCACCTGATACAGAATGTTTTTTCTATTGAACTAATTTTTCTGTTCGGCCATCATCTCTGTGCAATCAGTGGCAAACCTCAGAGAGTAAAAACTACCATGAAAAGCTTCTTAAGAACATAAGTCGTTCGGAATTGGCAGCAAAGCTTTGTAGGTCAAGTTCTCGATCATTTGTGCTCTTAAATTTCAAAACACGCACAACACATTTGATCATCAGAAGCTCGGTCAAAGTTCTTTTAAGGGCTGAAATGGCCATTTCGTTTTATTTTTTTCTTTTTTTTTATCAAAGTGAATCATAACAACTTAACTCAACTTTGATATTGACTTAGCTTATTATTAAGCTTGACTAAATTTTACCCTACCATATATATTTAGTCAGTTATTTCTTGTCAGTACCACTTTTTCTTTGTGATTGTTTAGAATTTATTATTTTAAATTTTGGCACTTTAAAGTGAAAATGATCTTTCATTCAAGATCTTATTTGACTTTCAATCACTGAACGTGGGACGGATTTGAGTTATTATAAGGCACACTATAGAGCTTAAAAAAAACATGACCTGAATATTCTGATCAATATCATTAAATTTGGAAAGAGCACACGTTTAAAAAATAGCGGGATGCTTTGACACTTGAAGCAGACAATTTTTCGAAATTTTCTATTAAAATTTTGGCACATAATTTGTTACTCTCTGGTTTTTGGGGTCGTGGATCACGGGTCTGGAGTTCTGGAAGTATTCATTCGTTCCTAAAACATATCTTTCATATCTAATTTAGCACACATAAATTAGCCTCAGATAGATGGCTGATGACGTATGGTGAGGTCGGCGATTAGTCAGGGTAGCTTGGCATAAGGGCAACTTCGTTATGTGTGAATTGGTTCGAAGGGTATTTATGGGAGCTTTTAAGAAAAGATAAATCAGTAATTTTTCGGTGCAAAAAACTGGAAAAATTATTACGTAAACAACTTATATTTTAGTTAAAAAAAGGCGCCATATTGGTTAAGCTATCATGATCGCGGACAGGCCAGATTTAAAATTTATAATAAGTGACCCCAAAAAAGTTTGTCTTTATCTTCAATGTTTGAGTCTTTTTTTTTAAATATCGCTCTGAAATTGTATTCTTTTTGAAAATCACCTTTTTAATATAAATTTCTTTATAACTTTTTCTTATATCATAGAAAAAGAGGTAGAAAGAAAAAGAAAGAAAGAGCTAGGAAATAAATTAAAAAGTGCCGTGCCCAGATATTGAGGTTAAATTAGATCAATAAAGTGCAATGGATCAACCCAGCTTCTATCTTTCAACTCGAATGAGAATTTTGGGAATGTGGTCGACACTATTTTTTTTAAAAAAAAAACCCATTTCCCACTTTCTAAAACCTCACAAGTTTGACTATCATAAAATTTAAAATAGTGAATTTTATCACACAATGCCCAACAGACAAAAATTTTCAAAGAACCTTAAAATAATTCTTTGCCAAACGAGCAAAAATTGCAATACTAATGAACACACCCGCTACTAATGTCTCATTGCCTCTGTACTATGTTGGCTCGAAATATTTTTCGTAATACGAACATTTCTGTTGCTTCGAGGTTTTGTGCTTCTTTTCCCAATTTTAACAACGTTTGCGATATAATTTTGTACCCAGCGCGCCGTTGTCAGAGTGGTTCACGTGCGCTCATTTTCGAAACAAAGTAGGATGAGTGTGTTCAGATATATATATATATATATATATATATATATAACAACAACAGCAGCAAACACAACGCAAAAAAACAACAACAATGACAACGACAGCAACAACAACTATATCAACAACAAAAACTACTACAACGACAATAACAACAATAACAACAACAATAACGACAGCACAAAACTAACAGCAGCAGCAAAAACAACAGCAACAACAACTACAATACAAAACGAGCCGACAACGAATGTCATCGACGAACAAAAACCAAGAGAAGTAAAATTAAGAAAAAAAAAAAAAAAGTAAAAATAAATAAATCCCCTTCACTGCCTCGCACTCAGCACAAACACGCAATACGTACAACCTACATGCCAGCGCTTTATCGCAACGCTGTATCTCTGACATATTTCGTTTTGGAAAAAATAAATGAAAACGAAAAAAAAAAAAAAAAATTAACAAAATAAAAATAAGAGAAAAAAAAAATTATATTAAAGCAAAAATAAAAACGAGCATTATAATCAAAAAGCAGTCGGTCGGTCCGATGAACAACTACGGTCGATCACAATGAAGTTGGGTCATATAGACTTGAAAGCTGTTTTTCAGAGGGTTTAATTTATGTGAATAGTTTTAGATGGTTAAAGCTATTTAGCGAAGAAACTAGACCAGACCAGGTAATACTAAAAGTTAAATCAGATGTTGAATTGGCGAATTATAGAGAGCTAACGGCTGCCTTAACTACCTTAAGTTACAATCATTTCGTAGATGCATTACAATGAATTGTAACGGTATACTTTCTTTCAGATATAATGCTCCGATTGAATGAATAATCTGCAACTTTTTTGTAGAAACTCTAAGGATAGTAGAACTCTAAGAGCTCCCAATGTATTATTCTATCCTGAACCGCTATTTTTCATCAATAGCCTTGAAATAATTCTCTTAGTGTGTAAGAGACAGAATATGAAGTTTTGAACCTTATCTTTTGAGCTATACCTTAATTTTCAATACTCCTAGCCTAACTCTATAGAATTTTTAAGGTTATTTCTTTTAGATAAACTTTAAGAATGAGAAGGAATGACCTTAGCCCCACTAGAAGAATCTAAAGTTAAAATTAGCCGATATTTGTAAACTGTGCAATTGAAAAAATTCATAGTTTCTACTCATAGTATATGGGCATTTCCAAACTGGCGTTACGTACGATTTGTGCGAAAAAATAATAAAAAAATTAATGAAAAAGTTAAATTTTTAAAAATATGTTTTTATATTTGCGTAGTAATCAAGTAGTACTTTATTAAGTAAAGAAAATTACAACTATCGATCCTTAGAACTTACAGATATATGCTCTGGCGTGACGTTACAAAATACAGAAGTAGTTTTAGACACCGATTGTAAAATTTGCGAAACTCTGCGAATTGGGCAAGATTTTTTATATAAAACCTCTTTTAGAAGGTTTTGAAATGTTCCAAGTCATAAAATTTAAAAATCTTTTCCCGTTTTTTTGTTATTAGGCTTAGTCATCTGGCGTGACGTTACTGGCGTTACGTTACTTAAATTTCCATTTTAATTAAATTGGGTAATTGAGTAGTTAAGTAGTTAAGTAATTATGTAATTTAGTAATTTAAAAACAAATTTAATATATTCTGTCTCTTCTTGCATTGCCCATTTTCCATTATTTTTAGCCAATGCCTTCCATTTTTCCTAAAACAAAAACGTCTACAAAACATTTACTAAACACTTACAAAAAAGAAAAACTACATTTGTGAAACAGTGCAGACGATTTGATCATCAAAGTAAATGAGTTTATGTTCATATTGCTTAAATCAATGCAATTTAAATGTTTCTCTAAGATAATATCATTAAATAATAATTTTCCAATAACTTATAATTTTCTTGTCACGGTGGAATTTTTTCTGGAAACGCCCATATCTCTGTTATCTGTTAACTATAAATTGTCTATTATCTACCATATATCTATTCCTGTCAGGGAACGAAAATAGATGCTAAACGTAGCTTATGTTAGGGTACTGTAGTTTTCACTTAGAGAACAGTACGTTCACGTTGTGCAGCGTTGGTAACTTCACTCATTATTCTGTAGCGTTATAGTTTGTGTGCTTGAACACAAACACAAACAATTCACTACGACTGCATAAAAATTAGCATAACTGTTATTACTGTTTACAGCATAACTGTTCACTATTACAGCATAACTGTTATTATTGCGGTTTTTGAGAGACAAAGAAAGCAAACAGCGAAAAGGATTTAATTGTGGTTGCGAATAGTTCATTTAATGTTTTTCACCTACCCCCTGTCTGTCACAGTTCTTTGGGTCCCCATACGAAAATAAACGCCAAAACTGCCAAAACAGTCGAAAATAGTTTATATCTCCCGGAACTGGATTCCTAGAAGACTCAAATATATGAACTGGTCCTATTATTTTTTGCCCCTCAACATTTCTTCTAAGCTCACCTACCCGCCATCTGTCATCCTTTTTTGGATCCCCATACAAAAAGTACAAAAACTGTGAAACCTGTCGAAAATAGTTTATATATCTCCACAACCGGACTCGTAGAACGGTCGAATATATGAGCAGGGCCTAATATTTTTTGCCCTCAACATTTCTTTTAAAAACACCTACCCCCTATCTGCCACCCTTCTTTGGATCCCCTTACAAAAAACACAAAACTGCAAAAGCTGTCGAAAATAGTTTATACCTCCTGCCTCCGGACTCCTAGAACGGTCAAATATATGAGTTGGTCCTATTATTTTTTGCCCCCCAACATTTCTTCTGAACTCACCTAACCGCCATCTGCCACCCTTCTTTGGGTCCCCATACAAAAGATACAAAAACTGTAAAACCTGTCGAAAATAGTTTATATATCTCCACAACCGGACTCCTAGAACAATCGAATTTATGAGCTGGGCCTATTATTTTTTGCCCCTCAACATTTCTTCTAAGCTCACCTACCCCCTATCTGGCACCCTTCTTTGGATCCCCTTACAAAAAACACAACAACTGCAAAAACAGTCGAAAATAGTTTATATCTTCCACAACTGGACTCTTAGAGGGGTCAAATGTATGAGCTGGTCCTATTATTTTTTGCCCCTCAACATTTCTTCTAAGCTCACCTACCCGCCATCTGCCACCCTTCTTTAGGCCCCATACAAAAAACACAAAACTGTAAAACCTATCGAAAATAATTTATATCTCCACAACCGGACTCCTAGAACGGTCGAATTTATGAGCTGGTCCTTTTATTTTTTGCCCCTCAACATTTTTTCTAAGCACACCTACCCCCTATCTGCCACCCTTCTTTGGGCCCCCTTACAAAAAACACAACAACTGCAAAAACAGTCGAAAATAGTTTATATCTGCCACAATTGGACTCTTAGAGGGCTCAAATGTATGAGTTGGTCCTATTATTTTTTGCCCCCCAACATGTCTTCTGAACTCACCTACCATCACCTCACCTTCACCTTGGCCATCTGCCAAACTTCCTTGGGTCCCCATACAAAAAACACAAACACTTTTGAATATGGTTTATATCTTTGTAAGCATTATATAAATATGAGCTGGTCGTATGAGTTTTACTCCTCAACATTTATTCTGAACACACTTACCCCGTAGCTGTCACAGCAAAAGTTACCGTATATTGTTTGTATTAAGTACTTACCACGCCAACACCACCAATAGTACCGTATGTTTTCCTGTCGAACGGTACAGAATGATAATGTTTGTGTTCATTTTTTATGCCATCGTAGTGTAGTGTATGTGTTTGCGTTTGTGTACACACACATATACGCAACGGAATGATTAGCCATGCTTTCTACGGAACACTAAAATAACGTTCCGTTAATTTTCGTTCCCCGATTCCTCAATAATGTTTTTTTTAACCATCATCTTAGACCTGATTAACATTGATCAAGACGTCAACTTTTTACTCTTCTCTTTTAAATTGACCCACTCTCACGTTGGTGTCCGCGTCTCTCATCTACAAATGCAAGATTTTATCGTGAATTCTTGACCAATATAAACCGGAACTTACATATAGAAGAAGAAAAGAATCTTAGGGGATTTCTTTCTAAACTTTTCTTTCGCAATTTTTGTAGAAAGAAGAAAAGGAATTCTTTGGAATTCATTATTTTTTGGCAGTATTTAAAATTACTCTCTCTACATATTACTGTTTATTTTTAATGACTGGAAAAAAGCACAGAATATTTTTCTTTTAAACTATAATATTTTTTCAGCTTTTTTTTTCTTTTTTAATTTTTGACTTATTTCCTCAACTTAACTACAGATATACGAACAAGAAAAAAACAATGGAGAGAAAAGGTTTTTTTGTTATGAAAACTTTGGAGTCCTTCTCAAAATTCGGAACTCTTCTCAAAGGGTTTTTATCAATCCCGATGAAAAACTTCATCGTTCTAACTTTCTCAACATAAATTTCTAAATCTATCCAAATTTTGGACGAATATTTGTTCAATTCCAAACCCGACGAATTTCTCCCGAACTTAATTTTTTTGCAATTAATAAATTAAAGCACTTTTTTGGAAAGTAATCTAGGAGAGAAGTCAAAAATTATCAAGCATCTCAATTTCTGCACGAAAGTCGAAACTATTTTAGTATGATTTGAAAGTTGGACAGAAAATAAGATAGGCGCGTGATTTAACATAATGATAAAAAGAGAAGAGGAGAACTCTATATTACTAACCCAATAACAATTTCATCTAAATATTTGAAGTTATTCCAGCTGAACTTGAAAATAGGCTTGTAATTATTCAAGCTTTGCTTGAAAGAGCCTTGTAAAAGCCTTGAAAATTTATTTTGCTTGTATAATTTCTTATATAAAGCTTTATCTAAGGATACATTTTTAGGAAGTATTCAAGAAGATTTCTCAAGACCCGAATCCTTCAAGATCTCAAGATTTTTCAAGATCTATCATAAAAAAATCTTGTCATCACAAGTTTATTATTTCTATAAAAAAAAAAAAAATAAAAAAGCTTGTCTGTGCCCGGCGTCGAACCACGAAAGTCTTGATTGATCTAAACTGGTGGCATAAATCAGAGCTACCAAAGCAATTTATTGATACGTATATCTATCAGTTGAGACTTTTACAAAGTTTTACTTAAGGAAATTCAAAGAAAATTGTAATTAAGTTTCAACGTTATTTAAGCAAATTCCTGAATAGACGAGTGGATAGTGTGTGCGACTGTCAATACAAAAGTTCCGAGTTCAATCCACGCTGGGTGACCATAGTTTATAAAAATTTTTTTAAAATGTACAAGATTTCTGTTTAAAAATGATAAAAATTAAATAAAATGTGTTTCCAGAATTATAGATACGTAATAATATTTAAATAAAAATCAATTTTTTTTTATAGTTTCTGAATAAGTCATGTATAAACGCCTTATATAAAACATATCGCACACTAAATACAAAATAGTCACAACTAAAAACGTACAAATTTTTATTTTTTTTTGTAAAACTATTCGTAGTTTTAAAAAGAAGAGGACTCCTTTGACTGTTAACATTTTGTACACACCTTCTTTCTCTATAATTTTTTAAAAAATGTTCTTTTTCATTGTTTTGTATGGAGTTTCTTCAAAAACTAAATACTTTTTTGCTTCTCCTAAGAATTTTTAGTTGTGACTGGTTTTGCATTTAGTGTGCGATATATGTATAAAACTTTATATAAGTTCTTGAATAAAGGAATTATACTCCTTTTCTCCTTGCATAGTTCTTGTATAAAACTTGTTTCAAGCATTATTCAAGGAAGTTTTTATTCTCCCTACATACATTTCTTATATAAAACTTTACCCAAGGCTTATTTAGGTGAAATTCTTACCTGTGTAACTTTCTAAAGAAGTTCAAAAACTAAACTAAATTTTGCGTGGAGCTATCAAAATAGAGATGACAGTTTTATACCCAACTAAGTTTTGTCCTGAGCTGATTAAACTGTTTTTCAATTCGTCCCTGAGATAAGAGATTTGTAAAATCGTGCTAAAACCCGTTTACTCTATGGTTTCCGACATAATCTTTTTCATAAATTTCTTTTGTATCACAAGTTAATGATTATAAAACAATTTATTAGATTGTCAAATGTAGCCCTCTTCTGATAAAATATTGGACCAATTTGTCACATTTACTTTTTAGATTGAAACGGTCAAATGAAATAATTAATAATTTTATTGAATAGACAAAAATGTTATTTTTTTTGTTGGCATTTTAAGATATTTTCTCAATACTGTGATTATTATGGTACCGTTACATAGCACCCACGGCCGTAATGCCCAAAATCGATTTGGGGACTATGAAAGAAAAATATGCGGCCAGAATACCTAAAACGGTTTTGGAGATTATTACCATTCCTAAAAGAGGTCAAAAGACCCAAACAATTTGTTGCATAATTCCCAATTAAAGCCCCGTACAAACAAAAACGGACAAATTAAGTGCTTCCGGCATTTCGTACAAGGGAAATAGGGAAATTATTAAGGACATAACTCCCAATGGGTGTGATTTCGGCGCTGGGTATAATTTGGGTGCTGTGGCTAAAGCATTTGCGGTCATAATTCTCAAATCGACTTTGGGCATTATCTATAAAACGATAGAGCCGCCTTTAACAAACTATGCATCTATATATCTCGCTCACCGATACCATTTCAGTCTATATATCTCTTGTGTGTTGTAAAAAGCATACCTACTCCCATGACCACTTACTGTGTAAGGCGGATGTCATCATTGTTTGAGCGGCCATGCCAAACATATGCAATAAAGGACTGTATACAGGCGTTACTTACAGGCTCATTCCATGAGCTTTCATAAAAAAAAAGCCGCAACACCATTAGGAAAGAATACCCTATAATAACATTTAGAAAAAAATAGGCAGTGTGGGTTCTGCCGACCGAAATGAGAACTTAAAAGTGTGACAAAACTGTTTTTTTTTATTAAAATTTTGAAATTAATTGCAGTATTAAGTAATTCATATTTCAATCACATAATTTTATTCCAAAAAGCATACTATAGGCCTTTGGTAACTAAAGTAAGAAAGAAACAACAATGTTTGCTTGGAATTTCTATGAGTATCATGTAAAAAAACCGTGGCGGCCGTGGCGTAGTGGGTAGAGTGTGTGGCTCATACACCAGAGAACCCAGGTTCGAATCCTTCATCTGAAATAGAAAATTTTTTTTAATTGAATTAATTTTTCTGTTCGGCCGTCACCTCTCTGCAGACAATGGCAAACCTCAGAGAGTTAAAACTGCCATGAAAAGCTTCTTGAGAACATAAACCGTTCGGAGTCGGCATAAAACTTGTAGGTCCGGTTCTCGATAATTTGTGTTCAAACATTTCACAACACACACAACACAATTGATCATAAGAAGCTCGGACAAAGCCCTTTCAAGGGCTGAAAATGGCCATTTAGTTTTTTTTTTTTTTCATGTAAAAACCACATCGATCGTCGTTTTATATTTCGTAGTACTGAGTTTTCAATCATTGGATATACTGAAATCTAATGCTGCATTACAAAATGCAATAACTGGCAAATGTCTACCATCTTCAGAGCTTATATTTAAGTCTGCACTTGGTATCATAGGTATATCTTCTTATTTTTCGGTAAATCTTGTATCGAGTATTTTAGAACCTTCTTTTGAATAAATCATCAAATTATCGAATAAAACAATCTCCTACGAACTGATCCCTATAGGGACAAAATAATCAGCTGGTCCTATTATTTTTTAACCTTCTAACATTTCTTCTGAGCACACCTAATGCCTTTCTGCCACTCTCTGTGGGGCCCCATACAAAAAACACAAAAAAATCTGTCGATTATAGTGCATATCTCTCTCAAATTTACTCCAAGAAGGATAACATATATGAGCTGATCCTATTATTTTGTATCCTCTTTTTTTATCCGTATTTTTTTTTAATGCATCAACCCTCACATATGCCATCCTTCAGGAGGCCCAGTGCAAAACTCCCTATTTGGCATTAATAGGTGGTCCTATTATTTTTTACTCTTCAACATTTGTTTTGATCACACTTACCCCCTATCTACCACCCTTCTGGGGCCCCCATACAGAAAACATAAAAACTGTCAATTATAGTTTAAGTCTCTCCCGAATTTACTTCTAGAGGGGCCAAATATATTAGCTGACCCTATTCTCTTCTGAGCTGATCCTATTCTCTTTAATATTTTTCCAAGCACCCCTGACTGCGACACGAAAACTGTTGACTATTGTTCATTTCTCGCTCTAATTAACTCTTAGAGGAGGGTTAACATATATGTGAGGTGATCCTATTATTTTTTGCCTTTTAACATTTCATCTGAACACATCTACCCTCACATATGCCACCCTTCTGTGGGTCCCAAAAAACAAAAAACAGAAAAACTGTCGATTATTGCCCATATCTCTCTCGAATTGACCACTAGAGGAGTCAAATATATGAGCTGGTTCTTTTATTTTTTGTCCTTCAACATTTCTTCTTCTGAACACACTTACCCACTATCTACAACCCTTCTGAGGATTTCTAAGCAAAAACGGTCTATTATAGCTTATATATCTACCGAATTGATTCCTAGAGGGCTGCCATTTATGAGGGGGTCCTATTATTTTCCCCTTCAACATTTCTTCTGAACACACTTACCCCCTATCTGCCACACCCTTCTGGGGGTCCCCTTGCAAAAAACACAAAAACTGTCGATTAGAGTTTATATCACTTCCCAGGTGACAACTAGAGGGGTCAAATATATGATCTGATCGTAATCTCTTTTATCCTTCAATATTTCTTCTTAACACCCCTAACTGCCACACTTCTGTTGGTTCCCATACAAAAAACATATCTCTAAGTACCCCTACATATGCCACCCTTCTGTGGGTCTTCATACAAAAAACACAAAAACTGTCGGTCGGGTCCCACAGAAAAAAACACAAGAACTATCGATTATAGTTCATATGGAAAATAATCTAAAATAATCTCTAGAAGAGTGAAAGAGGTAAGCTGGTCCTATTATTTTGCACACCTAGCCCCTCTCTGCAACCGTTCTGTGGGTCCCCATACAAAAATATAAAAACTGTCGATTATAGTTCATATCTCTCCTAAATTGACCCCTAGAAGGACGAACTATATGAACTTGTCCTATTATTTTTTGCCTTTCAACATATTTTCTGAACTCACCTACACCCTATCTGCCACCCTTCTGGGGGTTCCCATACAAAAAACAAGAACTATCGCTTATAGTTCACATCTCTCCTGAATTGATCCCTAGAGGGATGAAATATATGATATTTCCTATTATTTTTTGCCCTTCAGCTTTTTGTCTGAACGAATTTACCCCCTATCTGCCACCCTTCTGGTGGTTCCCAAAAAAAAAAAAAACTCAAAAAAGTTGTTATGTTTTCTGCTTGTCTTGTAGCTAACTCATTAGCGTGGCATTGCTGACGTTATCATTACTGACGTTAACATTTGCTGACGTTAACAGTGCTTTCAACCCTACTAAAAACTTCTCAACGCGCCTAATGAAGTTTTCACTTCAAAAAAATCGTGTTGTCGTATCGGCTGATAGTGAGTTTGTAAATCACATGAAACCAGGGAAGTTTTCTTGCGGTTTTTTATGATATTATTAATATTTGCTAATATTATTGACTTCAATTTGACATAAGCAGGACATAAGGCTATACCTTGCCTATCTACCTATATATATATCTCTTTAACTCTGACGTCAGCTCTCACAACACTTTAGTCAGTGAGTAATAAGTAAAAAAACCACAATTATGTTTGCTATTTGCCTAACTCACAAAGCTTCTGAGAATCGATTAGAACAAATTAAATATGCATTCTTTCGTTCCGTTCAAAGTCAAATTGACATTCATTTGTGATGAGTCGGTTTGGCCGACTATAGTTTTCGCTTAAACTCGTATCTGTAAAGTTTTAAAATATATATGTGTATGCATTTATATGTATAAATATGTATATTTATAAATGTTGCTCACATTTAGTTCTGACTTTAGTACTTGTATGCATTTCTTAATGAGCACGAGCAAACAAATATTTGTCGGATGGCGCACATTGACTCGATTTCTGGACGAAATTCCGTCATCCATGTGAGTCATCTAAATATACATATTGCATATGTTGCACTCCAAATAGCTACAAACATGGAATTGGTATGGAAAAGAACAGAAGAATTTTTGGCAATTCAAATTGTGAGACATGGAATGAAATGAATAAAAACCAAACAATTGCTTTTTTTTAATTTAATTTAAGCAATTGCTTATTTTGAACAAATAGATACACACTCATAGATTTCAGCAACTGCTTGGAATTCTTAAGTAAAAGCAATTGCTTCATTTTTATTCATTAAGGTCAATGTTTGGCGCTTGTAGGGTGCTGTTAAGAAAAGTTGCTGTTCTAGCTGCTGCCGTGGTTTCCGAGCTCAACAGCATCGCCAACATGAAGTGGTGCAGCAGCAGCAGCAACAGCAACTAGGTCCTCACCAGTTGAGGGTAGAAATGCGATTGATGTTATAATAGGCTTTGACAGTTCTTCTCGTGTGCTGCTTTTGCAATTATCTTGCTCTTTACTTCTACTAGCTTCTACAACCTTCTACTAGCTTATTATATTTTTATGTGAGTTTGTCGTAAATT
Organism: Coremacera marginata; assembly: GCA_914767935.1. Taxonomy (NCBI): domain Eukaryota; kingdom Metazoa; phylum Arthropoda; class Insecta; order Diptera; family Sciomyzidae; genus Coremacera; species Coremacera marginata. The sequence continues at coordinate 18,493,031 of OU612043.1, forward strand.
CAATAAAATATTCTTGGCGCTCTTGAGCATAGTAGTTTTAAAGCGCTGTTTCCAGTTGTTGGATATTCTAAACGTAAAACTAGTCTGAGCATTCCGAAACGTCCTAACCGATTTTGAGCTAGATTTGCTTCAAAACTAAGTTCCTACTTTTCAACGCCCACAGAAACTGTTCAAATGTATGCATTGTAAACTTGCTAACTAAAAATTTGGGCAATTTTTTAAATTATCTTCGCTAGGTAGTTTTTTAAACCAACATCCGTCTAGTTGTTATCTTATGGTTCGTAGCAAAAAAAAAAAAAAAAAAAAAAAAAAATCGTGCGACTTTTTTTTTTGTTTTATTATCCCAAGTAAATTTTTTTTTTATAAAATTGACGTCAGCATTACGTCAGCACTAGCCATAACGGCTTCATTTTCTATTTTAAAGCTACATCATGAGTTTAGCAAGCAATATTTTCCGAAAGAAATTATTAACCGTTACAACTTATCGAAGAGTTATTAATTCCTTAAAATCTTATCAGTTATTCTTATTCTCCGTGTTGTTGCATTCATTGTAAATGCGAACAAATCAACTGTCAGTTCGTTAAGGCAAATGATAACTAATCATCGCAACTTCGGCTCATTGCCGTCTGCTAAATGTAGTCGTAGTAGCTATCTATTCAAAAATCTCGCAAATAGCTTTTGTTTTTTTCAGCATTTGTAGGTGAATATATAACAATTTCTTTAAATTGATATTTTTTCAATAAGCTTTTCATATTTTTTTTTTTTAAGTACAGCCAAAAAGCTTATATCATGGAATGAGTCGCGATATTTGATAACTTTGGTAAGTTGCTTGAAACCAACTGTCGGAACAGTAGCGCAACTAAAGGGGATATTTTGGGGTTTAAACCCCCTCCCCCAAAATGATCGTAGCAAAAAGAGAAATAGGACACCATTAAAGTGACTCACACGAAAAGTAATCACAAATTTTTATCAAAAGAATGTAAACCCAAAATATAAATTTCAAATCTATTTTCGTTGAACCGTAATCTTTTAAACTAACCAAGTTTTATTCATTCACAAAACATGTGTTTAAATTTTTTTTGTTGTAATTCTGACCACTTGAGGTATTGTTGACATTTCTTCGATTTGAGCATTGTGTGAGAAACAAGGTGGTAGCGTATCTCTCTCACCAAAAATGTCCCTAGATCTGTCAATTAACAGGTGATGGTTAATTTTAATCAAAACTCATTAGCAAAACGAAGTTTGTGAAATTTGTGTTTTTTGTTTATTTTTAACGAGTATCATCTATATATATATAAAATTGTAAAAACAAAAATCTGTACCTGAAATATTTTTTCGAAATTCTTTTTGCGTTGGACATTTTGAGTCCGAAAATCGCATTTTTAAAATTTTTGTCTGTCTGTCTGTCTGTTAAAGCATCACGCGAAAACCACTGGATGGATTTTAATGAAACTTGACATCTAGGTTCTTTATATCCCCGCTCAACATATAGGCTACTTTTTATCCAGTCAAAAAGGTCCGATTTGCATGAAAATTTGTATGTAGAGGTTCTCTGATACGCTAAGTTTTTTTGACTTATGTACACTGTTCTATCTCGAATACCAGAGGGCGCTGTAGAACAAATATTTTAAAAAACGTCAAAAAACTCCTAAGCCGATTATCCGATTTACACGAAAATTGGTATATAGAAGTTTTCGGATACGGTGAGTTTTCATAACTTATCTTCTCTGTTCTATCTCAAACACCAGAGGGCGCTTTAGTACAAATCTTAGGAAATCGTGAAAAGCTCCAAAACTGCTCATCCGATTTGGATGAAAGTTTGTAAATAGCGATTTTCGAGTACGGCAAGGGTATTGGTGCTATATTTTTTGCTCTTTCTCGTAACTAGAGGGCACAGTTGCACAATTTGTACGTGTGTATGTTATTAAACTGTTCCTTAACGGCTGCATTGACTTTAATGAAATTTTTTGTGTGTGTTCGAGTGGATCCCTGGATGGTTCAGATTCAGAATTGGACTCAGTAGGTGGCGCTTCGATCGAGTTTGGTGCATTTTGTTTTTATAGTTTATCTCCGAAAACGTTCATCCAATTTACATAAAAATTTGTTTATAGAGGTTTTCGGATACAGTGAGTTTTTATGACTTATCTACTCTGTTCTATCTTGAACACCAGAGGGCGCTGTGCACAAATATTTTAAAAACCTTCGAAAAACTCCTAAGCCGTGTATCCGATTTGTATGAAAATTGGAAAATAGTGGTTTTCTGATACGGTGAGTGTTTTTGGACTTATCTTTTTTGTACTATCTTGAACACCAGAGGGTAGTACAAATCTCTTTTTTAGTATTTAGTAGTACAAACATTTTTTCGTGTAGGGCAACTGTTTTGGAGTTACGTAACGGTTCCTGTTTCGAAAACTAGAAGGCGCTGTTGTACAATTTGTACGTGTGTGTGTTATTAAACTGTTCCTAAACGGATGAACCGATTTTGATGAAATTTTTTGTGTGTGTTTAAGTGGATCCCTGGATGGTTCAGATTAGCAATTGGACTTGGTAGGTGGCGCTGCGATCGGGTTCCATGAATTTTGTTATTATAGTTTATCTCCAAAACCATTCATCCGATTTACATGAAAATTTGTATTTAGGGGATTTCGGGTACGGTAGTTTTTTTGTCTTATCTATTTTGTTCTATATTGAACACCAGAGGGCACTGCAGTACAAATGTTTTGAAAATCTCGAAAAACTTCTAGCTGTACATCCGATTTGCGTGCAAATTTTTAAATAGGAGTTTTTGGATACGGTGGGTATCTTGGACTTTTTTTTCTGCGCTATCTTAAACACCAGATGTTGCTGTAGTACAAATCACTTAAGAAATCGTGAAACACTCAAAAATCGCTCATCCGATTTAGATAAAAATTTGTATATCGGATATATAGGATTTGAATATCGAGTATGGACAGGGCTTTGGCGTTATTTTTTTTTTCTATCTCAAAAACCAGAGGGCGCTGTTGTACAAATACCGCAAAAAACTCAAAACAACTATGATTTTTATAAGTGGTTTTCGGGTGCGGTGAGTCTTTTGGCGCTATGTTTTTTACTATATCTTGAACCCCAGAGGGCGTTGTTCTACAAAGTACAGCAAGGCGTAGCAAAGCGCGAAGGGTGATAAAATCTTCTTTTCTTCTTTATGTGTATTTATATACCACTTTCTTTTTTTTTCAAATCAGGACAGCTGATGCCGAATTCTGTGGTATTTGAGTACACATCAACACATGCACAAGTCAGTTGCGTGGTGGCGTTGTTTTGACATTTCAGTTTCTATTTTCAATGCTTATTTTATTTTTGTTGAGTTTCCTCGCGAATTGGTAAGGATTCGTTTTTGCTATGATTTTTTTTTCAAAAATGTGCAACCTATCGAATACAATATAAAACTTGAAAATATATTTTTGCAAGTGATCGGCGGCACGCACACACAAATCACGATTTCCCTAACTTTTTCTCATAATTTTCAGATGTTGAAGCTATATTTTGCTCATTTCGCCGAAGTTACCGGTTTGAAAGATGCACACAAAATTCCTTCTTAAGTTTGTGAAAAGTTTTTTCAAATATTAATCTGTTGCTTAATGACTCTGTCAGTGAAAACTTCTATTAACAATTTTCTACGTGTGGATTGAATATTTTGAATAATTTTGTTCCCACTCTTTACATGCATGGTTGTGAGCCAAGTCTGCTTGATGTTTGTATAGTCTCTGATATTTCTCTTCTTCTCAAATTTGATCAAATAACTTTCTTGTCTGATCATGATTTACTTTTCTGTTGTCTTGATATTCATCTTGGTAGAAAATCTTCTGCAAGTTTCTCTTATTATGACTTTAAATCAATAAACTCCTCTGCCTTATTTCAAGACCTAACTACCATGCAATGAAATGATAAGCTAATGGTTTTCATGGAGAAGTTAAATGTTGTATTTGCTCGTCATGTTCCGTTGCGTACTGTTCAAGTTTTAAATAATTCTTGTCCCTGGTTAACGAATCGTGTTTTAGTGGCTATTAGACTAAGAAATAAGCTGCACTCAAAATGGAAAATTAATCCTTCTAATGCTAACTGGGATGACTTCAGAAGAGCTCGAAATGCTGCTACTGTCATGATCAGACAAAGTAAGATAAATTTCTTTAATTCTAAGCTAAACCCAAACTTAAATTCCAAGTTGTTATGGCAGAACATTAAAAGATATAGAGTGTTTAACAAAAATAACAACGAGTGCACCTAAAATCCTGATGAGCTAAATTGATAAGTAACTCTCTGTTTCCATCCTTCGAATTTACTTCTGTAAGAGAAGACTATGTTGCTAAATGCATAATGAATATCAACTCAAATGCTGTAGGAATTGACGGAATGCCTATTAAGTTTGTTAAATTAGTACTGCCTTTTATAATATCCCCCTTTAACTCACATCTCAAACCATTGTTTAACATGTTCTCAATTTTCTGATTTATACAAGGCTGCCATGGTCTTGCCTATCGCAAAATCTTCATCTGCCTCTGTACCTAATGATTATAAACCTATAAGTATATTGTCTGCTCTGGGAGAAGTATTTGAACGTATTATGGTCAACCAAATTTCTGAATACCTAACAGCACATAGCTTATTATCACAGTTGCAGTCAGGTTTCAGAACTGGACACAGTTGTGCTACTGCTGCAGTTAAAATTTTCGATGATATCAGAATTTCTTATGATCAGAATTTTTTAACTCTGCTGTGCCTTGTTGACTTCTCCAAAGACTGCGTTTCCGTCAATCATTCATTCCTTTGTAATATGCTCAGTAACTACTTTAAGTTTGGTTCTAAATCTGTTAATCTTATATCAAACTATTTGAAAGGTAGAGTTCAAAGGGTTAAAGTAGCGAACGTATATTCGTCTCTTAGAGCTGTTGAAACTGGAGTTCCTCAAGGGTATATCCTGGGTCCACTACTCTTCTCTGTATTTATTAACGATATTTTTGTAAATATGTTTGTAAATATGCTTCTGTCCATACTTACGCCGACGACATTCAACTATATCTCTCTCGATCTACCGGACTCTTAGAAGACTTGACCTATCAACTGAACTATGACTTCTAACCTCTTTGAGTAAGTGGGCTACCACACATTTGCTCCTCATTAATCCCTTAAAATCTAAAGTTCTGCCCATAGCTAAGAATAACTTATGTTTCATTGTTATCCCCACCTTGTTTATTGGAGCTCAGCAACTTGAATTTGTGTTTAAAGCGTAAAACCTAGGATTTGTTATCAACTCTAAACTGACTTGTACTGACCGCATAAACATCACCATGGGTAAAATTTACTTCTTCACTTCTTCAAACTTCAATCCTCTTGAAACTCGTCGCAGATAAACTTCTTGTGACATTCACTAATGAGGCTAGGCATGTGTATGGGGCCAATCGCTATGATCACATTTCACTAAGAAGTAAAGATATTCTTGGCTGTGGTTTATTTGATAACTTGAAAGCTCGCAACACTATATTCTTACACAACATTATACATACCCAAAGCCCAGATTATCTCATCAGATTATTGTTAAACTACAGTTCTTCCAGTCGCAACGGTCGACTAATCTTATTGTTCCCAGGCATAACTACCTTAATAATAGCAGATTTTTCTTTATCAGCACCATTAGGCTTTGGAATGCACTGTCCAACTCTCTAAAAACAAATATCTTCTCGAACCAGCCTCAAATATGCCATTTCCAATTATTACAAAACTTTATATCAATAAACCTATGTGACTATTTTTTCTGCTAATTTTCTTAACTCATCTTTGCTCAAATCTTACTGTCTCTCTCTCTTAAAATTTACCTATGTCTATTTGTCTTATAATTGTAATCAAATATTTACTTTATTTTACTCTTAATTAATTTTTTTTTACTATCTTATTGTTAATTAAAACTCATAATTTCGATGTAATTTTAGTTTTAAGTTACTTTAAGATACTTTTTTAATGTTCATGTCTAGTGTAGTACTATAAAAGAGCCTCAGCCTTATTGTACACCATAATAAATAATAATAATAAAAAAAAAAAAAAAATAACTAAGCCAATTATTGCTTAAACTTCATAAAATTTTGATTTTCCCTAAATATATAAGAAGTAATTTCAATTTAAAAAACTTTTTCTAAAATCGCTACGTGATTGAGCCAACATTTGCTGATTTGCTTTTAAGCAAAACAATAGCTTCATTTTAGCAAAATAATTTTCTCCGTGTATCATATCATCTATATAATATATCAGCTGGTCTCCCATTACTTTTTACCCTTCAACATTATTTATGAAGGCACCTAACCCCTATATGCCATCCTTCTGATAGCCCAATACCAAAAATACACAAACTGCCGTTTATAGTTCTTATTATAGTTCCTATAATTTTGCCAATTTTGTTAAAAATTTTCTATCTGCCACCTTTTGCTGGCCCCCATATAAAATACACAAAACTTGCGATTATAGTTCATATCTCTATAAAATTTATGAGTTCACATCTACCCTGTATCTGAAACCTTCCTGGCGATCAACATGCAAGAAACAAAAAAATTGTCGCATATAGTTCATATCTTTCACGAACTGAGCCCTAGAGGGGCTATTATTTATTGCCATTCAACATTTCTTCTGAACTCACCTACCTCCTATCTGCCACTTCCTTCTGGGCGTCCCTATACAAAAACACACAAACTGTTGATTGTAGTTCATATCTCTTCCTAATGGACTTCTAGAGGTGTGAAATGTATAAATTGGTCCTATAATTTTTTGCCCTTCAACATTTCTTCTGAACTAACCTATCCCCATCTGCCACCCTTCTGGGGGTCCCCATACAAAAAACACAAAAACGTTCCCTTATAGATTTATAGATGGGTTAAATATATGAGCTGGTTCTATTATTTTTTGCGCTTCAACATTTCTTTTGAACACACCTAGCCCCTATCTGCCACCTTTCTGGGGTTCCCATACAAAAAACACGTAAACGTTGCTATGCTTCCTGTTTGCCTGGTAGCTGTATCAGAAATGCAGGCATGAACGGTAGAGTGTCCCGATAAATTTTCCTTTGGTTTTCCTTAACGCAAGACCTCTTAAAATTTGCGTAATTGATTGTAGATTACAAAAATAATTTTAAAAATAAAATAAAACTATATCCTCTGGGCTCTACCGATCTTAAAATTTTTGGAAAATGTTAATATGCATGGTCATATTTCGCTTTACTTAAGTTCGGTTCCTGGCCTAAATATATAAAAATATTTACTTTGTTAACGTAAATTTATACATTTGAGTGAATTACATGTGCACATGAATCCCTGCATGTAAATATGGCACCTTTCACTTTTGACAGAAAGATGGCTACTTAATCACTTCTCGATTGACCGTCCGACCAAACACACTAGAGTAAAAACAAAAAATCTGCGATTTGCTTTTAAGTCCTTTCAAAATAAAAAAACTGTCTTTTCTCTCTAGGAGTAATACATACACGACGTTTCGGTTTGACAGTAACAACATATAATTAAACTTATCATGAGTAATTTTTTCGCCCGGAATCGGAAAATGGAATTTCCGTTTTTTAAGATAAAGCTCAAGAACTTTTGGAAATTTGTAATGCGAATTTGTTCACCAACAGTCAAAATTCATGAGTGTAAAAGTCTTACCTAAAAAAAAAAAAAAGAAATGGCCATTTCAGCCCTTGATAGGACTTTGATCGAGCTTCTTATGATCATTTGTGTTGTGCGTGTTGTGAAATGTTTGAACACAAATGATCGAAAACTGGACCTACCAGCTGTATGCCGACTCCGAACGGCTTATGTTCAGGAAGCTTTTCATGGCAGTTTTTACTCTCTGAGGTTTGCCATTGTCTGTAGAGAGGTGACGGCCGAACAGAAAAAGTAATTCCATTATTATTATCGAATATCTTACCTGTTATCCTGTCTTACCTGTTTTTTTAAAAACGGATATAACCTTTTCCGATTCCAAACAAAAAAAATTACTCATGATAGGCCTGAATGAGTTCGAGGCGTGGTGAGACTACTTCTGCTATATGGGGACCATACAAAGAATTAGACAATCGACAGTTTCCAACTATAAGGGACGTTATTCAATTTATTTTATTTGTCATGAACTACTTGCAATTGAAGTATAATGGACAGGATATGAAGAGTTCAACAATATTTTGGCCAAAGCTTCAGTTCCGATCGTAGCTAAGGAATGATTTATTCAATTACTGAAATCCTATTTCAAAAAGTATTTCAATTTGAAAAGATGCTCCAAAAGCGAGCGAAATGATGGATTTGGAAACAAACCGAAATATTTTTTAGAGTCGTCTGTGAAAGGTTTTTGATTTGGCTGCCTGTAAATGCACTTCATTTGAATCTTGTTTGCGCTTAAAACCTTAGGAAAGTTCACATCAATAAGTGAAGTTTTTTGTTGCATCAAAGAAATAATCGGAAAATGCTTTAATCGGTGTTGATAAGAAAGAAACGGCTAGACTAATAAAACGACAGCAGAGACAAATTGAAGAGTCAATGAGGGTAGCAAAATAAATCATGTAAGCAAAATAAGCAAATAAATAAATTTCTCAGAGATTTTAAAGCTAAAATAAAGACACTTTGTATGGGAGGTAGGCGTGATTATCATCCGATTTTTCGTATTCTCGAACTTAATCTCCATTTTTCAAAAAGAAGCTTATATTTTTAATTTCATCGCAATAGCTTTAAAACAAAGGCAGTAATTGTGTCCACAGGCGGACACACGGAAATCGAATCAGGTGGTGATGCTGATCAAAAATATATTTATATACTTTTCTATACCTGCCACGCCTCCTTATTGGCGTTACAAACGAAATGACAAAGTTAATATACCCCTTAAGCAGTACGCGTTCGGGTATAAAAATAAATAAGGTCAGTTTAAAATTTGTTTAAAAATTTGTTAAATTTGTTTGTTTAAAGTTTCAAAATTTGAGTTCAGGTCAAATTTACTTCATTTCATTGAATTTTGATATATATCTTATTTTTTTTTTATTCTTTAGGCAATCTATCGAAACGAACTGCTTTGGCTATTCCCGGTTATTATGTAGTTATTTTTATTTATATTGTGTAATATATTGACGACATTTTAATTAAAGTATTTGCTATAAATATTAATAAAAATTACATCCAGAAATAAGCTAGGGAACATTTTTGAAAACTCGTTTCAAATTTAAAATTTATTTTTGCTTTTGCACTGATCTGATGCAAAAACAAAACTTTCCTCTGTTAATAATATTTAGCATTAAAATAATGTTTTTTAAATTAAATGTCTTTTTGATTGGGATATAAAAACAATATTTATTTTTAAACCTGCCGAAACCGAGAAAAAAAGAAGTTCAAAATTGAATGTAAATAAAATGAAAAATGTCTGTTGTGATAATAAATAATCTATCATGCTAAGCAAGTGGTCGGTTGTATATTTCTATATTTAGTTAGGAGAAGGATATGATTTGGTTACGATTACCAATACTTAGTTCTAATAACATCAAATTCTTTCATGGCAATCGAAAATTATGTTCAAACAACTACAAATTTGAGGTTCCTGCAACTTTAAAAATGTGATTGGGTATTTTTTTTTGTTGTTGCTGCAACCAATTTGTTTCCTCAGTGTTGAAACTATCATGTGTTAATAGAGTACCTACTGTCAGATTTTGAGCAAGCTGCGTCATATAGTTTGTGTTGACAGTCATTGAAAGCAGTGCATTTCGAAAAAAATCGAAAGAAGTGAAATTCGTTTTTTTGCGTAAAAAAATCATTAACGAAACCAAGGAAAGGTTTCATAAACACTATGCGGACTGTGCACCATCAATTTTAATGGTTACGAAGTGGTTTACTGAACGAATTGTTGTGTTCCTACCAGCACAAGTGACGCCAAATGTTCGGGTCACTCAAAAGAGGTCGTCGGATATCGCCGATAAAATTCATGGAATGTTATTGGACGATTGGAGAATGAAAGTGCGGAAAGGGCGGAAAGTGACTAAGACTGTAGGCATCTAAATTGTCAGAGCTGGGTTGTAATGATTCCTTTTGAAATTATTTCCGCCTCAGTTCCAATTCCTTGGAATTAGGATTTGGTAATTGGCCATCTCAATTCCTCAGGAATGGAATTTTAAAAAAAAATGGTCAATTCCATTACAGGAATTGTAATTGTTAATTGAACGTTTCAATTTCTCAGGAATGGAATTGAAAAAAATGGTTATTGTAATTGTAATTGGTAATTGAACCTTTCAATTCCTCAGGAATGGAATTAAAAAAATGGTTAATTCCATTAAAGGAATTGTAATTGGTAATTGAACCTTTCAATTCCTCAGGAATGGAATTGAAAAAAATGGTCAATGTTACGATTGTAATTGGATTACAGTAACCTCAATTACTATTGTAGTTAAATTACATTAAACTCAATTACAATTGTAATTGGATTACATGAACCTCAATTACAATTGCAATTGGATTACAGTAACCTCATTACAATTGTAGTTGGATTACAGTAACCTCTATTACAATTGTAATTGGATTACTGATGCTGGGGAATTGAGATGTTCAATTACGAATAACTATTCCTGGAATTGAATTGACGGCTTTTTCCAATTACATTCCTGAGGAATTGAGATGTTAAATTACCAATTACAATTCCTGGAATGGAATTGACGAATTTTTTCCAATTTCATTCCTGAGAAATTGAGACGACAAAATCAGCTCTTTGGCACTGTGCGACCGAGCATGCTGAATGCGTGCTAAGCGTGCTAGATAAGGGGGGTTTCCATTGCAAGGGTAAAAGAGAGAAAAATTGAGCGCGTGCTTAGCGTGCATGATGAGGGGGCTTTGAATTGATATTTTTTTTAAATTGATAGCGTGCTCGGCGTTCTTCATATGAAGAGAGAGATGTAGGAGAGAGAGAGAGAGAGTGCCGCAGAAGCAACTCTCTCACATGCCCTGAAGGAAATTTGTGAGTAATTGCAGAATCGCAGAGTGCGAAAAATCGAGTAATAAATTTTTCAGACTTTAGATTTTATGAATTTAAAACAAGTAAATAACAAACTTCAAGAACAATCATATTCCTGAATAATTACTCAAAGAATTAATCATAATTCCTATTAATCGACCCATCAGTGATTTGATTAATCCGAAAAACTGGTTAATCGATGAATCAGTTAATCTAGAATCTGATTTATCAACAAAAGAATTACTCAATTAATCGCAAGGCTCTAGTAATAACGCTATATATTAACAAATTTCTTCTATTGTCATTACACTTAGAGAAATGTTGATGGTTTTTTTTAAGAATATTTAACTTATACAATTTCCTTACTCTCTACTACAGAGGTACTAAGGCTTTTATAGTGTTTCAGAAATTTGTTCTGATGGAAAAATATATGGTCTCATTATAAAAGCTTGTTTTAAAATACTTTTTGAAAAAAATGGATTATTTTTATATTGAGTTACAGCACTTAACCATCATACAATGTCGCTATAATGTAAATACTTTTACCTACTGGGCTATTGAACAATACCATCTTGTTCCTCTCTTGAATACTGTGAAAGAGTGATAATTAATCCTATGCTTCTAATGAAGATTAAAGTGAGAGCTCACGCCGTTAAGTGTAGTAAATAAATGATGTTTAGTGTAGTAAAGGTGTTGATAAATAATTTTAAAAACATTTTTATTACATGCATAATACGCTATGCACTGCACACATGACACCTGTATTTGTAGTTATATAAATACATTTGCTCTTTGTAGGCTTCAAAATATTGCAGTAATTGGTTAAATGTTTTGTATATTAAGGGTTTAACTACTATTCAACGCAAAGTCAACCCGCCTTTCCTCTTAGCTTGAAGGAAAGAGATACTTAAAATAGCTTTGCACGCGCAGCTGCGAAAGTGCACCGCTGCTGCCCGTCCCTACTTTAAAGCAATGCTTACTTTAAAAAAAATTTCAAAAATCAATGCATTTAAGGCAAAGTTTATTGTATTGGGTTTCAATGTAGCTAATAAACCTTTGATTTTCTTGAGGAGAAGAGGTGTATGTAACTTTGGAGTGCATGAGTGTGAGTGTATGAAAAACATCACATTTTTTGAACATTTTTTGTTTACAGTGTAGTAAATTTAAACAAGGATGCTATTTAGCAAATTTTGACAGAAATGTAAGAAAGTTCAACAAATAAAAGCTCCATTTCATGTGAGAATATAACACATTTACGCCCAACGTCGCTTTAAAGCTATACCCATTTTCCGGGAAACCAGAATTTTGGTTTTTTTTAAACTTAGAAATTGTGATCTAGTAGGAATCAAAATAAGCAATTCCTGAAAAAAATCATCGAAATTGGCTGACAGAATCACACCGCGGTGGTTAATGGGTTAATATCGTTAGATTTGTAATAACAATTTTTTTTGTGTTATGTATATTGGTTGGTGGGCGTGGTCGTTGGTGCATTTAAAATTTATTCAGATTTTTCTTGGTCTAATATAGGCAATACCAACTTCAGTTGTTCTACAATGAATCCTTTTTTATAAGCATTATGGATACACTATTAATTAAGGCGGGACATGACATTCGCGGCAGAGAAAACAGACCTTTTTTTTAAAATTCATAACTCAGTCAAAACAAATATTTTTCCAAAATTTTTTTTTTTATTATTGTAGAGAATTGAACAAATTACAAGAAAATAAATTCAAAAAAATATATTTTTCACTCCAACATGGTTTTATAGTGCTCCAAACTGGAGGCAGAGAAAAAAACGAGGCCTCGTGGTTGCAGCGCTGGGAGTTGCAAAAATTGTCCGTTCTGTAAAAAATGACTTTTATAAATCTTAACAAAATTGGTTATCGTATGACACGAGCTCTTTTTTTTTAAATTTTTTTGAATTTTTGGTGATGTTCCAAATTTGAAAGTGTGTTTTTTCGAAAAAAATATTAACTTTAAAAATTCATACAAAATCGAAAAAAAAATTTAAAAAAAAAGCTCGTGTCATACGATAGCGAATCAAGTTTAAAAAATTACAAAAAAAAAAATTTCGTCAAAAAATTAACCCGCTAGTGCCGCAACCAGTACGAAAAACATGGTTTCGAGATAAACGCTTTCAAAGTTTGTGAACAAAGAAAAAAAAAGTTACCTTCAATCTGCCATGCCTGCCTTGTACTGTATGCCTCCGTTATCTTGTGTTGTGCTGTTTCTTATAGTTTTTTTGGCAATAGTTTAGCAATTCGGGCTTCACCCTTCACCCTTCAAGTAGGTACGAAATAACAACCACCAAAAGTCAGGTAGCAAGTAAAACAAGTACCAGCTGCTGTACGTAGGTAGCGCAAAAATTAAAAATGCGCTCTCACTAATCCGGCTCTAACCAAGGTTGATTTATAAGGTTGTCGCAAGGGAGAGAGCGAGTACCCATAATTGTCAAATCGAAGTTGACAGCTCATAGAAAATCTGCAAGTGCTCTCTTTTATCATCCATTTTTCTTTCGTAGTCATTCGCAAAATTGGCTGGTTTTGACAATTATGGGTACTGAGAAGAGAGTTCGATCAGCCCTGCGACAACCTTATAAATCAACCTTGGCTGTAACTTGTGAACCCGTAGGAATTTTTCCATGAAATTTTTTTTCTTATAATCTTAAGAATATTTATATAATCGATTTCAAAAAACTGCCAATGTCATGTAACCCCTTAAGCAATATTTGGTGTATGACTTGATTCAATACAAATAATTTATTTTGATATCTGTTAAGGTAAGCGTAACTTTTCATTCTCTTTTTTTTTTATGAAAAATTTTTTCCACTGTAACTTCTTAGCGAAAAAGACAATGTTAGAGTCTCTCGCCGCCAAATATTTCTAAGTCAAGCGTTTGCCTTGGCATGAATTAACTAAAATTTAAGTGGGCGTAATTTTAAAAAATTCTTAAGCAATCCCAAAACAAGTCCTAAAATACGCTCTATGCTTACTGTACTTGTTGTTGTTGTTGTTCTTGGATTCTTTGAGTACAACGTGACCTTCATAAATAAAATCAAACGAAACCGCAAGCAGTGTACAGCGTCTAGAGAGCGAGTGCGTGTATTTAAAAATACAAATAAAAGAAAAATATAAAAACAAACCCTTTTTTTCCGATTTTGTTTTGCTTTGCATTTTCTAATCATATGATTTTTCTATCTTTATGTGTGTGTGTTTTGTTTTTTTTTTTGCATGCTTTCGATACAGATGTAAATTTGTTGCCGCTGTCTAAGCAATAAAGCCAAATTGAAACAAACTTAAGCAATATACATTCAGTACTCACCTCACTCAGCACACTTTACACTTCACCACACCGCACCATCACCACCCCCCAAAAAAAAAAAACGTTGCAATGCGACTCTTTGGAGAGCGGCGCTCAAACAAACAAATGCCACTCACTCACTTGTTTCCCCCATTTAAATAAAATACTAAAAAAAAAAAACAGGCGCAAGCACAAGAATAACAACAACAGAAACAACAACAACAATAGCAACAGCAATAACCAAAAACGACCTCGTTCAACTAAAAATAAATAAAAAAATACTAAATGTTGTATGGCACGCATAAACATACACACACACTCTTCACACACACACACACACACACACACATACACACCCAGCCAAACTCAAAATACTAAGTAATTAAAATCAGTTCATTCATAATCAAATAATTCGTGCGCCTGTTAGCCTGTTTGTCTGACCGTCTCTTGCAACTGTCTGTCCGTCCCTCTGTCTAACTGTCTGTCTGTTCAACTGGTATTTTAGTTTAAACTTTGCTTGGTCTGCCAACTGATCTGGTCAGGCGACCACACGTTGAAACGCTTTAATTAAGACTAGGTAGGCTACGTATGGCGCCTAACAATCAAAAGTGAAAGAAAACCACGTCGATTACTTTATTTTTTATTATTTTTTATTATTTTAACCTAATCGAATGAATGAATGGCAACAAGCTAAACAAACAACAACCACAAGAGCAACAATAATAACTAGGAGAATGCGACACGCGGAAAACGCGAAAAATGTAAACAAATTGTAAATCATCGGTTGACAGAGATCAACAAACCTCAATTGCAAATAAGTCTGTCTGTCTGTCGTTTATGTATGATAATATGTCATAGATATGTAGCCACATAGATAAATACTCGTACATACATCTATTCAACCAAACATACACGTCTACATAGTTAATATGTAGCACACAGATATATTAATGTACATAAGTTTGCATGCTTATTCATATATACATACCTATGTATATTTTAACATTTCTTAGCGAACAGTTATTGTAAAACGCTCATAAGTGTCAGAATCTTTACGTCTATTTGTCACGTGTGCCACATGTCAGTGAATGTTATGAATGCATTTGTGGAACAGGTGCCGTCGCTGAAAATTAGGATTTCCCACCATTCATGCGTTGCTGTTGTTACCAGCCAGCCACAGTCAGCCATCAAGCATCTGATAAGATTAGCTGTGTATAGCCAGAAAGGGGTTTTTTTTTATTCACAGAATTTCAAAGTTAAGGAATGACTGTAGAAGGAAACATAGCAGAAGAACACCCTTTAAATGGACATCAAAATGAGTGAATAATGAATGACCTTCTTCTAAATCAACATGAGATCAACATGATGATGTCATAAATATTTTAAAATTACAAAATGACTATCAAGGGAAAAATCAAGGATCTTCACATTAGCCAAAATTAGGTTGAAACAGTAAACTTATTTTGTAGTTTAGGAATCCCTTTAACCCATCTTTTACCGCTACCAGAATTCGTAAACCGATTTTGAAAATTTTTTAAGGCTAGCCTATTTTGGGCTTCGATATGACATTTCTGCAATAAAAAAAATTTTCCGACCTTTCGTTTAGCCGCTACGAAGTGTTGCTTTAAAGAAACGCTGGCTAATAATGTATACACAAAAAAGTGATTTTCGTTAAATTTGAGACTAACTATAAATTTTTTTAAACCATTTCATTTACATTCGTCTTTCCAAAGATAAAATTGCTTCTTTAATTATTTCGAATAAATTTTAGTTAAAAATGTATCCCTTATAGCCAAGTTAGCCGTTCCCAATCTTTAGAGCATGTAGGTGCCCTTTTTGACACAATGCATGTGTGAATACAACCTTTCAGTTTTTAATAACAACACATAGTATAACTATTTTTTAAAAATAATATTTTACTTAAGCATATGTTTTCAACATTACATAGCATGAATATTACATATTTGGATACATATATTTATATTTTAATTATGATATGTACTAAAGCAAACCTTGGGATGCAGAGTTATGTTGCATTTAATGCATTGAAATCGGCATGTCTTATGACACACTTTGCACCGCAATTTTTTCATACCTGGAAGAGATTGAACAATATGATTTTTTTCATCTAGACGTGGCATTTTATTAGGCTGTTGGTTGTCCACATTGTGTTCTTTGTCCTGATCCTCTTCGGTTAGCAGAAGACTTCTAGCGACAGCAGATCGAAATAGCAATTGTGAGATTGGTTCCTGATTCTCCCATTTAGCCATGATAACATGCAGCTTCCATGCATTGACCAGGGCAGTGCTAATAGCGTTGATGAAATGTGGCCACCACCATTTCTTACCACGAATCCTTATGCGGTAATTGGCAACCGCATTGTCGTGTAAGTCAACTCCTCCCACATTTTTATTGTAGTTGTGAATTAAATTAGGTTGTTCTTTTGATACAGTTTTTTATCTTTCCTATTGTAGCGATTTACATTTCTTAGTGGCTGAATTGTGTCGAAGTTTGTGGCAACACTAACTTCACATTATCTTGCCAGCGTACAATAAGTATTTTGTTGTTTATATCGAACTTATGATCGAACTCGCCTTTCTTAAGTTTTTTTCCAGATTTTAAATTTGCACCACAGATTCGGTTACTTCGAATTGTGCCAGTTGCATAAAAATTACGTTCAGTGAGCAAACACATCAAATAATATGATGTGAAGAAATTGTCGAAAAAGACGTAATGCGCTTGCGGGTTTTCGACGCACTCCAAAAGTCGCAAGACTGTTTGCGCCCCCAACCTAATTTGCTTATCGTGAATTGCACTTGCTCCAGTGTAAGGAATCACTTGGAATAAATAGCCATCGGACGAGCACAGGCACCAGTTTTTGAAGCCGAATCGAACAGGCTTATTGCGGATATACATCTTGCAAGAATGGCGTCCAAAATAGGGCACCATTTGCTCGTCAATTGACAAATTGGTTGCAAATACACCGAACTGCATATACTTTTTATTTAAGATGTCAAAAATTGGCCGCAACTTATAAAATTTATCGTTTAAGTCAATTTTATCGTTGTCGTTGAAATGCAAAAATTTTTTAAAAGTCATGAACAAATTGCGTGACATCGCTTGCTTGATGATTGAAATTCCAAAATCAGGCTCATTTGACCAATAAAGGTGTGCTTGCGGCAAAGAGTGGTAACCAGAAAAAAGTAGGATTCCAATAAATCGTTTGAGTAGAACCGATGAGCAGAAAGGGTGGAAGCTTTTTTGTCCGGCGTAGACATTTGTTTGTTCAACTATGTGCGTTATGAGTTCATCATCAAAAAAGAGGAGAAAAGTTTCCAAAGGCGTTTTTCCGGCTGTAGTAAAATAATTGAAGTTCACGTAGAAAAGGTAGTTTGATTCATTTATTTACCCAGCGTTTGGAACATTATGTCTTGTTTTGCCATTGTAATTCCTGAATCGGCATTTGAATTAATATCGTATTTAATGCGATGTGTATTTCTCCACTTCGGGCTTCCAAAGTCCTCAAGGCTTTTGTAAACGCTCTTGCTTGTTGAACTCGGGGCGGCAGGTGCCGCAAAATCAGCATATTCTGCTCCACCGCCAAGTTCTAGTTCCACAGAACCTGCAATTTTACCAAGCGCACTAGGCTCATCTCCAGAAGGAAGAGTAATGTCGTCGTCATTCAAATCCTCTTCATCGCTCAAAATATCTGGGGGCGGAGGAATATATACTACCGTTGCCGTTTCTTCTTCAGCACTTTTACACTTTTACGTGCCATTTTTTATTATGAATGCCTTCTTTTAATATTTTTTTTTAACAAACTAAAACAACGTGATGCGACACGAATACACCATAAAACTGACGGCTGATGAGAACTTTATGCGCTGCCAAACTCTCAAAATACAACAAATAACGGTACAAAATATTTGGCGTCATTATGACCAATACCAAAAATGGAAAAATATGATGCATTTTGTATAGCGAATAAGCCAGCGTTGCTTTAAAGAAACACCAAAAATCAACATGCTCTGACATGTATAAATTTTACCCCAACTGCTGTTTTCTTGACTCATGGCTCAATTTGATCTTTGTGCTGAAAACTCAAGCCTTTTTTTTTGTGATTAAGTTATTCTTCGTATTTTTTTTAATTTATCTAAAACAGGTCTAAAAAAGTTGTACCAGTTGTCCAGTTCGACACTCCATTCAAAACGATGAAATTAACAAAAACTTTTCATGAATTTTGAAGTCAATGAATGTATTATTCATTCGTCGTTCTTGGTTTTAAAATATCTCTTACAGTATTTTTTTAATAATTTTTCAAAGTCGGTGTTTCTTTAAAGAAACAGTGGTAAAAGATGGGTTAAAAAAGAAAAAGTTGTAAAAATAGTAAATTCATAAAAAAATTCCTCAAACGCTGGATGCTTTTGTATGACGAAGTTGCATCTAATCTTATTTTAAGAAAGTCAATCAAACATAAAATTTAAAATAATATCTTAAATTTATTTAAAATCTGCCTTGATTTTTTAAAAATTACTGAGTTTGAAGAAGTCTTTACTTTCGATAATATTTGAAGTAAAACATGGCACGAGATGTGTAAGTTCTTGTTACTCTGACTCTGGAAAAAAGCATAAAAAAAATTAGAATCTTTCTCTCAGACCCGTAGACAAGGGGGGGCCCTTTAAGTGTTCAAACCCCCTGCCCCCCTTAGGGTCCAGAAAGTATAAAGAAATAATATAAATGAGACTATTAAATGCAAAATGTGATTTTTTTTTTTAGATAAACTGTGATCTGATGTTAATTTTCTTGAAAACTTTGCTTAATTATTGAAAAATTTTTTTGGCCAAGTGAATAAATAATTTTGCTTCTAAGAGTCATATTCATTATATTGGAATTCATCTCCAAGGAGATTGTATATTAAAAATAAGTTTCGCTGCTCAAAAAGTCCCTGATATCCAGTAAAATATATATTTGAAATTATGCCTAGAACGAATATAATTTTGAAAATTGAAGAAAATTAGCTTGACATTTTTTATGCCATATCTACCCAGCAAACCATAGTTGACGACTATGTTGAAATTCCGACTAATTCGTAACTATTCGAGTAAAATTTCCTTTTTCGAACTGTCTGAACGATATCGTAACTTTTCGTAACATTTTCGTTAGGACTCGTTACGAAATCGTTACGATATTCGTTACGAAGTCGTGTCAACCCCTTCATACGATATTCGTTACGATTTCGCAATATTACAAAAAATATTTTTAACGCAATCGTAACAAGCAATTCGCAATCTCTCCGATTTCGGAATCCGATTTCGTTACGAAATCGCAAAGAATATCGTATGAACCGGTTGACACGACTTCGTAACGAAATGCCGTAACGATTTCGTAACGAGTCTTAACGAAAACGTTACGAAGAAGTGACGATTTCGTTCAGACAGTTCAAAAGAAAGGAAAGTTTGCATTTGAATATGTTTTACAAACAGTCGCAAACCGAAACTCTTTATAAATTCGTATAAAAAGTGAAACTGTTCCGATATTTGCAGACAGCTCGATATAGTTATGAATTCGTCGGAATTTCGACAAAGTCCTCAACTATGGTTTGCTGGGTAAGCTTATTAGACCCAAAATTTTTGAAAAAGCATTCATTTGAGACCCACTCAAATTCTTTCATTTTTAAAAGAATAAAGTGACATGAACCACAAAATTCAACACATTATGGGGTGTTCCACCTAAAGCGATTGACTAAAAGACTAAAGACTATTTTATTTTGTTGTTTTCTTGGTATATAAGACATCTAAAATTTCCAACTTGGCACAAAAATTTAGCCCTGTTCGAAGACTTTTCCAAATAACAGGTTTCGGAAAATCACGTTAAATCTAAATATTCATTTTTCGAAAAAAAAATTTTCTATAGAAAAAGTTTTTGTAAGTCCAATTCTATAGTTAGTTGATGATTTTTTAATCATGTTACCAAATTTTCATAAAAAAATTAACAATTACAGTTTTATAAGCTTTTTACTTAAGTTTTTTTCTTAATTTAAGTTTTTTTAAAATTATTTTTATTATATTAAAAAATTACAAAACAATTTGGAAGTTCAAAAAATTTTGTTTTTAGTATTTTTAATTTGATATTTAATATTTAAACTGATTAAATTCTTAAATATCCAAAAAAAGTTGCTGTTTCATTCTTTTTATAAAAATTTATCTAGATGAGTAAATATTTTAATATTAACATGAACTTATTTTCATGTGATATATTATTTTTTTTATTATTGCTTTGCAAAAACCAGTTTTCGAATTACGGTTTTTGAAAAATAGTCTGAAATTTAAATATGACTTTATCGGAGTCGATTCCTCTGCTCAAAAAATTTTATTAAAAAAAATATATGTAGTAACTGTTACTGGAATTGAATCATGAGAAAATGAAACTGTTAAATTTTTAAAGATCTTAAAATATATTCTTTTTATTTATTTAAATTGTCGAAATCGTTTTCGAGAACAGTAATATTTTAGTCCTTAACGATAACTCGAACTAGGGTTCACACAGGTTCAAATAGTTGTACACAAGCTGGGGATCAATAGAAGCGTAAGATAGCCAAAAAGAAACCAAATCTAAAGACTTACATTTTTTTTCTCCCGTTTATATGAAATGTCCATAAAAATTGTGAATACAGCTACACCAGCTGAACTTATTACAAAATGTTTGCATTTTTCATAGCTGCTTTTTATTTTGATTTTAATAAACTGCAAGAAATCTAACCTATTTTTACCGTTCACATTAATATTGTTAAATTAGTAAAATTTTGTCCCACACATATTTATTTTTTGTGCTAATTTTCGGAATAATACTTTTTTAAAGAAATTCAAAATTCTCAAATTGGACCATTTTTCAACAAACCATAGGCAAAAACCAAAAAGTTAGTACTCAAAATTGATGTGTAAAAAAAAATCTCATTTCTCTTATGGTCATTTAAAAACAGGCATATTCACAAATAATCTTAAAAGACAACGGATTTGCTTAAAAATTTTCATATCCTTCCTTTCAGTTATTACTGGTATCTACTTATAAATTTTTTATCAAAACCCCCCCTAAGGTAAATCCTGGCTACGGGCCTGCTTTCTCTGATAGTCTGAAGCAGCTGTTAATAAACTTCTCATCTATTAATCAGTAACTCAAGATTGATAAAATGCAAGATCACGCCTTAACGTGATTTGCTGCTGCGCATTACGTCACAACCCAACAAACAAAATGATTCACTAATGTTATCGTTTACGAATCGCATTCTCGTACATTTCATTCGATTAGCGATTCATTTATAATATCGCGAGCAGAAGAAATTCCTCCTTCGTTAATGAATCGTCAAAACCGAAAAAAGCAATTCGTTAACGAGTCGCCAAAACTATAAAAAACAATTCGATAACGAATCATATAAATCATATAAAAAATAAAAAAAAAAAAATAAAAACTAGTTTCAAGCTTACCACGTCAAGAACTGAAACCACGTCATCTGAATGCCAGTCCGGCAACTTACCCACTTGGCTATTTCAAATGCTGAATACATGTTGCTTAATTTGCTTGATAATAAAAGCCAGCATTCGGGGGCATGGGTTCGAACCCCAACTTGGTCCAAAAAAAAATTTTTTTTTTGTTTGTTTTTTTGTTATTTAGTATAGCTTTAGCTCAAGCACGTGTTTCGAACTACACGTGTTCACGAAAGTTCACGTGTATTTTATTCACGAACTACACGTGCAGTACGTATTCACGTAATTTTTGCATTCACGTGAATAATTTTCACGTATTTAAGGCATGAGACGAACTTTTAAAAGTTCTTTTGTGTTTCTGAAAACATAAAATGACTGTTATTTAGATGACTTCCTGCTGCATCTCTATGCTTTTTATGGATTCTAAGTACAGGATTTGGCCAGTGTCTGGGTTTCTAGGAGAGGAATGAGGGTTTCTGTGGAAAAAGGATTTAACTGGGATTTGACCAGTTCCTGGGTGCGTCATTTGGACTTTTTAGGGTTTCGTGGGTTCCTAGGAGAGGAATGAAGGTTTGTGTGCACAAGGGACTCAGCTGGGATTTGGCCAATTTCTGGGTGCGTCATTTGGACTTTTTTGGGATCTGTGGGATTTTAGGACCAAGTCCCAGTTGAATCCCTTGTCCATAGAAACCTTCATTCCTCTCCAAGGAACCCACAGAGCCCTTAAAAAGTCCAAATGACGCACCCAGGAACTGTCCAAGTCCCAGTTGAATCCCTTGTTCACAGAAACCTTCATTCCTCTCCTAGGAACCCACAGAACCCAAAAAAGTCCAATTGACGCACCCAGGAACTGGTCAAATTCCAGTTGAGTCAATACTATTCACGTGAAACACTCGTGTAGTTCAGGTTCGTGTACTCACGTCATTTTTTTAAAAGACACGTGTTCACGTGTAGCACGTGTTCACGTGAAACTGGAAGCTCTATTATTTAGGTATTTTTTTATAGCTTTGGCTTTTCAAAAGTTCGAAATGATTTTTTTTTTTAATCATTTTTTGACCAACTTTTTTTCGGCTTCGTTATATATTCGTCAAAACCGAAAAAGCCATTCGTTAACGTGTCGCCATAGTTTTGGCAATTCGTTAACGAGATGCCAAAACTAAAAAAAAAAACAATTTGTTAACGAGAACTTATTCATGTGAAAATCTTGAACAAATTATAAGTGGAAATTATTTATATAAAGAATACGCACGAAATAACATAACAGAAAAAAAAAATATTTCACAAAATTTTTTCATATAAAAATTTAAGAAAATTAATATTTAAGTCTTTTTTTCACTTAAAATTAAAAAAAAAAACATAAATTTAAAAAAATAAAGAAAATATTCGCTTAAATGACGTATTAACAATAGAAAGTTAATAAAAAAGACTTTTCTTAAAAAAATTTGTATATTGAAAAGTCGAAAAATATTGTTTTTTTTTTGTTTTAAAACATCTAAAATGGAGTTTAGAAAAGTCATGATTTCAATCGGTGCTTTCTTTAAGCATCAAGCCAACCTCTGATGAAGTCGGTATGAAATTATTCAAAAACTTAAAAAAAAAAAAACGATTCACATCAACTCGCATTACAAAAAAAAAAACTAGTAAGGATGGAGCCACGGCAGGATACCGAAGCTAAAATACCCCCCGGGGCCATATTAAAGTGTATTCGAAGTCTTTAGCCACGACATGCATGATGACATTCAGTTTTATATACCATATTAACGAAAGTTTTCCTATTTTGATGACGTAACTTTGTATGGGAGGTAGGCGTGGTTTTGATCCGATTTTGCCATATATCATAGATATGGTTTATATTATTTATTAAAGCTAATGTGCAAAATTTCAAGACTTTTCATTCATTTTTGTGGATTTTTAAGAGCTTTTACTTTTAAAATAAAGCCACTTTGTATGGGAAGTGGGCGTGGTTTACATCGGATTTTGCCATATATCATACAGATGGTTTATATTAAATATCAAAGCTTATGTGCAAAATTTTATAACATTTCTTTAATTTTTGCAGATTTTGAAAAGATTTTACATATAAAATAAAGCCACTTTGTATGGGAGGTAGGTGTGGTTCTCATCCGATTTTTCCAAATCTCATAAACAGAATAGTGCTTAGAAAACTGAAGAGCAAATCTTACGTGCCAAATTTCAAGACATTTCTTTAAGTTTTGTGGATTTTAAAGACATTTTACGGCTAATATAAAGTCACTTTGTATGGGAGGTAGGCGTGGTTTTCATCCGACTTGGACCATTTTCGAACTTGATCTTTCTTTTTTAAAAATAAACTTATATTTTGAATTTCAACGCGATAGCTTCAAAATTGCGGCTGTAATCGTGTCGACAGACGGACACACGGAAGTCGACTCAGGAGATGATGCTGATCAAAAATATATATATTTACCTATACCTGCCACGCCTCCTTCTTGGCGTTACAAACGGAATGACAAAGTTAATATACCCCTTGCGCAGTACGCGTTGGGGTATAAAAATTCGGTAGAGATATTCAGCTATTTTGGGTCAAAGCCGAAGTTCAAAACTTTGCCCATTTATGCCGAATACCGAAGTCGAATATTTGGTCGAATTTGGATTGCCGCTATATTAAATATTTAAATTCTGACATTAGATTCGAAATCAGCGAACCCCCTTATACAGTAGGTTGATGTTTAAAACTCTTAAAAACACATTTCCTTAGGTAGCAACTCTCTTGTAAAAAATTTTATTTATAAATAAATTTTAAATTTAAATTGAATTCGTAAAATATAAAAGAGTTTAGATGGCAATCCTATCCGCCATCTTGAATTTTAAAATTCTAACATCAGATTCGAAATCAGCGATCCTCTTAAACTGTTAGATGATGCTTAAAAGTCTTAAAAACACATTTTATTAGGTGGAAATCTTGTGTTCAAAACTTAGGTGGCAGCCCTATACGCCATCATCAATTTTAAAATTCTAACATTAAATTCAAAATCAGCGACCCATTAAAACTCTTAGAAAATGTTTAAAACGCTTAAAAAAACATATCATTAGGTGGCAACCCTCTGGTTAAAAGTTAGGTGGCAACCCTATCTGCCAACTTGAATTTTAAAATTGTGATATCAGATTTAAAATCAAATCCGTTGTCTGAATTTCAAAATTACAAGGATTCGCAAATATACAAAAAAAAAAAAATTGAGATGGCAACTCAACTTGAGTTTCAAAATCTTGACATCAAATTCGATACCAGTGATACCCTAAAACTGGCAATCACGGTGTCTCTCTTAGGCAGCACTTATATTCATGGCCACTGTTTTCTTATGTGTTTATAAACAAAAACGTTTCACTTTATTGTTACATGTTTATAAACATGTATACGTGTTTTTTCGAAATTTTTCCTTCAGTAAAAATAGTCACATAGCCGCCTAAGTATCAATTAAAGATTATTCTGAAATGTTTATTTCAACTTAGATTACAAAAGATATAAATACAACAAAAATCGTTTTAAGGGAGTATTCCTGGTTGGCGAAAATTTTTGTTCGATTTTTTTTTTTTTTGCATATTTGTATAGCTTGGATATTTGAGAATATCGTCCTAAAAGGGTTTTTTGAAATTCGAAATACTTAAGGAGATTTTTTTGTCCAGCAATGTTTTCGCCAAAATGCGATTTGCTTAATTTGGCTATTTTTTGAATGCAACGGCTTGAAGCAACCACCGTATTTCGTACAACGCGTTCTTTAGTAGGTAATAACTTGTTTGTATACGCATTTTAAAAAATAAATGAATACACATTTTACAGCTTAGGTATTCGAATGTTGGCAGTGTTTAGTTCACTTTGAATTGAGTTATAAACCGGACGCGCGCGCGCATACAATTTTGAAAAGTACAGTTTTGATAAAAATTTTTGTTTGTGCTAAGGACAGTGGATAGAAAAAGTAATAGAAATAAAAATAAAAGAAACACTGGTACCAATCGAAAAACTCGTCCCTTGAAACGCTAGTTTCGTGGTAACCAACACGAAAGAGATGAGGACACCGAATTCACAAGCACATTATATTGCAACTGTCACATTTAACGCAGGTATTTTGCCAATACTTCAAATAATGAACCTAATGGGCATCCCGATTGGCAACGTCACACATGATTTCGCCATGTCTCGGAACGAAGAACGTTTGAAAAGGTCCCGGAGCCAGAGTTCTGGCCGCATCAAAAGAAGGTAGAACTGCGGGAAGAGCATAAAGAGCCGCTGAGTTCTCATTTTTTGTAGAAGAGGAAGGAGTTCTTTATGGGGCTGGCATTGCAGATTGATATATGTGTAAGTATTTCACAAAAAAAAAAAAAATGCTTATTGCCTAAAATTTTCTTTGATTTTTTTCAAAACCACGTTTTTGAAATTCGAAATCACTTTTCTACGGTTCTACTAAACCGATTTTGATGACATCAAGTGCAATCGTAGAATTGTCGAATTTTTAAAACACTGCATGCTCAAATTTTTCATTTAAATTTTTTTTGATGCAAAAAAATAACGTCAAACTTAAACGCGTTTATCCCGAAACCACGTTTTTCGAGCTTGCGGCCCAGATTGCGCCCGTAGTTCTGAATTGATTTTGATGAAACAAAATGCAATCGACGCAAAATTGACCCCATTCCGGTTCCTACCTCAATCACAATTTGAAACAATTTTTTACTATTTTTTTTTTTACACTACACTCCAAAAAAAAAGACCCAAAATCGGGGTTTTCATATTTCAATGACCGCCATTTTGTAAAAAATAATCGCAAAATTATAATTGAGGTATAAATCAGAATTACATCAGATTAGTACTGAATCTAACGCCGTTTACTTTTTCCATTTTAGATGATCCGAAGTCGAGTTATCCAGTCCGCAAGCAGCATACCTTTTTTTTTCGACTCCCAAATTTGAAGGCCAACAACTTTTTGAACAGCCCTCGTACAAAGGAAAAAAAAAATTTTTTATTTAATTTAATATGTTCTTAATAAAATAAAAAAAAAACAGAATTTAAATAACTCTTTGCGTTTTCAAATGAGAAAACAGTCTTTCAACCAGGAATACCCCCTTAATCATTAAAAGTACCGAAAAACTTCTTCTGAAACTTTTAACGACTTTTTCTCAAAACAGCTGAGTTATTAGAAAATATATTTTTCAGGAGTTGATTTCAAGGCTTTTTTCTAAAAGTCTTCAAACAATTTTTACAGCTACTTTTGTCCTAAGATTGTCCTTAGAATGTGGCATTTTTTTAATTTTTACTTTGCTTAGCCGCCATTTTGTTTCTAATTATTTTTTTTGAAAAAACTCCTCATGGCCTCAAAGCCCCTCAAATTAGGTTTAAACTCTTACTTACTTAGGTGGCCGTAACAACCCGTGTCCGGGTTTGGCCGACCTCATCAGCTCTCGCCGGGCGCCTCTGCTTTGCGCGCGCCTTCTCCAATCGGATGCACTAAGTGCGGTTAGGGCTTCCTCAGCCTGATCCATCCATCGGAGGCATGGTCTCCCTCGTCGTCGTTCACGAGCGACCCTCACCTCGATCACCTATCTCGCTGGAGCTTCGTCGTCCATACGATAGACATGACCCCGCCAGCGTAGTCGCTGCACAGTTATACGCCGAACTACGTCAATGTCTTCGTAGAGCGCATACAGCTCGTGGTTCATTCGGATGCGTTAGTCATCGCCGACTCGAACAGGACCGAAGATTTTGCGAAGAACTTTTCTCTTGAACACCCCCAGAGCGGCTGCGTCAGTTTGCGAAACTACCTATGCCTCAGCGCCATAAGGCAGCACAGGTGGAACGAGCGTCTTGTAGAGTTTTAGTTATGTCGATCGAGAGAGGGCTTTGGAACTTAGTTGCTTACTGAGCCCGTAGTAGCACCTATTAGCAATTATTGTTCTTCGCTTTATCTCCAGGCTGATTTCGTTGTTAGTGTTAATGGCGGTGCCAAGGTAAACGAACTCCTTGACTACTTCAAAGTTATAGCTGCCGGATGAAACGTGGGCGTCTAGACGCCGCGCTTCCTTGTTTGTAGACAGCATATATTTTGTTTTACTCTCATTTATCGTCAAACCCACTTTGACTGATTTTAGCGGTAACATCTCTCTTGGTTCTGCCGACAATATCAATATCATCAGCGTACGCAAGGAGCTGGACACCTTTGTAGAAAATGGAAAATGCACACCGGCCTTTCGTACGATCCCCTCCATGATGATGTTGAAGAGATCGCAAGACAGTGGATCGCCTTGCCTGAAACCTCTTTCGGTATTGTAGGTTTCGGAGAGGTCATTTCCTACCTTGACGGAGCTGCGTGTGTTGCTCAACGTCATTCTGCAAAATCTAATCAACTTTACAGGTACATATACCGAACTCAGACATTGTAGCGTATAGGCAATCCCTTCTCGGGCTATCGAAAAAAAAGCCCTTGACAGGACTGTGGCCGAGCTTCTTATGAGCAATTGTGTTGTGTGTTTGGTGAAATGTTTGAACACAAATGATCGAGAGCTGGACCGAGAGCTGCTTTATGCCGTCTCCAAACGGCTTATGTTCTCAAGAAGCTTTTCATGGCAGTTTTTACTCTCTGAGGTTTGCCATTGTCTGCAGAGAGGTGGCGGCCGAACAGAAAAATTAATTCAATTGAAAAAACTTTCTATGTCGGATGGAGGATTCGAACCTGGGTTCTCTGGCGTAAGAGTCACACACTCTACCCACTACGCCACGGCCGCCACGGCCGCCACGGGGGCTATCGAACGCAGCTTTAAAATTGACAAAGAGATGGTGTGTGTCGATTTGATTTTCGTGGGTTTTCTCCAGGATTTGTCGTAGCGTGAAAATCTGGTCTATGGTGGACTTTCCAGATCGAAAGCCACACTGATAAGGTCCAATCAGTGTTTTTGTAATCGGCTTTAATCTTTCACGCAGTACGCTTGAGAGAACCTTATATGCGATGGACATAAGACTGATACCTCTTTAAACTCTTACCAAACTTTTTTTTAGATAAGCCAAACTCGAGATATCCTGCAAACTTTTTTTTCTATTTTTTTTTCTTTTTTGTTAATTTTGATACTTGTGTAAGACAACAAAGAATCTTCTACTCAAATACCTCTAACAGTTTTTTCACAATCATTACTTAAAAACTCCTAAAATTCCGACAAAATTAGGTAATAAAATGCCCCTTAGTTTAAGGATCGTTCTTACCAAAATTAATTATTGTATTTTCACAAAAACAACAGTTAGTACGATTTTAACGAATGTGTTTTTGTTTTTAGTTCTGGAAATTTTCTGTGAACAAAAGATAATCTTCAAGTTCGTTTATAATGTATTTGAACGTCTCGAGTTGCATAAGTTAATTTGATGTCAAAATTCTATTACGTTTTGAAAGCTTTTGAAAGCTTGTGGGCATTTTTTAAGTTTTCGGGTTTTTTTGTGATATTAAACAAATTCAACATTTATAAACCTTTGCAACTTGTGTAAGTGTCACATGAAGGAATATTTTATTTTCTGAGAATACCGAAGCTTTCCAGTGCAAATTTGCTAAGCTAAAATTTTTGGTTTTGGTGAATTCTGTTTTCATAACAAAAATGATAAATTGCGGAGAATATTTTAATCTTTCATTGCGCAGCAAAATTAAAGTGAAATTTAATTCATTTTTATTACATAAGCATGTGCTGAGTTTTAAAAAGTGTTTAAATTGAAAAAAAAAATAAATTGATAAATACAAAAACCATGAAATAATTCATTAATTTTGACAAAATCTGTTTATTGAGTTTCTCGGACATTTATTGTATTTCTTGAGCAAATCATTTAAATTTTTACATATATTTTTATAACCGACAGATTCATATAAATATTTCAATTTTAATAACTATTAAAAAACTAATATTTTTAATAGTTTCTCATCATAAAAATTTCAAGCTTTCAGTACTGTTTCATACTTTTTATGTATTTTTCATGACTAGCGCAAAACTGTCAAAAAAACCTAGCTTAATATGAAAGTGGAATTAAAAGAAGAACAAAACACAAAAAAAAAAAAAAAAAAAAATTTAAATTTCCCATTAGCTTTTTGTGCTAATGCTAATGTTTCGGAAGACGTTTGCTTCCGGAATGATAGCGCCGAATGATATGCGTCTACTAATTAACTTGGCCAAAAGAACGCGAGAGCAGCACAAAACGTGCGCACCAACTCGCAAATCCCAACAACGTGCACGTTGACAAAACAAAAGAAAGGCGGCGACAGACTCTTTCTAAGGCAAAAACTACAACTTAATAACAATAACAACAACAACAGCAACTACAACAACAACAATAACAACAAATAAAATCAGCAATAGAGCAAAAGAGTTTCCATTGCATCTCAAAGTTTAAACATGCTCGAACTCAGCATTAAATAGTAGTTTAGTACTTAAACTGTCAATAGCCAAGAAATGCAGCCGAGCGATGTCGCAGCACTTTAAAGTTTCATGTTTTAACTGTTATTAAGTGGTTAAGAAGGTGTGCACTAGAGTCAAATTTGAAGTTAGCGCTTGTTAAATATTTAAAGTCTGTTAAGCGATGTATTGATTTTGACCAAATTATACACTCAAAAAAAAAAAAAAAAAATAATGTGTGTGTGGAAACTTATTAAAAAAAAATTTTTAATTTTTAATGCTGCGTTTCCTTGATAAGCAATTTATTAATACAATTTGTAAAGAAACTTATCAAATTGTAAGCTTATAAAAATTCACCACACAAGGTGAATTTCTACTGACAGCTGATTTTGTAAAATATGTCATTAATTTTTACATATATGAATATACTAATTAAGTAAGTATTTTAGTTTATTTGAATTTATTAAATACAGTAGGCGTCATAATTATTTTGACGAAAAGAAAATGCAAATATTTTGAGCTTTTTAAATAGTTTGAGAAAACCCGAATTAATATAATTTTATTTGCTTAAAGTCTTACAAAAAAATGTGTCTTACAAAAAGCATTATAAAAAAAAACTTAATTTCAAAGAAGGCATAATTATTTTGACAGTTAAATTTTATGAAAATTAAAGATTAGGAAAATTAATACAAAACCTTAACAATTTAATAAAAAATATCCGCCGTTAGCTTTTGTTAGTTTTTAAAGACGTTTAAATACACGCAGAGAAAAAATAAGTTTATATATGTTTGGTTTCAAGAACAAAATATTCGGAGGGAACCATCTAATGATTAAGAACTTTCCTTCAATAGAATTATTTTTCGATATAAGAAGATATTAGTTGTGTCCAACATTAATATAATTGCCTTAGCTAAAAAACTAACGTCTACATTAATATGCTTGCGACAAAATAGAATTGTGTGTTTCTACCCAATAAAAATATATTTGCATCACTGTTAAACTCAAAAAGAACAGAACTCTGCAAATTTAAAACAAACAAAACTCCTATCTTTTATGTGTTTCGCCTAGACAAACATATATGTGTGTCTTTTGCACTTGCACGAAAAGTAGCGGAGACCTTGTTGCTTTATGCGCTTGCTTTTAACAGTTGCCAAGTCGTGTCATCATTTTTAGGGGTTACATGACATTGGCAGTTTTTTGAAACCTACTTGTTTTTAATAATTTTGTATTTTAGTAAATATTCTTAAGATTCGAAGAAAAAAATTTCATGGAAAAATTCCTACGGGTTCAAAAGTTACAGCCGGATTAGTGAGCGCGCATTTTTAATTTTTGCGCTACCTACGTACAGCAGCTGGTATATACTTGTTTTACTTGCTACCTGACTTTTGGTGGTTGTTATTTCGTACGTACTTGAAGGGTGAAGGGTGAAGCCCGAATTGCTAAACTATTGCAAAAAAACTATAAGAAACAGCACAACACAAGATAACGAAGGCATACAGTAGGAAGCAGGCATGGCAGATTGAAGGTAACCTTTTTTTCTTTGTTCACAAACTTTGAACGCGTTTATCTCGAAACCATGTTTTTCGTACACTGAGGGAAATATGTGTTAAAATTAAATGAATTGGTGCTCATATTAAACGAAAATGTTTTTGAAATAGAGCTTTAAACAATTTCATTTAAGCTAAACACAAATGTTTGTAAAGTTAAATTTAAAATAAAAGTTTTTGTTTTCAAAACAATGTTTTTAAATATAATTTTAATTCAAACATTTTCAGTTTAAAAACATTTATTTAAAAATAAAATTTAAAACAAAAGTTTTTATATTGAAAACAAACATTTTCAAACCCCATTTTTCCGATGCCATTTTTTAAATTTTTTCGCGTTTTTGACGTCAGATTCGTGATCAGCGACCCCTGGGACTCCTCGAATACTAAATCTAAACTCCATTCGATGACGTTAGTTTTCATTTCATCTTACCTTTAAATTTTGTAAGTCCAATTAAAAAATATTTTCAAACAATCAAATGGTTTTTCTCAGCTTGGTCTCAATTGTCTGATAATGACTCTACTACACATACTTTTTGAATTCAATGTCAGATAGCGACGAATTTTTTGTTATAAAAAGAATTAATAAGAGAAAATTGTAAAAAAGTGAGAATATGAAATGAGAATTATAAAAAAAAAAATAAACACGCTTGTTTTTAATTTTGTTCTGTAGAAACACAAACGCGTTAAATTTATATTTTAAAATTTTTTATTTAATTTAAAAGTATGTTTTTTTTCTCAGTGTATTGGTTGCGGCACTAGCGGGTTCATTTTTTGCCGACATTTTTTTTTTGTAGTTTTTTAAACTTGATTCGATATCGTTTGACACGAGCTTTTTTTTAAATTTTTTTTCGATTTTTTATGAATTTTTAAAGTCAATATTTTTTTCGAAAAAACACACTTTCAAATTTGGAACATCACCAAAAATTTAAAAAAAATTTAAAAAAAAGCTCGTTAACCAATTTTGTTAAGATTTAAAAAAGTCATTTTTTACAGAACGGACAATTTTTGCAACTCCCAGCGCTGCAACCACGGGCCCCCATTTTTTTCTCTGCCGCCAGTTTGGAGCTTTATAAAACCATGTTGGAGTGAAAAATATATTTTTTTGAAATTTTTTTCTTGTAATTTGTTCAATTCTCTACAATAATAAAATTTTGGAAAAATGTTTGTTTTTGACTGAGTTATGAATTTTTAAAACAAGGTCTGTTTTCTCTGCCGCGAATGTCATGTCCCGCCTTAAGTTTCAAGCAGCCGCGCCAAACGTGTTCAAAAGTTTAGCTCTTGTGAAAAGTGTTTCTAAAACTGTTTGTGTAAATTAGAAGTGTTTGTGTTTTCAAATTAATAAAATAAAAAACAAAATAAAAGAAAAATAAGGCAGTTCAGCAGCAAAAATAGGTGAGTTTTGAAGCAACTTTGCTTATAAAAATTATTATAATGTCGGATAAACATAATATGGTGACTTCTCAACATAATTAAATCCAAGATAAAACTTATTTACTGTTTTCTAAACATATTTTGTTTGCTTCAAACCAACAAGTACTTCTAAGCAAATATTTTGTAATCACAGTGAAAAACTTTTGGCATTTCTTTAGCTAAAATATGTTTCTAAGTAAATATAGTGTTATCATCGGTAAATTTATTATGTTGTTCTTAATTATCGTTTTGAAAATAATTGCTTGACTGCAATGAAATTATGTATTCTGCAATTAATATATATTTGTCCGTGAATACTTAATGTTATTCTTGACTAAATTATGTTTCCAAACAAACAAATAGTAATAGATTAAAAGTGTTCTCAGTCCATTTATAATTACAATATATTTATATGAAAACATATTTTCCTTAAAACAAATTAGAATGTTTTTAAATTCAAACAACAAGTGCTAAGGTACAATTAAATGGTGTTAAGATGCAAATATATATATATAAAAAAATTGCATTAATTAATCATATTATATGTGGAACCAATTATGATTACTTGTTTCCAAGAAACATGCAGAAACATGTACTTTACATTTACTTCCTGCAAATTATGTTTGGGAAGGCCTATTATTTTTCAGCGTGTAACAATTTATTTATTTATTTATTTGTATTTCAATCATCAAACAGATCTTCAACATCTTACTGACTACTTAAATAATTGATTAATCTAGTGTACGTTAACAGTATGATACAAAAATAGGATAGTTCACATTGAGTCATTCCGTATACTATTTATATATAAAAGTAAAGTATTCTTAAAAGCACTTCTACTTAGACCAAGATTAAAATCTATTTCACGACATACTGAGTTTGCAAGTCTTTAACAGCGTGTCATGCTATAATTTGATCTATGAAAAGGTTCATAAAATAGATTAGAAGATCTTAGCGCACCTGAAGGAAGGTACGTAAAAGCGTAATTCAGAAAGCAAAAAATAACAATTTATATCCGAGCATATAATATCTCTTACAAACATGATTGCAAAATATTTACGACGATTCTCTAACGATTGAATACCAAGAAGAAGGCTTCTAACATTATAAGAAGGCATTTAAATATTCCATCGTAAGCGACTTATTGCAAACCTCGTAAAACGTCGTCGGATTCTTTCAATTCTACTTGAAGAGCTAGCATAAAATGGGTTCCATAGTATGCTGCAGTATTCTAAGACAGATCTCACAAAGGAAAAATATGGACTTTTTGTTCTTTCGAGTTCCTGATTATGAAACCTAACATACTATTGGCCTTTGCTACTATATAGTCTATGTATGTGTCTTGAATAACCAAGCTTACTCTCAAGTATAACTCCAAGATCCTTCTTCTCATTAATCCTAGACAAAGATATACTTCCAAGCTTATACGGATAAAACATAGCAGAAAAACTTCGACTGAAAGTCAAACATTGGCATTTTGATATATTTAGTGGCAATAAAGTGTTACTGCACCAAGAAGATAATTGGAACAAAGCCCTCTCCAGATTTATACAGTCATAATTGTCTTTTATTGTTGAAAAAATTTTAATTTCGTCGGCATACATTAAACACTGAGAAAACTTTACTAATTTGGGAATATCGTGTACAAATAATAGAAACAAAAGAGGCGCCAAATGTCTGCCTTGGGGAACCCCTGAAGACACCGTTATAGCATCTGGCATTAAATTATTTATACGAACGAATTCCACAATATACGAGGAATTTGCACCCAAAGACTTTTTTCTGTCTCATTTCTAGTCCGTGTCAAGCAAACGCTTCGCTTTCCTTTTATATAGGCCCACAAATTTTCTATAACGTTTAACTCAAAACCACTTTGTGGTGGCCAGTTTAAAACATCTACGCCAGTTCGATTCAACAAATTCATTATGAACTTAATCTTGGGAGACATGGTGCATTATCTTGTTGCAAAATAAATGACTCGCCAATAATTTTGTCACCAGATGGAAATGCATGATCATTTAAGATATCCAAATTTTTGTATTGGTTCGTCGTTCCATCAGTTGTTTCATCGTTCTAAATGGATTCTGAGAAAAATTTTTCATCTGTTACTGATGGCTTTTTGGAATTAAACCGGGGTTCTTTGAGAAGTCCCGTGCATAAAGCTGGTTTTCCTTACGTGTTGTCTTACGTTTTCTGTCAGAACGTGGCATTAAATGGAATTAATTTTTTTGTGCTTATCTATTTGATAGTGAAGCTTCGTTTATTCAGATGTGAATTCAACACATCATGTTCTTACAATAATTCATCACAATAAGAGAGAATCGTTTACCGTTCTATTCTATGCAATTTTATTCAAAGAGCTCGTGTGATGCCAACTTTAATCAAACTATTTATGCCGATCACTGTATATGTACAAAATTAATGACTCAAACTTATATAGCGGCCGTGGCGTAGTGGGTAGAGTGTGTGGCCCATACGCCATAGAACCCTGGCTTAATTCCCACCTGACAGAATTTTTTTTAATTGAATTAAATTTTCTGTTCGGCCGTCAAATCTTTGCAAACAATGGCAAGCCTCAGAGAGTAAAAACTGCCATGAAAAGCTTCTTGAAAACATAAGTCGTCCGGAATCGGCATAAAACTAATAGTTTCAGTTCTTGATCATTTGTCTCCGATCATTCGATCATTACTCCGCTAGTTGGTGCCAGTGCTGAATTATTATCAAAAATCTTATTTATAGTCCGATTTGTCTCATATTCGAAATATGTATTAAGGGAAAAGGAATTAAAAAAAAAAACGAAATGGCAATGGGCACTTCAGCCCTTGAAAGGACTTTGAACGAGCTTCTTATGATCAATTGTGTTGTGTGTGTTGTGAAAATGTTTGAACATAGATCTCGAGAACTGGACCTACAAGTTGAATGCCGACTCCGAACGGCTTATGTTCTCAAGAAGCTTTTCATGGCTGTTTTTACTCTCTGAGGTTTGCATTGTCATACATACAAAAATCCATTTTTATTTATATAGAAGCTATATAAACTTTGCAGATGATAAAAATCTACTTACTACTACAGGGTGTCCCGCAATAGAGAGCAACTATTTACGGAGATGAAATGTTATGTCGAGCTGAGCAAAAAATCGTATGAAAGGGGGAGGGGTCTATTTTCACGTTCCTAGGAGCTACAGGGTTAATTAATATTTCACGACTTTGATTCACGTTATTGTTTCTAGCAGAAAAACTAACATACATAAAACTAATTTTGATAGCTCATTTCAAAGACAATGAAATCGCCTTTAAATTTTACCGAAATTTAACCGTTACCGAGCTAATATACAAAAATTCATAAATCAAAAAAAAAAAAAAATAATGACATTACTATTAGTTATGCAGTAGATAATATCATTGTTTTCTAATAAGTATGATTTTTTTTAGTACAGCCAACTTTTTTATTTTTTAAGATATGTTTATGTTTTTGGTGTCATTGAAAAAAAAATTGAATAAATTGCAAAAAAAAAAACAATTCATTTATTCTGAGAAATTTGCACTCAAAATTGAAATTTGGTAGTTTCGTTTCAATCGATTGATTTCATCTTCACACGAGCACAGCTCGGTAACGGTTAAGTTGGTGGAGCTTGTTGATATGCCGTTAGAGAGGTGATTTTATTGCCTTTATAATGAGCTATCAAAAAAAGTTGTATAGAAGTTAGTTTTTCTGCTAGAAACAATAACGTAAACCAAAGTCGTGAAATATTAATTAACCCTGTAGCTCCTAAGAATGTGAAAATAGATCTCCCCTCCCTCTCCCATACAATTTTTTGCTCAGCTCGACATAACCTTTCGGCTCCGTAAATAACTGCACTCAATTGCGGGACACTCTGTATATAGAATATTTGAATGAAGTATTAGGAATGTGTCCAATGATCGAAAACTCAGTACTACTAAATAAAGGGTGGTTACATTTTAAGGGCCGATGTTGAATGTGAACCACACCTAAACGTTAAGTTTTTTTCTACATTTCATTTGACATTTCTCAATTTTAGACTAACTCAATTTGAACCATGGAAAGATACACAATCGAGCAACGCGTTAAAGGAATTCAGGCTAATTATGAAAATGGCCGTTCAAATCAAAATGAATATCGTGCACTTCGTGCTTTTTTCGGTCATTATAATCGTCCAAATGTGCGTACAATCGGAAAAATCGTGCAAAAATTATAGCAAACCGGGTCTATAGGAGATGTGAAAACACCAGTGCATGCTCGTACAGCTCGTACTGCAGAAAATATTGCTGCTGTTCGCGATAGTGTGGCTGAAGAGCCGTTCACCTCTACTCGTCGTCGTGCCCAACAATTGCACCTCTCACGCTCGTCGTTGATGAACATTATGCTTAAAGACTTGCATTAACACGCTTACAAGGTGCAATTGACTCAAGAGCTAAAGCCTCTTGACCATTTCAAGCGTCGTCAATGGTCAGAATGGTGGCAAGAAATGGCAACAGTATGATGATCAATTTTCGAAGAAAATCAACTTCAGTGATGAGTCACATTTGACACCGTCGGACTTCTTTCTTTGGGGTTATTTGAAAGAAAAGGTGTACATCGATAAGCCAGCAACAAAAGCTAAAAGATGATATAATTCGGCACATTGACGGCATAGAACCTCACTTGTGCCTTAGCGTCATCGAAAATTTGGACCATCGGATGGAGGTGTGCCGTCGAGGTCGCAGCGGCCATTTGGCCGATATTTTGTTCCATACATAATGGAACCAGACCAATATTATCGTAATAAAAAGAAATGACAATAATTTCCTAAATAATTTGTTAACATCGGCGCTTAAATTTAACCACCCGATATAAAGAGACGATCGATGCGAATTTTTCACGATACATATAGAAATTCTAAACAAACATTTTTGTTTCTTACTTTAGTTAACATCCTAGTATCCTTTCTGGAATATCCTTTTTGGAATATAATGAAATAATTGAAATATTAATGATTTTATACTAATACCTTTAGCTTTACACACTCAGCTTTAAGTTTTCACTTCGGTCGACAGTTCAGCCATCCACTGGCTTTGTATCGATT
The DNA here is from genome assembly GCA_914767935.1 of Coremacera marginata. Taxonomy (NCBI): domain Eukaryota; kingdom Metazoa; phylum Arthropoda; class Insecta; order Diptera; family Sciomyzidae; genus Coremacera; species Coremacera marginata. Next base: position 18,531,235 of record OU612043.1, read on the forward strand.
TTGAAAGTTCTATAAATTTTTTACCAAAAACAATAAAGCTTTTTAAAAAACACACTTTTTTCCACTTACCACCTTGATGTTCGAAAAAAGCTCCTTTTACTAGCAACACTATAAACTCCACTACGCCTACTCTTTGTCTTTTGAAACGCTATTCCATTTTTTGGCACTTTTACTTGGCAAAGCAACACAGCGCATATTACGTTTTTTTTTTGCTGAATATCTTTTTTTTTTTTGTATTATATACATATTTATATTATAACTTAGCATTGGTGTTTAGGGTGTGTTGGCAGTCGTTTTATACTGGTTTGGAAAATTTGAAAATTTTCTTTATTTTGTTGCGCGCTGGTGATATTGAACACAGTTCAATGCATAAACATTGCCGAATAGGAGTAATCAAAACAAACAAGCCAAGAATGCGTCGTCGTCGTCGTCGTCGACGTTGTTCGAGACATTAAAATTCATAACGTACCACATTTTATGCTGCTTTTTTTATTTTACTATAAAAGCGTGTGTTGAGGGGTAAGGGGTGGATTTTAAAATTTCCCGCCAATAAGTTTAATACTACTACCACCCTCTTTGAAGAGCAAATCTTATGAAAATCTTACTTATGTTCTCAAGGCATTGAAAACATTTGGATAAGCAAAATAATAACTAGACAAATTTTGAATTTAACGGTTATAAAATTACTTACTTTGCGTTCGGCCCACATTTTTTTTTTTATTTTTCACATGTATTGATATATTTTAGTGACACTCAAGCATTTCATTGCTCTTAATATCCTTGCTAGGATAATTAATACTTTGTTCAAAATATATGGAAAAATGTAACCTTCAGTACTTGAAAAGTTTCATTAAAGTTTCACTGGCAACACTGTGCAGCTTTTACTGTTTTTAAGCAATATTTTTAATAAATCCTGTTTTTAAATTTATTTGTTTTTTTTTTTGTTTTGTGACACAAAAAAGAATCCTTAACATCATTGAAACAATATTTGTTTCAGCCTAGCCTAGATTTGTTTGCATGAAATGTTTCTTTAAAAAGAGTTTTTAATTCGACTTTTTGAATTTCAGTTAAAAGATTTACGTAGTTTCTACATTGTAGCGTTTATCTCTGAAATGTCGCAATATTCCGCGCATTCCATCTGTTGTCATGAAATACACAATTCATACTGGCTTTGGTTCCATGCGAACGAATACCATTTTTTGCCTTGGCTCAACAGCACAGCACAGCACAGCAAAGCACAGCACATTATAGCAAAGCAAGACAATATGAAATAAAATTGAAAACCACCACCCCCTTTTCCCCCATTTCGACACTTTTACAACAACAACAACAGCAAAGTTCCACACAGCAGTACAACTAACAAACAGCATTCTAGCCTCGTACATAAAATATACCGAACGTCAGTACTTGTTCGTTCGTTCGTGTACGAGCTGATTTTGTTGTTGGCTGCTTCATAGCACAAGACCGTACCAAAAACAAAAACAACATTAACTAAAATAAAATCACAAACAAAAAAAAAAAGAAAACCAAATCTAAGTGCGCCCCACTCCACTGCTTAAGCGACGCTATGCGACGTCGAGTACCTTCTATATATGCTCGTATGAAGTCGGTACCTTCATAGAGCACCATGATGCGGTTGTATCGATTAAGTCCAGCTGTATGGTCGGTCGATCTATTGCAACAACAAACGAATCCTTGACTCTATAAAGGGGGGACAAAAAACTCAAAACTAAAAAACAGTTATTCGCCGTTTTTATCATTCTCAGTTCATAATTTCTATATATAATTAATATTTTTAATAAAATTTTATAAATAAAAACGCTAATATAGGGTGTCCCGCAATTGAGTGCAACTATTTACGGATCTCAAAGGCTATGTCGAGCTGAGCCAAAAATCGTATGGTAGGGGGGGAGGGGGAATAAATTTTCACATTCTTAGGAGCTACAGGGTTATTTAATATTTCATGACTTTGATTCACGTTATTGTTTCTAGCAGAAAAACGAACTTACATAAAACTTATTTTGATAGCTCATTTTAAAGGCAATGAAATCACCTTTCCAACGGTATATCAACAAACCCCACCAACTAAACCGTTACGTATACCGATCTGAGATCGTGTGATGCTGAAATCAATCGGTTGAAACTACCAAATTTCAACTTTGAGTGCAAATTTCTCACAATTTTGCGTAATAAATGAATTTTTTTTTTAAATCAATTTAGTAACCTATACAATTTTCTTTTCAATGACACCAAAAACATAGACATATCTTTAAAAATAAAAAAGTTGGCTGTACTGAAAAAAATTATACTTGTGTGGTTTCACAAAAAAAAGTTATTCGATCGAAAAAGAAGCAGCCGAAAAAATCTTACGATATTGAGCTGGAATCATCTGATGAAAGCGAATGTGAAGTCAGTTATGATGAGTCAATTGATTACATCGGGCTGTTAAATGATGATGGTTATTTCGATGTCGAAAAAAGACATTTCTCAAAACTAACAGATGATGAGAAGTTAGTTGTTGTCACATAGTCACGTGCTGGTCAAATTTTCACCCCACAGAAAAAAGCCGTTTTTTTATGTGGGCGAAGTTATGGAAATATTCAGTGACTTCACCTTTAATGTTAATTATTTGCGTAGAGCATCGACATCAGGTTGGGTTTTTGTCAAGCCGTTTGTTGAGAATATCGCTCCAACGTTACGCAGCGAAATTGAATCAAAGCTGCCCTCTCCTAAAAGTCCAGCTGCCACATCAAAATGCCGAACCGAATATATTTTTAATAATGATTTTGGAATTTATTATATAAAATAAGCTAAAAATATGAAAGTTGAGTGTTCTGAACAAACTCAGTTGTATCGAATTGATCTCAATATTATTAATTTTTTATTAACACTATTGTATTTGTATTTTTCATCGCAATTGACTGAATTATATTATTTTTGAATTTTTATCAAAATTTTCAGAACTTTTAATTTGTATTTTTATTGATACATATATTGAATTTTTCATGGTAGAATAAGAGACGGTAGATGCATTTCGGAGAGGCAGACTGCCGTAATTGTCAAAACGAATTTGACAGCTCATAGAGAAAGAGAGTGCAGTCCGAATTGTATCTACCTTCTTTTATTCTACCATGGAATTTTTGTGTTGATAATGCTGATATTTTGATTTCTCAGTGAGAATAAATTTTTAATGTCAAATGTTCCCCTTCAAAAGTCAAGGGTGCCCCATGGTAGAGGCACAATTGACAAAACGACTTTTTTTTAGAAAATGTTTAAAAAATATGTTTTAGGGTTTTTATAATACAATATCCTTTGAATGTTTCAAAGCAAAATAATCAACGCTTATAGGGAATTAAAAAAATTTCGAAATCAGTTAGCAGTTTTCGGAGAAACAACACTTTAAAAAAAAAGTGTACCCAACTTACCCTACATTGAGTTTTTTGACAGCGAACAGGCAGCGAAATTTCTTTTCGCTAGGTAGTACGCTGTTGAAGGAAAAAATTGGTTCAGTGTAGCCAAGTTCACAACCATGTGTGGTGAGTTAAAATGTCAAAATTTCGCTGGCAATTATATGCCCGTACTTTTATTTGCCGCGGAAATTTGACGTTCAACAAAAAAAAAAAAAAAATAAGCAGTATGTGTTGATGCTGAATTTGTTATTAAACAAATTTATTTAGTTTATTAATGTGTAGTCTTGTCTTTTAAAGGATATAAAATTGCAGCAATAAAAATATGAATCTGTCAACCAGATACTACAAAATTTCACGTGTAGAATTATATTCCCAAAAATTTTCGTTACTACAACATACTAACAAGGAAAGGTCCCCCCAGGTGTCACTCGTCGATTCGAATGATTTTCGGATATGTGATAGAGGACAAAAATCTAAGGTTGACGTATTTTTTTATACGTGCTCAATCAATAGTTTAGGGTTTCAAAATGGCGTGTTAAAATCAGCTTAGTTTAACTTTTTCCCATAGAAACATACACATATTTGGTATCAAACGAAAGGTATTGAAAATGCGCACATGATGACATCTAATTTTTAGAAATAAGTTTTATTGTTATTTTAGACTGAGATGGAGATGGATGATGTTAGGCTGAATGGAGTCTGCTAGCAGACTGAAAGCTTCTTATCGGCGCAAGCATTTATATACGTATGCATTGCTTGTAAAGCTCTGAGAAATTCATAAAACGATTCTATTCAACAAACAACACGATGTTGCGTTCGAGATTTCGGCACGAACTAAAGCAACAAGCATAGGAACGTCAGCAGCAACTGAATTATCAATGCATTTTTTCTCATACAAATCTGTGAATTTTTCTTCTTTTCTTTTGCTATCTTTTGTGGCTTTATTAAAGAAGTGACAAAATCAATATTAAAGGCTGTATAAGGCCCTAAAGTGTTCCCCAAAAAACGTTGCATGGCCTTGAAAAGTTTTTTGAAAATACTTTTGAAATGATTTTTTGAAATTTGTCAACTCTTTGATTGAAATCTTCCATAAGGTTTTCATCGTCTTTTTGTTGACTGTAGTGTATGTTCAACACCATTTATGTCGAAATATTTTGATGTTTTTAGCAGCTTGTTTGGTCTTCTTAAGATTTCTTTTCATTCAATAAGAATTCAAGAGGTTTCGCACTTGTTGGTACCACGGTCACATTGTTGGCTTGGTACTAATCCATCTTTGTATGGGCGTAGTGAGCTGTTGCTAGGTCTATCTAAAATAGTACTGAACCTTGATGCTGACGTATAAAAGCAAAAGCAAAAGCCGCTCCAGACACTCTCTGATGTAAATTTCAATGTATAAAATTTGATCTGTCACAAATTTCTTACTTCAAAGGTCACATTTGCAAATGGCCTGCCAAATCACGTATTTCACGTATTTTTGTTAATTTCCGAGATTAAGGGTGGAGTATCTCGCTGTATAGTATTCATGTAAAGGTAACTGGTTGAAATCCGTTTTGCAGTACGTTTCATCGTCCATAATCACGCCCTCAAATTTGGTCAGGTACTCGTTATACAGATTTTGAGCCCTCTTCTTAGTTTCAGCGTCTTTTTTTCTGACCTATCAGATACTTTTTTCACATTGTAACTCCACAGCTTGTAAAATTTTTTAATCCGTTGAAAAGTTGATTTCGCTATTCCCACGCTATTCCGACCAACTTCCGGAGCGATCTTTTTATACGTGGTGTCTGGATTTTCAAGGTTTTTGCAATGAATTGCTTTTAGCTTCTGTTTTGATTGAGAAAACAACTTTTAACTTGCTTAATTTGTGTATTAATGATTATAATTTATAGAATCTGCAATATTTATATGTTGCTAAAGACTTTTTCAATACTTTTTTTATTAATAGACTAAAATCAAAGGGATTTTTTTTTTTGGGACAGACCTTAGAATTTAAACTCTTCAAAAGATTACACTTTTTTTTTAAGAAAATGTGGAATAAAATTTAATACTTGTTGTGATACTCTGAGTTTGCAGCGTTTGTTTCTTACATTGCATGTTTATCATTTTTATTTACAAGTGACTGAATAGATCAGTTTTTAGAGCAATAAACTGTTAACCTCAACGTTGTGGGTTCGAATCCTGCAGGTTTTGTTATTTTTTTTAATTTTTGTTTAAAATATTGTAAGACAAGCTAAATTAGTACAATTTAGTGCCGTTTGGTCATAAAACTGAGGGAAAAATTTTTGAATCCAATTAAATATTAATATGGGTCGGTGTCGTCATATATACAATACAGGATTTGCTAGAATTTAGTGCAAGATTTTTTAACCGTACGAAAAACTGTACAGCATAGCGAAAACTTTCAATATTCAGATCCAATATAAATTACATTAACGCTTAAAGTAAGCCTTGCATGGTCGGTTTCCTAACTGGTTCAAATTGCTCTTAATCTGACCGATGCATTTATAAGGTTTTTTCTGGAATTTACAAAAAAATATGGAAGTTTTTGGCGTTTTCAAAAAAATTTCTATGATAAATTTAGCATATAAAATTTTGCAAAAATTGGATCCCGATAACATTAAGGCTAATGGTACCAACATTTTGACTTTTAATGGTACATATATTTTGTTTTGTTTGTTTGTTTTGTAATATGTATTTTCAAAAGATTTCTGAACAAAACTATTTCATTTAACTTTAGGTTATTGTTTCTTAAACATAATGGACTTATGTGGATTTAGGTAACTACAATATTTTTTTAAATTGTGTTAGTAAATACTCAGGGAAATTTTAGATATCCAGGTTATAAAAAAAAAAAAAAATAAAAATTATGCAGAAAATATGGACCTGGTAAGACAAAAAAAAAAAAAATCTGAATTTATTACTGACATTGAACTCATCATATTGTATAAAGATAAGTCAAGTCAGAACAAAGATACATTCAATAATTTTCTAAAACTGAAATACTTAAAATGAAGAGTCTGCATCACGGATATGTCTGTCAAAACGACAGTTAAAGAAGTACGAGATTCGTTCAAAATATTTCCGCCCTAACAAAGAACAACCCTTTTTTTTTGATGTAAAAATTATTCTAATTTTTTGAAATTTGTACTACTATGCATTCCTGAAAGTATCTGCGCTGTATTTGATGCTATTTCATTTAAAAAATTTGACATTTTTTCATATCAATTAAGCCAAAATGAACAAAGTGAAGTATCGCTAGTATGGGTGAATGAGTTTAAGCTTGATCGTACCAGCTTGTTTGATCAAAAATCTTCAGGGACGGCCAAAAACTTCAACCAAAGATGAAAACATTAAAAAAGTACACCAAATACTTTTGAATGATCGGGGCTGTGGCCCCATCGCCGGTAGCAGTTTGAGAAACAACGACAAAGGATTTGGGCATGTCAAAGCTTTCTGCGCGTTGAATGCCGCATTTGTTCAACCTCGATTAAAAACTCATTCGTAAAAATACTTCATTCAAACTTTACACAAAAAGCCCATCGGCTATCTATCGCGGGCTTTATGAGTAATAATTTTTCAGTACTTCTTTGACTGAATGGACTCCTGAGAAAAAACAACAGTCGAACAGTAGACTAAAGGAGATGCACCTGCACCTGCACCCAAAGAAAGTAAAGATGGTGCAATCGGCCGGAAAGGTTATGGTAACTGTTTTTTGGTATACTACTAGTCGACTACCTGGAAATGGGTCGAACGATAATTGGAGGATACTATACAGCATTATTGTACAAATTAAAGGGCGTTATCAAACCAAAAAACGTCTCCATTTGCAAAAAAAAAAATAAATGTGCTGTTTCATTAAGACAATGCAACGGTTCACTCTTCGGCAGTCGCCATGACAAAAATTCAGGAATTGCAAACCTTTATTCACTAAGTTTGGCCCCTAGTGACTATTATTTGTTTCGAATGTTGAAAGTTTGGTTCGGAGGAAAAAAATGTTCGTTAAATGACGAAGTCATCCTGAGATAAGCGACTATATTGGAGACCTGGATGCCAGTCATTTTTTGGAGGTGTTAAAAAGTTGGAGCTTCGCCGACAAAAGTGTATAGATCATTGAGATTATGTTGAAAATAAAAACAAAAAAATTTGTTCATCTATGTCAGTCTAGCAACTTTTTCAACAGATCCTTGTATTATGGGGGCCAGTTACTCTTTGGAGGGCTTAAAAAATTGGGAGTATCGCTGGCAAAATTGAATAGATTATAGAGGAGATTATGTTGAAAAACAAAAAAACTTTGGTTATGGAAATTACATCTTAGTATAGCTCAATAAATAATGCGTTACCAGAAGAGAAACATTTTGACGAATTGTTGCTTCCGAACCTTTTTGAAAAAAATATGGATCTGAGAAGCTGAAAAATTAAATTGTATTATTATACTGCAAAGAGATAAAGCCAAGGTAACAAAACAATTTGAAAAAAAAAAAATACTCAAACTAAAATAGACGATTCTTAAAGCCGTATCCGGATACCACACGGGTCACTGTGCGCTAGGAAGTCATCAAAGAAAAGATAAGCAAATTTGAATTTGATCGACAAATTCCCAAATGGATGGTGGATAAAGAATAAGTTACTAATGTATTTTGATCCAACACTATAACTAACGACATTTTGAAGAAGTAATTTCTACCAAAACCTGTGAAAATTATTGGTATTGCTTAAAAAATACGACAAATGTTCGTTTTATTCCAAATTATTTCTTACATACAGAATTCAATCAAATGCAGTATTGATGTTTGAACTAAAGTGATTTTTTTCGTTTCGAAATTTTCAACCATCACCGGATCGAATAACCCTCCTTAAAAATGGACTTAAAAACATGTCTCTAAACAAATGCTAACAAGTGCGTTTTTGGTTAAGTGTAGAATTTTAAAAACCCTTAAAGTTATGTTTATAATTTCAAAGTTTTCCATAAGTCTAAATTTTTCTACATAAATTCTTCTTCTCTCAAGCTAATGAAATTTTTCATAAAGTAATTTCTCTTCTTAATTCTAAAAAAAGTTTTACTCTGCAGCGCATGAATTCAGTTTTTAAGATGTCGAAGAAAAAAGTATTTTTCTTTAATTTTAATTATATATTTAAAAAAAAATCAAGCCATTTGTTTGAGAAAATTGGGAACTAGTATTGATCGGATACCATTGCTTCGGTGGCTCAAAGCACTACAATCTTGTTTTGAAGTTGATGGTCTGAAAATTTAAAAAATCGAGCTATAAAACACAATCAGCTTGAAAGTACTCTACTATTTCGATAACTCTGCCAGGTAAGCAATTTAGTTGCGCCTGCCTGTCCAAAGAGAGGATAAAGGAGGATGGTTGTTTGTAGGATACGTCCTGCAAACGTAAAAACTGATAGGGCCAACCAAGAGCTCGGGGTGGCGCCCATCTTGGTAGCAGCAGCAGGATTCCCAAATAGTTAACGATAATCATAGATGTCGTTATCGGTCATTGCGCATGCACAGTTTCATAGTAAATGACAGTTTTCGCTAGTTAACTACAGCTACAATCGTCGTTAAGGCGTTTGAAAATCCCGCAACAGGTCATAGTCGGTATATCGATATGAAACAAGCCTGCGAAGGTATAGCAATTGTCCTTAAAACTTGTTAGTACGGGGACAGTCTTAACCCGTCAAATGGGGTAGACCCTATCTATCCACCGCAGTGGAACCTTATATCGGCCGATAACAATATAGATGTGAGAGTTTTGGCATGCGTGCTTTATATGTCGACGCTCTGGCTTTCCTTAGGGGTTTGCTTGTCGACGTTTTGACTCGCCCCCTCAAACTGGCACGGCAGTCACTGAGGGAAGTGTAGAAATGGGTTACTTAAATTTGGGTTCTCATACTGAGCACGGCAGTCCCTGAGAACAAGACCAATACTCTGTATGAATGCTGAGATCCTTAGATCATCCGGACTGCCAGAGTAAGAGTGGCAACAAAAGGTCCTCCTCTGTAGGTACCAGTCATGTATAATAGTTTGCAACTGAGCCGGCAGCTGTGAGCTGTTAAAATGGCCCTTTCAGTGCTCATTGAGCACGGTCACGCATAAGAATGCACTTCAACGTAATTGCATTAGTGCATTTTTGGTCTCTTTGCGGGGGATGTTGTGGACCCCGCACACAATTGACGGGATCGAGTTGCCCAGATGACTGTCGTGGGCTGGCCCTTCGGAGAGTCTCGTACTGGTTGTGTGAATGCTACACAGGTCTAGATGGTACGACCGGGCTGGCATATCTGTCTTAATATGCAAGAGATTGGATAGGTCTCGTCTTCACCCGTAGATGGATTGTAAGTACGTCACTACTGAAATCTAAACTGGTACTGCTATTACGGGCAGTATGTAATTTATTGCATAATGCTCCTAATCAGCAGGGTACTGGGTGATGCTTTGTTTCCATGTTCGTGTTGCTACACCGGATGCCCCATATGTTTTACTAGTTAAAACATAAACGGGTCCGTGTTGTGGTATAACACATAAGTTCTGGTTGTCTGTTTCATGAACTATTACCCCAGGTCTGGAAGACCCAAGTACTTAAGCCTTGCGGCAGGTGTACTTGCTAAACCAGATTCTTTCAACTATTTCGATAGCTAGAATTTAGGATTAAGCTATATAGTGTTAGTTTTTCTTTCTTTCCACATTCACATAAAATCGCTCTGGTGTCCATCTAATAAACACTGCATGCCAGTTAAATAAGTGTAGCTTTAAAAAAATTGAGCGGCCGACCAACGAATGTTGAATTTAGACCGAATCTTCGTCGTTGTACGCATGTTAGATGCATGGAGAGTGGCGCTGGCTTGGATGGCAAGCTGTTTGGTCGACTGGTTGGTGGCTTTCATTATTTTATAGTCAGTCGTTGGTTGTTGTCGACGTACAGACAACCAACGATGATTCTTTCGTTGTTCGTTTGATATTATTGTTGTTGCTATTTTTGTTGTGGCTATTCAGTTCATTCGTTTGTTGTTGGATCGGTCTTTGGATTCGTTCGGTACCAAATAAAAATGCTTAGGTTTTATTTTACGTACATACGAACGAATACTGGTCTGAACCGATGCGATCCGATGCGATGCAATGACGACGATGTTTCTCAACAACAAGCGACGACAACGACAACAACGACTAATATTTTTCCTACAGCACTGAAACTGAACGACTGAAAGCTGCTGGAGTAACAAAACTGCGTGCCATTCGATTCATTCGACTTCGAGCCATAGAGGCAAACAATTTTTCGATTTTTTTTATTTTCTCCATTTTTTTTTTTTTTTTTTTGTTTTTGTTTGCCTTCTGTTATTATTTTTGTGCTTTTAAAGAGTCATAATAATGCGAACTCACTCACATAGTATAAAACTAGCGCCACATTCATGTTTGGTACCACTATCTGTGGTGATTTGTGCGCAGAAACTTAATAATAGTATAGCGTACAAGGATAGGGAAGCTAGCTAGATACGATAGCTATAAAGACGACTCTACATAGAATAACGTTGGAGCCACAACAAGTTCGAAAACTAGATGTACGAGTACTCAGTCGAAAATGAATACCATTGAGCGTGATATGTTGCTCGTTAGGATTAGTTTTTTTTTTTTTTTTTTTGTTTTTCTTTCGCTTCTAAATCATAGCTGGTTTTTTGAATCATATTTTTGCTCATTAAAATTAATCCTAGGTAAGAAGTAAATTAATAAAATTAACACAGATTTTGTCTGACATGTTAGACTGTTATTTTTTAAACTAATAAGATTTTAAAGTTGAACATATTTCATGTGGCATATATGTAAAATTTTATATTTAGCGAACACAAAAGAACTCTTGAAGGATAGGGCGTCCGTCACAATAATAAGGATATCTTTTTTGGATATAGCTCATTTCGTGATAAACTGTCACAACTAAATATTGAGAATTTAATAGATAAGCCTGGGTTGGAATCGCCTAAAGTGATAATCGATAGTTGATAATCAAAATCATAAGGTTGTCATCAAATTGACAATCACTTTTTGAAGCGAAGCTTTTTACTCCTCGTTCTGTGATTTGCTTGGAGTGAAATCTGAAGAATTTTCGACAGATTTTTTCTTGGAAATTTGATGGTTTCTTTTTTGCTAGTGCTTATTACAACAAGAAAATTTTATACTTTAATATTAAATACCAAAATATTTTGGCCTGCCCGTGGGGATCGAACCCACGTCCTCTTACTCAAGAGTCCAATGCACAATCCACTAGGCCACAATGACTTGTCAGAAACAGTTGTTAATTCAATCCTAATTATAACAGAAGTTATGCTGCAGTAGATCGTCACCGTCTATCAATAGATAGAGGATTGTGTATTTGCTATGCTACAACTATCAAAAATTTGCAACAATGTGTCTTCAGCATCGGTTTGTTTGTATTGTGAATGCGTTTGTGGTGCTGTTGGCATAGAGTATAAATTATTATCTAGAGATTGCATCAACTCTGCTAAATCTCTGGCATGTGTTAACAGAGGTTAACAGAGTTTTTTTCTTCATGTTTTTAAGTGAAATAACTCTGTTAACACATGCCAGAGATTTAGCAGAGTTGATGCAATCTCTAAATAATAATTTACGCTCTATGACAAGTGCTTTGAAAAGTGCGTTTTTAAGTGTCAAAAAAATAGATATCAATAAATATAGAATTAACAAACGTATGCATGAGTCAGTGCAGCCAAGTTCACAACCATGTGTGGAAAGTTAAAATGAAGAGTCGCTGGCATTATATGCCCGTATATGTAATTGGCGTGGAAATTTGACATTCAACAATAAAAAAATAAGCAGTAAATATGTTTTCTGTATATATGTAACTTATTTTATGTTATTTTAAATTTTTGAATTTAAAAGTTAATTTATTAAAAAGAAAAAAATTATTAAGCTATCAAATCTATGTAACTGCGAAAAAGCTTCGCTTCTCTCGTGTGTCCAACGACGCACATGTGTTTTTTCCTATTGAAATCATGCGACAGCTATTTAGCTGTCGTTTTCAAAAACTGCAATCAAAACAGTGACTGTTAACTATCACCTTAGCCGATTTCACCCCTAAAGAAATGTTGATTCTGGTAATCACCGTTACAAAATCAAAATTATATAACTAAAATATCGTACATCCTTTCAATCATTTTGTATTAATCAAAAAGCTTCATTTCTCTTTTATTATTTGAGATATTTTCTTCGAAATATGAAGTGGTCTTCATAAAAACCAGAAGAAATTAGAAATTTCCGATTTTCTAATCCAAAACAACCCAACAAACAAAATGATTCACTAATGTTATCGTTTACGAACAGCATTTTCGTACATTTCATTCATTAGCAATTATTAGTAGCGATTCATTTATAATATCGCGAGCGGAAGAAATTCCTACTTCGTTAACGAATCGTCAAAACTGAAAAAAGCAATTCGTTAACGAGTCGCCAAAACTATAAAAAGCAATTCGTTAACGAGTCGCCAAAACTATAAAAAGCAATTCTTTAACGTGTTTCCAAAACTAAAAAAAGCAATTTGATAACGAATCGTATAAATTATTATATGTACGGAAAAACTCTAAGTGCTATAAACTTTAAATTAATTTCAAACTCACCAAGTCAAGAATCGAAACCACGTCATCTGAATGCTAGTCCGGCACCTTACCCACTCGGCTATTTCAGATGCTGAATATATCTTGCTGAATATATATACTTGATAATAACTTGGTTAAAAAAATTTTTTTTGTTGTTTTTTTTTTGTTATTTAGATTTTTTTTAAAAGATTTGGCTTTTACAAAAGTTCGAAATTATTTTTTTTTTTATTATTGTTTGACCAACTTTTTTTCGGCTTCGTTATACATTCGTCAAAACCGAAAAAAACCATTCGTTAACGAGTCGCCAAAAAACTATAAAAAGCAATCGTGTAGGAGTCACCAAAACTATAAAAAGCAATTCGTTAACGAGTCGCCAAAACTACAAAAAGCAATTTTTAAACGAGAACTTATTCATATAAAAATCTGGAACAAATTATAAGTGGAAATTATTTATATAAAGAATAGGCAAGAAATAACATAATGCCTGGTTCAGACTGTGTGACAAAACTGTCATTTTTTAAGTCATTATCAACGTCATTCGTAATCACACTGTTTGAACGATTGTCACAACAATTCGATGACGAACTGTGTCACAAATTAGACTTCAACAATGGCATGTTGGTGTGAACGATGAACATTTTGTGTGACTAGTTGAGTGACGCAATGACAGACATAAAATTAAAAGCCAACATGCTGGCTTTTGTGTGACGACGTGACATACAATTTCGTTAAGCTTTTTTATAAATCAGAACAAGTATGTTATGAAATAATGTTCTGCATGGCAGGCAATTGCTCTCAAGTGGCGGATAAATTCTCCTTTTATTAAAACGTTTAAGCAATTTCTACGTGGCATTCGTGATATCTTTTGAGAAGCAGAAAAAAGGAGTAAAACACTCCTGGTGGCTTATTAAACAAGACCTCAACATTGTATTTTTTCCTCTCGTGCTTCAACTTTCTGGTTATATATTTGTGATCGCAGTTGACGAACTACTGATTTAGTAGCACTACGGATTTTTCAAGAATATTTCCAAATATGCTCCGAAGTGATTGATATAGAGTTGAAAAAGACTAGTTGAAGAGTACTTGTTCTAGATTACTAGAGTACAAGTAAGACGAAATTATAAAAATACACCACAGTTTCCGTAAATTCATTTCTACGTCAACTAATTGAAGGCTTGGATGGTTAAAGAAGATCTATAAATCTTTTTACATTTATATCCTCTTAACTCATAAATATGGACTTGATTTTCGGATTAATAGTGTTGACATAAAATAGATGAGTGATTAAAATTCCAAAAACAAACTTTCGTAGAACATTTAAGCCCTAGATATATGTTATGTGCCCTACGTTGTCCTAAGGAGTAAAATTTTGACATAGTACTGAGGAATACATGTGCATGGTTCGTCTATTCGACATTTGTGAGTTCCTTAGGTTTTTAGGACATGAGTGAAGATTTCATTATACAAAATATTTCATGTTAAGGCGGTCTTCTCATTCAAAACCCGTTTTTTGGACCCTTTTTAAAAAAATTCTTATTTGAAAACGCAAAGAATAATTGAAAACTTTTTTTATTTATTGTATTACAAAAGGTTCAAAGTAAATAAAAAAAATTTTTTGCCTCTATACGTGGGCTGTTCAAAAAGTTGGTGGTGAAAAAAAAGGTGTCGTCACGGCGGCCACGATTCCGGGTCTCCGGAGCGTCTGAAATGAAAAAAAAAAACGGGGTTATAATCAGTATAGATGTAATTCTCGGGTGAACCTCAAGCTTAATTTTGTGATTTTTTTTGACAAAATGGCGGCCATTCAAAAAAAAAATTTCAATTTCGAGTTTTTTTTTGTAGTTTAGTGTAAAAAAAAATAGTAAAAAATTTTTTAAAATTATGGTCGAGGTTCACCCGAGAATGGAGACAATTCTGCGTCGATTCCATTTTGTTTCATGAAAATCGGTTCAGTTGAACTGGAGATATCATGGCCGCCAGTTCGAAAAACGTGGGTTCGAGATAAACGCGTTTAAAGTTTGAAGTAATTTTTTTGGGGAAAAAAAAAAAAAACAAAAATGTTTAAATGCAGTTTTAAAGAGCTGACAATTTTTGCTTACAAATATTAGTCGGCGATGCCAGCTCCATACAGACCACCTTCCTCTTTTTCGTAGAAACTGCTTTCTGCTGCCCTCTCTGCTCTGCGAGCCGTTCTGCCAGCTTTTGATGATGCCGCAGCTCGAGTCTCTGATCGGTTCAATCTGTCTTCATTGCGAGATAGTGCGTATTCGTATGCGTTTTTGCCAATCGCAATACCCATCAAACCCATAATTTTAAGTATGGGTATAAAACCGTCGTTGAAGAGGCACGTTGCAATGAAATTGGCCACTTCGATGGTGCGTGCGCCTGAGTTGATGTGATTGGGCGAAAGTGACCAAAGAACAGAATTGTAGGACTCATTGGAATTCTGAGTTTCAGATCCAAGGCATCTTTCAAGCAAATTATCTGCCGACAGCGCTTCGTAAGCTGGTTTTATTACCTTCATCACCTTCTTGTCCATCAGACCTTGCTTCACAAAAAAGGCTGTATCTTCTAAAGTATTTCTAAAAATCCTTTTAGGGGCATATTCACAACTACCCAAGCTATAAATAAAAGCAAAAAAAAAAAGTTGAAAAAAAAAAGTTGCTCAATGAGAAGACCCCCTTAACCCATCGTATTTAATGCAGTGTTTTTATTGGGACTTATATAGATTCTTTGAATTCCTTGAACTAAAACCAAAAGTTTTTTGGCCAATAACTTCCAGTGGGATAATTTATGGACTTAATTTTTTTATGGTTTTCTATTCTAGATTTATTGACTACATAGCCACAAGTTCTACGAGGGATATCTATAGAAACATAATTTTGTAAATTAATGCTCTTAGTGACAAAAGAAAAAAGTTCTGTACGGAGTTAAAAAAGAAAAAGTTCCAGTTAAGAAAAATGTTTACTTTTTTACCCTTATATGGACGAAGTAATCAAATAATTTCATCAGTCAGTATAAAAGTAAATATTTTAGTTGAATTTTAGTCTAATATTATTTTCAATCCATTAAAACATATTTTTAATTTTTTAATGAAAGTTCATTGCCTCTGAAACTGGTACTGCAATTCAAAGCGATAAAGAAAGACTAAGTTAACTTAGTTTTTAAATAAATAATGCATGTTCCAAGTAGCACTCAAAAATTGACTGAAATTAAATGGTGAAATTTTCAATTTCGTTTTTTTACAATATATTTTTTTAAGTGGAGTTTTCTAAAAAAATGTAATATTATTGTCCAGAAATATAATCAAAATAATTGACCACTACTTGTTAAATTACTTTTCATCAAAGTTGATTTGAACAAACTGTTTTTAAAATATCGGTGTCAAACTTCAAAATAAACTATTTTCAAACGAGAGTGTGAACGATTGTCACACAAAATGGACATGAAATTGTGACTATTCATTTTACAATCATTGCCACACGGATTTTATGTCATTTTAGGACACACAATGTGAACTATTTTTCAATTAATATGAAAATGAACAATTGTTGCCACCCATTAAATGACCATGTTGTCACACAGTCTGAATCAGCCATAACAGAAGATAAAATACCATATTTCACATAATTTTTTTCATATAAAAATTTATGAAAAATATACAAGACTTTTTTTCACATAAAATTAAAAAAAAAAACATAAAATTTAAAAAAAGTATATTCGCTTATATGAGAAAGTTAGTAAAAAATACTTTCTTAAAAAATTTTTTATATTGAAAAGTCAGAAAAAATTGTTTTTTTGTTTCAAAACATCTTAAATGGAGTTTGACAAAGTCATGATTTCGATCGGTGCTTTCTTTAAGCATCAAGTCAATCTCTGATGAAGTCGGAATGAAACTATTCGAAAACAACGATTCATAAGCGATTCGTTAACGAATCACCCCTCGCTACAATGTTTATTGGGAAGTTTGTAAAATATTTCAATTATGTATATAAGAGTGCCCCAAAAAAGTTGAAGTTGTTTTTTGATGACGATTACAAAAGCTGCGTTCGATAGCCCGAGAAGGTATTGCCTATACGCCACAATGTCTGATGACGTTGAGCAACACACGCAGCTCCATCAAGGTAGGAAATGACCTCTACGAAACCTTCTATACCGAAAGAGGTTTCAGGCAAGGCGATCCGCTGTCTTGCGATCTCTTCAACATCATCATGTAGGGGATTGTACGAAAGGCCGATGTGCATTGTAATGGCACCATTTTCTATAAAGGTGTCCAGCTCCTTGCGTACGCCGATGATATTGATATTGTCGTCAGAACCAAGAGAGATGTTACCGAAAAAATCAGTCAAAGTGGTTTTGACGATAAGTGAGGGTAAAACAAAGTATATGCTGTCTACAAGCAAGGGACCACGGCGTCTTGACTCCCAAGTTTCATCCGGCAGCTATAACTTTGAAGTAGTAAGGAGTTCGTATACCTTGGCACCGCCATTAATAACAACAACGAAATCAGCCTGGATATAAAGCGAAGAACAATAATTGCTAATAGGTGCTATTACGGGCTCAGTAAGCAACTAAGTTCCAGAGCCCTCTCTCGATCGACAACACTAACACTCTACAAGACGCTCGTTCTACCTGTGCTTCTATGGCGCTGAGGCATGGGCATTATCGCAAACTGACGCAGCTGTTCTGGGTGTGTTCTAGAGAAAAGTTCTTCGCAATATCTCCGGTCCTGTTCTAGTCGGCGATGGAGTGAATCACGAGCTGTATGAGCTCTACGAAGACATTGACGTAGTTCGGCGTATAACTGTGCAGCGACTACGCTGGCTGGGTCATGTCCATCGTATGGACGAGGAAGCTTCAGCAAAAAAGGTGCTCGAAGCGAGGGTCGCTGGTCAACGACGACGAGGGAGACCATGCCTCCGATGGAAAGACCAGGCTGAGGAACCCCTAACCGCACTTGGTGTATCCGATTGGAGAAGGCGCGCGCAAAACAGAGGCGCCTGGCGAGAGCTGATGAGGTCGTCCGAAACCCGGACGCGGATTGTTACGGCCACCTAAGTAAGTAAGTAAGTTTGTCCGTACTGTATGTGCAAAGTTGGACCGTCAACAAAATCGTTACAGTAGCCACAGGGCGTGATTTTTTTTTTACTATTTTTTGTAAGTAAAAAATGTTGTTATTTTTGCTCCAAATGAAGTAATTTTGTCTTATTTTTTACGTTTTTCAATGTACAAATGAATGCAAAATAAAAACACGCGTATGTGACAAAAAAAAAGTGTCCGAAAAAAAAGAAATCGACTTAAAATATTTTTAATTTTTGCACAATAATATTTATTATTTTGTATAACTATATTTTCTGTAAAAATAATGAATAAAAAAATAATAAAAACAATAAAAAATAGTAAACCATGTTCAAAATTTTTCACAAAAAAAAAAAATCACTTTTTTACCGTCCCAAATTTTATTCCGACCAGCAACCTTAATTTTTTTTACAAAAAATTTTGTATATATTGATAAAAAGGAAACTTCATCTCCAAATAACTTTTTTAAATGCCCCGGGGGGGTGTTTATCCAATAAAACTTTCAAATTTTTTTCTCAAAAAAAAAGCCAATTTTTTTCAAAAAGCCAAAGCCAAAAGACGAAAAATAAGAACGGTGCCAAATCTGGGTAGGTTTTTGTTGAAGACATATATATGAAGCTTCAATGACTAGAATATTTTTTATTAATATCAATTAGGGCCGGAGATATGAATTTTGTACTAAAAATTGAAAAAATGCTTCTTTTCGGCTGTTCCGAAATTTTACGCGCAAAACTGAGTGTAAATTTGGGCCAAAATACTTTATTTTCCATAAATTGAAATGTTTATCTAAAACCTTAGAAAAACATTTTGACCAAAAATTATTTTGGGTTAACCCCTTATAAAGGGGTTAGAAAATTGCTCTGACGATATCGTTACACTAGCCACAGCGCGTGGACAAATACTAACTAGCCACACGGAGGGTTCAAATTATGTATATTAATTATGTATATAAAGCATGTATGTATATTCTAGAAACTTTGAAAAGTTACACGCATATGGGCAAATCTCAGCATGTCGGACGTTTCATTCGAACGCTTCTTTTAAAAATTTTTCATACGATGCAGAGATATATTTGGAATAGGTGTATATTATATTATAAAAAAAAAAAATTAAAACAATTTTTATTCAACTTAATTTTAAAGCAAAATATTAATTTTAAACAAACGTTCGGACGTTTCACAAAACGGAAGTCATTTTGAGACTAATTTCATACGCCGTCATGGGCATTAAGGGCTATTAAGGGCAACGTGAGGTAACAATAAATTATTAAATTTGTTCGGACGTTTCGTGTCGGACGTTTCAGATTTTTTCCATTTGGATGTATTGGGTAATTAAATAACTAAGTAAATAAGTAACTAAGTAATTGAGTAATTAAGAAAAAAATTTAATATGTTGTTCTTTCCTTGCCTCAATCATCTTTAGATTTAATTTTTAATAAAACAAAAACATCTACGAAACACTTACTAAACATTTACTAAATAGTAAAACTACATTTGTGAAACACTGAAGGCGATTTGATCACCATAGTAAATGAATTAATATATAAATGCTTCAATAAATAAAATTGAAATGTTTCTTCAAGATAATATTCTAAAATTATAAGTTTTTAATAGCTTTTTATTTTTCATCTTAAAAAATAAAAAAAAAATCCATAAAAATCCGCATTATCTTTAGTTCGACAGCAAAGATTTAAAATATTTTGATGCAAATTGCAGATACTTTTTAAAGTACTCTTGTTTGAGACCGTTTTTTTAAAACAATTATTTTTCCAAAAAAACATGATTTTTGGAGGTTTTTTAAAAATGGTTTCTTTATTGTTTAATAGAAATATTTTGGAAATCGTCATAATCGTCATTTTTAGTCGGTTGCAATGGCAACTTTTTTGTTGAGTTACTCTTATAAATATATTAATTTTTTTTATGTTATGAAGTGAACAACGATTACTTTTTTCAAATTTAAATTGTCTCATTATAACAATTGAAAAATTATCGTCATGATATTTGTGCAAGCTTTGAGCTGAAAATTGATTATACGTAGAAATATTTGGAGCCGAAAATAAGCTTCAAATAGTAAGTCGTTTGTTTTCACGATAAAGTAGAATTTTACGTGTGTATGTTTGTGTTTAATTAGGGCAAAATAAATCGATATATTACAGGCAACACATCATAGCGAACAATACAAAAAAAAAAAAAAAAAAATAACAGGAAGCGCAAAATACTAGATAAAGCAGAATTACGATTTTTTTCCCCCCATAATTTTGGTAACGTGAACAATTTTCTGATATTTCTTTTGAGTTATTTAGTCAACATTATGATCAAAAACTGTTTTCATGAAATATTATTTTCACACAAAAGAGAAAATAAAGTTATTGAAAATCTATGCAGGGTGTCCCGCAATTGAGTGCAACTGTTTACGGAGCTCAAAGGTTATTTCGAGCTGAGCAAAAACTCGTATCGGAGGTGGGGGTCTATTTTCACTCCCTTAGGAACTACACTGTTAATTAATATTTCACGACTTTGATTCACGTTATTGTTTCTAGCAGAAAAACTAACATACATAAAACTTATTTTGAAAACTCATTTTAAAGACCATGCAATCACCTTTCCAACGGTATATTAACAAACCCCACCAACTTAACAGTTACCGATCGTGTGATCGTGTGAAGATGAAATCAATCGGCTCAAACTACCAAATTTCAACTTTGAGTGCAAATTTCTCAGAATTTTGCGTAAAAATTAATTTTTTTTTAATCTATTTTGTAACTTATTCAATTTTCTTTTCAATGATACCAAAAACATAAACATATCTTTAAAAATAAAAAAGTTGACTGTACTAAAAAAATTATACTTATTTGAAAATAATGATAAATAATGACATTACAATTAGATATGCAGTAGATAATATCATTATTTTCTAATATGTATAATTTTTTTAGTACAGTCAACTTTTTTATTTTTTAAGATATGTTTCTGATTTTGGTGCCATTGAAAAGAAAATTGAATAAATTACAAAACTGATCTAAAAAAAATGTAATTTATTTAATTTCATTTATAAAAATTTAAATTTGGTAGTTTCAATCGATTGATTTCATCTTCACACAAGCACAGCTCGGTAACGGTTAAGTTGGTGGAGTTTGTTGATATACCGTTGGAAAGGTGATTTCATTGCTTTTAAAAAGAGCTATCAATATAAGTTAATATGTAAGTTAGTTTTTCTGCTAGAAACAATAGCGTAAACCGAAGTCGTGAATTATTAATTAACCCTGCAGCTCCTAAGAATGTGAAAATTGACCCCCCCTCCCCCCTACCATACGATTTTTTGCTCAGCTCGACATAACCTTTCAGCTCCGAAAATAGTTGCACTCAATTTCGGGACACCCTGTATATATATATATATATATATATAAAATTTGACACGCCAACTTGTACTACCCCCAAATAAAAAAAAAAACAAAACGATATGGCCAATTTCAGCCCTTGAAAGGACTTTAATCGAGCTTCTTATGATCAATTGTGTTGTGCGAGTTGTGAAATGTTTGAACACAAATGATCGAGAACTGGACCTACACGTTTTATGCCGACACCGAACGGCTTATGTTCTCAAGAAGCTTTTCATGGCAGTTTTTACTCTCTCAAGTTTGCCATTGTCTGCAAGCAGGTGACGGCCGAACAGAAAAATGAATTCACTTGATAAAACTTTCTGTGTCAGGTGGGATCCGAACCAGGGTTCTCTCCCGTAGGGGCCCGTATGGGCACACTCTACCCACTGCGCCACATTTTTATTCCTCCACAAATCAATAGAACTTCTATAGACCAGACGATTCTCATCGTTAAAGACTAACATTTGGTACTCTTACTCTCGACAGCTTTGCAAAAAATGTGCATGGTAGCAATATATCCGTGCCCACTCTGCAGAAACAATTTTATTTATTTATTAATATATTATAGTTAATTACAATTAAGAAATTATAACTAAGTAAGCCTAGCTGCCAGGGCCATATGAATTTTGCCATGCCCACTTTTACGCCCACAAATCTGTAAAAAGGATATATATCAGAATTTTTTTTACAGTAAAAGAATAAAATTTGGTAGATTAGTTCATATGGTTACTGCCAGAACCCTTAAAAAAATTGGATAAAGATAGATAAAGTGTCGCACTTTATTTACGCTGACTTTTCAGAAATCATTGTAGTTTCTGAGCTGTACATGTTTTGATAATAAATCTTGGTATGTAGGTGCAATGGTACCAAGTGGCGGTCACCACATAATAGTACGTTCAAATAGTTCATAGGATGACACATAGATGGCGTTACTAGATTTTTTCCATATGATTTTTATTTAGTACCAACCTTCAAACGATACGTATAAAAATTTGACAATAATCTGACAATTGATTCGTGAGTTATAGCATTTTGTGTGCAACTATTGTTATTGAAAAAAAGAAATGAAAAAAAGTGATTTTCGAGTTTTGGTAAAGCATTGCTTTTTGATGAAAAAAATACAGTGGGAACCAAACAATGGCTTGATAAACATTATCCGGTCTCTGCTCCATCGAGACAAATGGTAGAAAAGTGGATTGTTGAATTTAAACGTGGTCGTATCAGCACAACTGGTGCAGAGCGCAGTGGACGCCCAAATCAGACTGTTATTCCACAAAGCATAAAAAAAAATCCACAAATTGGTTATGAACGATCGCAAATTGAAGGTGCACAAGCTAGCTAACATTGTAAAGATATCAGATGGTAGTGTTTTTACCATTTCACACGAACATTTGGGTATGCGAAAGCTCTGTGCAAAGTAGGTGATGAGTCTGTGCAAAGTGGTCGACCAAAAACAACAACGAACTGATGCTTCATAGGAGTGTTTGGCGCTGTTAAGCCACAATAAAATCGAATTCTATCGTCGATATGTGACGATGGATGAAGCATGGCTTCACTATTACACACCAGAAACCAAAAGACAGTCAGCTGAGTGGACAGCAGTCGATGAACCGAATCCAAAGCGAGCAAAGACCCAACAGTCGGCTTGTAAGGTGTTGGCATCTGTATTTTGGGATGCGAAAGAAATAATATTCATCGACTATCTCCAAAAAGGAACCACCATCAACAGCGACTATTACTGTGCACTTTTGAATCGATTGAAGGCTGAAATCGCCAAGAAACGGCCACATTTGCAAAAGAAAAAAGTGTTGTTTCACCAAGACAATGCACCGTGTCACAAATCGATGAAAACGATGGCAAAATTGAATGAATTGGTCTTCGAATAGCTTACCCACCCACCGTATTCTCCAGAATTGGCCCCCAGCGACTTTTTCCTGTTTTCAGATCTCAAGAAAATGCTTGCTGGAAAAAATTCAAGTCCAATGATGAAGTAATCGCTGAAACTGAGGCCTTTTTTGTCGAGAATGAAAAATCATACTATAAAAGTGGTATCGAAAAGTTGGAAAATCGCTATACTCGTTGTATCGCTCTCGAAAGTCAACTATGTTGAATAATATAATCGAGTTTTATCAAAATTTTCTTTTTTTCTTACTTATCCTACGGACTTATTGAATGACCTCTTATATAAATGTTGCCATGCCTACTTTTTCTGCTCATTTATCTATCTGTAAAAAATGTATGTATGTTTACTAAGAGGTTCCTCACAAAAAAAAAGGTGTTCGGGTCGGTTCCTCAAAATAACGCTTTATGTTATAATGATTCCCCAAATATTTCGACAGTAGCGATAGCCATCCGTGAGCTGGAATAGTTTGAAATAAAAAAAAAAAAAAAAACAAAATCGAAAAGGCCATTTTAGCCCTTGAAAAGACTTTGACCGATCTTTTTACGATCAATTGTGTTGTGCGTGTTGTGAAATGTTTGAACACAAATGACCGAAAACTGGGCCTACCAGCTGTATGCCGACTCCGAACGGCTTATGTTCTCAAGAAGCTTTTCATGGCAGTTTGTACTCTCTGAGGTGTGCCATTGTCTGCATTGAGATGAGGGCCGAACAAAAAAATTAATTCAGATACAGATGGAATTCGAACCTGGGTTCTATGGCATACAAGTCACGCATCTCAACCAGTATGCCACGGAATGGTTTGAACTATGCTCTAAAAATCAAGTTTTTTGTCAAAATATTTACTGGTGTGGTACTTAAAAATAAAAGACTGTCAGAAAAAATGCTGATGAAAAAGTTCTTCCAATCTGCACCAATAGATTTTTAATTTTTACAGTCGGACCAGAGGTAATGCGGATTTTTATTAATTTTTTACCTTTTTTTTATATAATTTTCACTAAAATTCAAATTAAAAATTTTTTTTTTTGTCTTGCCATGCAACTTTTAAATAAATGTCTTGTCAAATAAATTATATATTGATGATAAAATAAAGTGTAAAGTGAAGAATTAAATTGAATGAAATTAAAAAAATATGTACACATTTTTTACATTTTACAATTTATTTTACTAAAAGTAGTATGGGAAAAAATGCATTTGAATTTTAGTGAAAATTATATGAAAAAAGTTAAAACAATCCATACACAATCCGCATTATCTTTGGTTCAGCGGAAAAAAATTTAAGATTTTTTGATGCAAAAGAACTCTTATTTCTGAGCGTTTTTTTTTTTTTTAATTTTTTTTTTTTCAGCCAATATTTTTAGTCGAAATATTTGGGTATCATCATAACATAAGCCAGGGATTATTTTGAAGATAACGGACTGAACAACTTTTTTTTTCTAAGGAGCGTGAAGTGACTTTATGTGTATACGTATGTGGGTATATGTGTATATCACGTAAAGACTCCAAAACCGCTAAGGCAATTTTTATACCAAAGCCTTGAGAGTGTTCCTGTGAAGTCTGGTGCCGATCGTCAAATCACCTTAAATACAGCTCAAATTTTCGATATCGAACTGTTTTGAAATTATAGGTCGCACAGCCTCGGAATTCAGTACTCGACCTCAATTTACACATGCCGTTCCACTGGTAACATTTTATGGGCGTTGGACGAGGGGCGTGGTAGTTTTTAAGCGCCGAAAATTTTCGGTATAGCTTTTGAAATAAGTCACACATCAATGAAACTCGGTACGAACATACTATAAAAGCAGGGCTTCACTAAAGCTACGCCCTTCTTTAGGGGTTAGGCCGGGTATAAGCTAGTATGGTATAAAAATACTATGAAATAGAAAATCGGATAAATTTGGAACTAACGAAAAGATAATAGATAAAAAGATATTCACGAATATTTTCGTTGTGATAAAAAAAGTATCACAAAGTTTTATGAGACAAACATTTTCTAAAATATGTCACTTGTGCTGCAAGAGGATATTTTTGAACACCTTTACTATAAGAGAAATTTTTGTAACTTCTTTCGAAATGAAAATTTTTCATAAAAAAATTCCAATAACTCACTTTCAGAGATTTTGAGTCACTCAAGTCACAGTGTTCTGAAAATAAACACTTCTAAAGAAGCGAAACTCTGGAAACAACCACTTTGAAACTTTCAGAGCTTATAAATAAAACCCTAACTCCAACAATAGACTTTGTTCTATGACAAACATCTTATCAAACAATTTAAATCTACGTTTTTGTAGTAGATGGATGAATTATATGAAGTCAGCAACGTGAAGCTCGTCAACGTGAAGGTCATTCAGCATTTCTAAAACCGTTAACTCATTCTTGTTTCAAGCACGCTCACAGGCAGTTGGGTCATTAGTTGTGCCTGTTGAGGTAAATACTTTAAAGACCCTTGGGTCAAGGTCGTCTAATGTGCCTCACCACAATAATAGAGCAAATGGTGCATAGGACGAATATGTTTTAAATTTTTTTTAGCCACAGTTATAAAAAAGATAAACAACAAAACAAAGCATTTATAACGCTTGCATTGATAAGCGCGATTGTATTCTATCTCAATACGACCCTTTAAAGATTAAACTGCTATGTTATGCTACGCCAATTTTACCATGTTAGGACCACGAGTAGCAACAGTTGCAGAAAAAAAAAGACAAACTCTCCCCACCTCATATAAAAGCCTTTAATATAGCTAGCAAGCAACTTGTCTTCTAGCATCTTCCCCTTCAATTGTTTCATACAGTTTGATAGACATACAAAATAAATATCAAACATTGTGTTGGAGAGAATTTGAAGCAGAAGACGAGAAATAAGAAGAAATAGAAGCCGAAGAAGAACCAACTTCCAAATCCAAGTTATAAGCAATCATAGCAGATGGAAGGCCATGGTACTAGAGACAGTTTATTTCATGCTATGAACCATTCATGCACAAGTGTATGGCGCAATTTTTATACAGGGTGTCAAATTGTAGACATCCGTTTAACTCTTTAAATATCTAAGGGTTTTTTATATTTATGCTTATAATTGAACCCGCCTGCTTGCTCGCAAAATGGCAACGAAAGAAAAATTTTCAAATCTAGAAAATTTTAATTTACAGGCCGGTTACACATGCCAGTGACAGTGAAAGTGCGAAAGAATACGTGTACTGTTCGAATGATTCGAAGAATTTCGAACTTTCATGCTTTCATACAAGAGGTGCTACACAGGCAAGTGAAAGTTCATTAAAAAAATTTCATCGTATGCGAAGGTTCTCGCTGCTATTGAATCAATTTAATTTAATTATTTGTTTTGAGTTAATTTTCTTTCCATTGTAATTTTTTTTGTATATTTATTGTATATAAAATTGTATATTTTTCATTTTTATTCACTTTTATTTGCAACTTTTCACATTTGTTCCATTTGCTTTTTAATTGTAAACAAGCTATCAGTGTTGCTTCCTGTACGAAATCGAGGGAAAATCCGAAATGAATCCACCAAAAGTAATTAAAAACAACACTGATATCCCCTTTTTTGACATACTCTAGCCGCTGCTGTCAAAATCCACTGGCTCTGAAATTTCGTTGCTAGTAGCGATGAAAGTGCCGTGAAAGTGAATCCAGTGTGAGTGTATTTGTAAAAAAGTGTGAATGTATTGAGTTTTTCGAACTACAGGGCCAGCATACTGGCCTGTGTAGCATGTCTTTTAGTCGTCGAACAAACTGTTTCATCAAAAGTGATTTTTCACACGCTTATTGAACAAACGCCAACGAAAAACAATAACATAGAATACTCAATTGTTGATCGACAATATTTTTAAAGCGGAATTATTTGAACATGGAAAAATAAATTGAGCAAGTATGCTCAATACAGCAATAAGTTTTGCATCGCTTGAAGCGCATATATTCAAAATTGGCCAAGTTCAAAAAAATAAAAACCAAAGATGAAAATACTAGCTTATACCAGGTGCGCGTTGCTACACCCGGTAACTATATTGGAATAAAATAAATATACAGGGTGTCCTGCAATTGAGTGCAACTATTTACGGAGCTGAAAGGTTTTATCGAGCTGAGCAAAAAATCGTATGAGAGGGGGAGGGGAGGTCTATTTTCATATTCTTAGGAGCTACAGTGTTAATTAATATATCACGACTTTGGTTTACGTTATTGTTTCTAGCAGAAAAACTAACTTACATAAAACTTACTTTGATAACTCATTTTAAAGGCAATAAAATAACCTTTCTAACGGTATGCAAACAAACCTCACCAACTTAACCGTTACCGAGTTGTGCTCGTGTGAAGATGAAATTAATCGATTGAAACTATCAAATTTCAATTTTGAGTGCAAATTTCTCAGAATTTCGCGTAATAAATGAATTTTTTTTTAAGATCAAATTTGTAATTTATTCAATTTTCTTTGCAATGACACCAAAAATATACACATATCTTAAAAAATAAAAAAGTTGGCTGTACTAAACAAATTATACTTATTAGAATACAATGATATTATCTTGTGCATAACGAATTGTAATGTCATTATTTATCATTATTTTGTAATAAGTATAACTTTTTCAGTACAGCCAACTTTTTTAATTAACCCTGTAGCTCCTGAGAATGTGAAAATAGACCCGCCCTCCCGTACGACTTTTCTCTCAGCTCCTTTCACCTCCGTAAATAGTTGCACTCAATTGCGGGACACCAAAATAAATCGCCAAAAAAACAAAAAAAGTGGACAATTGCTCAAAAAGAAAAATAAACAATCCCAAGTATTTCCCTTGTACAAAATGTTCTTATAGATTTTTAGGTATAATTCATTGAATTGAAATGGAAAGTTAATCAAGGGAAGGAGAAAAAAAGTTGGACGATTTTTCATTCTTCAAAGTTTTGGGCGAGCGTTCATTATGAACAATTGCCCGAAAATCGCCCAAGAGTTTCAGCCGATTTTTTTTGGGCAATTGTTCGTTCCCGGCATTTTAGGTGATTATTCGCACAGCCGTCGTGTACTGGTTAAGGTGCGTGTCTTGTATGCGACAGAATGCAGGTTCAATTATGCGATTCATCCGACACTGAATGTTTTGTCAATTGAATTAATTTGTCTGTTCGGCCGTCACCTCTCTGCAGACAATGGCAAACCTCAGAGAGTATTAAGCCGTTCGGAGTCGGCATAAAGCTTGTAGGTCCAGTTATCGATCATTTGTGTTCAACAGTTTTACAACACAATTGATTATCAAAAGCTTGGTCAATGTCCTTTTTTTTTTTTTTTTGTTCGCACAACCGTTAAGAATGACATTTATGTTTAGTACCTAAATATTTCTACAACAAAGTTCTTTACAGAACCAACCACCGGCAGACTAGACAGTTGTGCTTCTCGTTGCCCATCGGGAAAAAAGCACTCCGAAAGGCCTGAAAGTGCGGAAAGCACTCACTCCACGTATGACAACCCATTGCAATTTTAACATTACATGTCATTGAAAAAAAGCACTTAAGTGTAGCTTACTTTGAATTGCTTAAGAAGGTCTACCTTGGAAAGCTTTAAGTCAGCAGTTCGTTGCATTCTTTTCGGTTTTGCCTACCTCAAAAAGCTGCAGACAGGAAGAGAGATATTTTTGGTTTCGTCCAAAGTAAGGGTTCAAATTTGCAACCATTGATAGCGCTTCAAAAGGCCTCCCTTGGAAAGCTTTGGGTCAGCAGTTCGTTTTTTTGTTTGTTTAAATTTATCAGTGGAAATCTACATTTTCCTTAAAGAATAACTGCAGCAATGGTTTCTGTTTTCAAAACAATTCATCGTCTCGAAAGTTAGCCTCGAGCTCGTCCAAAGTGGTTGGTTTGTTACCGTAGCCCAAGGACTTGACGTAGCCCGATAGAAAATAATCAAAAGATGTTAAGACGCATGATCGCGGCGGTCAATTTATGGACGCTCGCCAGGAGATGACTCAGTCGTCATGCTTGTATAGCATGAAGCGCCATCTTGTTGGAACCACAGCACTGATATATCTATGTAGGTCCAAATCGAACTGTAAAATAAGCCGCCTGGTTGACTCTCTGGCGATGTCAAATTCAGGTGATCTCAATGGAATCGACATTTCTGAGCCCCATTCGACACTGGCCGCTACGGCGGCTATTTTTGTTTTCATTTTGCACCAATCTCTGTCCGGTTGGTGGCTTAAGGTCGAACAGAGTGTTGTACTCACGCTCAAACTTTTCCAAAGTGTGCGAATTCCTGCATACTACTTCGGTTGACACCAGCTGCTAGCAGAATTCCTATGAAAGCATTTAACTCCACCTCTGTGAGTATCATACAGGTTTTCTGCTTTTATTTAGATTCTTTGCGTTTCTTTTAAAATTATTAAAACTATATTCGGTATAAAAAAATGATTAAACACTTCAATTGGAACAGAATCATTATGGATTGGGCCTTATTTAAAACGCATTATATTATGGGTTCTAATCCTTCCCATTTGCGGTGGCACCATGCTCCATTGTGTGCCGTCTTTTTCACAAAAAAAAAAAAGACGACGAGCTGACTTCTAGCAGCAGCAGCTCGTCCTTATCTTCTCAATTAAAAAAAACGTTCTGTGTCAGGTGGGAATTGAAACAGGGTCCTCTGGCGTATTGGCCACGCACTCTTCCCACTGCGCCACAACCGCAACACATAAACATACATATGAAAAAATTTGTGTGAAATAGGAACGAATTTTTTTTTATGAAATTGTAATATTTTGAAAAGTAATGGGCAAATATCAGATAGTCTGACACCCATCTGAAATGTATAACAAATCCGATATATGGCAACACTTTTGGTAACCAACTAGCATAAGACAAACAAAGAAACAAAAAGTAAAAAGGGGAATTCAAAAATATATTCCTACAAAATGCATAGGGTCTGACTGGACCCCAGCGTTGCGAATATGACTAGAATTTTAATTTTTAAAAAACAGGGCCTGCCCTGTATTTTTGAAAAATATTGTTTTATTAAGTTGTTTGGAAAATGTTTCACTAGGAATTCATGAAATATGAAATCGATACGAGAAGGAGAAGTATTAAAAAATTTTAAATAAAACCTAAAAGAGTCTGTTATGCCATGTGAAAGGGAGTTTAAATGCAATTCTTAATTTAGATAACTTTTACAACAAAAACAAATTTTACGTAATTTTTTGAGGAAACGTTGAATAGTTTGGAACTTTTTAGAAAAAAATATTAAAAATACAAATGTATAGTAATTGGTATTGTTACAATATTTTTTGACAAGTACTTTTATTGAGCTTTATAACAAAAGAAAAATTAGTGAAATATATTGAAAACAAACGGAGATATTTACATCGAAAGTCATATTTTTAAATTTCCGATGGTTTTTCTCATTCCTTCGGGCAAACAAGTTAGAAGCACAAAGTTGTATGGAAACCCTGTTAAATATAAACTCTTCCTATCAAATATTTACACACACGGAAATTTGGAGAAAAAACAAATTTTTGATACCCTATTGTGGTCTTCATCTCTAAAAAATAAATTTTTTTTGAAAAATAAATGCATGTTTTAATAAAGAAAATTTTAATATAAAATATTAAAAATTTAAAAAAACAAAAAAAAAGATATAAATGGCAATTAAACAATTTCGAGAATGCGCTCCTAAACTAAATCGACTAAATACTTTTAAAAATTACAACAACAAAATTACAATGAAATTTAATTCAACAAAATGGATGCCATCATGTGTGGCTCTGAAATACGGTTCGATTAATACCAAATTTGTATATATTTCTATAGAAAATAGTGAAATTTTCGCTGATTTGAAGCCGTAAACTATCGATTGAGCACGTATAAAAAATACGTCGACCTTAGATTTTTATCCTCTATCACATATCCAAAAATTATTCAAATCGGTGAGTGACACCTGGGGACCTTTCCTTGTTAGTTAAGCTTAAGATTATTTCCTAAAACCAATATATACATAGTATCTACTTTATAAGCTCACCCTGTATTATTCTTTAACACTGAATGCTGTAATTTTGTAGAGTGCTTGTTTGCAACATTCATCCAACCAGTGGCAGCGGTAAATTAATTTTTATAATGCGCATTTTTCACGCTCTTCTCGTATTATAAGTTCACCCTGTAAAATACTACAGCTCTGGATGCTGTAATTTTATTGAGTGTTTGTACAAAACTTTCTACCAGTGCCAGCGGTGAATTAATTGCTAAGAGGCGACGCTCATTTTGTATTCAAACATAAGTTCATTCTGAATAATCATTATTTGGCCAAAAAATTGCCAAGAAATTCAAGTATGAATAATATTTGAAAATATATAAGAGACTGACTCAGTCGCACATGCTTCATAGCTGTAAGGAGTATTTAAAAGTCTCTGAGTCATTGTTTTTAACACGATTGCGCTTATAATTTTTCCACCTTGAGATATAAAATTT
Source organism: Coremacera marginata (assembly GCA_914767935.1). Lineage (NCBI taxonomy): Eukaryota > Metazoa > Arthropoda > Insecta > Diptera > Sciomyzidae > Coremacera > Coremacera marginata. The sequence goes on from OU612043.1 coordinate 18,563,044, forward strand.
TTTTTTATAAAACTAAGTCTTGTAGCAGAGTTAAAATCTCTCTTCTATAGAATTTATTGCATAAATAATTCTATGACTAACTTCATTATTGACAATTTATTAAGTTCTGTGAGCATTTGAATAAACATTGTTTGAAAAATAGTAGCTATAATAAGCATTGGAAATGCAGTTTTGATTGACTATGAAATTGAACACATATTAGAAAAACTATCAAAAAAAAAAAAAAAAAGAGGAGAAATAGCATTTTAAGCAAATTTTGTATAAATATGCCCAGTTTTGTTTAGCTCACAGCTTTTAGCTCTACGCCACTGTTTTGTTGAAATGTCGAAATCTGCTTATTCGTTAGAGTTCGCCTCTTTGTTGTCTGTGCTTTTCTTTTTTGTTGCTTTTTCTGTGTCTTCACCCACACCTCCTACCGCACTGCTGTTGCTGTTATTGTTGAAATTGTTGTTGTTTTCATGTTTGGCCTGATTGCCAGGTCGGTGGCTGTTATGCGTAGCTTTCAGCTACAGTTTGCCGAGGTAGGATTCCGCATTCATTGTGCACTCTATCTACCATTCAGTCCTATATTTTCATCGATTTCATCTATAGCAGCTACGTTACCAACTTAAACAACCTAAACTGGCAAAGTACCTACGAGCTCACTAGCTGGCTGACTGGTTGGCAGGTAGGTAGGCAGGCAAATAGGCAGACAGACAGACAGACAGACTGCTACTTCGTCTATTTTGCTTGCTGTTATTTGCCGTGTGTGCCATTGTCAGTCAGTTAGTCAGAGCCAACAACAAATATCCGAACCGACTGACGTTGGTTGTGGCTCTGACGACCGAAATACTATAGAACACTATAAGCACAAAAAAGCCTTGCCTGCAATATATATATAGAGGTATATAGAAAAAGTGTTGCATAGCGTTCAAATTTTCTGTCACCATTAAAAAAATAACTGGGGGAAACTATTTTTTCAAAAACAAACTTTCACGCCGTCTATGGTTAAATAGCAAGCAGAGTTATAGCAAACGTTATTGTGGTGAAATTTTTTTTTGGTGCAACTTATTTGCAAAATGTTATCCTGATCAGATCTTAGCATATGATTGATCGATTTTTAAAATTGTTTTATTGAGCACTTCTCCGCTTCTAAGTTTAGTTCGTGACAAGGTCAGAATTTTAATTATTTCATTAAAACGGCAAAAAACACCCAAAAAAAAAAAGAACAGTTTAAGATATTTTTCAAACTATTAATGACAAAATTTCTTGATAGGTCTGTGAATACAACAACTGAACTTCTTGATATATGGCTCTTGCTTTGTATTTGTAACTTGCTTATTTAAAATCCATATTGAATATTACTCAGACGTAAATTGGCATTTAGTGTAATCAATATAACCAATAATAGCATAGTGCAAGCATTTTTTTAGGTTTTGAAATTTTCAACTACAATCCCTTGAGTGAAGTTTGTAATTTTGGATAGCTGATAACACTGCTTTACAAAAATTATCTATTGTTTTGTCCTATGAACAAAATATGACGAAAAAAAAGAAAATGGCCATTTTAACCCTTGACAGACTTTGACCAAGCTTCTTATGATAAATTGTGTTGTGAAATGTTTGAAGACAAATGATCGAGAACTGGACCTACCATCTTTATGCCGACTCCGAACGGCTTATGTTCTCAATAAGCTTTTCATGGCAGTTTTTACTCTCTGAGCTTTGCCATTGTCTACAGAGAGGTGACGGCCGAACTATAACTCACGAAACAATTGTCAGATTGTTGTCAAATTTTTATAAGTATCGTTTGAAGGTTGGTACTAAATAAAAATCGTATGGAAAAAAAATCTAGTAACGCCATCTATGTGTCATCCTATAAACTTTTTGAACGTACTGTTAAATTATTTGAATAAAAAATTTTTATGTTTTATATCACTGGTATTTGCCAAAATTAATCTGCAAATAAAAAAATTGCAATAATTATATGAAACTTTTTGTATTGATATTAGAAACATCTGGTTTGTATTTTGCACACAGCTGTACCTGCCCTACACAAATATATATAGAAATTGCTTAAGTGAAGTGAAGATAATAAATTCAAATTTTTTTTATGAGTGCGGTAGGCATCTCACACATTGGTTTCTGTGTTCTGGGTTTCATTAGTTAAGATTTTTTATGAATTTTTTTTAAATAAATAAATTTTTAACTTAACAAAGATGGAAAGCATAACGTCAATAGTAGGTTTAAATAATTTTTCAACGAAAAACTTAACCTAAAAAGAGGAAAAACTCGAGTGAAAAATTCGTTTGAGGACGTAAATCTTAACCTAAGTTATGAAAAATAAAATTTTTTCAAATACATGACTAAAAACAATTATAAACAGCATATCTCAGGGTACAAATATACAGCAAGAGCGGAAATATTTCTGTACAAAGGAAGTCAAAAAACTGTTTACTACGAGTATAACTTAAATTAATTAATAAAAGCTTATGAAAATCTTTCAATATATTTTTTAAACTTGTAAATGTAAAAAAAAAATAAATTTGATGTATGAACAGGTTTCTGTGCTTGTATAGTATAGTAAGCGTGATCTCTGAACTTACATAAATATTTTTTTTTCTGATAAAGATAACGTTAACCAACACTGTTTGTATTTGTAGAATAAATAATCAGCACAACGCCCTACAGTGTTGATGGAGTCGAAGTTTGCCAGCATTTTCAGCTTACACTGTGAAAATAAAGTGTTGTTGTGGCGGCCGTGGCGTAGTGGGTAGAATACGTGGCCCATACGCCAGAAAGTGTTTTCAATTGATTTCGTTTTTCTGTTCGGGCGTTACCTCTCTGCAGACAATGGCAAACTTCAAAGAGTAAAACTGACATGAAAAGCTTCTTGAGAACATAAGCCGTTCGGAGTCGGCATAAAGTTGGTACGTCCAGTTCTCGATCATTCAAACATTTCACAACACGCACAACACACTTGATCATAAGAAGCTCGGTCAAAGAAGGGAATTCTAAAATATATATTACAACTATTTAGAAATTTGATATAACAACTGGGCTCTGGTGCACGCTACATAGAAATATAATTCCCTTTAAAAAACATTATTAATTAACTAGTTAATTAAACTAGTTCTGTTAATTTTGAAAGTGATATTTTTTTTCTCAGTGCTTAACTATAAAACTGACGCAGCGTATGGAAGCTAGTGGCGGTAGACAGCCTTCTAGGTTCAGTTTTGATACGAGTATCTGCTATGTTATTCTCTATGTATATAAAGAAGATTACGTATACGACCTGTAGTACATACATACACATATACAACAGTGTGCACATAATATACATACATTCGTTTATTGTGGGCAACTACATACAGCAACACACAAACATGTGTATTGTGCGAAGCATGTATTTGTGTTTGATTGTGTATTTTGTTTTTTGTTGCAATATAATGAATAATGAAACACCGTCGCCTTCGTCGTCGTCATCAGTCCCAGTCATTTCACAAAGCAAGCTACACGACTATAGCAAATAGCAGTAAGCAGTAGTAGAAAGTAGAAAAAAAAAAATCATCAAATTAGAGTGCGGCAAAGCAACCCAAGTTAGTACAAAAACCTAAGCTGTGGTGTTATATCGAAGACAACAACCCATTTTTAATTTGATTGCATTAAATTGAAAACCTGTTATTAAAGTGAACATTTTTCAGAAAGGCAACAATAGAACTTTCCAGAATTTCAATGAAGTTAATGCTTGAAGGAAGCTGTATTTATGCTAAAGGTTGTTATTTTAAAGTTTAAAATTTTAACAATTTAAACAGGGTTGCAGTTTGTAAAGCAGCGTTGCATTGAAGTTAAGCGGAAAGAAATCAAACCTATTAGCAGGTGAAGGAGAACTTATTAAATGTTGCTTGAGTAGCAATGTTTGTGCGTGTAAATGTATGGGTAATGGTTATCTTTACGTCACATAATGCAAGACAAGATACCTTGATGAAGTACTGCTGTATTATAAATAGATTTGTATAAATAGTTAAGAATTCAGCTGAATAGCTTCTATTGTTTGAATTTTTTTTCGTAACGAAATCATTATTGAGGCGCAGGTTAAAGATAAGAAAAAATATATAAATATTTAACAAAAAGAATTAAACTCAGGAATAATAAAATAAAAAATTATAAAAAAGTGAATAGAATATTTAAAATCCTCGTACACGTTTCACTTAGATGACTCACAATTTTGCATATCTTTACATATAGCAGCATATGTTTTCATATCAACTTCTGTCATAAAAAAAAAAAAAAAAAATTTACTGTGGAAGACTGCCGACCGAAATGAAAACTATGAAAAAGTTGAAATTATGAAATAATTACTTGTTTTAGAATTTTCAAATGAATTGTGGTAATATTTCAGTTAATTCATAATATTCTAAAAAAAATACATAAAGCTTATGGGAACTAAAGTAAGTAACAAAAAAGTATGATTGGAATTGCTGTAAGTATCGTGTGAGAACCGCATCTGAACGCAACTATCCCTTATCTGTCACCCTTCCCGGGGTACCCATACAAAACTCTCGATTAAAGTTCATATCTCTCCTGAATTGATCCTACAGAGGTAAAATATATGAACAGGTCCTATTATTTTTTGCCCTTTAATATTTCCTCTAAACTCACCTATCCCCCTCTCCCCCCTCTGCTACCCTTTTGTAGGTCCCCATACAAAAAACAACAACTGCTGATTATAGTTTACATTTCTCCTGAAATGACCCCTAGTGGTGTGAAATATAAAAGCAGGTCCTTTTATATCTTGCTTTTGAACATTTTTCCTGAACACACCTACCCCGTATCTGTCGTGCTTTTGGGGGTCCCCATACAAAAAACTGTGGATTATAGTTCACATCTCTCCCGAAATAAACCCTAGAAAAGTGAAATATATGAGCATGTTCCACTATTTTTTCCCTTTCAAAATTTTTTCTGTATACTTATCTCCTACCTACTACCCTTCTGGGGGTCTCCATACAAAAAAACAAAAATTGTTGATAATAGTTCATATCTATCCCGAATTAAGCCCTAGAGGGATGAAACAAATGAGCTGGTCGTATTTTTTTTTTACCTCCAACATTTATTCTCAACACACCTACCCCCTATCTGCCACTTTTCTGGGGGTCCTCATATAAAAAACACGGAAACTGTCGACTATAGTTCACATCTCTCCCTAAATGTCCTCTAGAGGGTTATAATATATGAACAGGTCTTATTATATTACGCCACTCAACATTTCTTTTCTTGCCACCCTTCTGGAGGTCCCCATACAAAAACAGAAAAACACATCTCCCGAAATGACCCAAGAGGCGTAAAATATATTGCCCAAACCCAAAAACAGTCGATTATAGCTCATATCTTTCCGGTATTAACGCCTAGGGGTATGAAATATATGAGCTGGTCCTATTATTTTTGCCCTTCAACATTTCTTATGAACTTACCTACCCGTTATATGGCACTCTTCTGGGGTCCCCATACAAAAAACACAGAAACTGTCAATTCTAGTTCATATCTCTTCCGAATTGACTCCTAGAGGTATCAACTATACAAGCTGGCCCTATTATTTTTTGCCCTTCATCATTTCTTCTGAACATACCTGCCCCCTACCTACCATCCTTCTGGATAGTTTTTGGATATCTGGGGGTCCCAATACAAAAAACACAAATACTTTGCAATGTTTTCTGCTTGTCTTATAGCTGAATTAGAATTGCAGACATAAACAGTGCAAGCATTAACAATGCTAACGTTAACAGTGATGGCATTAACAGAGGTTGCGTTTAACATTACTGTTGTTTGCATTGCTGACAATAACGTTACTGACGCGAATTCATAATTTGTACCTATAACAAAACTTAGTTCAAGAACCTATAATCTAATCAACTTAAACCTAATAATCTACTTAAAAAGAAAAAGAAACGAAATGACCATTTCAGCCCTTGAAAGAACTTTGACCGAGCTTCTTATGATCAATTGTGTTGTTAAATGTTTGAACACAAATGATCGAGAACTGGACCTACCAACTTTATGCCGACTCCGAACGGCTTACCACCTTGTTCAAAAAGAAAGGTTAATTTATTGGAAAAAATTAAAGAACAAGTTTATTCATTGAAATCAATATTGTCGCCTTCAAAGTAGTCCCCGTCGGCTGCAACGCACTTATGCCAGCGCTTGATCCAGTCACGGAAACCTTTCTGGAACACGGTTTTTGGTATGGCCTTCAGAGGCCTCTTCTTTGCTGGTGAAACGCGTTCCTCGAAGCGGTGTTTTGACTCGATCGAACAGGAAAAAATCACACGGAGCCAGGTCAGGTGAACCTGCCGGCTGCTGGTTGGTTATCGTGTTGTTTTTGGCCAAAAAGTCACGAATAAGATGAGCATTGTGCGATGGTGCATTATCGTGGTGCAAAATCCATGATTTGTTTTGCCACAACAGCGGTCTTTTTTGGCGAATTGCTTCACGTAAACGTCTCAAACCGCCCAAATAATACTGTTTATTGACCGTTTGACCATCTGGCAAAAATTCATGATGAACTACACCATTATAGTCCATGAAAACAGTGAGCATCGCCTTTTTTTTTGACTGAAAACGAAGTGGTTTCTTCGGTCTCGGTTCGTCTGGCGACCGCCATTCACTCGCCTGATGCCTGGTTTGTGTGTCATACTCGTATACCCATGTCTCATCACCAGTAATGATGGATTCAATGAATGATTCGTCGTTTTCGACCATTTCCAGCATGTCTTTTGCGATAGCAACTCGGTCTCTTTTTTGCATGAAATCGAGTTCTTTCGGTACCAACTTCGCAGCGACATGTCTCAAGCCCAATTCATTCTTCAAAATGTTCTTCGTCATGGCCACTCACAAATCGGTAAAACCACTTGTTTGCCTTCTGATACGGTAGAGCAGAGTCACCGTAACATTTCACCAACATTTTACGCGTATCGACGCAGTTGAAAATATTTTTCACACAAAATTTGATACAAACTCGTTACTCAATTTTTTCTGTCATCGTAAAAATCGAAGACACGAAAAAAGTTCTTGTAAACAAAACTCTGTCACTTTACCAAAATGACACGCACTCTAACTATATACAGGTAATTTAACTTAAGCCTGAGTTAATTTTGGTTAACGAGGAACTTAGACAGGGTTTGCTTGAAAGAGGATTTGGACATGGAAGGTGAGAAGTATACGGAAACGTTATTATACATTTTATAATATATTATATTATATATTATATATTATATACATTTTGATGGTACTAGTTGGCTGATTGGAACTGTTTTTAGTTTATGTGGACTCCTTAGAAAAAAATCTCGATTTTTTGACAAATTCTTTCCATTTGGACAAATAGGTTCCAATTGAAGTATTTTTGGTACAACTAGAACCCAATTGCCGAAAATACATCGACTTTTGAACCAACAAAAATTTCTTTTATCTACCTGGGAGCTCCACTATGCTCTTTTTTCCAATCATTGCCATGTACGGCTCATGAACCGTCCCATGGGCACAAATCGTCTCATTTCCGTACACGCTGGTGGACGGGTACGCCAAATATTTTTTGTTGTTCAAGTACATGAGCTAGTTTTATCGCTTTGAAAATTTGACTCACCTACACGGACGTGAGACGTTAGAAATGGTACACGAGCGTGTACCAAAATGAGCTGTTTACTAGATCGTGTGCGTATACGAGCGGACCTATCCGTACCCTGTTTTTTACTCTCCTCTAATTGTATTGCCGGCTTTAATGCTCAAATACTTACCTTCCACCCAAACGCCTAGTCCAGTTAACCGTCTCAGCTCGATTTGGGGTCCTGTTAAACCATTCAACTTTCAGTTGCAACTCATTTTAGACGCTGGATCCGGATGTGCTATACTCGATAATAAATTTCAACACACAAGGCCGTAAAGATTGCCAGCAAGAGCTCAAGGCTCTTTCGGTTAAGCGATTCTTTTGGTCTGAGTTACTAACTCATTAGTCATGACCGTGTTAAGTCTACTTTTAACCGTTAGATTGACTAATTCTTTTAACTTCCGCTTTGCTCTCGGGTTTTTTGTATGCTTATTTAACAATGAAATTTTCTTGCTTTTCTGTCTCTAACATCTCGGTCTGCTTCAGCATAATAACAAGTCTTATCCTAGTCATCTATAGCTTAACGTCGTCCTTTTACTGTGTTTCTAAGGATCTGTTTTTATTATTGCTCGTTGCCTAGGTAGTTCTTCCTGCTTTAATATAATTTTTTTTTATATGGTGGTGTATCTGATGCTGATGCTGTTGCTGTTACTGCTTTGAAGCTGTTCGTTTCGTCATGAAGATTCACCACTCTTCGGGTGAGTCACAACCTTTTCTGCCCTTCTTCCATTTATTCCTACATAAATACATCTGTTGGAACATACGTACATGTACCGAAATCTATTCAATACGCAGTATATTTGTAGATTTGTATGGCACTACAGTATGCAGCTGTGTATTCAAAATGTATGTGTTTGCTTGTGTGTATGTGTGTGTGTATTTGTCCCTGTTCTATTCGTTCGTACGAAATGTGCTTCCGATGATGAGAACAGCAACGTAGATGTTATTCATCTCATAGTGTGGCTGGCTGTGGGCCACATTTACTGTTATGCGCCTCACTCTGATGATGATGATTTCATGTGGGAGTTCTTGGTGCGTTGTGTGCTGGTTGGGTGAGGGTGATGGCAGTTTCGTTGAAAATATACCATGAAGTTTTCCAAAATACCGGGTGACCGGATTAACAAAAGAAAAAAAAAGCGGCATTTTTTGCTTTGTTTTTATATGTTATAAGCCAACAATTTATTGAAATATATTTCAGAATGATATTCGTATAGAGATTTGTTCTTTTTTTTTATATATATAAGGTGAGTTAAAAATATCCTTGTTATGGAAACTGAGATAGTTCTTTAAAAAATTCCTACAAATATCAAGAAGAAATGGGTAAGTAAAAAAAAAAAAAAAATTAATAAAAAATAATTTTTAAGTAAAACGATTTTATATTAAAGGAAGTGTAACAAGATGGTAAAAACTTTTAAATTATTCGTACCCAAAAGTATGTACAGTCAATCAAAAAAGTAAGTATGCACTCGCAAAAAGAAAATATATGTGACCTAGAATAATAGAAAGACCGTTCTCAAACAAATGAAACATAAACGATTTCAAGTAATATTAAATTAACTTTATTTCAGGTACAAAAAAGTTAAAAAAAAAAACTAAATTTCTTACATTTTTCTTAACTTAAACTTAATAATCCATAGAAATACATCAAAAAAGTAAGTATGCACAACCTAATCTTTACTGAAAAATTCAAATTTTTTATTCGTTTTTTAAAAATCATTATTATGTTAATATTTGGTAGGATAGCCCTTTTGGTTTAAAACAGCTTTAAGTCGGAATCTCATTGAATTTACCAAGTTTGTAGTCACGCTGGTTGGTATTTTCTCACACTCTTCTAAAAGTATTTTCTTCAATTCATCCTTGGTTCTTATATTATGTTTACCCACTCCAGAGGCTGCCATACAACCCCATACGAGAACAGATCCACCGCCGTGCTTTACTGTGTCCTTTATATTTTTTGCCTCAAGCTCAGCATTTACTTTTCTCCAGACTTTGGCTCTTCCACCAGTCCCATGGATATTAAATTTGCTTTCATCTGAAAACATAACGGAGTTCCAGAAGTTTCCATCAGCTGATTCATGCTCCTTTGCAAATGCAACTCTTTTGCTGCGGTTTGTAGCATTTATGAACGGCTTCTTGCGCATGTTGCGACCATGAAATCCAGCTGAATGGAGCACACCTCGGATTGTTTCGGGATTGCAGGATTTTCCAATTTCATTTTGGATTTCTGATTGTATTTTAGGTGCAGATTTTTTGGGGTCTTCTTTCACTTTGCGTACAATTAAACGTTTTTCTTGTTCAGAGAATATCCTTGGACGTCCAGATCTCGGTTTATTCTGAGTCGAACCTTCTATTTTGAACTTTTCAATTACTTTTTGTACCGTTGCGTTGCTTTTTCCAATTATTTTCGCAATTGATCTTTGAGAATTTTTCTCTTTAAAAATTTTTATTATCAAGTCTTTCATATCCTGACTAAGTTCAACTCCGCGTGGCGCCATTGTTGTCTAAATTTTTTTAAAATGTTTTCAAAACAATTTTTAATAACAACTTAAAAACTTACTTCGGATTTTAACCAGTTATTTAAGCTTTACTGATTTGTTTAAATCAAAGAAAATAAGCGATCTGCGTTTTGCATACAAACTTTTTTGATGTAATTTTTGTGCTTGCGGGAATCAAGCGCTCAAAACTCTAACGGTAGTTAAGAAAACGGCAAAATTTTAATTTAGCGCTATGTTAACATAGTAAGCATTCAAATAAAAGCAAAAGAACAATAATTTGATCACAGGGTGCACGGAAAAATTAAAGTTGAATCTACTAGCATAGGGTGCATACTTACTTTTTTGATTCACTGTATATGTCACCTAATAGTATGACAAGAGAATAAAGGTTTTTATGCCTTTTTGTTTCTTATACTTTCTCTATATACTTTCTCTAGTATAAAATCGTTTTGCTTAAGAATTATTTTTAATCTGTTTTTTGTACCATAACGCGTACTGCGTAAGGGGTATAATAACTTTGTCGTTCCGTTTGTAACGTCAATATAGAGGCGTGGCAGGCTTAGACAAGTATACAATATTCCCCGTTAATATGCACCCTCCCCCCCCCCCTCCCCCCCCGCATAAAAGAATTCCCCGTTAGTAGTACTGAAAGTAGTGCAATTTTATTTTCAGGCTTCAAATGCACACAATTTATTTCTGTATATTCGTCCCACTTATAAACACTCCACGGTTAAAAGCACTAAAAAAAATCTATGTGCCAAATTTAATATTTGATACAAAAAAGTTCGTTTATAAGCATCGACATAAAATAATTATAAATAACTAAGAAAATGTAAAACGTACTTAATCTTATTAATACATTGGCAACACTTCTTTACTATTGATAAGCAACCGAGGTTGCACATCTCTATTTTATATTAAAATCAGAGAGTGGACCGTACCTAATGCGTTGCGCTACATAAGCTATCAACAACTTGTTCTCTCTCCATTCCGTTTGAAGCTCTTCGATTCAAACACAAACATTACCAACATCCTGCAATAATGAGTGATCGGAATAGAATGTAGGTGTTCACACGTCAGTCAAATGATTGAAGTATATCGCTATTTTTTACTCTCTCTGAAAGTTTTGATTGACGCTTGCTCACACACGATTTTTTGATTGAAGCTCTGACTCGGGCATTTGTTACTTTCCTGCTACCTACTATTTTACGAATTCATATCGTCTTGTGTGCATCACTTTATTTGGGTGTTTCTCTAATTGAGTTGCTTTGTGTGCATACAAATTTTACATAATGGAAAACAGTAGCGGAAATATAGTGGATCTTTTAGGAATAAAATTGATCAGATTAGGAAATCAATACACCGGAAATAATACCTATTTGTATAATAAAAAAAATAATAGAATTAATGAAACTATAGCAGGAACTAGAGAAACTACACCTATTTTTCTCTTCAAAAAACTACCTTTGTTTCTAGTTAATTAATTTTCTTAATATAATTGCCTATTAAAAAACAGACAAGTAAAATAATGCAACCCTTTGACTGATTGATGCAGGTCTGGAGCTCAATCAAAATTTTGACTGACGAGAGAAGATTTTGGAGTTAATTTTCGCTCAGAGATAAAGTTAATTTTTTTTTTAACATAGGAAAGCAACAACAAATTTTGATCATTTGACTGACGTGTGAACACCTCCAATGGTAACGTTGTGTTGTACGAGCATTAAATATAATTTACTGTGTTGTGATTTTTGTTCGCCATCGTAAACCAAAACCGTACCAAGTTCCAGTTCGTTTCTAAAATCATAGCTGTTCCTTGTGCGTTTAGGAATGTTATTGCTATTTTTACTGGCTCTACCTTATTGTTTGCTCTGAATGCTTAGCTTTGATGTGACGTTCCAAATTAGATGTATGCCCTTGCAAAGTTTTTGCACCACAATTTCCATTTTTGCATATCATTTGATGTATGTTATTTAAAAAAAAAAACTGTGCAATTATATATTTGTTGGTCGCTGCAGTTTCAACGTTATCAATCAAATCACTGAACAAGTAATTTGTTTTGGAAAAGAATCGTAGTAACCTGCAAAAAGATTGCAGAAACATACGCTGAACGCTGACGATATATTTGGTACGGTTTGGTTTTGGTTTACCATGGCGAGCAAAAAGCACAACAAAGCAAATAATGTTTTTTGCTTCTATAACACAACTCTTCCATTCTCTTTACTGTGTGTTAGGAGCATGATACAATAATTTACAAGGTAGCCTTGACAACTACCTTTTTTCTCACGAGCGGCGATCGGGAGTTGTCAAATCTATACAAAGTTTAACTTTTCATCTGTTTTGCTGTTTCTTCGTTTTCTCTTTTTCAATGTGTTTTTGACAACTCCTAATCGCCAACAGAACTGTCACTCCTACCTTGTCAACCATTATACCATGGTTAGGAGCATGATACAATGATAAGGTAGGGCCGCTGCGCTGAGTGCTCTCACGCGTCAACGAAGAGTGGATAATGAGAAGCAACATTAATGTCAAAACGACGAATTTCGTAGAAATTGCAAATGAAGAAAATATTTTATGTTTCCAAGTTGCAAACAGTGCGGTCGCGGGTGTTAAATTTGTGCTAATTTGAGTGAAAATATTATATAAAAAGTGTAATAAAAACTATAAAATGTGAAAGAAGTCTTAAAATTGCAAAAAAAACCTGTAACAGTTTTAACCTAAAAACAACTGCGAAACGTGAGCATAAAGAAATTCGCGATGAACAGCTGATTTTGACATCTATGTAGCTTTATTCTGCTTTCTACTCCATTCCTCTTCGTGATGCCTTACCTTATAATTCTGCCATACGAATATACGATATACGAATGAAGAAGAATAAAGGTTACGCTCTTTAAAAAATGTTGAAAAGATCAAAAACGAACCGATCGTTAAGGTTTTTTCCATTCCCTGATTAAAATAAACATGAGCAAGAGAACATCTTTGACTTATCGCGAAAAACTACGAATTCTTTCTGAATTGGAAAGCACGAGAAAAAATGAGCTATGTATTAAATATAAATGTTCTCGGTCAACAATAAATCGAGAATACTTCGAGAAAAAGAAAGTTTGACGGAAAGAAGTGTGTCGGAAAACTTTAACAGAACAGATGCAGCAGTTCATCCGAAATTTATCGTGCCGTAACGATCTGGTTTAACCAAATGAGAGCATCTGGCGCTGTGATTTCAAGCCATATGGTTCTCGAAAAGGCAAGTCAGTTTGCCATTACGTTGAATAAGGACTTCAACCCAAGCGCTGGCAAAAACGTGAAGGTGTACGTTTAAAGAAGCTGCATGGAGAGGGCGGGTCTTCTAATACTGAAAGTGCTAACGAATTTTTTGAATTGCTTCCTGATTTAATAAAAAATTATAGCACTAAGGATATTTTCAACGCTGATGAAAGTGGATTGTTTTTCAGAGCGTTATCAAATTCAACGTTAAGCAGAAGCAATAATAAATCCAAAGGATTCAAGCTAATGACAGTCTGTTTTTTCTGCAATGCCTCTGGCTATTACAAAAAAGTTTTCGCTATAGGAAAGGCGAAAAATCTGCGTTGTTTTAAAAATAAAACGTTGCCAATACAATACTTTTCACAACAAAAAGCTTGGATGACACAAGAAATATGAAAATCAATAGTGTATATTTTTGACAAAGAAATGCGTAGTCAGGATAGTAGGTGTTCATACATCAGTCAAATGATTGAAGTATATCGCGACTTTTTACTCTCTTTAACTCTCTCTCTGAAAAAATTGATTGACGCTTGCTCACACACGATCTTTTGATTGAAGCTCCGACGCAGGCATTTGTTACTTTTCTGCTACCTATTTTTTTGTGAATTCATTCGTGCTGTGTGCATTACTTTATTTGGGTGTTTCTTTTATTAAGTTGTTTTGTGTGCATAATAATTTTACAAAATGGAAAACAATAGCGGAAATATAGTTGATCTTTTAGGATTAAAACTGATCACATTAGGAAATCAATACGCCGGAAATTATACCTATTTGAATGACCATCGCATGCAAGCCATAAAAAAACAAAAGAATTAATGAAATTATGGCAGGAACTAAAGAAACTACACCTCTTTTTCACTTAAAAAAACTACCTTTGTTTTCAGTTAACTACTTTTCTTGATATAATTGGCTACTAAAAAGCAGACAAGTAAAATAATGCAACCCTTTGACTGATTGATGCAGGTCTGGAGCTCAATCAAGATTTTGACTGACGAGAGAAGATTTTGGAGTTCATTTTCGCTCTGAGATAAAGTTCATTTTTTTTTACATAGGAAAGCAACAACAAATTTTGATTGATTCAATTATTTGACTGACGTAAGAACACTTCCATAGAAAGGTCATTTTATTCATCGATAATGCCGCTCCTCACAAGCAAGTGCATTTGCAAAATGTGAAACTTTATTACCTTCCCGCAAACACCACATCAATTTCACAGCCTCTCGATCTAGATAGAAGGTATAATCCATGCCTTCAAGGCATATTATCGTCAAAATATAATAAGAAAGCAACTTCTTGCTGTTGAGATAGGAACAACTATTGTAGATTTTAAAAAGTCACTAAACCTTTTGACGGCGATTCATATGATTCACCATCGTGCTTGGTGGTTGGTAAAACCTGAATCAATTATCAACTATTTCAAAAAAGTAGATTGTGTTACTTAACTATAAACGGTTTTTAATGTTTAAATATATTTTTATATGTACAGTGTAAATTTGTTCATGATTTTTCTGAGCTGCAGAACATTGAGCAAGAAGAGAATGATATAATGGAATTTGTAAACACGCGATGAGTTTCTTCGGGGAGAATTTGAAAATTTTACTCAATTTGATGACAATTTGTCTAGCTACGGAGAGTCCACTGATGAAGAAATAATTGCAGAAGCGCTTTCAGAGGCAGAAATAAATATTCCGGATTCGTCTGAAGATGATTCTGAAATGATAAATTTAGACGAGAATATTCGCTCCAAGGGCAAAGTTTTTCATTCTATTAATGTTCTTCGAAAGGTTTTGATTTCCAAAAATAAATTTTTAAAAGAAATTGAGGATATTGAACAATACTATTTCGGGTTGAATACGATGAATAATATTAATTTTTTAATTTTATGAGGCGATAAATTTATTCAAATCAAGCATATATAAGTACACTAAGAGCTATGCTCATTTATAGTACAACATAAAACAATTAACTTACTTAAATCTAATAGTTATAACAACTCATTTGAAATAAAATATAAATGACCTTAGTTCTAATACAATAATCTCTTAATGCAAACTTAAAATTATACAGATTTTAAAGTGAAGAAAAGTAAAGTATAGAAAAAAGAAGAAAAAAAAAACGAAAAATCATTAGAGCAGGAGACTAGAGATACTAAAGAGTACAGAAATGAGATATAATAAATAAAGAGATAAAATTAGAGATTGCCTAAAAAACTCTCTCCCAGTGATTTCCCTAAGTCTTCGTGGTAGAGCATTCCACAACCTAATAGCGTTGATGAAAAACAGGTGAGAAGATATTAACGAGCTATGCCACGGAACTATTAAAACATGGCTTCTTCTGGACATGCAAAATTTAAGTTTTTCATGAAGATATCCTGGTTCGGATCCTCAATCTGACACAGAAAGTTTTTTCAATTGAATTAATTTTTCTGTTCGGCCGTCACCTCTCTGCAGACAGTGGCAAATCTCATAGAGTAAAAACTGCCATTAAAAGCTTCTTGAGGACATAAGCCGTTCGGAGTCGGCATAAAACATGTAGGTCCAATTCTCGATAATTTGTGTTCAAACATTTCACAACACACAAAACACAGTTGATTATAAGAAGGTCGGTCAAAGTCCTTTGATGGGCTGGAATGGCCCATGATAATTTATCTGTATATAAAGAATATATGGAGTACATATATGTACATTTGTAAAACTAATTTCAATGCTCATGCACTAAACTTACATTAATGTGTACAATATATGTGCATGAATTTTTCTTAACCCTGAAAAGTAATACATATTTTACATACACTAAGATTATACTTCGTCGAATCGACGAGAGCATTTCTTAAAGTAATCTTACATATATCCTTAACACCAACATCTTTTAAAATCTCTTGTGTTTGATTGTTTACATTATTGAGAATAAAGATAAATAGCAATTTAATTTATATTAAATTGTAATCAATGAAAAAATCGTCGTTTAAAATTCAAAATTAATTAAAGAAAAACGATAAGTTCTGATTTTGCCTCGTTGGTTCGACGAAGTATAACATTCCAGGGTTAAATAAATTATTTTTATTTTTAACAAAGAAATCACATTTATTCTTTCAATTACGCACTATTAAATTATGAGGAATGAATTCAGATAAAAGAACCGATAGTGCATATAGCCGAGGTTTATATATATGCACACTCAGGGGAGTTCTTTTAACCGTTGTGTCGATCGTAGAGCCCACGGGTACATTTGCAACTTTAATTTTCCTGTATCTTCCAAACGGTTAGTCCGATTGACCTGAAATTTCATGATATCCTCAACCATACACTTTTGCATCAAAGTTTCATCAAGATTGGAGCAGCAGTTCAGTCGATACAGCCCAAATTCAAGTTAGTGGAATGGCGTCGACTGCTGATGTACCCGGGTACTTGTATGAAAATTCATACAAATATATAGAAATAAATGGCAAAGTTCACTTTATATTGCTATATCTTCCAAGCGGCTGGTCCAATCTTGATGAAACTTCGTATCATAGCTTGGAAATATGTAATTGATATTGGTGTGAAATTTCAGGTCAATTGGACCAACCGTTTGGAAAATATAACCCAGTTACTAGAAAATGACCTAGCGTCAACAGCTGATGTTCTATGAAAATTCATACAAATATATAGAAATAAATGGAAATATTTAGTTTATTTTATGGAAATTTGTTTATTTATTTATAGAAAATCATTATAATGAAAGTAAAAAATATATTTTATGAATTTTAGCAGCATCTGAGGCATTGTGGATGATCCTTCGAGTGCTCTGCGCACACAGGCTTATTACAAATTGCACCATCCATTTTATTTTCACTTTTTATATATTTGCCGCACAAAATAAATTTTTAGGTCTTTACACTTCAAAAATCGCACATAAACTGACTTATGCATTCAAAACTACTCAAAACGAAACCTGCGCAAAAAATCATGTTTCTGCCTGCAAAACTGGTTGTGCAAGGGTAGGTAGGCAAGATATTCCCAAATACCCTTTTGTTCCTGTTAGTAGACGTGTTTTCCTACACATTCCAAAAAAAAAATGTTTACATTGAACAAATATTTTATGAGTTATAATTATTCTGCGCAGGTACTAAAAATAGCACTATGAGCAAGAGGGGTTGATTTTCAGTTCAAATATAACGGAATTTTGCGAATGAAAATTCAATGTTAATTATTTTTCTTGGTAAAAAGGGATCAAATTAAAAGGATTAAAAAAGAATTTGGAAATTGTTAAATTTTTATGGATTTTGGCAATTCCCATTTTTGGTAAAAATGGATTATTTAGGTACCAAATTTTTTTTTCCCAAATTATGATAAAAGTTTTGTTAACTAGACAATATTTCCAATAAATAAAAAAAAAAAAACCAGAAAATTACAAGAATCCAGGTAGTAGTTAATATTTGTATATCAAAAGCAACTATCTGCCATACAAAACGTATGAAGTACCCGGGTACATCTACTGTCGATGTGGATAAAACCCAACAGCTGTTGACACAACGGTTAAGAAAATCCCGCTTATAAGCACTTGATGCCGTGCATTCTTAATGATGCTTATATCCGCAGAATACTGTACATATATATACTTTTGATCAGCATCACCACCTGAATCGATTTCCGTGTGTCCCTGTGTCCGTGTGTCCGTCTGTCCGACTGTCGAAACGATTACAGCCGTAATTTTAAAGCTATCGCCATTAGATTCTTTTTAAAAAATGAATATCAATTTTGAAACTGACTGAGTGACTTTATTTTTACAGTAAAATCTAAATATTCAATGTCACTATGATATTTGACAAGATCGGATGAAGGACACGCCTACCTGCCATACAAATTTGCTTTATTATAAACATAAAATCTCTTAAAAATGCACAAAAATTAATTAAATGTCTTGAAATTTTCCACATAAGCTTTGATATTTAATATATAACATCTCTATGATATTTGGCCAAATCGGATGAAAACCACGCCTACTTCCCATACAAAGTAACGCCATCGAAATAGTAAAACTTTCGTAAATATATAAAACTGAATGTATGTGTCTGTGGTGGCTAAAGACTTCGAATATACGTCAATACGGCCGCGGAGGGGCCGTATTTTAGCTTCGGTACCCTGCCGCAGCTCCATGTCTTACTCATTTTTTTTTTTAAGGTGCGCTTGATAATAATTTCCAATCTTATTTGGTGGAACTTCTAACAACTTTAAGGGCTATAATCTTCATTAGTGCCGACCTCACATATTTTAAGATTTTGAGTTGCATGGGAGGTGCCATGCCCCCCCGTTGACCAATGCCACTCAAATTTTGTGCATTAGTTATTTCTTATAAAATTGACGTTTGTGGAAAAGTTTTAAGATTTCAGCTTTTATGCGTGCCGGCTTTTCGCTTTTAAAATTAATGCATTTATGGGAGGTACTGCTTCCCATAGTTCAATTAAGACAATTTTATAATATGGCTTTGTCATCGGACCTAACATACATATATGTGTGCAAAATTTCAACTCAATCTGATATCGGTAAGTGGGTGGAAATTCAATCACAAGATTTGGCTCCGACAAATGTGAAACTGAATGCAATCTTTTTTTTAAAAAAAAAAAAAAAACCAATTCGAAAACTGTCACACAAATAATTTTAGTTTTTCTTATCTTCGAAAGAAAGTTGATGATATTTTGGACAATGTGAATATAGGCACTTAATTTTTCTTTAAAATAGATTTTTCTGTATGCGAATGACGAAGGAGAACACCTAGAAGGGTGGCAGATGGGAGTTGGATATGTTCGATAGAAATGTCGGAGGTGCAAAAATAACCAGCTGATACATTTTACCCTTCTACAGATCACCACCGGGGAGCTCTGAATTATTTACGAATTCTTTGTGTTTTTTTGCAGGGGGACCCCCAGAAGGGTTGAATATAGTGGATATATACTAGGGCGTTCAATATGCTGCCGACCTAACAAAGAAAACATACGATTTTTTTCAAAATTATTGCTTATTTTTCCACATAATCCCCTTCAGCTCGATACACTTATTCCAACAATTTTCTAACATTGCAATGGTCTTTGAATAGTAAGATTTTTCAAGTTCTCCAATATACGCTTCAGTTTTCTACTCGACTTATTCATTCGTTGCAAATCTGCTTCCCCGGAGTCAATTTTTTAAGTTTGAAAACAGACAATTGTCGCTGGGGGCTAAATCTGGAGAATATTTGGGATGAGGAAGCTTTTCGAAGCGTTACTCGTGCAATTTAGCCGGATCATTGTCTTGCAAAAAGATGATTTTTCTCGTTCGTTTGCGATTTCGTTCTTCAATCAGCCCAATAATTTACAGTAAAAGCCGCTGTTGATTGTTTTTCCTTTTCTCAAGATAATCGATGAACAAAATGCTAACTTGAATTCCAAAAACCAGACGCCAACACTTTTCTGGCCGTTTGTTGAGTCTTCACTCGCTTTGGTGTACTTCCATTGGGACTTACCCACTCTTTTGCTGATTTCTTCGATTCTGGTGTATAGTGGTGGATCCATGTTTCATCCATGGTCACTATTTTACGCAAAAAATCAGTCGAATTTTGTTTAAACATGTCCAAACATTGTTGGGAAGTGCGAGCACATTCATGTTTTTTATTGATTGTTAATGAACGCGGTACCCATATTGCTGTCAGGTCTCTAATACCAAAGTGTTCATGTAAAATTGAAACCACCTACCCACTTGATATACCTACGGCTCACAGTGTTTCGATGCTTAGATAATGAACCGTTCTTTCCAAGTAGTTTTTTTTTTTCGAACCATTGACATCATTTGAGTTGTATAAAATAGTAATGTCTCTTAAAAACTCTAGCTCATGTTCTGATGTTTTTTTTTCTAACGTGTTTGTTAAAAAAATTGTGTTTAATATTGTTGATGTCCTTTGTAATATCTTTAACACGAGTATAAAATTTGGTATATTCCCTGAAGAACTTAAAAAAGCAGTAGTTATTCCACTATTTAAAAAGGGTGATAAATCTGTTTTAAATAACTACAGACCAATCTCATTGTTGTCGGTTTTTTCAAAAATCTTTGAAAAAGCTGTAAAAACGAGAATGCTACGATTCTTTAATAAAAATAAGTTTTTTAACAATTGTCAGTATGGCTTTAGAGAGGGTTTATCCACTGAAGATGCACTTTTAAATTTTTGCACAAATATTTACAGTGGTTTAAATAATAAAAAAGTTTGTGCAGCTCTCTTTGTGGACATTACAAAAGCTTTTGATACTGTCGATCATGAAATATTATTAAATAAAATATGGAGATGTGGTTTCAGAGGTTCTATGTACTGTTGGTTTCAATCTTATTTATCAAAAAAGCAAAGAGTAAGAATAGATAACGAGTTTAGTAGTTTTGTTAATATAGGTATTGGGGTTCCCCAGGGCTCTGTTTTGGGGCCTATTCTCTTTCTAATATACATAAACTCTATTTTTGATCAGCATTTTTGAGTAATACGATAGCTTTTGCGGACGATATGGCATGTACTTTTATCAATGATTCTGCTTTAACGGTACATTGCGATATAAATCACGATTTAGAAATTTTAAGGCATTGGTTCTCATCACACAAACTAATTTTGAGTGATAAACCCAAAATTATGTACTTCAGTGTAGGAGGTGTTGATTTAAGTCTAGGCAATTTTACCTTTCATAGTGCAGGATGTAAAAAATACTTAATTTGTAAAGATATATGTAATTATTCGTGTCATTCAAATACATTTTACGATTCTAATAATTGCTCTTGCAAATGTTTTTCTATTGACTGCGTTAAATCATTTAAATATCTCGGGCTACTTCTTGATTGGAAAATGAACTGGGTGGATCATACATTCGCCCTGAAAAGGTACCTCATGGGTGCTATTAGACATGTATATCTTCTTAAACCGTACTGCTCCTCAAAACTACTTTTGTGTATCTACCATGGTATTTTTCACTCAAAACTGCAGTATGGGATAGTTTGTTGGGGTGGTACACATGCTTATAAAATTAATTCTTTGCTTATCGCCCAAAAACATGTAGTTCGAACTATCTGTAACAAAACACGATTTGAAAGTAGCTTTCCATTGTTCAAAAACTTATACATTTTACCCATTAAACATTTTTATTTTTTTAGAGTCTTAAAAGTTTTCTTTATTAGATCCGGTTATTTATTAATAAGAAATAATTCTAGTCACAATTTGAGGGCAAATACTCAAAATTTTGCCAAGATTCCGCCCCATAACTTGAATCATTAGTTTTCCTTTTATACATGTACGGCTCCCAGACTCTTTAATAGTTTACCATTGTTCGTGTTCGTTGTTTGCGTAACAAAAATGTGTTTTTTTCTAAAGTGAAGTCATGGTTGTTCAATAAGGATTTCAATGTAATTGATACCGTTCTGTTTCCTTATAATTTTTATATGATTCTTTTTAAATAAATTATATGCATTGTCACCCTTTAATTATCACATCATTTTCAACAAATTTTCTTGATTTATAAATATTTGTAAAACCCTTCTACCCTTCGAATTTTAAGTTTAATGATTATAAATATTTGTAAGACCCCACACCTTACCTCTATTTACTTTGTATTTATGTTAGTGAAACTGCATTCGACACTTGTTCGTATCGAACAACAGAATGTAGTATTTACTTATCATATCTGTATGTTATTTTTAAGTGTATTTTTAAAATATGTTAACTTTTATACATGTATGATTGGTAAATAAATTTATTATTCAATTCAATTCAAAAAATTCAATTCAAAAATTAGAACAAACCGGCTGGACGAAATTATGTTATGATTTTTTGGACATATGAGATCAAAGCAAGAAAAAAATTGCTCTAGAGGTGGGGTCGGATATGTACCGTTCTCCAGATACTGATCATTAAAAGTATGTTTTTCCACTTTTCAAAAGGAAGCAGTGAAATTATGCATCTAGAATAACGTGAAAATTATTAGATCAAAATAATTTCATGTTTGAATATAAGAGAATATAATATAATAATATATAATATTCAATGTAATCGAAAGAAAACCACGCCTACCTCCCTTGCAAAACGACGATTAGAATAAACCAAAACTGTCTTAAGCATCACAAAACGGTTTTCTCAAGTTTTTAGGGTAATGTAAAAGAAAGCAAAAAAGTTTTTCTAGAGGGAGGTGGGATATAAACCGTTAATCCTTTAATGTTTTTCAACTTTACGAAAGTAGCAGAAGTACTAGGAATTTCATCTAAATTATCTGGTTCTGAATAATATCAGTGTTTTAAAAAAAAAACCAATATAGTGAGGACTAAATATTATACCAATTTGTACATTACCTTGTATCTTGTTTGTAACCTTCTATGTAACGTCTTCCTCTTTTAACCCGTTCTCATACCGGGATAAAAATCTATCCTTTCTGCCATTCAAAGGTATAATTTTTTTTTTCCAATTTTCCGAGAGATGTCTTTTACTTTTTGCTTAAATATATTCTTTTTATTTCATCAAACTATTCTGGACATTAAATTTTGTACCTAAAAAAATTAGAAACTACTTGCTTTTTGGATGCTTTGAGATGTTGGAGCCAATTTTCTAGGAACTCATACAGAGTTAGACGATAACAGGTATCTATAAAAAAGTGGAAAAACTAGGAGTTGCGGGGCGTTGCATAGCTTAAGACAATATATTTTGAAATCTACATTAAATTCCACAAATAGAAAAGAAGATCCCATGAGGGCCCACGACGGCCCTAGTATGTATATTCGGAAGAAGCCTGGGGGTCTAAAATAATAGAACCAGCTGATGCATCTGATCACTCTGAGGCTCATCCCGGGGAGCTATGAATTATTAAATTTTTCTTAATTGTTTTTGTATGATGGCCCTAAGAAGGATGGAAGAAATTTTGGGAGTAACAAAAATAATAGGAGATACATCTTGCCCGTCTAAGCATCACCCCACTCTTCTGGGGTGACCCCTACTAAGTGCAAATTTTGGGAGTCACCCTACAAAAAAACAAAAAATTAAGAAAATTCGTAACTCCCCGGGGGTGACCTTAAGAGGGATCCTACTATTTTTTTACCTCGAAAATTTCTTTTGAACATATCCATCTCTCCTATCTTCCACCCTTTTTAAGGTCACCCAACAAAAACACAGAAAGTGTTTTTAGCCCGGGCTGACCCTTATGAAAGGAGGCAAATTTATAACCAGGTACTTTTATTTTTTTAACTTCAAAAATTTTTCTGAACATACCACCTCCTAACTGGGAGTACGCATACAAAAACACAAAAAATTAAGAAAAAAATATAATAATTCATAGCTACCCCGGTCTAAATCTTAGTGAGGTCAAATGTATCACTAGGTCCTATTATTTTTTTTGCACCCCAAAATTTCTTCAAAGCCTTCAGGAGTTTAAAAACATGAAAACTAGTACCTAAAAACTTGTCACTATCCCTAAGAGTTCATTAAAATATTTTTTGTCACACCCTGTCTTTAATGTTCAAAAATGCCTTCGCTTGATGTTGGTGTTAAAAGAAAAGCGAAAATAAAACAGTTCGCCCACGATTCAAGCGACAAGGTACAGCATTATTGAAACTGTTCTGGTTCCCTATTTGATAATATGTGATAATTTGAAAAAAAAAAATGTGCAAAAATATTTATATATAACAAAAAATTATGTAGCCCAGTCTATCCTTCATATGGGTTTCAGAGTCCTGCACTCACATAAAAGTATACATTCTTTTTTATATGAAAAGGTAACATTTTCAGGCTTTCCAATTCAATTCGTGTGAGATATGAACTATAATCGATAATTTTCTTCAGATTTTTTTTCTTTTTTTTTGTATGGGGATCCCCGGAGTAGAGGCAGATAGGGGGTGAACGATTTCATCGGAAATGTTGAAGGGGAAAAATAATAGGACCAGTTAATATGGTTTGACTTATCTAGGGGTTAATTCGGCAGAGATATGAACTATAATTAACGATCGTATATTTTTTCTACCAAAAACAGTACATTTCTTCCAAAACAGTAGCACAAATTTTATTCAATAAAAAAACAAGAAGTGAAAATGATATTTTGTACAGAAAAGCAAAGGAACTTTTGCCATTGCGTCTGGTCGTAACGCGGATATTGCTCGTCATATAAAAATAAAAAACATGAAATTGCTGAAAGTGGCGCTTCTATCAGCAAATCTTTTAAATCATATCTGTTAATTTATAATTTTTAATTTAACCGACACTTCGTCTATTGCCTCTAAATGAATATTCAAATGAAAATGTCCTGGTTGAAGCGCCATTTTAGGCAAATTGATATGATTTTGATATGACGAGCAATATCCTATAATTTTGCTATAAAAAACATAATTTTGACTTTTTGAAATTTCTAGACATGGAAGCTTTTTCCTTAGCCTGTTAATGTGTTGACTGATTATTTTTTAATTTTTTTGAAATTAGCAACCAAAAGTAATGACAGGACAGTAATCAAGTGAGAAAGAAAGAGATAAATCTATATGACATTGTTGTGCCATCAAGGTGAATTCAAATTCTAAATTCATCTTGGTTGCCATTATTATTTCGCCGTTTGCCTTGCATATGGTTTCACACTCGTTACGGGTTGCCATTGTTCTGTCTGACGCTTTGCATTCAAAGTACAAAATCAGTTCAAACAGTAGTTTTGATAAAAAAGCAGTACGCAGTTTTTGAATCTAAAAAACAGTGCAATACTGCGAAAAACAGTACAGATACGAGCGGTAACTATAATCGATAATTTTCTTCAGTTTTTGTATTTTTGTATGAGGACGCCCAGAAGGATGGCAGAGAGGGTGGTGGTGTGTTCAGAAAATATATTGAGGGAGAGAAAATAAGAGTACCATTTCATTTGTTTGATCCATCTTGGGGTCAATTCGGGAGAGATATGTACTTTAATCCAGACACGCTCATCTAGTAGCTCATTTTGCTCACCTTACCCGCCATACAAATTTTTTTCTATCATGAGCTTTGTCTTTGCGCTGATGCGAAAGCAAAACCACGTATAAAAAACAACACAATCTACAAAAAAAAAATAAATAACAGCACCACAAGCCGCTGTTGACGATCATCTAATTTTGAACGCGTAATCAACAACAACAAATGCAAGCAAATTATCCCGTTGCTTGTGCGTTAACGCACACAGGATTTGTTTTTTTTTCTTTGTTTATACGTTTTGTAACCGCAGTAGAAATTAAGTCTAGTCGCAGCAGTGCACTGACAAATTAATCTGTGTTAAAAGTGTAAGAATTTTAATAAATAAAATAAGTTCCTTTAATATATAAGTAAAATATGAATGCAAAGGCTTTCCGTATTGAATGGGAGTATGAATACTTTTTCATTAAGAATTGCAGAATTCAGAAGCCTGGATGCCGTATTTAACTCTACGTTAACTCTAATAAGAAGTTACAATATGCGAAGGCACTATGATGCATTTCATCGTGCAGATTATGAATTTGCCCTTTTTAAATCTATATTATTATTTAATGTAATTCTATTACGTATTATTAACGTTATTTTTTTCTTGTGTAAGACTTTTGACCTGAATGTAATGAATCTTACTTCCTTTTTGTTTGCAAAACACTGAATGAATTTTAATATATATAAAACAAATTTTTTACAGTGTACCCTTTTACTTCCTTTTTTTTATTTACATTTTCTTGGTTTTGTTTATTTTTTTCATTGCCAAAAGTTACGATATTTTGTGTTTTATTTTGTTTTTAAAAATCATTTGCTCTTTTGTAAAATTTCGTGAGCTCCACTGCTTTAATCGACAATTTTCTTCAGTTTTTGTATTTTTTGTATGGGAACCGGCATAAGGTGACTTCAGCAGAAATCTTGAGGGGAAAAAACACTTGGACATTTTGATCCCTATCCTCTGGGATCAATTTTGCACACATATTTTCGGTATTTTTTTTCTTTTTGTTTTCGTAGGGGTACCGTTTGGAAGAAATATTGAGGGTGAATAAATAATAGCATCTAGTGATTCATTTTACCTCTCCAAGGGTTACTTCAGGGGAGCTATGAATTGTTTTCTTCAAAATTTGGAAATTTTGTTCGAACTACACGAAAAGCTCAAAAGTACCCAGATAACTTGAAATACCCGAAATGCTCGGGTACCCAGGTATGGCTTGGGAAGCTCAAAATACCCGAAAATACTCGAAAATTGCCGGATGCCCGAGTATGATCCCGTCATTTCGAGCTACACGAGCAGTCTGGGTGCTCGAAAGCTTAAAAATCGAGAGCTCTAGTTTTCAGCCTCTTTCAGACTTTCCATATATATAAATTCAAAGTAGCCCATTTATTATACCAAGGTGAGGCTTTTGCGTTTAAAAAATTGAGTTTCTTCTTAATATCTAGTCGATATATGTAACTATTTTTTCCGTGTTTCATATTATCAAATATATGAAAAATAAACTTTTCCAAAAACGTTTGAAAGAATTAAGGAAGCTGAAATCGCAAAATAATTATTAAGAACTCTAACAAACTACCAAAAAAAAAAAAAAAATTAAGTCAAAAAGAGTAAAGAGCTAAATTTATATAAAATCATGCATCATTATATCGCCTATTATTAGACCTATTGAACCCTATACGCGTGTATAATTACCCAGCAGAAAACTCGCTCAGGCCTCTAACAGTCAGACTGGAATTCAGGACTGAATTTCTAAACATAATCATGCCTCCATTATTAAGTTCAGATTTCAAGGCTGAAATTTAAATATAGTTCAGGCTACCTTTTTACAGTACTCTATTCAACCTAAAGCCAGATTTCATATCTTTATTTAAAATAAAAGCCAGATTTCATTTATTTATTGTTCCATCAAGCAGAGCTGTTAACTTTTGTAGACTACTTAACAAGTGGTATAATAGCATAGTAAAATTATGTAACAATGATAGAATATAATTAAATGTACTTAATGGTTAAAAGATTAACAGAGGTTGGAGGTAATTTAATACATAACAATAAACAATTTTATAAGAAATGACGAAATATTAAGTAAGAGATCTTTGAGTTACGCATCAAGGCTCATGAGGACAGCATAGAGGGTATTTTTGAAATGTTCACGAGAGTTAGTTACGAATATGTCCATTAAGGGAATTATGCTGTTAGCTGCCCTAATGCAACGGTATAAAGGCTCATTCAGTCCATAGACAGTTCTATGAAGAGTTTCATGGAAATGAAATTGACTACGAAGCCGTCTCGAGGGTATATGTAGAGTAAGCATGCTCAATAGATCAGGGCAATCAACATTATTATGGAAGATATCTCTTAGGAAAATAATTGCTTATGCCATTCTTTTGCATTTAAGAGTACTTAAACCAATCAGCGCGCATCTAGTTCTATATGGAGGGGGCCCTGGTAAGTTCCAATTCAGTTGGTGAAACATAAACCTAGTGAATTTTCTTTGTATTTTTTCGATACGTTCGGAATGCGAGTGAGTCGAAGGGTTTCAAATAATAGAACAGTATTCTAAGTGAGGCCTGACGAGAGATGAGTATAGAGACTTTAAGGTGTAAGGGTCGGTGAATTTCTTGCTATTTCTCGTTAGAAAGCCGAGCATAGCATTCGCTTTGTTGACTATGAAGTCGATATGGTCTCTAAAGTTAAGTTGCGAGTCTAGAATGATTCGTAAATCTTTTTTAGAGGTGATTCGCTCCAGCGGTTGAGAATTTAATTGGTAGTTGCCCACAATAAGGGAAGTTGACCTGATAAAAATTAGAAAGTGGCATTTGGATATGTTGAGAGGCAAGTGATTTGCTTCACACCAGGCGAAAATTGAATTTAAATCCTCTTGAAGAAGGAGGCAGTTATTGACTGACTTCATTTCACTAAAAAGTTTTTGGTCGTCCGCAAATAGGAGGCACTTAGAGTATTTGACTACTCTACATATCTTTATTTGAAATAGAAATTGATATTCAGACCAGAAATCATTGATGAACATTTGAAGAAAGTAATACAAAATTTCAGGCCTCAAGAGGCGGATATTTGTATGAGAAAAGCAGGGTTGTTTCCAAGGAAAGGAAAGGTTAGGCCTTGGTCATTCCTTTTCAGGCATTACATTTTCTAATAGGTAGTTAATAATAAAAAAGAAATGATAGGTTGGTGTATTATGATCTATTCGTATAGTTTCAAGAGAATTCTGCAATATTTCATAATATTAGGCATAACAACCCTATTACAGAATTTCAGTGACAGAATTTAAAGGAACGACATTAAAGAATTTTTAAAAGAAAAAAGGGTTTTTAAAATCAGTTTATTTGTAAGCAGAATTTTTTGCTTCAAATCCAAGAAATTTTTAAAAACTATCTTGATTGCTAACACTAAAATATATTATGCAGTGTAAATTATACATGATTATACATACAAAAATAAAGAAATTAAGATGTTGAATTCAGACTTTTTGTTTATCAAATCTTAAAACTACTTAGAAAATAAGCGTTATAGTAAAAAAAGGTATCTTAACATAATATTAATGATGAAACGAACTTACCTACAATAATGATGATATGATATAATAATGAAGTTCTTCATTTTTTACCAAGTATTATCCAAAAGTAATAAATACTCTCGTCTTGCAATTTCTTGTGTTATATCACAATAGGTACTTTTTTACTCTATTCGCTTGTTTCTTAGCTCATATAACTAGACTCTGAATGAACGTCTCAAAAATGTCTATGAGCTGGGTGCTCTTAACAAGTGTGTCCTGTATAAGCCAGCCGAGGGTTGGTGTTTTTTTTTTTTTTCACTTCTATTTTTTGTAGCTATGGTACTACACTCAACGCAGCAACATTCCGACAATTTTAGCAGCAAAGTTGAAGGATGCTGAAATACAGTTTCATGTAAGATAGATAGAAAAAGCAGCATATCCTTGAAGCAGTTGATTTCTATTTAAAACCAACGAATATTAGAAGTACGTAACATAGTATAAACCAAGCTGCCATAGAATTTTGTTGCAGAGAAAAACCAGAAAAAGATGCGCAGAATAAAAAAAGAAAACAAAAAAAAAATATAAGAGAAAAACGACAAGATTTTATCTCAACTTTGATGCAGCTTTAACTGGAAATTAAGCACGGAGAAAGTTGAGTGCTTTCTTTTGCTGAAGATTTTGCTTTAATACGGTTGCTTTTCAAAGTGATTTTCAGAAATGTGTTTCATTGTTTCAAATTTGTATAGTTAATAAAGATACTTGAATAGTTTTATAATTAAAATTAGGTTTTTACTCAATTTAATAAATTATATGATATTTCCAACTATATGAAACTGTGATTTTGCAAATTTTTTAAGCGCAATAGTGTAATAGTGTAATCAGTGGTAAATGTGCACTTAGAAGCCACTTTTGTCTCTTGAATAAGCTTTAAACAAAGTATCTTTTACTACAGAAATGCAAAAAAAAAAACATTATTTTGTTATAATTTCTTAAATGTCACTTTTATTCAGCGAATAAAAGGGCTCAATAATTTGTCTATTAGTTAACATGTGGCTGATAGAGTTAAGGCAGCATTCTCGTTTGAAATTAAAAACAAACAAATTTGATTTTTGAAGGGAAAACTTTTTTTGGGCGCGTTACTGTTAACGTCGGCCGTGGCATACTGGTTAAGGTGCGTAAGCGCTTTATGCGATAGAACGCAGGCTCAAATCCCATCTGACACAGAATGTTTTTTTCAGTTGAATTAATTTTATTTCCGTCGTCACCTCTCTGCAGACAATGGCAAACCTCAGAGAGTAAAAATTGTCATGAAAATCTTCTTCAGAGCATGAGCCAGTCGGTGTCGGCATAAAGCTTTTAGGTCCAGTTCTTGATCATTTGTGTTCAAAAAAAAGCTCTGCAAAGAACCATCCAAGCATACTAGTTATGTGTTGTTATTTTTTCTTATATCAACTTGTATCGGTTTCACTTTCTAAGCATTGAGTATGCATGGAATATTTCTCTTTTACATAACGAGAGAACATGTATGAGAGAGTGAAATTATCAAGCATCAAGAATACTAGTTTGAGAACATGCGCAACAAGCAGATATATCGGTAATATTATTATCTCTACTTGGAACATCTGGATATGTGACGTCAAAAGCATAAAGAATAAAGAGCGAATATGGGCACAGGTAATTCAGTCTTCCAAGCTGAAGTCGTAGGTGTTCATACATCAGTCAAATGATTGAAGTATATCGCGATTTTTTACTCTCTTTAACTCTCTCTGAAAATATTGATTGACGCTTGCTCACACACGATTTTTTGATTGAAGCTCCGACGCAGGCATTTGTTACTTTTCTGCTACCTACTATTTTGTGAATTCATATCGTGCTGTGTGCACTACTTTATTTGGGTGTTTCTTTTATTAAGTTGTTTTGTGTGCATAATAATTTTACAAAATGGAAAACAATAGCGGAAATATAGTTGATCTTTTAGTATTAAAACTGATCACATTAGAAAATCAATACGCCGGAAATTATACCTATTTGAATGACCATCGCATGCAAGTCATAAAAAACAAAAGAATTAATGAAATTATGGCAGGAACTAAAGAAACAACACATCTTTTTCACTTCAAAAAACTACCTTTGTTTTCAGTTAACTACTTTTCTTGATATAATTGCCTACTAAAAAGCAGACAAGTAAAATAATGCAACCCTTTGACTGATTGATGCAGGTCTGGAGCTCAATCAAGATTTTGTCTGACGAGAGAAGATTTTGGAGTTCATTTTCGCTCTGAGATAAAGTTCATTTTTTTTTACATAGGAAAGCAACAACAAAATTTGATTGATTCAATCATTTGACTGATGTATGAACACCTCCGTCCACGCCATTGAGATCTGCCTAAGAGAGTATGTAAACAGTCCCAATAGGAACAAAAAAATTTACATTCACTCTGATAGTAAAGCAGCTCTACTTGCACTTAGCGCATATTAAATCACGTCCAAACTCGTATGGGATTGCCCACAGCTACTTATCAAGGTATCTACCCATAACAGAGTCCATCTCATTTGGGTGCCAGGTCATAGCGGCTATTTAGGTAACGAGATCGCGGACGAACTAGCCAGGAAAGGGGCTGCAAGGTCCTTCATAGGCCCAGAACGATTCTGCGGGATACCATGGGGCACTTTGCGCCATAACATTAAAATGTGGCTAAACAGAGAGGCACTTCATTACTGGAGGGAAACTAAAGGTAACAGACAGGCTAAAACATTCATTATTATTATTATTATTATTATTATTATTATTATTATTATTATTTATTGGTATTCATTAGCACAATAAGAACCGAATTCTTTGTAAGTACAAAGCATGACACAAGTAAGTTGCTTATAAATTTAAAAAAAAAAATTAATATTTAACAATATAAAATAAGAAAACAAAAGTAAAAGTACAGTACAGACTTAACATAAATATAAATAAAACTATAAGGTTAAAAGTAGTGAAAAAATTCGTTTGAGATAAATTAGCAGAAAATAAAGTTAGAAGAAATAGTTAAGAGAAGAGATTTGGAGAACCGAATTTTGTCAATTATTCTGTGGAGAGAAATGTTTAAGAATGGCATACTTAAATTTTTGTTCACTTACTATAGTTTTAAGATGAGTTGGTAGTGAGTTCCATAGTCTGACGGCATTAATGAAAAATAGTCTTGTTAAGTTTTGAAAATTAAAACTAGGTAGGATTAGCATTGGGCTTCTGAGCGACTGACCAAATTGCAATTTATCATAGAGGTAAAAAGGCGTTTTGTGTTTAATAAGTTTGCTTAAGAAAATGCAGTTGCGAGCACTGAGGTAACTTATGATGTTACAACCAAGTATACAGATTCTATACTGAGCTAAGTGATCAAATTTTCGTAGTCCATATACATATCTAGTAGCATGATTAAAAGCCATTTCCAATTTATGCTGGGAGCGCGAGTCTAGCTTGCTGTAGACAAGTTCAGAGTACGTGATCACCGGCAGGATTAGTTGAATTACGAGCTTACGTCTTGTGTCAATTGGTGTATACTCAGCCGACAATCTAAGATTACGTAAGATAATATATATTTTTCGGACAACTTTGTTTATGTGGTCAGTACACGTTAGGGAGCAGTTAATATTAAAACCTAGACTAGTTACCCTGTTTACCAGGAGAAGATTCTTGTCGCCTATCGTTAAGTTTGGAATATCATTAAAATAAATTTTGTCTTTTGATATAGGAAGCACGTAGGATTTTAGAGCATTCAACCGCAAACCGTTGCTAAGAGACCATTGGTTAATTGATCTCAAATCTTCATTTAATCTAAATGTTAACTCTTCCTTGAGGTTCATTTTTCCTGACAAATAGAGTTGAACATCATCAGCATAAGCATGCATTGATGTGTACTTGCAACAATTATAAAAACAGAAAAAAGTAGAGGTCCAAGAATCCATCCCTGGGGCACTCCACAGTTGATTAATTTATACTGCGAGTAAGAGTTTTCAACCTTTACTCTTTGCATTCTACCTGTTAAGTAGTTACTCAATAAATCAACCGCTCTATCACAAAAGCCATATAAATTTTTTAACTTCAGACTTAAAAGTTTATGATTTATCGTGAGAAATCAAGTAGACAGAGTAATGTTAGTTTTCCATCATCGTAGGAAGATCTTGTTGAGATCTTAAGATCAGTTGAGCAACTGTGCTTATAAATGCCGATATCTGCTGAGCCATAATTGCTTCACAAACTTTAGACAAGGTCGAGAAAATACTTATGGGCCGAAAGTCCTTTGGTTCACAAGACGTGCTATTTTTTGGAACAGGCGTAACTGTAGCAATTTTCCACGAGTTCGGAAAGGTTGATGTGGTTAAGCAATGGTTTATGATATGAGTTAGTGGCTTAATAATATGAACAAGAATCATTTTAATAAATTTAATATAAATTCCATCTTCACCCACAGCGTTTGACTTGACTTTCATAACATATTTAGCAACATCATTTGCGGAGACCATAGAAAATTGAAAGGTTTGTTCAGTAGGGTTTGAGAAATCAAGATAAGTTATTTGTGGGGTAATAGCGCTTGAAAGAAAGAAGTCATTGAGCCCATTAGGATCAACCTGGTGTTGAGAAGTTGGTGTATCACCGAGGCAGAAAGTTTTCAGATTCCTCCAAAGAACTTTAGATGGAAGAGACGTTTCGAGTTTAGTAGAGCAGTAATTTATATTAGATTGCCTTATTAGCAAAGTCGATACATTTCTGGCATGTCTATAGTTTTCCCATTTCTCACTTGAGGGACTATTTCTCCATACACTTCTAAGTTTATTTCTCTTTTTTATTGCTTGCTGCACGCGACTAGTAAACCAGGGAAAGGCGCCAACCATTTCGCTCTAAGTGGAAGATCTATCAGACTTGTCACAGGTTTCCTAACTGGACATTGTAAGGAAAATAAACACTTATCAACCATGGGTATAGTCCAGGAAGATCTGTGTAGATTATGTAATGAAGATGAAGAAACAGCAGAGCACATCTTGTGTCACTGTAACGGTCTAATCAGGACCCGTCTTCGATACTTAGGTGCATTGTACCTAGAACCGCATCTAATAGCGTATAGTTCACTCAAGGACATCGCTCAGTTCCTAACGCACTTAACGATTAAGGATGAACTATAACTTATAGAGGTTTGTTACAATAGGCCTTTGAGGCCGCAGTAACTAGGTGCCTTGCTCCCTCCTCACTTAACTAACTAACTAACTAAAGAGCGAATTAATTCATTAAAACAATAAAAAAGACACTTTATGTAAGTTCAATGCATTCAAGTTTTGAATTTATTTCATAAAAAAAATAAACATAACTAAGGCATTTTTGTCGAAATGGCTATATCGTTTTTTTTTACTGTTAACGTCAGCAATGTTATATCGTCACCAATGTTAATGACATCCCTGTTAAGGTTACCACTGTTGAGTCTTAGTCTTGCAATATTATTACCGTGCAAGCAGAAAACATAAAAAAGTTTTTGTGTTTTTTGTATTCGGACCCCCAAAAAGGTGACAGATAGAGGGTAGGTGTCTTGAGAAGAAATGTTGAATGGCAAAAAATAATAGGAACAGCGCATATATTTGACTCCTGTAGGGGTCAATTTGGGAGAGTTATGAGTTACTATAATCTACAGTTTTTGTTTTTTTTTATAGGGTGACCCCCAGAAGGGTGTCAGACAGGGGTAGGTGTGTTCAGAAGAAATGGTGAAGGAAAAAAAATAATAGGACCAGTTTTTATATTTGACCCCTTTTTTCTCAACTAGTGCTTATTTCGTGAATGGTAACACTTAGCACATGTCTGATTTGACAGATAATTAGTTTTATCCTTCCGCTGAACGAATATGGTTGTGTATGCGCTTGAACAATGCTGGGAAATATTGCCTGCGATCGACTTACAGAAGATGCCGATTTTGCCAAAAAAAACCATCTTTTCAGATGAAGCTCATTTTGATCTTGGCGGGTATGTAAACAAGCAAAATTGTCGCATTTGGGGCACAGAAAACCCGCACGCATACATTGAAAAGTCGATGCACCCAAAACGAGTCACTGTTTGGTGCGGATTTTGGTCCAGAGGCATAATTGGGCCATTTTTCTTCGAAAATGAGCAAGGAGTGGCCGTTACAGTCAATGGCCATCGTTATCGGGCCATGTTGAACGAATTTTTGTTCACAAAAATTGAAGAGGAGGATATTGGCAGCATTTAGTTTCAACAGGACGGCGCTACGTGCCACACAGCCGAAGCTACACTCGATGTTTTGCGCCCTGTTTTTGAAGATCGCATTATCAACCGCAGAGCTGATGTCGTTTGGCCCCCTCGGAGCTGCGATTTGACACCGTTGGACTATTATTTGTGGGGTGCCCTCAAAGATTAGTGTTACGCCGACAAGACAGAGACAATTGACGCTTTAAGGGACAATATTCGTGAAGCCATTGGTGAAATACAGCTGCATACAATTGATAATGTGCTTAAAAATTGGACCAATCGTGTAGGCTACTGCATGGCCCGCCGAGGCATTATTAACCGGAAGGATTGTACATTCAAATAAAAAAAGAAATTTGAGAAAATATTCAGTAGTTTTTTTTTTCATTTTCAAAAAAAAATGTTATTTGGCGGACCCTTATAATCTACAGTTTTTATATTTTTGTATGGGGACCCCCAGAAGAGTGACAGTTAGGGGGTAGGTGTATTGAGAAGAAATGATGAAGAGCATAAAATAATAGGACCCGTTTTTATATTTGACCTCTTTACGAGAATTTCGGGAGAGATATGATCTATAATCGGCAGTTTTTGTGTTTTTTGTATGGGGTCCCCCAGAAGGGTAGCAGATAGAAGGTAGGTTTGCTCAGAAGAAATGTTAAAAGGCAAAAAATAATGGGACCAGTTTTTATATTTAACCTATTTAGGGGTAATTTCGGGAGAGATATATGTATAATCAACAGGTTTTGTATATTTTGTATGAGGACCCCCGGAAAGGTGGTAGATAGGGTGTAGGTGAGTTCAGAAGAAATTTTTAAGGGCAAAAAGCAGTAGGACCAGCTGCTTATCGACAGTTTTTGTGTTTTTTATATGGGGACCCCCAGAAGGGTGGCATATAAGAGTTCGTTGTGTTCAAAGGATATGTTGAAGGGCAGAAATTAATAAGACCAGCACATATATTTCACCCCTCTAGGGGTAAATTCGGGACAGATATAAAATACAATCCACAGTTTTTGTGTTTTTTGTACGTTTTGTACGTTCAATTTAAGCACTTCCATATAACATATCTTAGGGAATGTCCATAATTTAAGCCTTCCTTAGTCTACTTCAGTATGTGACTTGATTTTCTTTATATACAGGGTGGCACGCAATTGAGTGCAACAATTTTCGGAGGTGAAAGGTTATATCGAGCTGAGCTAAATGATGTGTAAAACTCTTGGATATTCCTTTTGGTAGGTGGTAACACTGTTATAAAAAATTTACACAATTTTGAATATCTGATAAAGGATTCGGTTTCAGCGACCCAGTTTTACCTAGTGCTTGCTGCAAAACCGTATTCGTGAAAATAAAAATTTTTTAGGTGGCAACACTATTAACCATCATGAATTTTTAAATGCTGATATCAGATTCGAAGTCAGCCTTAGTCAGCCTTAGCACTGTTAAATGATGTTTAAAACTTTTAGAAATACGTTTTACTAGGTTTCAATACTGTGGTAAAAATTTAGGTGGCAAGTTTATCCACCATCTTAAATTGTCAAACCGTGACATTGGATTCGAAATCAAATCCGTTGTCAGAATTTCAAAATAACAAGAATTCGCGAAAATACAAAAAAAATCTAGCTGGCAACTCTATTCGCCTTCTTGAATTTTAAATTTTTACATCAATTTCGAAATCAGCTACCCCCTACAAGTGCCAACCACGGAGTCTACAGAACTCTTAAAAGTCTCAATACGCTTAAGATTTTCCTAAACAAGCTCATTGAATTTTTTGGATACTCGCTTTAAATTCAATTAATTGGATACTTGCGAGCTTACAAGCTTTTGCCGATCGTTTCAAGCTTTCCAACTTTCTTACCCGACCTGAGTAAGCCTCAACAAGCCAAGCCAACGAGAAAGCAGGGATATGACTTGTAATTGTTTGGTATTTTTGTAAACAGGCTAAAGCTTTTTTTTCAAGTTTGGATATATATGTTACTTGAATTCAATTACTTGAAAAGGCTTGAACTTCAAGTAGGCTTGTGTAGTTTTTTGGTCGGTACCTCCGAAATCAGGTTTTTGAAAGCCTCAACGTTCTGTTCGGACGTAGAAAAACGCTCGCCAAGCATTGTTTCTTAATGTGAAGAAATTAGATGCCAAGTCAGGGCTTTAAGGCGGATAACTCATAAATTCCTCTAAAAAAAAATTGAATTTCCATTTAAAATTTTTAGTGTTAAAAACGCTTTTGTCTGAGCTTGATGTATGGAAACGTGCATTGTCGTGATGGAGAATGATCTTCCTTCGGCTATTGGTTTTTAGTTGTGTACCATTCAGCATTAACAGCTCTACTTTATTCAAGTGGTATACAGACCATTTCCTTGGATGTGCTCCGTCCGCTTTTATTAAAAGACCCCAACGGTCGATTGCTCCTTTTTTTTTGACTCATAACCGTAGATTCATAATTCGTTACTTGTAACGATGTCTTAGACATTGTTCGAACCACCCCCGATGTATTTTTTAGCATTTCTTTGCACTAATCGGCATGAACCTTTTTTTGGCAACCGTCAACTTATGGGTATTCAATGGGAGTAAATCTTCCTGACGCCTAAATACGCATGAAAAATCGAATGTTTGCTAGTCTCACTATTGCCCAAGGATGACTCTAACTCATGGTATGCCACATGACGGTCTGCTCCCAACATATCACGCACAGCTTCGATGGTTTCTGACACAACAGCCGTTCTTGAACGACCTTCACGAAATTCATCTTGAAGAGAACGAGGACCACACTTGAACTCATTGGCACTGTTTACACGTAAATCAAATTGAAGGGTCATTCAAAATTTGTTCTGGTTTTCCCAGCAAAAAACAAGATTAACTCTCTGCGAGAGCGGAAATGAACTTTCAAAACTTCATCGCATCAATCAAAATTTTGATTGAGCTCCAGACCTGCATCACTCAATCACAGGGTTGCATAATAAACTTTTCTGGTAATTACAACAACATTTTTACTCGGCATTGGCCATTCAATCAAAAAATCACGTGTGAGCAGCTATTCAATCAAATATCTCTCTCTTCGAGATATTTAAAGAGAACAAAAAACGCGATATTCTTCATTCAATTTGAATGACGTGCAAACTCAGCCATTGAATCAGCGCTTAACAGTCGCAGGTTCAACAGTCACTTCATCATCAAAAGTCGAATTACGTTGATCAATGGATTATTTTCTTGTCAATCCATGTCGAAAGTCATAAAAAAATCATCACACGAAAATTATCATTGTTTAATTCCAATTTTTGCTAAAATAAAATTTTAAAATTAGTGTAAGCAACACAATAATGGCACGCACACGCCAAACGATTATGCCAGAAAATGTCAAATTTTTTAATACATATCGTTCAGACGTTATTATATGTTGTCACGTAGGATATGCCTGGTGTTTGACTGTTCGAACGCTCGAAACAGCAGACTGACAACATGCTGACTGGGAATGGCCCAAGTCAGACGTTTGATCGGCGTTCAAAATTTTTTGCAAAACCGTCAAAAAACAGTGAGAGCGAGAGCGGATGAACACATTGTAGAGCGATCAAATGTTGTTCATTTTTGAACACTGTGCAGTACAGCGATCAGCGTTCAAAACATATTTGTGCCTTTTTTTGTGGTGGTTTGATATTAATTCAGTTACTTTATTGATACGAAAAAGATTCACAAAAAAAAAAACGCAATGAATTTTGTATATTTTTATTTAAAATACGCCATATTGCGTTTAAAAGTCATAATTATACGAATATGACTGCACCAATCGAAAGTTTAAAATATCTTATTTTAATCGTTTGAAAATTGTGCTCTTGTCGGACTTAATGGGTTAATGTTTGAATATTTTAGAAAATGTAATGGTAGTTTAAATATACAATGTAAATAATATTCATAGTTGACACTATATGGTTTATTTTACCTTATTTTATTTTTAGTTGAGTTCAATAATCTCATAGCGAGCTATCAGCCTTGTTTTTTTTTTATTTAGAATTCACTGATATATCAACTTCTGTCTTACGAATCACCATGTTAAACATACAATGACACTTATTAAATCAAACGCCACAATCAACACTGATTACCATTAAGAATTCATATAAACACTCAATAATTGCAAATCAAGAAGTTCCTTCAACCGACGCTTATTTACTCATGTCATTCTTACCTACGAATACACCCTTCATTTTTAAATAACTTTTACTTTTATTTGACCCAAAAAATTGCAAGCAATTGCAAGTTAGTGTGTCCATCACCTGCTGCCACCCACATTCAGTATCACGTTTTTGGAAACCCGGCATAGTGGCAACCGCCAAGAAGATTCATAAATGCATTCAGCATAGCGTTGCGCAGATTTCA
This sequence comes from Coremacera marginata, assembly GCA_914767935.1. Classification (NCBI taxonomy): domain Eukaryota; kingdom Metazoa; phylum Arthropoda; class Insecta; order Diptera; family Sciomyzidae; genus Coremacera; species Coremacera marginata. The sequence goes on from OU612043.1 coordinate 18,602,475, forward strand.
CGCAACCCCCAAAACGGAAGTAGCTTTTATGTACGTACTACGTACGCAAAAGAGAGCCAGCCCAAGGATAAATAATTGCAAGCACAACATTTTCAAGGGTAGCAACAATTGCAATGTAGTAACTGCATTTCAACGAACCAATATTTCTTAACCCACCAAAACATTTTTGTGTTTGCAGCCATGTTGGCACTGAACTTACACTCTAAATTGTTTGCGCGCATGTTGTTCTTATGCTGACTTTACACGACACATATTTGTTATAACTTAAATGGTTTTTTAAACGATAGAAGTAGACGGTTCTTCGACTATACTGTACTAATACACAATAAAAAAATAAATCGATTATCGTCTTTATCAAATTTTGCAATCGATTTTAAACTGACTTCACGATGACCTAGAGATTTGAAACTTAAGCCCATGGGCGTAGCCAGACTATTGGGTATTTATAGGGTGGGGCTGGCTCCCAAAGTCCTGAAATATATATACAGTAGAATCCGGATATAACGACCTCGAAGGGACCGGTGAAACTCCGTCGTTCTAACCGGACGACGCACAAAACGGTCGAATAAATAAAGCTTGTTTTTTAATATGTACATATGTTTGTATTTAAATGTACAGTTAGATAAGTTTCCATTCACGAAAATAAAACATTAATTACCAATTACAAATAACTTTAATATTACTTAAACATTCCGCATTAAAAACATATAGTAATATATACAAAGCGTTACAATGTATGAACCTACATTCTATGCAACTAAATATGCAGTTACTAACGTAACTCGAGTAATTCGAGTTTGTTTTTGATTAATTTTTGTTCGGTAGTAAGAACTTCGTACAACATTATGAATACTCGATATCCTAGTTTTCATAATATCATCATCAAAGATAGTTTGAATAAACACATCGAGCATTTCCGCAGCCTTCAGAGCTTCAGACACACTGCGCGTCGTTCTAACCGGAAGAATTGACTATAAAACAGGTCGCTATAAGCAGATGGTCGCTTAAGCTGAAAGTTCATTAAAGCTGGAAGTTCATTCACTGCATATGCATATGCGTCCGTCTACTCGCTGGTTTAGTTTACGCGCGGTAATTTTGGCAGAGTTCAATGGTTGCGTTTTACGTTCAGAGTAAGCACTGGATTTCAGCTGCGCTCCTAGACCTCAAAACCTTCGAGACTTCCCGAGCATACCGGTCACGTATTGCTCATGCATTCAGCTCCTATAAAAGAAAATGAATACAAGTTAAATATAAAAAGTTAACCAACTATTTTTTAAACAAAAACCATATATGTATAAGTCTAACAAACCTTCAATGCTTTTCCTATTGATTCCCAAGCTTTGGTATGTTTTATTTTGTTACAGTATTCCGGTTGACTTGGCATAGATGCAAGGATACTTTTCAACTTCATGTATAAGTTTCTCATTGCAAAAAGATTCCATTTGTTAATATATACTTAATAGACTCAAGAAACTGTTTGTTTAACAAAAAACACCCGCAATAAAATGACAATGCCCGAGCTCGTTAGTTTTCTTTGTTGTTCGGTGTTCGCTATTTGAAACGATATGTCAATAAACGCAATTTACGCAAGAAAAGTAGAAAATATTTAAATTGCGTTTCTCAACGTTACGTGCGTAGCCATAAAACTCTCCCTCATAAGCTTTCATACATTTCTACTGCATTGCGTTCAGCGAGTAGACGGACGCATATGCCTATGCAGTGAATGAACTTCCAGCTTAAGGCCCGAAGTACAATAGAGCGAGAGTGCGTTGCGAGACAACGTAAAAATCTCGCATGAGCTGTCAAAGCATTTTCATGAGCAGAGTTTTTATGTAGCAATTTACAATGCTTTGCGATGTGATTGTGCGATGCGACGTATTTTCAAAAATTTGAAAAACGACGCATGCGATGACGAGTTGTCATGAAAATTCAATTGAAAAATAGTAAACAATTTGAGCGCATAGCTGTTTGTAATTTTTTATTTTATAAATGAGTTTGTTTTTATGAAAATTTAATACAAAAAAGGCAGATTCTAAGTTGTGACAGTTTTGCTGCTTCACTAGGTTATGTGTTACTTCTTTTAACTTTGAAACAAGTGGACGTGTTTACGTTGTTCAAAGATATTTAAAATTTGCATTTCTTTGTGCATTTCTGACATTGTGATAAAATGACGATGGATACTAACTTACATAAAGCTAATATTTTGATAGCTCATTTTAAAGGCAATGAAATCACCTTTCCAACGCTATATCAATAAACCCCACCAACTTAACCGTTACCGAGCTGTGATCGTGTAAAGATGAAATCAATCGATTGAAAGTACCAAATTTTAATTTTGAGTGCAAATTTCTCAGAACTGCGCGTAATAAATAAAATTTTTTTTAGGATCAATTTTATAATTTATTCAACTTTCTTTTCATTCGTTATGTGCTATTAAATCATTCGTTAAATCATTCGTTATGTGCTATTGAAGGTGGGTCTCAGGTAGACGTCTTATGTACCGATTTTGTTAAAGCGTTTGACAGCCTAAACCATATGCTATTATTAAAAAAGCTGGGCATTCACTCCAACCTACTTATTTGGATTAAATGCTATCTCTCCAATAGACAGCTCTTAACCAAGGTGAAGAAAAGTTATTCTAGAACCGTAACAACAAACTCCGGCGTACCTCAGGAAATTCACTTAGGGACTCTGCATTTTTTTTATTATTTGTTAATGATATTACTTGTACCTTTCAATCATGTAATTTTTTGCTATATGCCAACAACCTAAAACCGTTTTGCAACTGTAAACAATTCTCATGACTGTTGCCAGTTTCAAGAAGACATAATTTCTTGAATAACATGGTTCAATCAAAATGACTTACAGCTCAATTTTAACGAATAAAAATTCTAACTCTGTCGCGTAAACAATCGGCTATCACTCACGACTACAACTACGACTTTAATTGTTTTTTTTCAAAGAGATAGCGTCATAAAAGACTTATAGCCTAGACACATTGACTGCGGCTGCGACCGTGCGGCATCTGTCAAAATTTTTTACATGAATTTCTTATGGAGAGAAACTGGTGTAATACCGCCCTTGCTGCTGCGGCTTTGTCGTCGATATAGAATCGTTCCTAATTTGACAGCTTGTCGTTGCAGCCGCAATCAATGTGTTTAGGTCGTTATGCGTTCTTGTGGATGCTAAACTATCGTTTGACGCGCATTTTGATACTATGGTTCCCAGTTGGCTATTTCTCAAAGGATTCATTGAAGATTCATGCACGAGAATTCCGTATTGTCGAAGAAACTTCGCCCATACAAATCATGAATAAAAATTTCAAACAAGTGTCTAAATTTTCGCCCACGAAACTTTCAGAGAAAAATGTTGGAAATTTCGTCAACGAAAGGAAGATGAAAATATGTAGTAAATTTCGCCAAAGAAATAACACGAAAATTCAAAGGAAACTTCGTCAACGAAATAAAATTGTACAGATGCAAGAAATTTCTGCAACGAAGAGATGAAGAAATTTTCGTAACGAAAGCAAGATTGAATTTTTTTGAGAAATTTCATATTGCAATGCTGAATAGAATGATGAAAAAAATTTCGCTGATTTATTTAATTCTTTAAATCAATTTATTTTTATATTTTTTAAAATATCATTAAAATATAAGTGGGGGTACACTTTAAATTCATTTGATATTGATTCGTATAACTTAAGAAATAAATCGTAATATTAAGTAGATTTTTAATTTGTTCTTCTATTGCTTGCCCAATGTCCATTTCTAGCTCCAGTACACCGAAGTTTTTGTTCTCTTTTTCTTCACAAACGTTCGGAAGTCTTCTAAAATATTCACGTTTTTTTCTTTGAAATTTCTCGATTTATTGGCAAAACCTGTCATTTTTTATTTTAAATATTTACTTTTTTTTACTCTACTATTTTTACGCAACTTTACAAAAAACTAACAATTGAAAATTTGTTTGACAATGGATTAGCATTGCTAGCTACGTGCTTTTTCTATCACATTTTCTGTAAGAGAAACTGTAAGAAAATTCGTTAGTAAATCATTTAAAGGTGTAAAAATTCGTCTTGGATTCACAGACGATTATTTGTTAAGGACTTTTTGGTCTACAGGGTTTCTAAGGCGAATTCACTTCTTGGTTTTGTTATCAGAAACTCAAAGGAATTTAATGGCCTAAATACCTGAAAATTTTTATTTGTCGCATTAGTAAGACCGAATCTAGAATATGTCAACATTATTTGGCATCCCTTCTATGAGATAGCGGTAAAAAGATTTGAAAAATTCAAAAGCGTTTTACTAAATTTGCACTTCATCGCAGTTTTTCTAGTGAGAATATGCCCATACGAATCGCGCTGCGCATTACTAAATTTAAATATTTTAAGGGCCTCCGGGAGTTTTTCGAAGAAAAAAAAACGAAAATTTTAATTTTTTTGTGCACAAAATTGAAATCGTTTTAGGTTATAAATCAAAAAGTAAACTTTTCAGTTGAACCAGCCTGCAGATATCTTGCTCACCGCAAAATTTGTGAGGTTCTTTGCGGCATTGCTCTTTCCTTTCTTATTGACAAATATTTTTAGATCAAAATTTCAGGGATAAATCTTTAATAGTTATACTTTAATAATGCAAAAGAAATTTTGGTCTAATATAAAATTCAGCTAAGAAAAAATTTTAAACGATGTCTTTTTTTTCGAAAAACTCCTGGAGGCCCTTAAAACAACGAAGAAAGGCTCAGAAAATTATTTTTATCAAAGGTATTCTTGACAATAAAATTGATTCATCTGAATTGTTTGCTATTATTAAGTTTTATGTGCCGCAGAAAAGTCTTCGAATTAGAAATGTATTTTTAACACAGTCCGGTAGTTCGAACTATGGTTTGAATGAACCAATGTCAATGTGTCTAACTCTGTTGAAATCAATCAACAGTCATGAGAATTTTGATTTAAGCAGATATATATTTTTGAAAGATATTCTTAATGGTTCATTCAATGAAATCAAAAAATTCCTATTATTTTATCATACAAAGTTAAATTCTGAATAATTAATTAGGTTAAGTTATGTCAGGAAGGACTAACACTGGATCAAATGAGTCATTCAAATGTGTTGACAGCTTGTTTTTAACGTTTACCCTAATTGTTGTTTAACGTTTTCCTTTCTCTTTATTGCGTGCGGTGTTTTTTTATTCATTCTGCATTGAATGCGTGCGAAATAGTTTGTAATTAGTTTTAAGAACGTATTTAATCTCATTCATTTCTTTCAAATGAGTTGAATTTCAAATGAGTATCCGTATAGGGAATGCGATGATTTCGGTTCGCATTTGGCTGAAGGAAGGAGCTGAAATGAGTCATTTGGCCCAATGTAAACGTAAAATAAGCTCAGTAGACGTATATAAATAAATAAATATCAGATAGTGATGTTATTGATTTTGATAGACTATGCGCCATTGATGACCAATGTGAGATATTCCACTTCGCCCAGATTGGCTTCGACAACGAAAGGCAACATTTATTTTAACAAATATTTTAAAAATTTGTTGATAGGACTCAATTTATAACTAATAAATCTGTTCACGCTATGAAGTACATTGCAAATGTTATTAAAGAATTACATTATTGCTTAGATAATTTAACCCATCTCATGTCACGCTGTGTCTTTGAGTCACTATTAAATTTCAAACCAATATTTATGATTATTTAAAACTGGTTTGAAAGCAAATTATGTTAAATGTTTTTTATTATTGGCCACTCTGTTTCTCTTATTTACAATTAATTTTGTTTTATGTGTTTATAATATATACTTATTACACAAAATATTCAAAAATATGCAGAAACACACTTAAATAGCGTGACAGGAATAGGATTAAACAAAACAAAATACACTTTGGAATAACAGATCGTGTAAAAATTCATATTGCATGTCCACTACTCTAATTGCTGCTACTGGACGCTGCGGCGCTGAAAATATTTAACACTTCTTTTCGGAACGCTTCCCAACTCTATCATGAACAAGAGATCAGCTGTTTTAGAAACGTGCGTAAGTCCAGCACTTAGGAAATTCTAAATTTGTAAAAGTTTAAACTTATATTTGTTAAATAAATACTACTAAAAATGTTTATACAACAATCACGCCGTCTTGTAAGTAGTTTATGTTACATAAATTGAACACATTTTATAGCAATTTTTGCTTCGTTTTCAGCTGCCCTCTATGTTAAAAAAGGCTGGTGCTGGCCGGCAGCTACAGGTTGCGCGCTCCTATTCAGATGAGCCACCAGCACGCGTGGAGAAAAGTAAAGATTTCATTTGAAAATATAGAGCTATTAAAATAATTCTTGTTTAATTTTAGCTATAAACACTGTGTCGCTGTTGGGACGCGTTGGTGTGGATCCGCAACTGCGCGGCTCAGTTGAACATCCAGTTGTAACATTTTCCCTGGCAACACACACAAATTTCAAGTACAGAATGTTATAAAACTATGAACTTTAATAATAAAAAAACTTAATTCACTAGATACGAAAATGGCGACTGGGCTCAACGCACTGATTGGCATCGCGTTGTGGTGTTCAAACCAAATCTACGTGATACAGTCATGGAGTACCTCAAAAAAGGCCAACGTGCATTGGTGCAGGGCAAAGTATCATACGGTGAGATAACCGATATGAATGGTAACCAAAAGCCCAGCACAAGCATCATTGCCGACGATATAGTCTTTTTCAAGGAGTCTTCATCGGTTTAAACAAAGTTAATATATATTCTAAATGTTTAATTATTTTTAAGTCATTAAAGTTAACTAGAAGTAAAGCTTTGCTTGTAAATTGTACACGTCACTTCATCACACAAAAGTTGACAAAGCTTCAGAAATATTTTCAAAATTAGAAAATGCTGAACAAAAATGCAACAGTTTCCATTTGAACAAATTTGAATATTCATTCGATTGCATTATTGGAATAATAAAAGACAAAAGGAAAGGCAAAGACGTTATACTTTTTCTTGAAATTTTGATTAAGCAATTTGCTGTCCAGCTAATAATATCAAACAAGGCCTTGTCTACATGTAGAAATTTTTTCTGAAAAATATCAAAACTCATAAATTGCTGAATTTGTTCAAAATCAAATTTACCCATTAGCTGAAGATACAGCTCATCAACCATAGCTGTACGATCCATCGTCAAATCGATGTTTTTTTCCGTTTGTGCTAACGACTTGTTGTGACACTCAAGAATGGCGGCAATCTGGAAACCATAGCTTATTTTAAAACTTATAAAAATTGCACAAAACTTACAGTATTATAAGGATTCACTCTCAGCAGCAAACACTGCTCATACTCAAGTATATCGGTTAGTAACGAGCTCAAGTACATCATCGACTTGTCGGTTTTTTCGAGCAATTCAAGCACCGTGTCGTATTGGCAGCTGCATTTTGTCATCTGATTTATATCCGGATGCATCAGCTCCAGCATCCTTATAGCATGTTGCAACTGACAGACACCAGCATTGTTTTCCTGAACTTCCATTTCCAGTTTGACGATAGCATTGTTAAGTGCGGTGAAATCGGCATGCATGCCAAGGAACTGCCAAAAAATCATGAAAAGTTAAAAATAATGGTACGTAAGTAAAGTAAATACTTTATTGACAAAACTCACATTACGCTCATTTTCCAATATTTGCTCCTGCTGCTCTTGCATAAACTGTGACTTTGTTGCGAATTCTTCATCGAGTTGCTCAGCTTCACCGACCATCCAATCAGCGAAAATATTCAAATCATTAAACGTCAAAGGATATTCCAAGACGTTTGCAACTTCTTGCGCTGATATCACTCCGCAAAATTTTGACATTTTCTTATTTTTTTTTTTTTGATTTTGAGGTTTATATAATTTTTTTTTAATTGATAATTTTTAACTGCAAAATGTTTTCATTTAAAAGAAACTTGATTGTTTTGTATAAAATTTTTTGTTTGAGGTTAGAGTTGTTATTTTTATTTTCGGTATTATGAGAAACGGAAGTTGAAGTTGAAGACGGGCTTAAATGTTAAACTACGTTCACACTGACAGCTAAATGCGCATTTAACGAAATGCGCATTAGCAATTTAGAATGTATGGCCGTATGCTCTTTGAAGGAGTAAAAGAGCCAAATATATATTTTGCATTTTGTAAATGCGCATTAAGCTCTCAGTGTGAACTTAGTATTAAACTAGTTTAATCTTATATGCTGATTAATTTTATAAAAGAACGAGTACTTAGCTGACGCTAAGAAGCTTAAGTTGATTTTGGATTTATTCAAGAACTACCGTCAGCCACAAAATAAATTTGTATTTTACATATTTTATTGCAGGTTATTGCAGGAAAAAAATGCCGGTGCCATTAATATGTAATGGTAATTATTATTATTATTTATTTGAATGCTAAGCACTTATGGCTTTATAGTAATTAATATTAGACAAAATTAATACAATTTATGTATGTACAATTAAATTTTTATAAATATGTGAAACTGTCAGGCTTTCAGGTATATACAGTTGTAATCCGGTTAGCTTCTTAGTAGTAAATAGAATGATTGATTAGAGCGGTGCTCACATATGCCAGATTAGATGGACGTGGTCGAGCTGATACATGTGCTAGGCAAGACAGACGAGGTTTTGCTCTGGATAATCAAATTTTATCTATAGCGTGTATATCTATATAAATATGGATTATGGACTCACACATGCAAAGCTAGTCGTACGGCGTCAAACGGGCATATGCCAGGCGAGAAGGACGTGTTCTCGCTCTGGATAATCATATTAAACTACACAGCAAGATTGTATAAGTTGTTACCAAACATCACAGGAAAATATTAAGTACCCTTGAAAAGCATGCTCCAGATTAGTGGCGGTACTGTAGATAATCTAAAATATTATGTTTAATTGAGTAAACGGATTCATTTAAAGAAATTGCATCTGTAACAAAACTAAAGTCCCCACAAGCGCTTCTGAGTGGTTCGTTTTGCAAGTAATTAGTTCTACAAAAGTTCATGTAAAGTAACTCCAAAGATCTTCTAGTTAGGAGAGGAATATTTAAGTCAAAAAAGTAGCATTTAGCCTAATCCTTCGATTTTTTAAAATAGGGAGATTCAAAAGTTGCAGCCGATATTCATAAGGTGGTAGGTGATAATCTAAATTGCAGTAAAGATGGCTTAAGCAGAACAAAAGAAACTTTTTCTGAACTGATTCAATGTCCTCAATGTAACAACTATATCGAGGGCACCAAACAATTGAAGCATATTCTAAAAAAATAGGTCGCTCTAGAGAGGTGAAGAAGGTTTTTGCTATATTGGGATCATTAAACTCTTTTGCCCATCGTTTAAGGTTACTCAAAGATCATGAAAGATATCTAAAGACTCTAATGTAAGGTCACAAATTTTATAAATACATGTGACAGCAGATTTTCGAGTGAAGGTCATGTGCTTGCATTTCTTCATGTTAAGACTCATACGATTCACGTAGCACCAGCTATAATGATGGTCTATGTCCGTCTGCAAGATAACGGCATCAATAGCATTTTTTAAAGGAAAAATTAGTTTCACGTCGTCTGATGCAATCCATCTTACAAGTGTTGTGGGAAATCCAGCAAGAGATAGCTTTAAGACTAAGAGTTTATGATTAACAACATCAAAAGCTTTACTAAAATCTGTGTATATCACATCAGTCTGTAAACCTTTTCCAAAATTCTCAATGGTTTTGCAAGTAAATTGAAGTAGATTTGCAACCGTCGATTTTCCAGAAACGAATCCTTGCTGGAGCGGAGACAAAGATTTAACACTATGTGATAATTGTGAAGTAATGATTGCCTCGAAAAGCTTAGGCAAAGCGCTTAATTTTGTTATTCCACGATAGTTATCGATTAAAGACCTGTTACCAGACTTGTGCAACGGATTAATAAAAGACGACTTCCAGGCAACTGGAAAATAGCAAGATTTTAATGAAGAAGAAAAAAGCAAAGTGACAGAAGTTACTAATTCATCACAGCAGTATTTTAATACACATGACGGTATATTGTCGATACCACTTTTATATAACGTTTTAAGAGCTTTTAAGTATGGTAAACCGTGTTAGTATCAATTATTGGGAGACAAATATCCCCAGATTGAACACTAAATGGATAGCTTAGATTATCATAGGATGAAGATGTATAGGTAGCTTTGAAAAAGTCAGCGAAAAAATTACAAATGATATTCTCGCTATCTGATTCAACAGTTTTATATTTTATAAAAGAAGGATAGGAATCAATCTTGCGTTTTGTATTGACAAAGTTCCAGAATGATTTAGCATCAGATTTGATGTTTAATTTTACTTTTATTAAATAAATATCGTAAGATTGCTTGCATAATTGACGATACTTGTAATTAATCTAATATATAAAAATCTCATGTGACAATGTTTGTGGCCGAACTCCTGCCAAACGGCTCGACCGATTTTAATGAAATTTTCTTTGTATATTTGTTAGGTATAAGAATAGGCTGTGAAGTACTTTTTACCCTGCTATGCAAAACGGGCGTGGCTCCGCCCATATAAGCCAAACTTTTGATATCGAATAGCTTTGGAAGTAAAAATCACAGAACATTGAAACTCAGAATGGAGTTACCACTTGGTGATGTCTTTCTAAAAGAAGTCTTGGAAGGGCATTGGACAAGGGGGTGTGGCTCCGTTCATATAAGCCGAATTTTTGGTATGGAATAGCTACGGAAGTAAAAGACACATAACATTGAAACTCGGAATGGAGTTACCACTTGGTATTGCCTTTCTAATCGAAGACTTGGACGGTCATTGGACTGTCATTGGTGTGACTCCGCCCATGTTACCCAAATTTTTGAAATTAAATAGCTTTGGAAGTAAAAATCACAGAACATTGAAACTTAGAATGGAGTTATGACTTGGTGAGACCTTTCTAATAGAAAACTTGGACGGGGGTTGGACAAGACGGTGTGGCTCCGCCTATACCAGCCAAATTTTTGATATCGAATAGCTATGGAAGTAAAAATCATAGAACATTTATACTCAGAATGCAGTTACACACTTGGTGATGTCTTTTTCATAGAAGACTAGGACGGATATAAGCGAAATTTTGGATATCGAATAGCTTTAGAAGCAAAAACCACAGAACATTAAAGCTCAGAATGGAGTTACCACTTGTTAATGTCTTTCTGATAGAAAACCTGGACGGCTTTTGGGCAAGGGGGCTTGGCTCCGCCCATATAAGCCACATTTTTGATATGGATTAACAGAAATAAAATTCACAGAATATTGAAACTCAGTATAGAGTTACCACTTGTTAATGTCTTTCTGATAGAAAACCTGGACGGCTTTTGGGCAAGGGGGTTTGGCTCCGCCCATATAAGCCAAATTTTTGATATGGAATAGCTTTGGAAGTAAAAATCACAGAACATTGAAACTCAAAATAGTTACTATACGCCCATTTTTTCAGGGGATAAGCGCGGATCGCGCCGGGTATAAGCTAGTAGAGGTATAAGAACCAAAACCTATAATGCTATAAGTTTTTTGAAATTTTTTATAATGCATTTTAAGTTTCTTAATTTTCTCAGTTCTTCAGTAAACCATACAGGACCAGATGTTAAAGGGGCTGTTCTCTGGGGTACTGATGACAAAAAAAAAATCATTGAGAGTTCTATAAAAAGCAGAGACAGCTGAATCAAGGCCTTCTGGCGATGTTTTTGTATTAATGGTAAAAAAAATTGCATTACCGTTGTATTACCAAAAAATTGTATTACCAATAAATTTTAGTGGTAATAGAAAATTTTAATGGTAATGGAAAAAATTTGCATTACCAATAAATTTTTAACGGTATTGGAAAAAAATTACATTACCGAAAACATTTGAAAAAATCTTACCAGCACAAAATAAGTATCTCCGAAATAAAAAACAAATTTTGGTAGTTGCTAACATTTATTAGCTTTTTTTAATACTAGCATTTCAAAATTCGTGTCTTTAAAAATTTTTCAAAATGCCATTTTGTAATTGAAAATCAGAGAATAATTTTTATCCCCATTACCATTACTGTTAATGGTAGTAATGATATTTTTGATGCACTTATAATTCAATGCATTATGACAGTATAGCGTGTATACAGTAAAGAAATGAAACTTCTTCTCTGTATACTCTCTTTCTATTCTAGAATAAGAAAGATTTAAGTGTAAGAGAGAATTGGAAAGAGAGAGTGAGAGCATCTCAGAAGAAATACAATACATAGTTCCAAGGTATATTTAACAAGGTAGTGTTGTCTTGGAGCGGTGGGTACCGCAGCTGTCAAACACATAGATTATTGTAACTTGCAAATGTTGTTATTTGTTTTGGTTTTATTCGTAAAAACCTGATTTTGACAGCTGCGGTACCCAGCACAAGAGAGCATTTTAACTACTAACACTACCTTGTCTTATTCTACCATGCATAGTTCCATGGTATAATGATTTACAAGGTAGGAGTGACAGTTCTTTTGGCGATTTGGAGTTGTCAAAAACACATTGGCTGCATTCCGCCAAGGCGAGCGCTATTGTAGCGATGGATCCTTTTACGCTGGATTTCTCTGTTTACAACTGACGTTTGACGTAGCTTGTTCGCTTGTTTTGCTTTGTTGAATTTAAAACCTAATTTCTTTCTGCTAAGAGGTTTACTTAATGCAAAACGTAGTGCTAGAGATGCTAATGGATGATGGTCTTGATATGGCTATTAAGGAGCACATTTCGGACCTCATTCAACCATTGCAAGGAGCAAAGGATAGTTTAAAACATTAAAAATACCACAAGCCACGAAAATTTGCATTTATTTTAAGGGTTTCAATTGAGTGTTTGCAAATTCATGTAAATTGGAGCGCAAACAGCTGTTAAATGACATAACTTGCAACTGTTGAGTAGAAGTAGCGTAATTTATTTCGCTACGTAAAATGCACATCGCTCGAGCATAGACAGCTGCCAGCGCTGTCAAAAGTGTAGCCATTCACCCGAATTTTCTTGAGCGCTCGCCTTAGCGGAATGCAGCCATTGAAAAAGAGAAAACGAAGAAGCAGCAAAACAGATGAAAAGTTAAACTTGTATTGATTTGACAACTCTGATCGCCGCTCGTGAGAAAAAAGGTGGTTGTCAAGGCTACCTTGTAAATTATTGTATCATGCATAGTTCCATTAAAAAATCTTGGATTCAATAAGAAGTTTCGGACTAGCCTACATGTAGAATCAACTTGACAGGTTGGATGGACATGTAGGAAGTGTGAAAGCAAATACTGCGATCCGTCCGACATGTAGGATGAAAATCAAAAAGTTTTGATTTTTCTGTTGGTCCGTCCTACATGTAGTAAGTGTGAAAGCACCTTCATCCGACTTCATATATTTTCTCATTCTTAAAAAAAACGTCGGAGTGAACATATGAAGAAAAGGGTAAACAGAGCGCAAAGTTGAATGTATTAAAATGACATATTTTTCACATATTGTGTTTTTTCCTTTATTTTATATTATTTCCTCTTCCTCTTCTTCCAAAACTTAATCAATTATTAGAGCAGCAAGAAATTGTTTTGCTATTGCACGATGCTATCTTCTTGAAAGCTGAAAAATAATTAAGTCCGTCGTACATGCAGGATAGTTCGAAAGCTCGAACATCCTTTCCCGTTATTCTGCCGTCCTACATTGTCCATCCTACATGTAGGATAGTCCGAAACTCCCTAATATTTACTTATAATTGATTTGTGCTTCAATTAGTAATACTTATATTAATGGTTTGTGATAACTAAAATATGAGATATACAGTATCCGACAAAACTATGCATACCCCGAAATAAGATTGCCCTTCTGTGCTCATACTTAGTTTTTTTTTAAAATCACCGAACTGTCAAACTTTTTGTTTTTGTATTATTGGAGCTATGTAAACAACACATCACGCCACACAGCATTACCATATGGGCAGTTAATCCTGTTTTGGGCAGTATTTTGAGCAGGTAGACAGGATCATATTTCTCCCAGGATTTGGGCAGGTTTTTTTTTAATCCAGTTTTTTAATTTTCGTTGAATAAAAAAAATAGAAATTTTATGTTTATATACGTAATTTATATGTAAGTACTTATATAAAAGTAGCAAATAAAGTTGTTACTACTTTTTACATCCTTTCAAAAATTTGATGTGCTACATTCGATGTATATGATCACTACAAATAGTTTAAAATTACAAAGTAACAATTTGTAAATTTTGAGTTGTGACTATTTTGTATTTAGTGTGCGATATGTTCAATGATCTCAACATTGCGAATGAATTGCTTTAAAAACTTATTATTTAATTTATTTTTGTTAATTTTATTACATACCTAATAAGAAAGTGATAAAACTATGACTTACTTTAAATAAAATACTAAAAATGTTATAATAAAAAAATTTTAAAATATTTGTTTTTAGTCCTTTTATAAGAGCAGTATTTTCTCTAAAAATACAGGATTTTTTTTTGAAAATTACAGGATTTTCAAAAAAACATATGGCAATGCTGACGCCACAAGACAAGTCCCGTTAGGTTTCAATATTTTTGCTGTAGTGAATTATTTCTTATCAGTCAAGCTTAATTCGCGCCATAAGTATGCGTACTGTGAAACTGCAGAGTGATAAGTGTTTGGCGTGCTTACAATTTTCCAATATTTTATTTGTAGATGGTTTTTGAGGTTTTATTTATTTATTTTAATTAAAATTAACAATTCAAGATTTGTTCGATATAAAAACTTAGAAAATCAAAAGATGACGCACAAATTAGAAGCTAAGGGCTATGTTATGTTGGCGGTCATGGGCACGCATTGTTGTTGTTTCAATGTAAATTGATAAATTGAGCGCGAGAGAGAGAGAATAAATTTTGCCCACCACGGTCACCATATGATTCGATGAAAATATGAAATCACGGGATCAAAACAGTGTTGCGTTGGGGAATCATTCACAACATTTGTGTTTTCACATTGAAATAGTGCAATTTCAGTGCGAAATGTATGAAAGCAGTAATGAATCCTGCTTAATAGCAACACTCAACCATGTTCAACGATGATATTTTTTTCAGATAAAGTACTAAAAGTAGTAAAAAGTATACTAATGTTTGAGGATCATATGACCGTCAGCATAACATACTTTGGGCACAGAGCTCATCAAACGAAAAAAGAGCGCAAAAAGTGACGTGACCAGGGATCATTTGACCGCCAGCATAACATCACCCTAAGCTAAAAACAGACAGAGTTGCTTTTTTACAAAAACTACCTTTTCCTTAAGAGATAAAAATATTAAAGTGTTAATATTTATATTTATTTTATATTAATAGTTATATCCATTATAGAGCTATTTGCATTGTATGCTTTAGAATAATGCCAAAATCAAAGTTAATAAGCATTGATCTTAGAAAACTTATTATTGCGGATCATAATAATGGGCTGGGTAATCGCGCAATTGGTAAAAAATATTCTAAAAGCAAGTCCACAATCCAAAGAAATGGTGGCAAGCAGCTTTAAGAAAAATGGTGGCGTCAAGAGTGCAACCAGAACAGGATGGCCAAGGGTAACTGCGGGTGATGACAACAGCCGAATATTACAAGAGATAAAGAAGAAGCGATCTACTTCAGCCAGGGGAATAAAATAAAACCTTAAAATACAAATTTCCGAAAGAACGATTTAACGTAGAGTGCATGAGCAGCATTATTTTTCACACATTTCAAAAAAGAACCAGACATCACGACTGGCTTTCACCAAAAAGTATTATAACATGCCTTTGAATTTCAGGAAGAAGATTATTTGGAGTGATGAGAGTAAATTCGTGTTCAAAAATTCAAATGAAAGAGAGAAAGAGTGTGAAGAAAGAGAAACGAGAGATTGCAAGCGGACTGTGTAAAAAAAAAACCCATTAAATTTGGTGGAGCAAACGTTTTAGTTTGGGGCTGCTTTAGTTACAAAAGCTTATCTGAGTTGGTCCAAGTAGATGGTAAAATGACGGGACAGTTGTATGTCTCACTTTTGAGTAGGCGAGCGTGGGGAATTTTGAAGCACGCTTTGTTTGGGGGTCAAAACTCCCTACAAAAATAACTTTTTTTCACATTTTTTCGAATTGATTCTCTAGAGCATGTTAAAATACACTTACTGGTTGAAAGATTTGCCTAAAACCCATAATCATCGACAATTTTTGCCTATTGGACCAAAAATCTGGTTTTTGGAGTTTTCAAAAATCATGGGGAGTTGTGAAACACGACTAAAAATTGAAGAAAATTGCATATTTTTAATGAAAATTATTTATTTATTATGTACCAGAGTTAAGAAAATGGAAAAAATTAAAATGTTTTTTAAAAAAATGTGAAAAATGGCAAGTTGCTCAATCGTTCCGATTCACACACTTCAAATAGATTACTCGGTCGCATCCATTGCAATGAATTGCGTTGGTTTTGACCAATTTTTTCGGCTTGGGACCTTTACAGATGGTGCAAAAAATCTTCTTCTTCATAGTCAGAATCCATTTGCGGTGGTGCTGAAAATGTGGAACGACTACGCTTCGCTGCCGGTAATTAGACTATTTTTTCCATCTTCTTTTCATCCTCCTTGGCCTCTTTAACTGGATGTTCTACGCTTTGGCAATTAAGCGTTGCGATTTCTTGTCAATCATCACCTCTTTGATGTCAGCCACCATGGCATTCATATCAATCGCTGGTTTCTTTTCGCACTATACTTACAACGGAGTATATCGACTGAAAACACAAAAATCGGTTAAGCACACAAAAAATGCCAAAATATGTCATATCTGCCGGCTTCACATCTCTATTCATATTTGGAGCTTCTGGACCGGATTCAAAGACGTGCGATATATTTGATATGTGATGAAAATATTTCATCTTCTCTCAACTCTCTTGGGCATCGTCGCAATGTTGGTTGCCTAAGCAGGTACTACCATGGGCTCGTGTGTTTCCTAGGTCCACTCGGGCAGCTCTCCATGCCCATCCGTTTACCATTGCCGCTTTGCCCAATAGAACATCGCATTACCGAGATAATTCGTTCTTCGGTCGCTCAGTAAAATTGTGGAACAATCTTCCTGCGAGCGTGTTTCCCGGCAGTTTCAATCTGTGTAAATTTTAATAAAATCTTCACCAACACTACTCCATCTTTCCGCCCTTCAACTAACTATCACCCGTCTTCCAATTCAACACAATGCTTTCGCAATTATAGGGGCATCCCCTGAGTGTTGGTTAAGTTAAAAAAAAAAAAAAAAATGTTTAAATTGCCTCCGTGTCAGTAGCACATATGTTTTTGCATAAATCCTTTTGAACGTCTAAAGCCTAATCATTGCTGATTATTTTGTGTGTACTCACCTTTTCGATTCACTTGAAAATGTTTTTAAAAGTGCCACAAACACGAATTCTCAAAAAAACTTTTCAAACATAATGTTAAACACTTTGTTTGGAGAGATACGAAAAAAGTGTGCTATAGGGACGAGTGCTAGTACAAAACTGAGATCTTAGGTGAAAAAATGTTGACAGTAGGTACCAATTATCAACACCACTGCTAAGCGACATCTATGGCCGTGCTTCGCAACTACCGTTGCTTCAGAATTCCCCACTGTCCCCTACATATTTAATGACTTTAGTTCAAAAAATGGGTATGCAAGATTATTTTATTTGCCAGCAAGACAACGATCCAAAACATACAATTCGTGTTGCTAAAGACTATTTTGATCAAAACTCAATAGAGGTTCTAGAATGACCCACCCAAAGCCCAGACTTGAAACCTATTGAGCATTTATGGGAATATCTGGATGATAAGCTCGATAGGGCCTCTTGCCAGTCCAACAAAAGAGAAATTTTTACCAAATTGCAAATGGCCTGGAATTCCATACCAGAGAAACATATTTTCAAAACTTAGTTCACAGTATGCCTCGTCGACTTTTGGCTGTAATTAATGCAACAGGTGGTTATAAATGAAAGGTAAGCTATGAAAAAAAGAGGAGTACGCATACTTTTGTCGATGTAAAATATTATATACGTTCTTTCAGATAAACTGGCTGATCTAACCACTCGGCTACGTAGACATTTTTATTTGAGTAGCTCATACTTATGTTAAATCAACAATCAGTAGTTCTCTCTTTCTTTTATGATTGAATTGAGTCTTTCGTTCAATACTCTGAAAGTACAGTACGGTCTAAAAATTTGAATTTGAACGTAGCTTTTTTTCAGAACATAAGCATACTCTAAGGCATTTCTTACATTGAGTTTTGATAAATTCAGATTGATTGGAAACAGCACATGCTGCAAATATTAACGAGTGCAACTTTGAATCTAAAATTGTTGTATTCTTACAAGGAAAGGTCACCAGGTGTCACTCGCCGATTTGAATGATTTTCGGATATGTGATAGAGGACAAGAATCTGAGGTTGACGTATTTTTTTATATGTGCTGAATCGATAGTTTAGGGTTTCAAAATGGCGTTTTTTAAAATCAGCTTAAGTTTCGTTTTTCCGCCATGATTTAACTATTTTCCATAGAAACATACACATATTTGGTATCAAACGAAAGGTATTGAAAAGACGCACATGATGACATTTAATTTTTAGAAAGAAGTTTTATTGTTATTTTGTTGTTGATATTTTTAACAGTAATTAGTCGATATCTTCAGCTAATTTTAAAGGTTACCTTTTTTTGTTTTTTTTTAACTTTTACTTGTTTATATTAAAATTTTCTTTATTAGAAAATGCACTAATTTTCTTAAATATAAAATATTTTGTTATAGATAACGACAACATTATGGGTATCAAAAATTTTGTTTTTTCTCGAACTTTCTATATGTGCAGATATTTGATCCGAAATGTTGATATTTTACAGTGCTTCAATACAAACTGTGTGCTTCTTACTTGTTTGCCCGAGAAATGAGAAAAAATCATACGAAATTTAAAAATATGACTTTCGATGCAAATATCTCCGCTGGTTTTAAATATATTTCACTCAACTCTTTTTTGTCAAAAAGTTAAATAAAATTACTTTATAAAAACCATTACAAGAATACCAATTGCTTTGGTATTAATAATGTTCCAAAATAATTAATGTTTCTCAAAAAGTTACATGAAAGTTGTTTTTGTTGTAAAAGAAATTCAAATCAAAAATTGCATTTTAAATTCTCTTTTACGTGGCAAAAACTTTTTCAGTTTTACACAAAAATTAATTAGCTGTTTCTGTCATTATAAAACAAGGGTACCCCCTTTGATTTTTTTGATGAAATAAATTTTTTTAAAAAATGTTCCTTCTATTTATTTAAAATTTATTAAAAATAAACCCAATATTTCTTTCCAATCAAAAGTTATTACTAAAAATATATTTTCATATCATGTGGATCTGTATTCACAAAACTCATTTTGTGTTAATTATTAAATTCTATGTTATATATGTACTTCCCTTGCTCATTTTTATTAGAATCTCCTTGCTTATTTTCAAAATTTTAGGAGAAACAAATATTTTTGCATTGTTTTCACTTTTATGATACTTTTTTAAGCAACTGAAATACAGAAAAGAAGGTTGGTTACGAGTACAGTATCTTTGATGTAAAGTGTAAAGAAAAGGTTTACAGGTTTACGGCGGCCACACACATATTTTTTTATAATTCAAAAATTTTGAAAAATCTCGTTGTCAATCTCTAGTCTTAAGTGTATACTTTCACATAATTTTTTTTTTGTACTTTTCAGATTTTCCAAATCCAAGATATATTGCCCGGCAAAAGAGACCTTGATTTCTTGGTGCCTTAGGGATTTTATTATTACGAAGAAATGACGTCACAAAAAAACAAAAAAAGTGTTATTTTTGTAAAATAAAATACTTTAAAAATATGCAAAAATTTTTAAATCAATACCCTTAACCGTTATTTCGTAATACCCTCGTAGAAGAAAAAGAACCGTTTTTCACATATTTGCCTATATCCCCAAAACTTGATCTGATAGGAAAAAACGAAATTGAATTCTGCGTGCAAAAATACATGTCATAATTCTCCATTACGACAAATAATTTGTGCCCGTACAAAATCTAATTTTTAGCCACCACTGTTCATTTTTAAGATGAGCTTTCAATCGATCTCAAATACAAAGTCAGACAGGCGGCCCACTCAAAAAGAGGCAAGTTATCTGTTATTGGGGTCGATGTTAGCGCCCGGCGCAAGTTGAATGCGTCGATGCAAAGCAGAGCAACAACGTCGAACGCAAGCAAAAAAAAGCTTAAAATCACTTATAAAAAAATAAAGCTTCAGTTGTACTTCGTCTAGCACAGTCGGTATTGAGTTTTTCGCATTTATAATCAGCACGTGGAGAGAGCGCCATAACTTCAGCCCCAACAAACTTTGTTGCTGTTGTTGTGGTTACTGTTGCTGCTGCTACTGCTGCTACTACTACTGCTGTTGATGAAAGAGACCGCGCAAGTTTGAGCCAAATCAACCGTCGCGGCGCTAGTTTCGTGTTAGTACAAATGTTGGCGCGATAACGTTTGGTTCACTCTCCACGTTTACTGTTCAGGATTGCAAAAGCAAAAAGCCACGCTTGAAAGCAGCCAACAGCAGCAAGGCGCTGCACAAGTCTGGCTCGCGATCATTGACTTTTTTTTTCAGAAACAAAGTTATTTTTTATCATCAAAATTAAGTGTTCATTTCAAGATACTAATTATTAAGAATAACAAAAAATTTTCAATTTTTAACGAAACATTATCGGGACCTGCACACGTTATTGTTTTGTAGCTGTTTTTTTATGCTAACTGGTTTTTGTGGGCCATAAAACAAAAAACGTGAAATTTTGCATGCAAACTCATCAATTTTTTAATAATGAGTGCTTGAATAATTAAGGTAGACAAAAAAAAAAAAAATAAAAAAAAAATAAAAAAAAAAATATAAAAAATAAAATTGTTAAAATTATTTGAACATTCAAAAGTTTAACGTAAAACAGATATTAAACAGAAACATGGCTGTGGATTATGTACTTGAAGATCTGATGGGCAAAATTGGTGAGTGAGTCGTTGATGCAATTGAAAGAACAATCAACGAGTTTATAAAAAAAAAAAGCAATAATTTTTTAAATTTAAATTTAGTGGGTGGATTCAGAGTGCGCTGTAAACGAAGTTGAGACGTTTGATACTCTTTTGGTTGGATCGAATAATAAGTGCTGAAAATCTCAGAAGAATTTACGATTTAATTAAGATTAGGCAAGATTTATTGAATATTGAATAGGAAATTTTAGTAAAAGCTAAAAAGTCTAAACTTAAGGCCCCGACGATACATTTAGAGGAGAGTAAAAAAGAGTGATATTGAGGTGATGGTTTTTATAAGGAGAAATTTGTTTAGTTTTAAAATTTTCCAATTTGGTAACATATACATTTATGTTTAAAAAAAAAATTTTGTTTTTTTTTTTCAAAAACAAAGATGGCGCAAAACTCTTTTCCTCTTTTCGCAAAAAGATTTAAAAAAGCCTATTTTAAAAATCAGTTCCATTCAGATAGAAGATTCCAAAACTTTTTGAGCGGGTGGTGTATGATCGGGTGAAAATTCACTGTGGGGAAGTCATAACAACTCGTCAGCATGGTTTTGTGAATGGCAGATCCACTGTGTCAAATCTTCTCGATTTTACAACATTTTGCTTAAATTCTATTGATTCTGGTAACCAGGTCGATTGTGTTTACACTGACTTTAGTAAGGCATTTGATAAGCTACCACACAATCTAATCTTATTTAAACTTGAGTTAATGGGATTTCCACAATATTTTGTGAACTGGATTAAATCGTATTTGGTGGAGCGATCTTATCAAATACGTTTCCGAGGCGCATTGTCTTCTGAATTTATTGCTGAATCAGGTGTTCCTCAGGGTAGTCACCTTGGTCCTCTTCTGTTTATTTTAGCTATCAATGATGTAACTCACGTCATTGAACACTCTCATCTGCTTATTTATGCCGATGATATGAAAATATACAGAACGATTAATTCTAGAGATAATTCAGATCTACTCCAGTCTGATCTAAAATCCTTTGAAGTTTGGTGTTCTAAAAATAATATGTTTTTAAATCCTGATAAATGCCAAACTATGACCTTTTCGCGAAAAAGGAATAATTTTATTTTTGATTATAAGATTAAAGATACTGCCTTGAGTCGTGTAGACACCGTCAAAGACCTAGGTATATGCATGGATTCTAAGCTGTCGTTTAACATTCATATTGATAATATTTGTAAAAAAGCATCTTCAATGCTTGGTTTTGTAAAACGCTGGGCCAATGAATTTAATAGCATGATTACAACTACAACGTTGTATTATGCAATCGTGCGTCCTCACTTAGAGTATGCAAGTCAAGTTTGGTCCCCAAGTTACAATGTGCATGTTGATCGAATAGAAAGAATCCAAAAACGTTTTGTTCAGTTTGCTCTAAGGGGCTTAAGTGGAACTGACATATTAGACCTTCCTCCTTATGCGGATCGTTTAAAACTATTAAAAATGCAGTCTTTAGGCGATCGAAGGAAATCGGCAGATATCGTATATTTACACCAGCTCATAACAGGTGTATTCGATTCTCCAGAACTTCTTTCTCACATAAATTTTAACACTAACCGTAGAAGCAGTAGAAACGCTAACAACTTAATTTATTTGCCATTTAGTAGAACAAATTATATGGCTACTGCTCCTTTAAGTCGCATGAGTTCCTTTGTTAACAATTGTAGCGTTTTTGATGTTCATTTGTCAAAAGGTCAACTCAAAAGTAGATTAAAATTAGTTGTGTAATTAGATCTATGTATACGCATGGTTAGTTGTTACGTCTTGTGTTGTCCCTGAGCCCAACCCATTTATTGGTGGGTAAATTTTCCCCACATTAACTTGTTTGTGGTCACGGGTATCCATATCATTGATATTTTTTTTTCAATGATTACTGGGTAGTGGCTTTAGATGGGTTAATGCTGAGGAAGTGCGATAAAGCTGTAGTAGCTGAACTCTATTGTTTTTGCATGTTCCTCTAAATGTATCGCCGGCCTTAACTGAAATTTTTAGTTTATTAAATATTAAAAAAAAATTTTTTGTCGATATTGTAAATAAAAATATAACGGGTTTGTTTTAATCGATATTTGTTGAAAGTTGCTACATAAATTTCAAATTATTCAGGTTTTTAGGCTAAGATGTTCTTTACATTAATTCAGTTCAGGCCCGTAGCCAGGATTTACCTTAGGGGGGGGTTTTGATAAAATGATATACAGGGTGTCCCGCAGTTGAGTGCAACTATTTACGGAGCTGAAAGGTTATGTCGAGGTGAGCAAAAAAATCGTATAGGGGGCGAGGGGGGGGGGGGTCTTTTTTCACATTCTTAGGAGCTATATTGTTAATTAATATTTCACGACTTTGGTTTACGTTATTGTTTCTAGCAGAAAAACTAACTGACATACAACTTATTTTGATAACTCATTTTAAAGGCAATAAAATCACCTTTCCAACAGTATATCAACAAACCCCACCAACTTAACCTTTACCGAGCTGTGCTCGTGTGAAGATGAGATCAATCGATTGAAACTACTTAAATTTCAATTTTGAGTGCAAATTTCTCAGAATTTCGCGTAATAAATGAAATTTTATTTTAATATCAATTTTGTAATTTGTTCAATTTTCTTTCCAATGACACCAAAAACATAAACATATCTTAAAAAATAAAAAAGTTGGCTTTACTAAAAAAATTATACTTATTAGAAAACAATGATATTATCTACTGCATAACGAATTGTAATGTCATTATTTATCATTGTTTTGTAATAAGTATAATTTTTTAGTACAGCTAACTTTTTTATTTTTAAAGATATGTTTATGTTTTTGGTGTCATTGAAAAGAAATTTAAATATGTTACAAAATTGATCTAAACAAAAATTTTAATTTATTACGCAAAATTCTGAGAAATTTGCACTCAAAGTTGAAATTTGGTAGTGTCAACCGAGTGATTTCATCTTCACACGATCACAGCTCGGTAACGGTTAAGTTGGTGGGGTTTGTTGATATACCGTTGGAAAGGTGATTGCATGGTCTTTAAAATGAGTTTTCAAAATAAGTTTTATGTAAGTTGTTAGTTTTTTTGCTAGAAACAATAATGTAAACCAAAGTCGTGAAATATTAATTAACACTTTAGCTACTATGAATGTAAAAATAGTCCCCCCCCCCCCCCCCCTTCCATACGAATTTTTGCTCAGCCTGACATAACCTTTCAGCTCCGTAAATAGTTGCACTCAGTTGCGGGACACCCTGTATAAGTAGATACCAGTAAATCCGTTCTCTCTTAAGACCACTCGTGAATATGCCCGTTTTCGATTTTTGCGTATGGTTTTTTTTTTTAAAAATAGTCCAAATTGAGAATTTGTAATTGCCTTTTAAAAACTATAATTCCGAAAATTAGCACAAAAAGTAAAAATTTTTTATGACAAAATTTTACTAATAAAACAATTTTAATTTGATAGATTAAAATAGGTAAGATTTCTTACAGTTTATTAAAATCAAAATTAAAATAGCTATGAAAAATTTTAACTTTCACAACTTTTACGGGACATTTTACATAAACGGAAGATCAAAAAAAAATGTTAGTCCTTAAATTTGGTTTCGTTTTGCCTATCTTACGCTTTTATTGATCGCCAGCTCGTGCACAAGTATTTGAACCTGTGTGAACCCTAGTTCGAGACCAAAATATTACTGCTCTCGAAAACGATTTCGACAATTGAAATTATATTCAAAAGGAAATATTTTAAATTCTTTAGAAATTCAACTGTTCAATTTCCTCATAAAAAATTGATATCATGACTGACAAAATCATTTAATATCAATACTTACTTACTTAGGTGGCCGTGACAACCCGTGTCCGGATTTCGACCGACCTCATCAGCTCTCGCCAGGCACCTCTGCTTTGCGCGCGCCTTCTCCAATCGGATACACCAAGTGCGGTTAAGGCTTCCTCAGCCTGGTCCATCCATCGGAGGCATGGTCTCCCTCGTCGTCGTTGACCAGCGACCCTCGCTTCGAGCACCTTTTTCGCTGGAGCTTCGTCGTCCATACGATGGACATGACCCAGCCAGCGTAGTCGCTGCACAGTTATACGCCGAACTACGTCAATGTCTCCGTAGAGCTCATACAGCTCGTGGTTCATTCGGATGCGATAGTCATCGCCGACTCGAACAGGACCGAAGATTTTGCGAAGAACTTTTCTCTCGAACACCCCCAGAGCGGCTGCGTCAGTTTGCGAAACTACCCATGCCTCAGCGCCATAAAGCAGCACAGGTAGAACGAGCGTCTTGTAGAGTGTTAGTTTTGTCGATCGAGAGAGGGCTCTGGAACTTAGTTGCTTACTGAGCCCGTAGTAGCACCTATTAGCAATTATTGTTCTTCGCTTTATCTCCAGGCTGATTTCGTTGTTAGTATTAATGGCGGTGCCAAGGTATACAAACTCCTTGACTACTTCAAAGTTATAGCTGCCGGATGAAACGTGGGAGTCTAAACGCCGAGCTCCCTTGTTTGTAGACAGCATATACTTTGTTTTACCCTCATTTATCGTCAAACCCACTTTGGCTGATTCCTTTTCGATAGCGGCGAAAGCAGCGGTAACATCTCTCTTGGTTCTGCCAACAATATCAATATCATCAGCGTAAGCAAGGAGCTGGACACCTTTATAGAAAATGGTGCCATTACGATGCACACCGGCCTTTCGTACGATCCCCTCCATGATGATGTTGAAGAGATCGCAAGACAGTGGATCGCCTTGCCTGAAACCTCTTTCGGTATTGAAGGTTTCGGAGAGGTCATTTCCTACCTTGACGGAGCTGCGTGTGTTGCTCAACGTCATTCTGCAAAATCTAATCAACTTTGCAGGTATACCGAACTAAGACATTGTTGCGTATAGGCAATCCCTTCTCCGGCTATCGAACGCAGCTTTAAAATCGACAAAGAGATGGTGTGTGTCAATTTGATTTTCGTGGGTTTTCTCCAGGATTTGTCGTAGCGTGAAAATCTGGTCTATGGTGGACTTACCAGGTCGAAAGCCACACTGATAAGGTCCAATCAGTGTTTTTGTAATTGGCTTTAATCTTTCACACAGTACGTTTGAGAGAACCTTATATGCGATGGAAATAAGACTGATACCTCTATAACTAGCGCAGATTGTAGGGTCTCCTTTCTTAAGTATAGGGCACAGTACACTGAGGTTCCAATCGTCGGGCATGCTTTCTGCTAGCCATATTTTGCTGATGAGCTGATGCATGCGCCTTATCAATTCATCGCCGCCGGTTTTAAACAATTCAGCTGACAGGCCGTCAGCACCCGCTGCTTTATTGTTTTTGAGTCGTTGGATAGCAACTCGAACCTCTTCATGGCTAGGTGGTGATACTTCCACTCCGTCATCGTCGATTGGTGGCACTGCACTGTGCTCTCGATGGGCGGCATTGGTGGAATCGTCGCCATTAAGTAAATTGGAGAAGTGCTGTCTCCACAATCTAAGCACACACTGTGTATCCGTATTCAGATCTCCATTTTCGTCTCTACAAGTGGATGCTCCGGGCTTGAAACCTTGGGTTAGACGCTTAACCTGTTGATAGAATTTTCGTGCATCCTTCTTGCCCTGGTATACCTCTAGTTCCTCACGCTCACGCTTTTCCTGCTCTCTTTTCTTGCGTCTGAAAAGGCGCCTCTCTTCCTTCCTCTTTTCGCGGTAGTTTTCTCGCACGGCTCGCGTTGCAGCTGACTGCAGCGTTTTTCTATAAGCGGCGTTTTTTACTGCAGTCGCAATGCGACACTCCTGATCATACCATTGGTTCCGAGGTTGCGGGCGCCGGAAACCAATGACTTCTTCAGCGGCAGCGCGCATGGAGTGGGATATATGCGCCCAAAGTCCGCCGGCGTCGTCGAGTCCAGAGGTTGGTTGGTTGAGCTTAACCGAGAGTTGAGCGGAGTAGGCTTCGGCAGTCCGTTGTAATTGCAGCTTAGCGACATCTAGCTTTCGTTGCATTCCTGTGCGTATGTTCTTGGCATTGCATAATCGCATGCGGATCTTGGCTACAACAAGATTAATATCAATAACAATTTCTATATATTTTTTTTTTATTAAAATTTCTTGAGCAGAGGAATGGACTCCGATAAAAGTCATTTTTAAATCTCAGATTATTTTTCAAAAGCCGTAATTCGAAAACTGGTTTTTGCACAGCACCAATATCTTATATCCAATATATTATTTAAGTTATCGCATCACAATTAGTCTTTCTTTGAAAACTGTATAAATTTTTGTTAAACAGTTACATTTTTTTTTTATATTAAAAAATTTAATCAGTCGTGGATTTAAATTGAAGCTATTTGCAAATAAAAAAAATTAAAAATAAATTTTTTGAACTTCCAACTAATTTAATTTTTAATTTTTTAACATAATTAAAAAAAATTTTACAAATGCCGAAGTTTAAAAAACTGTAATTGTTAAGTTTTCTTTTTTTCCCCCTTAGAATTGGACAGTATAAAATGTTTTAATAATTTTTTTTATTGAGAATTTTTTTCGAAAAAAAGAATATTTAGATTATAGGTAATTTTTCGAAACTTGTAATTTGGAAAAGACTTCGCGCAGGGCTAAATTTTTGTGCCACAATTTTAGATGACTTATATACCAAGAAAACAACAAAAAAGAATGGGCAAACTTTTTAGTCATCCACTTTACGTGGAATACCCCATAATGTGTTAAATTTCGTTTTTGCATTATATAGCTATTAAAAATTAAAAAAAAAAAATCCATTCAAACAAATGCTTTCTCAAAGGTTTTGGGTCCAATAAGCTTAGCTATTGCATACAAAGTGTCAACCTTATTTTTTTCATTCATTCTAGGTAGTATAATTTCGAATATACATTTTTCCGGATATTAGGGTCTTTTTGAGCATCAAAATCCAGAATTGAAAACGGTTCTTTAATATACAAGCTCCTTGCAGCTAAATTCCAATATAATAATTATGCCTTTAAAAGCAAAGTTAACCTTTCATTTGGCCAGACAAATTTCCATCAATTAAGCGAAGTTTTTTAAATTGGCTTTGAAAATGTTTAAACTTTTGCATCTTCAAGTAAATTAACATCATTATCACAGTTTATCCTAAAAAAAAAAACATTACATTTTGAATTTAATAGTCTTAATTGTGTTATTTTTTTCATACTTTCAGGACCCTAATGGGACAAAGGGGTTTGAACACCCAAAATCCCCCTTGGCTGCGGGTCTGATTCAGTTTCTGAAAATAGCGGCCTGTGCTTATGAACTCGCAATTTTAGCGACTTTTCTGAAGAACAAATAATATCTTTGCTATGGTTTTTGAAACAGACGTTGTCTCTATATTCACTGCTAACGTTGTTTCTTGTGATTAGCTTGTTTTGTTGCTTTTTCCTCTATAATTAAGCAAAAATTGCAAAAAGTTTTCGATTTAAGTCTTAAATCATGATTTAAATTAAATTTATGATCAAAGTGAATTTTGTTGCTTCAAGATAAGTGGACGCGATTAAAAAGTTGTTGCCAACTGTATGCTGGAATTTTGTTGAATGCATGGAAAATCACAATTTGAAATTTAAAAAGAAAGAGGTTTGTGTTTTTAGCGTGAGAGGGAAAAATACTACATATCGGATATTTTGCTTTTTAAAGAAGTATCGGGTGGGTTAAAGATATCTTATAAAGGGTGTTTTTTTTTTACGGACATAGAATTTTTTTTTTCAAATAAAACACAGACAAATTAATGAAATGTTCAATATTTTGGCCTTATTTTTGCAAATCTTATGTGATTTATGGCGGCAGTGGGTAGTGGTAGAGTGTGTGGTCCGTACGCCAGAGAATCCTGGTTCGAATGCCACCTGACAATGAAAGTGTTTTTTTTTTTTTTTTTTTACTGTAATGTGGATAGTGTGAGTGATATCGATCTTACGATCGGTAACAGCTTGGTCTTCAGTGTGTATGGGTTTGAGTGGATGGTGCGAGGTGGAAGTGGCGTAAGTGATCACAACGTTATTGAAGTTGTGCTCACTTATGAAGCTGTGTTGAGTGAGCGGGTTTGTGGGAAGAGGTGGCGCACTGGGGGTATTAGTTGGGATGTTTATGGTGTATTTCGTCATGAAACGTTCATGGCCAGCGTTCCGATTGACGAATTCTTTTGAAGAAGAGGTTGATCCTCCGGCTCTGGAGACGGATGAGATTGAGTATCGATTCGGTCTATTGCGAAGTCAGAAGTCTCCGTGTTTGAATGGTATGACTGGAGAGATGGCTAAGGCTGTCTGGAAGGTCATTCCTGAGTATCTGGAGGCTTTATATGCAAAGTGCGTATCGGAAGCATACTTTCCTTCGGTGTGAAAGGAGGCTAGTGTGATCACATGCTTTTGAAGTTCCCTGACAGGCTAAGGCGTAATCCTCATCAGCCTACTTCCGGTGCTTGAAAAAGTACTGGATAGGGGTATGGTGCAAGAGTGCTGGTCTCAGTGAAAACCAGTTTGGTTTTCGGAACGGAAGAAGTGTGACTGATGCGTGGTTGTATGTGAAGAGGGTTATAGGTGAAAGCAGATCCAAGTATGTCTTGGGTCTGTTTGTTGACTTTATGGGTGCATTTGATTATCTGTGCTGGGACAGTGTGCTAATGCGTTTGAGAGAGCTAGGTTGTCGGGAGGGTAAGCTCTGGAGAAGTTACTTTTCCGGCAGACGTGCATGCGTTGTGGGGATTACTAGGTGTGTGTGGATGGATGTTGTTCGAGGTTGTCCTCAGGGTTCCATCTATGGTCCATTTAGTTGGAACCTTATGATGGATCCATTGTTGAGGAGGCTTCGACAACTGTGTGAATGTGTGGCGTATGTCGATGTCGTGCTGAGGTGCAGACTAGGGCAACGGAGGCCATGGGCATTGTGTGAGTATGGGATGGGAGTGCTGGTGTGAATGTGGCCATGGATTAGACGGTGATGATGTTGCTGAAAAGCAAATTAGCACCCTTTCGTCATCCATCAGTAAGTGTGAATGGGGTTGCTCTCAGGTATGCGACGCAAGTCAAATATCTGGGAATAACAATGAGTGAGAGAATGGGTCTTGTGGTGCATTTGGTGGCCCTTAAGGACCGCCTCTTGTCAGTGGTAGGGAAGGTGCGTCGCCTGCTTCGGAGTGAGTGGGGCCTCAGTATGAAGGCCTATTTGTTGCATGCTCAACATTTGGCGTTCCTATATAGGCTGATGTAGTCAGGTCAGCTGTGAGATATCGAAAGATACTCTATTGTTAGAGAGCCATCCTGCTCGGATGCATGCCTGTTTGTCGCACAGTGTCCACGGAAGCTTTGCAAGTGTTGTTGGGGGTACCTCCTCTCGATCTTGTGGTCATGCAAAATTGCGTTTCTTATAGGATCAAGAATGATTTGCCTCCCTTATTGTTTGATTGGGTCTCGCATTCCGATGTGAGAGGTGTGAATGTGCGTTAGTGGAAGGCCAGGTTGTTTGAATGTGTGAGGTCTAGATGGCAATCTAGAGTGAATGAGTGAATGAACTGAGTGTGACTGAGTGAATGAACTGAGTGTGAATGAGTGTTGTGGGTGTGGGGAAATCCGTGAGGATTGGTTGCACGTACTTCGTGATTGTCATCTTTATGAGGATATTTGCGATTTGCATGCAATGGGGATTTTGCCTGAGAATGGGGATTTTGACCTTGGGCATGCGCTTGCAACTAGTGAGCTAGTTTCCAGGTTGAATCAGTATGCATGTGAGGTGTTTGAGAGGCGGCGCTTTGGGCAAGTTTAAGTTGTGATATTCACTGTGTGAATGTGTGTGTTTGAATGGGGACTATGGTCCAGTGTGTGATTGGTGTGTGTGTGGGGCGGGGCTCATCTTTTTGTGGGCGCGGTTTTTGATTGGTGACCAGCCCAGAGCTGTGATGGGCTAAGACTGGGAGTAGCCGGGGTGTTGGCTACGAGGTCTGACCAAGGACTTTAAAACTGGTACCACGGGCAGTCAGCGGCCCCCGGTGTATGTTTGGCTTTTGCTGGCATACACTGTGCTGACTGGAATGGGCTGGCCCTTCGGGGAGCTTTTCGTGCTGGCTGTGGCTTACCACCCATATCGCGGGCAGAGCTATCCAGCTTGGTGTGGCTTGCACTCTCAAACCGGGCGCCATACCCCTTTGTCTGGAAGAGGTTTTAGATAGGCCTTCACCCCCACCAAGGGTTGCGAAGTGTCATCACAACATGGAGCTAATTTGGTACCTTTGAACCCTCAAAGGGGTGCTGACCGACGCTTTGTATTGGTCCCAATTGTTAAGCAGGTGTCAACGTTAAACACAACAAATTAATTGTAAGGTGGATACTTTCGGATAAGTTTTTTTGGCACTTTCAGACTAACTTTTATTATTACTGGTACACTGGATAACATTGGTAGGAAATAACTTTCGATTTTTGATCGCCATTTAGGAAAAAATACGAAGTCTTTCTTTGATAAAAGTTCGTTGCAAACGAACTTTCGCTATAAACGAGATATGTGCAGGGTGGGTTACATATGCATTGACAAGTTCATTTTCGGCACAATATTATACAGGGTTGTCAATATTCGAAGCGCCCATCTGGCAACACTGTAACTTTCCGCAGTGATGCCAAATCGACTAATGACATACCGCGTTTGAAGCGTCATTCCAAGCAAATGTTTACAATGGAACAGTACACGCCACGCGAACGCTCTAAAATTGTTGAAATTTACATTCAACAAAACAAGTCAATAGTGAAAACTCAACGTGCTTTCAAAAAAATAAATAAAGTGAAAAGTGCGCCTTCCAAGAAAACAATTTATCGTTTGTATGAAACTAAAAATCCACAAGAGATTCAAGAGGTACCTCTTCACGATGCACTGCACGAGTCACTGTTTGGTGCGGCGTTTGTGCTAAAATCCTCATTGGGCCGTTCTTTTTCGAAGATGATAATGGCCACAGAGTTACTGTCAATCAGGAGCGTTATCGCGATATGATAAACAATTTTTTCATGCCTTTCGTTCGTCGAAAGCGTATCAGGCACTACTGGTTTCAACAAGACGGCGCGCCACCACACACAAGCCACACTACAATCGATTTTTTGAAATGGGCGCTTTGAATATGGACAACCCTGTAGTTACATAACCTGCTCATGTTTTACTTTCGGCCAAAGTAGTGAAGCGTAGGTAATCTGATAGCTCAGTTGGTAATGGAAGAATTTGTAACCAGTATTTTGTGTGTTAAAATACCGCAGCATCGATATAAATGTGAGTTAAAAACTACATTTGAATTATATGAAAGATACGATATTTATATGGAAATTCACAGTTCTAAGAATAAAACAAATTTTAGATTCAAAGTTTCATTTGTTAATATTGCAGCATGTGCTGTTTTTGAAATCAATCAATGCAATTAATCTGAATTTATCAAAACTCAATTTGAGAAATGCTTAAAAGTATGCTAATGTTCTGAAATAAAGTTACGTTCAGATTCAAATTTTTAAATCGTACTGTATGTTCAGAGTATTGAACGAAAGACTCAATTCAATCATAAAAGAAAGAAAAGAAGAACTAATTGTTGATTTAAGATGAGTTTGAGCTACGCCCAGTGTCTAGAATAGCCAACTAAAAATCACAGCGTACTGTGTTCAATCCTCAGTGGAAGCAAAAATATTAAATAGCAATTTTTTCGTTTTTTTACAATTAGTGGGGCGTATTGCAGTGTTGTTGTTTTCATAAGAACCATTTCGTTACATTGGTTTTTCCCTCCATTTAGTTCGCCGTATTGTTGTATACGCGGCTATAAAATTTTTACTTCAAAAATCATTAGCTTTATGAAAACTGTTGTTGTTTTATTAGCACAGTCCGGTTTAATTTTGAACAGAAGTTATAAGACTTGAAATACTGTTTTGCTTGAGTTTTTATCTATAAAATAAGATTTATTTATTTAGATTTAAAGAATTTTGCAAATATGATTTTTTTTTGTGCTTCATGCATGTGCTAGCATGCAAAATTTACAAAATACAAACAAAATTAATATTATCACTGAGCTTTAAGACAGCTTTTAATGATCTCTAATAAATAATGTTGTTTATTTACATGGATAAATAGCCACAGATTAAGATATTATCAGTTATTATCAGTTATCACAAATATTACCTTCAGCTGACTAAAGTGATTTTAATCTTTAAATAAATTTACGTTTACATTGAGTAACTAGGACGGCTATCCTCTGATAAGGAAGCAAATAATATTGCTTTAATTGATTTAGCCACGCTACGCTTTAAAAAAAACAACACACACAAATAAAACAACAATCTAGCATGGAAACGTTCTATAATTTAGATCTGTTAAAAGCAATGTAAATATTTGCTAATTGATAAAATTATATGAATACTTTTGTGATATCAAAACTCATTCGACAGCGAGTACTAAGAACGACTGTTGTGACGAAAGCATTCTATTTGTATGAATGTTGTAGAATGCATAAATGTTTGATTAGATCGTTAAAAAGTTCTACGCATTCTTAAGGTTCAATAACAAAAATCAGCCCATTTAATTTTTTTTTTTTTTTTTGTAGCAGTATGAGATATTAATAAAACTGTGCATTTGAGTAAAGTAATTGTTTTAACTTTATTAATAATATATGAAGAGTATGATTTTTGTATTTGATTGTTTCACTTTCTTTAGAAACACTTCAAATTGTTACCAGGGATGATGTTTGGGGGCTTTCAGGCCTTTTTTGAGCACTTTCTTATTTCATAACACCCGAAGCCTTTTTGATTTATTTAAGGCCCTTTTGAAAAATTCTTCTGGAAAAATATCATCTAAGTAGTATATCAAATGATTTTGAATCGATCTCAATAAAATAAATTCTGTTGAATTTTTTGAAATTATAGCTATAGAAAAACAAAAAACTTGAACAATTCTCCTCAATTTTGTTTTTTTTTTTCAAGCTATATTTAAGGTACGTTTTTGATAGATTACAGAAAAAGAAATCTATGAGAACTGAAGAAAATGTTTGAAAAACTGCTGTTTTTATATTTTATATAAAGCCACCATGTTAGTATTATGCAGAAGAACCACTATTTTGACAGCTACAGGAAAATTCCTTACAAACATTTGGTATCTACTATAATGGAGGCAGTATGAAAATTTCTGCACACCCTCCAAAAGAATGTCTAAATTTTTGAATCGATTTTACTTATCATAGTATCCCAAAGTTATTCTATAGGTTTAAGAATGGAATTTTGAGGTGGACAGCTTCAAGCACGATACATTCCTTACAGCTTTTTTATCATGCATATAGATGAAAAGGCGAAAAAGGCTCTAACGTAGTCTTAAGTAGCCTTAACCGATTAAGTATTTTAGGTCGATAATTTTCAATGAACTTTGCTTACTTGACTTCTCAAAGGCCTTTGATACCGTCAACCATAATTTATTGTGCCTCAAACTTAAAAACCTATTCGGTTTTTGTGATAGTGCTATTAATCTTATGTCTAGCTATTTATGTAACAGGTTACAAAAAGTCAAAGTTGGCGAAGTTTTATCGCAAGATAATCTTGTTATAAGTGGAGTACCGCAAGGTTCAATACTTGGTCCTTTACTATTTTCTTTGTTTATCAACGACATATTTTCCGTATGCAAGCATGCATCTATACATGCATATGCTGACGATGTACAGCTTTATTTTTCTCGTCGTATTGGACTTCTTGACGACCTGTGTTGCAGATTAAACGAAGATCTTAACAGCATTAGTGAATGGGCTCACAATAATTATCTTCAACTGAATGCGGCCAAATCATATGTTTTGCCTATTTTCAAGAGTAAGTCTTATGTTGTTGATATTCCTGACTTATTTCTTGGTACTAATAAGCTAAGTTTAGTGTCGAAAATTGTAAATCTAGGTTTTTGTATTAACTCTTCTCTGTCTTGTACTGATCACATCAACAGTGTAGTTAGAAAAGTATACTATACCCTGCGTAATTTGAGAATGTCAGCCAGTGCAACTCCTGTCAATGTGAGACGAATGTTAGTGATACAATTAATCTTACCTATAATAACTTATTCTGAACTGGTGTACAGTAAACTCGATTCATCCTCCCAGTTGAAATTGCAAATTGCTTATAATTATGCTACGCGCTATGTATATGGCCTGCGTAAGTTCGACCACCTATCCAGTTACAGGAATGCTATTCTTGGGTGTGACTTGTCTTCATATATTAATGCTAGGAATTGTATTTATCTCCATAAACTAATTCACACTAAAACACCCTCTTACCTTTATGATAAATTACAATTTAGTCTATCTCAAAGAAGTAATATTTTGATAGTACCTAGACATTTTTCTTTGAACTCTTCACACTTCTTTTTCATTAACGCTATTAGACTGTGGAATGCTCTTCCACGCAGACTGCGACAAATCTCTAGGGCAGCGATCTTTAGGCAATCTATTTTTTCTCATTTTTCTTCTACTTAAGTAAAAAAACTATATAAATCAATTCAAAATCAACTAAAATAATTGTTATATTATATTAAGTAACTTTCGAAACGTTGATATAATTTAAATTTTTAAATTTTTGGCTTTAAAGTTTTAAAATTTTTATTTAATTATGTTGTATTTAAAAGAACCTAGTTCTTACTGTACTTATGTCTTCTTACCTCAATAAATATAAATAAATATAAAAAATATAAACTTTCACTCATTTTTTTTTATTTTATCTGCACCAAAAATAATTCCCGACGTATGATATCCTATATGGGCATTTCCACAAAAAAGTCCACTGTGACCCAAATATTAAAAGTTATTAAGAGTTATTATTTTATGATATTATCTTAGAGAAACCTTTAAATTTTATTCTTTTAAGCGATTTATCATAAATTTATTTGCCATGATGATCAAATCGTCTGTTTCACAAATGTAGTTTTTCTTTTTAGTAAATGTTTAGTAAATGTTTCGAAAAGTTTTTGTTTTAGTAAAAATGGAAGATATTGGCTAAATAAAATGACAAATGGTTGAGGTAAGGAGCGTAAAATATATTTAATTTGTTTTTTAATTACTAAATTATAATTACTTAATTACTCAATTGAATCCTAATGGAAAAAATGTCACGTTCAAATATAACGTATCGCCTCAGATTATGATTAAAAAATAAAAAAGTACTGAAGATATTTGAATCACACAAATTACATTATAATGTAACATTATTTCATAACATTCTAAAACTAGTTGCATCAAAAAACTGTGACAGATTTCGCTGAATTCTGATTTTCTATATATATAGACACGAAAACTATTCCCATTTTTGTTTATTTTTTTGAACCAGGACTATGGCTACTATGCCTACTATAAGCTTTTGCACTAATTAAAGTGCTACCTAAGAATAGCGGCCGTGGCGTAGTGGGTAGAGTGTGTGACTCTTACGCCAGAGAACCCAGGTTCGAATCCTCCATCTGACACAGAAAATTTTTTCAATTTAATTAATTTTTCTGTTCGGCCGTCACCTCTCTGCAGACAATGGCAAACCTCAGAACGTAAAAACTGCCATGAAAAGCTTCTTGAGAACATAAGCCGTTCGGAGTCGGCGTAAAACATGTTGTAGGTCCAGTTCTCGATCATTTGTGTGCAAACATTTCACATCACACACAACACAATTGTCCTTTTTCAAGGGCTGAAATGGCCATTTCGTTTTTTTTTTTTTTTACCTAAGAACTTCAATGTAAACTAAAAAGAAAATGCAAAAAAATATGTTTTACTTTGCCTTTTTTTCACTTTAAATGTGTGCGACGGTCACGTTTGACATTATGGGAATACCCATATAAAACTTTACGCTCTTTCAGAGTATGGCGTCGGAATTTATCTAAATAAATTCTTAAGAAGTAATAAACAATTATTTGCATACAAATTTGTTTTTTTCCCCAGCTTTAATTAGTTTTGATTTAACTTATATTGTTGCTCCAGGCTCTATATTCCAAGATTGTATAACATCCATGAAATTATTCTTTATTAAATTCTGCCATTCCTTAATATGTTTTCTTGGTGGATCTGATTTTATTTTAGTATCATGCCCAGTTCGTCCCGCATCTCTGATTCGTCTTCTTACAAGTCTTAACGCAGACTCTTTGTTAAATTTATCAATCATATCTTTCTGAAATTCTTATTTATATAACCAAGGACTCGAAAGAATACTCCTTAGACTTTTTATCGAAGAATATATCAATCCGATTTGCGGTTTTCTGTGGAAATGCTTTGCTATTTTTATTTGTATTATTATACGTATTTGTATTATTAACTTATTTAATAAATGACTTTGTTTGTTACAAATTCTTTTTGAGAATTTTTAATTATTTTTTTGACATATTTTTGACTTTTCCAATGAGAAATTAACTATATATGTAAATTATTTTTTGACATATTTTTGACGTTTGCAATCAATGCACAAGCCTTTTTTCTAAAATGCAATGGGACCTCTTTATATGAAATCAAATCTATTTAAAAGAAAGAATTAAGTAAAATTACTCTGAGCCACAATTTCTGATTCTCAAAGCTGATCTTTTAAACTAAAAGGTTCTTCCCTGCTTAGGTCAAAATGGTGAAATAAAAAAAAAAAAAATAAAAAAAAAAATCTGAAAAATTTTGAAAACAGTCAATTCGAAATCTATTTGGATATATGTGGTCATGGCAGAATATTCAAATAAAAAGTCTTTAATATTGAATTACCACTAAGGGTCCCATTCTTGTCAAAAATGCCCTATTTTTGAATAAATTTCCCTGAAAAATCCCTGATTGTTAAACGTTCAACAACACTTTTAAGTCATGAAAAAAAAAATAAAACAAAATCTATATGCACGCAAAACTTGAGCTCAGGTATAGTTTAATCGCATTTTGTGAGTTATTCTTTAGAAAGTCATAATTATTTTCAAAGGTTATCAAGCACTTAAATTTCAAAATAGTTTTCATACACTAGGAAACTTTGAAATAAGATATGTGTGTGTGGTATTTGATTGATCTGATCGAATAATGGTCAGAAAAAAACCTTCTTACTTTTAATCCTCAAAAATCCTTCAAGATTTTGAAAGAATATACAGTCAGACAGAAAAGTATACGTATTTCCTCTTAATATGCAGTTTTAAACAAACTATACATTTCTAATCTAAATCAACTACGTATTTACAAGTCTGTTCAAACAAACAATAAATTGTTCCGTTAATTTCGCATTCGATTTGTACAATCAAATGAAACGCATATTGCAGCACAGATAAGTATACGTACGATACGAAGGAAGTAGCGGCATTTTTTCAAATTTCGAATGATTTACAAAAAAAAAAAAAAATAAAATTACGAATATGAACCTGCTCAGCCTTCATTTGCTTTTAGACTGAAGAAATTTACGGTCATCCGTAAAATAAACTAGTAAGGATGGAGTTTCGGCAGGGTGCCGAAGCTAAAATACCCCCCCCCACCCAGCGGTCATAATGAAGTATGAAGTACATAATGAAGAATAAGTATATTCAAAGTCTTTAGCCACGACATACACGATGACATTCAGTTTTATATATTAACGAAAGTTTTCCTATTTTGATGACGTCACTTTGTATGGGAGGTAGGCTGGGTTTTGATCCGATTTTGCCATATATCATAGAGCTGGTTCAAATTATATATCAAAGCTAATGTGCAAAATTTCAAGACATTTCATTAATTTTTGTGGATTTTTAAGAGATTTTACTTTTAAAATAAAGCCAATTTGTATGGGAGGTAGGCGTGGTTTTCGTTCGATTTTGCCAAATATCATAGTGGTGGACTATGTTATATATCAAAGCCTATATGCAAAATTTTTTTTTTTTTTTTTTTTTTTAATGCAAAATTATGCTAAAATATGCAAAATTTCAAAACATTTCTTCAATTTGAGCAGATTTTTTAGAGATTTTACGTTTAAAATAAAGCCACTTTGTATGGGAGGAAGGCGTGGTTTTCATCCGATTTGGCCCATTTTCGAACTTGATCTTCCTTTTTTAAAAATAAACTTATATTTTGAATTTCATCGCGATAGCTTTAAAATTGCGGCTGTAATCGTGTCGACAGACGGACAGACGGACACACGGAAATCGACTCAGGAGATGATGCTGTTCAAAAAATTGTCAATTGAATTGACAAATGGCAATCAGATTCATCTTTCCGACATTAAAATTAACTAGAAACAAATATTCCGATGCCTTTTTCCACATATTAGGGTTGTTCACAATCAGGTGCAAATGGTCTTGCATCATAGCATTTGTAAAATGGTAGAGTATATTTTTACTCTACACTAACAAAATATACAGAGAAGCATTTACTACGCTCGTGTTTATATTTGCAACACTAAAAACCCATAGTTTATATTTACTATACATATGCAATATACTGAACTCTAAGCTGACAGCTGATTGTCAAAAAAAGAAAATAAAGTCGCTAAAAACAAAGATATGGAAAATAAAAAAAAAACGTAATGGCCTTTTTAGCCCTTGAAAGGACCTTGACAGCGCTTCTTATGACCAAATCTGTTGTATGTGTTGTGAAATGTTTGAACACAAATGATTGAGAACTGGATCTATATGTTGTATGCCGATTCCGCACGGCTTATGTTCTCAAAAAACTTTTCATGGCAGTTTTTACTCTCTGAGGTTTGCCATTGTCTGCAGAGAGTTGAGGGCCAAACAGAAAAATTAATTCAACTAAAAAAACATTCTGTGTCAGTTGGGATTCGAACCAGGGGTGAAATCGGCTAAGGGGATAGTTGACAGTCGCTGTTTTGATTGTCGTTGTTGAAAACGACACCCAAAAAGCTGTCACATGAAATCAATTGGAAAAAAGTGATTGTCATTTTGATAATCACTTTATATGGAGCAAAAGCGATGATTTTTAATGTCAACTATCAATTATCACTTTAGCCGATTCCATCCCAGGGTTCTCTGCCGTATGGGCCAGATATGGAAAATAAATAAATAAAAAAAAGAATTAAATGGAAGAAACTCAATAAAAAATTCCTTAAAAAGTTAGTGATTCAGTGAAATTTTTACAATTGCACAAGTTTACAATATCAAATACTCAAGATTGTGAGTTGCCCTATTATTTCAACTTTGTGGGCCAAATTTAAGCTTTAAAGATACAAAAAAAAAAAATCACTTTAAGAGACTGTTTGTTCCCCATAGTGGGGAACCCTCTCTTCCCTCTCTGAGTTTTAAAACAAATTTTTTTTTGTACTTATTTTTGAGTGTAATGACCGGCTTCTTTTTTATCTACAATTGCGTTATTATTTTCATACTTTGTATTTGCTAAGCAAGCAACACGTAGCTATACAAACAAAGATATTTGCAAATACGTCGTATTACGTCGTTATGAGCTCAATGTCTTATCTTATTGGTAAAAAGGTTAAAATAAGCGGAATCTGCTATTTCTTAGCTTTCTTTATCAACACTGACAAACAATCATTAATCATTGGATTCTTTTTGTTTTTCTTTTTATTCAGGTTCTTTAGTCAAATATAATTACAGACAATTTTTGCTCAACCAGCCGTTATTTGTACTGATCGAGGAAGTATGATGGCTGGAACACATTAACACATCTCACACCTTATGGAGAGAATTTAGTCTAATGCCGCAGCGTTTTGTCGTCGAGCTTGTCGTTGACGCCGTCGTCAATGTGTTCAAGTTTTGAGATTTCAGAACATATTTGAATATTCCGTCAAACTAACTTCAAAGTATATTTATTATATTAAACCACCACTTTGGATTTTTGTAATTTTAAATTAATTGAAAATAGTTTCAAAAACTTCAGAATTTTTTCCACAAATTTTTTATAACCATAAATTTGCAGGTTTTAAATAAAAAATTTATTTGTAATTAATCAAAGATATTTCAATTAATCAAACTAGTTTATTTCACACAAATATAAAATGTTCCATTGTAGTAAAAAAAAAAATTACTTATGTACGTTTGAACAAATATTTATTCCACATAAATATCAAATATTTTAATGTAATCAAATTGCATTTGCATCAAGCTAGTCTCGAAACATTCCATTACTCATTCAAAAGGCTTTTTATATTCAATTAAATAAGAAATTCACATAAGTTTTTTTATTGTGAAAATTGAGGCATGCACTGCAGACCCGTAGCCAGGATTTACCCAAGGGGGGTTTTCATAAAAAAAAATGTCGATATTTTCTGATTTAGGAATTTAAGGAACTGAAGGAATTTAGTATAAAACTTACTTTTATTTATTTTTATTTGTTTGTATTAAGTCTTCCCTTTTTTTTACCAATTCTGACAATACATCATCCTCTGTGACTTTGCTATCCCTATGTATGCTTAAGGATGCACAACCATTTAAGCAGTACTCGCCCATAGAACTTCTAGAAATACATTTCAAATATCAATTGCACTCCTTTACCTATCACCACACTTTGCTAATATTTGCGCCAGCATCAGCTGCTGAATTCTGGTTTAATTTATTCCTATGGTAGTGTTACCAGAGCAAGGTAAAATTCTTGCATATTGTTTAATTAAAAATTTTGACCGTTCCTCTTTTTAACCGACTTCAAAAAGGAGGAGGTTGTCAAGTTCGTCGGTTTCTCTGTTTTTTTTTTTTTTTTTTTTTTTTTTTTTTTTAAATGTATGTACATCGATAACTCCTAAACCCTATGCCTGATTGCCATAATTTTTGGGGAACGGATAGATATCATAAGCATGGAGGTGCCCGTACAAAAATGGGCGGTATTCGAGAACTGGGCGTGGCAATAATAGATCTCGCAATACTAGATACTACTGTATCTCGAATAATATTGACACTAGGGTACTGCAATTTAGTGTAGAGGTAGGCACAATTATTACAAATTACGGGCAAGAAAATGGGCTTAATTCGACAAATGGGCGTGGCAATATTAGAAAAACAGTGTATCTTGAATAATTTTGAGGCTAGAGTACTGCAATTTAGTATAGGGGTAGGCATTATTATTACAAATTATCGTCAATAAAATGGGCGTTATTCGACAAATGGGCGTGGCAATATTAGAAAAACAGTGTATCTTGAATAATTTTGAGGCTAGAGTACTGCAATTTAGTATAGGGGTAGGCATTATTATTACACATTATCGTCAATAAAATGGGCGTTATTCGAAAAATGGGCGTGGCAATATTATAAAAATACTGTATCTCAAATAATATGGACACTAGGGTACTGAAATTTAGTGTAGGGGTAGACACAGTTAATACAAATTACGGTCAAGAAAATGGCAGTTATTTGACAAATAGGGCGTGGCAATATTAGGAAAAGAGTATATCTCGAATAATATTGATACTATAGTACTGCAATTTAGTATAAGGGTAGGCATTACTATTACAAATTATGGCCAATAAAGTGGGCACTATTCGACAAATGGGCGTGGCAATATTATAAAAACACTGTATCTTGAATAATATGAATACTAGGGTACTGAAATTTAGTGTAGTGGTAGGCACAATTATTACAAATTGCCGTCAACAAAATGGGCGTTATTTGACAAATGGGCGTGGCAATATTAGAAAAAGAGTATATCTCGAATAATATTGATACTATGGTACTGCAATTTGGTATAGGGGTAGGCATTATTAGTAAAAATTACGGTGAAGAAAGTGGGCGGATTTCGACTACTGGGCGCGGCAATATTAGAAAAACAGTGTATCTCGAATAATATTGACACTAGGGCACTGAAATTTATTGCAGTACAGGGGTAGGCAGAATTATTAAAAATTATGGTCAATAAAGTAGGCACTATTCGATAAATGGGCGTGGCAATACTAGATAAACACTGTCGCAGTTAATATTGACGCTGGGGTACTGAAATAAAGTACAGGGGTAGGCACAATTATTGAAAATAGCGCTCCAGAAAGTGGGCGGCTATTTAACAAAGGGGCGTGGCAATATTTGAAAAACACTATATCTCGAATAATATTGACACTAGGGTAATAAAACTCGTTACAAGAATGGGTATAATAATTTCAAAACAGGTGACATCTAATTTAAATTTAAGAGGCAGATATTTGAAATAACCAACAAACTTTCAGATTTTAATAGAACAAATTTTTTCGGAACAATTTTATTTATGTTGTTTATAAACTTTTTTCGAAAATTTATCATATTCTCTAAAAAGGAAGAAATAAAATTTTTTTAAGAAAAAAACAACCGACAACAATCTTAATTTTTTTCTTATTTGTTTTTCTAAGTTGGCGCTTTTGATTAAAAGTCTGATTATTGGGGGTTGGAATTAGTTTTAAAGGTTTTCTAAGAGATGGCGTAACTATCAATAGATCGCATCGGGCACACCTGTGACTATATTCATTTCAAAGCACATTGTCTAATCTTAATTTTTCAGCATGTGTCATTCCACTGAAGTGTAAACAACATATATTTTTTTCTCTGTGAACATGTCGACTTTCGTTCCAACAAAACGCAATTTGCGGGAAGGTTTACTTTTGTGCTTCCATTTGAAGAAAAAAGCGGTTGAAGCACAACGCACGCTTACTGAGGCTTACGGGGACTATGCTCCATCGATTTCTACTTGTGAGTACTGGTTCCGTCGGTTTAAAAGTGGTGATTTTGATACGGAAGACAAAGAGCGTCCGGGCCAGCCGAAAAAGTTTGAAGATGAGGAATTGGAGGCTTTGCTCGATGAAGACCCGTGTCAAACCCTTCAAGAATTGTCAGAATCATTGGGAGTCGACTTATCAACGGTCGGCAAACGCCTGAAGGCCATGGGAATGATTCAAAAGCAAGGAAATTGGGTGCCGTACGAGTTGAAGCCGAGAGACGTTGAACGGCGATTTTGCATGTGCGAACAACTGCTTCAACGGCATAAAAGGAAGAGTTTTTTGCATCGTATTGTCACTGGCGATGAAAAGTGGATCCATTACGATAATCCTAAGCGAAAAAAATCGTGGGAACCACCCGGCCATGCATCAACATCGACGGCCAAGCCGAATATTCATGGCGCCAAGCTTATGCTGTGTATTTGGTGGGATCAGAAGGGTGTCGTGTACTATGAGCTGCTAAAACCTAACGAAACCATCACTGGGGAACGCTACCAACAACAATTAATGCAATTGAGCCGAGCATTAAAGGTTAAACGGCCGGAATATGGCAAAAGACACGACAAAGTGGTTTTTCAACATGACAACGCACGGCCACATGTTGCAAGAACCGTCAAGGAAACGTTGGAGGCGCTGAATTGGGATGTGCTACCCCACCCGCCTTATAGCCCAGACATAGCCCCTTCCGACTACCACCTATTCAGATCGATGACGCATGGCTTGGCTGAGCAGCGCTTCACTTCTTACGAGGATACCAAAAAATGGGTCGATTCGTGGATTGCCTCAAAAGACGAGTCGTTCTTCCGGCGCGGAATCCATATGCTGCCAGAAAGATGGGAAAATGTTGTAGCTAACGATGGACAATACTTTGGATAATATACATTGTACCGTTGTTTCTAAATAAATGCTCAAAAACCGAAAAAAAAACCTTTAAAATTAATTCCAACCCCCAATATATTAGCGCCAACCTTAAAAGCTTTTGTATTCATCAAGTACTTAATATATTTATGATAATAAAACAAATAAGAAAAAAATTAAGATAATAAATTTCATATATAATAATATGTTTAAATAAATTATCAAATATGAGCAAGAAATAAAAAAGGAAAAGTATTTTTAAAATTATTTTTTACTTTGTAGTGATTTTGTAGTCGGTCAATCAAGTTGAACAATGCCAAAAGCCAGTTGTGCTTTGTAAAAAGTACTTCCATGTTCTAAATTGTTGCA
This sequence comes from Coremacera marginata, assembly GCA_914767935.1. Classification (NCBI taxonomy): domain Eukaryota; kingdom Metazoa; phylum Arthropoda; class Insecta; order Diptera; family Sciomyzidae; genus Coremacera; species Coremacera marginata. The sequence goes on from OU612043.1 coordinate 18,647,284, forward strand.
CGAAGGAAAGGTATATGAACAGTAATTTTGTAAAAATTTACCACAACATTAGAAATATGACCTACAATTCAAATTCCTTTGAAACGATATTTCCGTAAGCGCCTTATTATAGTATTCTAACAATTTACCTACAAGCTGCTATCGGCTTAAAATTCTGTATAAAGCAATGTTTACCTATAAGCCACTTGTGAACTACTAGAAAAACTATCACGATAAGAAGACTAACATTTTCTTATACGTAAATCCGTAACCAACTCCTAAACTTTAACAGATCACTTAGCAAAATTCTTAATTAAATTGACTTTTTCGACAACATTCAAAAGGTTTGGAAATTTTATTTTTAAAAATTTTTGTTATCCCAATTTTATTTTGTCAGTTTTGTTGAGATCCCGCGTCAGTGCTAAAAAAAAACGCAAAACTTACAATATGCTCCGTTTTTCAATTTGGAGTAAGTTAACTAATGCCAACGGTTCAACCAAGACTGCTTAAATCGTAGATTACGCGAACCACTGACAGGAAAATTAAAAGTTGTGGGGGATGGGAAGGAAGGGCAATTTTAAATGTTTTGAAAACTTGAAATGAAATAAAATTGGAAATATCGTTGCTTGCACCTTTATGTACTGCCGAAGTCGAAAGCAGTTCCGATGTATCAAACGAAATTCTGTTTCTGGAACAACTTCTACAATTATACACACAAAACGCACAAACTTAGAATTATTTATCAATACTACCACCAATACTACCACCTCCGGCAACTGCCGGTTCCAAAGGCAGTTCTGGACACTTTTGAGGCTCTAAAGATTCTTAAACGCTTCTACATAGAATGGACACCGCACACATTGACCACTACACCATTCTGGCAGCGCTGCACTCATTTGGTGCATCAGCAAAGTAGTTCTAATGTCGCTTCGACTTCTTCGGTGGCATCTTCTTTTTATAATTACTCGTATTTAATTTTGTAACATTGGATCAAAGTATTAAAGAATATCATCAAGAAGTTGCCATAATAAGGACGGAAATTGATAAAAGAAAAAATCCTTGAAAACAAAGATTTACTTTCCTCCTTTCTAGCCTTTTTTAATAGCGGTTTCTGCAGCTAATTAAGTGGAATTGTTTTAGTATTTTGGCACAATAAAATAATCAATAGAATAACACTAACACAAGTGGATGAAATTTTAGAAAACCACAATTAAGACAATTGTAAAAGTTAAATATTTTCCTCACTTTCATTTAATACTTTCCAACGCAATAAATTCTTAAATTGGAGGTGATGGACAAGGCTCAATCGAATGTATCGAACTTTATTCGATATCTTAAGGGGGTCTTCTCATTGAGCAACTTTTTTTTCAACTTTTTTTTTTGCGTTTATTTATAGCTTGTAGTTGTGAATATGCCCCTAAAAGGATTTTTAGAAATTCGAAATACTTTAGAAGATACAGCCTTTTTTGTGAAGCAAGGTCTGATGGACAAGAAGGTGATGGAGGTAATAAAACCAGCTTACGAAGCTCTGTCGGCAGATAATTTGCTTGAAAGATGCCTTGGATCTGAAACTCAGAATTCCAATGAGTCCTACAATTCTGTTCTTTGGTCACTTTCGCCCAAACACATCAACTCAGGCGCACGCACCATCGAAGTGGCCAAGTTCATTGCAACGTGCCTCTTCAACGACGGTTTTATACCCATACTTAAAATTATGGGTTTGATGGGTATTGCGATTGGCAAAAACGCATACGAATACGCACTATCTCGCAATGAAGACAGATTGAACCGATCAGAGACTCGAGCTGCGGCATCATCAAAAGCTGGCAGAACGGCTCGCAGAGCAGAGAGGGCAGCAGAAAGCAGTTTCTACGAAAAAGAGGAAGGTGGCCTGTATGGAGCTGGCATCGCCGACTAATATTTGTAAGTAAAAATTGTCAGCTCTTTAAAACTGCATTTAAACATTTTTGATTTTTTTTTTTTTTCCCAAAAAAATTACTTCAAACTTTAAACGCGTTTATCTCGAACCCACGTTTTTCGAACTGGCGGCCATGATATCTCCAGTTCAACTGAACCGATTTTCATGAAACAAAATGGAATCGACGCAGAATTGTCACCATTCTCGGGTGAACTTCGACCATAATTTTAAAAAATTTTTTACTATTTTTTTTTTACACTAAACTACAAAAAAAAACCCGAAATTGAAATTTTTTTTTTGAATAGCCGCCATTTTGTCAAAAAAAATCACAAAAAATACTGATTATAACCCCGTTTTTTTTTCATTTCAGACGCTCCGGAGACCCGGAATCGTGGCCGCCGTGACGACACCTTTTTTTTTCACCACCAACTTTGAAGTCTCATTACTTTTTGAACAGCCCACGTATCGAAGCAAAAAAAATTTTTTATTTACTTTGAACCTTTTGTAATACAATACATAAAAAAAGTTTTCAATTATTCTTTGCGTTTTCAAATAAGAATTTTTTTAAAAAGGGTCAAAAAAACGGGTTTTGAATGAGAAGACCGCCTTCAGCGTGTTTCTGTTGCTCTTTATACTGTTACTGAAAAGAAACGTAGGCGCATTATGTATGCGCATATAAAAGATGTCATATTAATAATTATATTTTATTTATTTATACTTTCTGGACCCTAAGGGTGGTGGGGGGTTTGAACACCCAAAATCCCCCCTTGTCTACGGGCCTGATGCACTGATCTGATTCCGAACTTAACTAAGATGTTGCCGAACTGAATATTAAATTTTAAAATCCAGAAAAAAGAGACTATATTTTTAATTTGTTTTAAACAATTTATTGCAACGTATAGCATAACGAATTGTTTGTTATTCCTTTAACTAAAAATTACTGTTTAGCTAAAAATTATTCTAGAAAGATAAAACGATTAAACCTCAGGTATTATTCCAAGTTTTAAGGAAAACCTGTACTAAAATTATGAGCCATAGACTGTATATCGAAGAGAAGCTACGGGTACACCAAATGTGCCGCAACATTTTCTAAGCAAAAAGTAGTGTTCTCGAAGTAATTTCGAAATTGAATAGAAGTGCAAAAGAAAAACACAAAATATAAAGAAGTACCAAAAAAAAGAAGTATACCCTCAAAGAAAAATCAAATACGAGAAGGTTATAGGTAAAAAGAAAAGATATTTCAAGAGGAAATCATCGGACAAAGGAAAAAAATTACTCTCCTGCGTCGAACTACTTTTCGAAACAATTTTAAAAAATCCTTGTATCGTTCGTATTTCACGTTGCTTCTACGATGATATCTAATACTAAATATTGTAGACTAATATATATACATATATGGTAAAAACTTCAACATAATCACACAAATTGTGCTATTTACCAAACCTGTAAAGAAATGTATTCAATTTGATTTTATTTAAAAACAGGTGAATCAGTGATTAACGAAATAGTAATTTAATTTACGAAATAGTAATAAACGTTCCTTATATCCCCGGTCATAATATAGGCTACTTTTTATCCAGAAAGAAATGTTGGACCCGGTAGTGGGCGCTGCGACCGGGTTCCAGGCATCCTTTTTTTTTTACCTTATCTCCGAAACCGTTCATCCGATTTGCATGAAAATTTGTAAGTAGAGGTTTTCGGATACGGTGAGTTTTTATGACTTATTCTATTCTGAACGCTTTAGTACTATTATTTAAAAAAAAAACTTCTAAAAACTTCTAAGCCGTTTAATCGATTTGCATAAAAATTGGTACATATGAGCTTTCTGATACGGTGAGTGTTTTGGACATAACTTTTTTGTGCTATCTTGAACACCAGAGGGCGCTGTAGTACAAATCTCTTAAGAAATTGTGAAAAACTCCAAAACCGCGCATACGATTTATATGAAAATTGGTATATAGAGCTTTCGGTAACGGTGAGTTTTTATGATTTATATACTCCGTTCTATCTTGAGCACCAGAGGGCGCTATAGTACAAATATTTTGAAGAACGTCAAAAAACTCCAAAGTTGCTTATACGTTTTGCATGAAAGTTGGTATACAGAGGTTTTCGGGAACGTTGAGTTTTTATGACTTATAAACGGGGTTCTATCTTGAATACCAAGGGCCGCTGTAGTACAAATATTTTAAAAAAGTCGAAAAAGTCCAAAACCGTTCATCCGATTTGCATGAAATTTTGTGTGTAGAGGTTCTCGGACACGCTGAGTTTTTTTTGGCATATCTACTCTTTTCTATCTCGAACACCAGAGGGCGCTGTAATACAAATATTTTTAAAAACCTCGAAAAACTCCTAAGCCTTGCATGAAAATTGGAAAATATGAGTTTTCTGATACAGTGAGTGTTTTGGACATATCTTTTTTGTGCTATCTTCAAAACCAGAGGGCGCTTTAGTACAAATCTTAGGAAATCGTTAAAAACTCCAAAACTGCTCATCCGATTTGGATGAAAATTTGTATAGAGCGATTTTTGAGTACGGCAATGGTTTTGGTGCTATCTTTTTTGCTCTTTCTCGAAACTAGAGGGCGCTGTTATACAATTTGTATGTGTGTATGTTATTGAAGTGTTCCTTAACGGCTGCACTGATTTTGATGAAATTTTTATTGTGTGCTTGAGTGGATCCTTGGATGGTTCCAGATTTGCAATTGGATCCGGTAGGTGGCGCTGCGATCGTGTTTAAGGTATTTTGTTTTTATAGTTTTTCTCCGAAACCGCTCATCCGATTTGCATAAAAATTTGTGTATAGAGGTTTTCCGATACGGTGAGTTCTTATGACTTATCTACTCTGTTCTATCTTGAACACCAGAGGGCGCTGTGTACAAATATTTTAAAAAACTTCTAAGCTGTTTATCCGATTTCCATAAAAATTGCTATATAGGGATTTTCTAATATGGTGACTGTTTTGGATTTATCTTTTTTGTACTATATCGAACACCAGAGGACGCAGTAGTACAAATCTCTTAAGAAATCGTGAAAATGCAGAAAGGCGCTCATGCGATTTGGATGAACAATTTTATTAAAGGATTTTCGTGTACGGCAACTGTTTTGGCGTTATCTCTTTTGCTCTGTCTCGAAAAGTAGAGGGCGCTGTTGTACAATTTGTACGTGTGTGTGTTATTAAACTGTTCCTAAACGGCTGCACCGTTTTTGATGAAATTTTTTGTGTGTGTTTAAGTGGATACCTGGATGGTTCAGAGTCACAATTGCACCCGGTAGGTGGCGCTGCGATCGGGTTGCGTCGTAAGTTGGCGTTGTTTTGTCATTGCGATTTCTATTTTCAATGCTTATATAATTTTTGTTTCCTCGGGAATTGCCAAAAAATCGTTTTTGCTCTGATTTTTGTTTTTAAAAACGTGCAATCTATCGAATACAATATAAAATTTGAAAACATATTTTTGCAAGCGATCGTCGGACACACAAATCAAGATTTCCCTAACTTATTCTCATAATTTTCAGATGTTGAAGCTACATATTGCTCATTTCGCCAAAGTTACCGGTTTGAAAGATCCACACAAAATTCCTTCTAAAGTTTGTGAAAAGCTTTTTCAAATCGACGAATGAAATCGAAAATTATTTATATCAACTCCCGAGTTAAGCCGGGTATTGAGCTAGTTTTTCACTAAAATATAACTTTTACGACAAAATTATTGATCCTATATATATGTATATATATGTCAGCGCAGACCTTTTGTTTTATTTTTTTTTTTTTTATTAGAATCGCAAAGATCTTTCATTTCTCCATACATCATATTCACATATCTTTTATTATTTAGGCAGAAAATGCCATAAAATGCCTGCATTTGATAAAAATTTTCATTTACGTCAGATTATTGGCCAAAAACGTCTCAGCTATTTAATATTACATGGACAATCAATAATAAATTATTGTAAGGTTAGTAAAAATTTCACTTTAATCGGTGCAGTAGTTCTTGAGCTTACCTCCGTCAACGCAAAAAAGCCAATTTTTCATGTTTCATTTTTATATAATAGTCATAGTAAGAAAGATAAGATAGTAAGCAATTTTACAGTCTTGCAATTTTACTCATTTATGTTGAGTTTAGATGTCCCATGACATTTTGGGGAGCTTCCTGTGGTTTATTTTAAATGAAATAATAAGCAATTTTACAATCTTGCACATTTAAGTTGAGTTTGGATGTTCCATGATTTTGGAGAGTTTCCTGTGAGTTTTGTGTTAGTATTGAACACTTTGTGGTAATATTGAGTTCCATTTGACATAAGCAGGACATAATGCTATCCGTTTCCAACAGTCCAAACTTTAAGTTTCCCATCTCTTTATCTCTGATTGTGGGTTCACATCCAAAACAGCGAAGATTTTTTTATGTTTGATATAAATTTGATGCAAACTACATGTAAATTTTATGAAATACACAGTTCTAAAAATAAACGCATTTTTAGATTCAACGTTGCATTCCTTGATATTGCAGAATGTGCCGCTTCCAAATCAATGCAAGGCTTACTTCGGAAAACAATAAAAAGCTGCACTGGAGTTAATGCGGAATAATTAGCATCTAATATCATACAAATTTTGAAGTGTGTATGTGTGTTTGTTTGTTCTGTGTTTAATGTGTTAATTTTACTCGTTGCGACAAGAAAATAAAAAAAAAAAACTATATTTCTAAGATACAATAAAAAACGAAATTTTAATTCGCAACTAAATGCAAACAGTTTGTGGTTAGCATTAATTTGCTTTAATATAGACAGATATGAAGTGAGTTTTTTTTTTGTATCTCGCTTTTGCGTATGGTTAATGATTAGTTGTTTTTAAAAAAAATATTAACCGCTAGAAACGAAACGTAGCAAAACCACTTAAAAAAGTGAAGCACAAAAAAGTTACAGATTTATTAGTAAATCAATGCTTACATCTGTTTGAAGTAACGTAAGGAACACGTGTTAGATAAGCTTAATAAATATCTCATCAATTAACATCGTACACCTGCTGCAATTGCATATTGATCGCAGGTATTCCAACTGGGATGATATATTTATAGACATAATTAGGTGAATCTCTAAATAAGCTAGCAGAAGGGGGAGTACTTAAAATTTAAGGCAAATCGAAGATTGTTTAAAATCTTTAAACTGATATGAAAATAATTGCGGAATAAGAAGGAATTGAAAGCACTCTAAACTTAATCTAAATGTTCTCAAAACCCAGCTATTTGTTAAGAGAAAAGTTCTCAGTGAGAATAACACCGAGTCTAATAAGCTCGATCATTAAAATTAAGGCGGTCTTCTCATTGAGCAACTTTTTTTTTCGACTTTTTTTTGCATTTATTTATAGCTTGGGTAGTTGTGAATATGCCCCTAAAAGGATTTTTAGAAATTCGAAATACTTTAGAAGATACAGCCTTTTTTGTGAAGCAAGGTCTTCGTCAAAATGAGCTATAAAAAAATTACTTCAAACTTTAAACGCGTTTATCTCGAACCCACGTTTTTCGAACTGGCGGCCATGATATCTCCAGTTCAACTGAACCGATTTTCATGAAACAAAGTGGAATCGACGCAGAATTGTCACCATTCTCGGGTGAACCTCGACCATAATTTTAATTTTAATTTTTTACTATTTTTTTTTACACTAAACTAAAAAAAAAAACCCGAAATTGAAATTTTTTTTTTGAATGGCCGCCATTTTGTCAAAAAAAATCACAAAATTAAGCTTGAGGTTTACCCGAGAATTACATCTATACTGATTATAACCCCGTTTTTTTTTCATTTCAGACGCTCCGGAGACCCGGAATCGTGGCCGCCGTGACGACACCTTTTTTTTTCACCACCAACTTTGAAGTCTCATTACTTTTTGAACAGCCCACGTATCGAGGCAAAAAAAATTTTTTTATTTACTTTGAACCTTTTGTAATACAATAAATAAAAAAAGTTTTCAATTATTCTTTGCGTTTTCAAATAAGAATTTTTTTAAAAAGGGTCCAAAAAACGGGTTTTGAATGAGAAGACCGCCTTAAGTGTTTTTCCTGAGTTCCGTATAAGTTCAGTTCATGGTTGAATTATAAGGTTGTCGCAAGGTAGAGAGCGAGTGCCCATAATTGTCAAATCGAAGTTGACAGCTCATTGAAAATCTGTAAACGCTCTCTTTTTTCACCCATTCTCCTTGAAGTTACTCGAAAGCGTTTCTTTACACATTTTTCCAGCACGAGAGAGACGAAGAACAAGCAAAATGTCACTCTCTATTACTCGAACTTTACTTGAAAAAGTTTTTCGAGCACGAATCTCTAGCTTTAAAGAGCTGATTCTGAAAGTGACAAAATTTAATTGTTGTGCTTTGTTGTAAAAAAAAATGTATGCAATTGGTTAGCAAATTAATAAAATAAATATTTGAATATGCAAAATTAACGGTAATGCAAGTGCTGATATTTTAAATATATTTTTACCAGATGCTTCCAGTTCATCTGAAAGTTTATTTATTTTCCATTTTCTCAAATATACCAACCGACTTATTAAATTTTTATTTAATTTCAATTACCAAAAAACAGCTTTTGTGCTTGAAATTTACTTGAAGTCATTTCCATACTTTTTGACAAATTTTCTCATTTTGACAGATAATCAAATTACTCTCTATTACTCGAACTTTACTTGAAGTGAGTACGGAAACAGTTCTATTATGTCTGATGTTTGAACTCAAATGATTTACCTACAGCTTTGTAGGTAAAAGCCAAAGAGAAATAACATTAAAGTTTACACAAAAAACAGAACAGCTGAGGGAAACAACCCAAAATAAGTATCAGTTTGCAAAGACAAATCCTCCATCACGTAAAAAAAGATCCGTTTTTGACCTTTTCCGTTCTCAAAAAGCAAATTTCCTTGGATGTGGACACTTCAACGATTCGAAAACTTTTAATTAAGGTGGGACAAGACATTCGCGGCAGAGAAACAGACCTTTTTTTAAAAAATTCATAACTCAGTGAAAAACAAACATTTTCAAAATTCAACAAAAAAAAAAAAACAATTAAAAAAATATCTTTTTCACTCCAACATGGTTTTATAGAGCTCCAAGCTGGCGGCAGAGATTAAAACGGGGCCTCGTGGTTGCCGCGCTGGGAGTTGCAAAAAAAAATTGTCTGATCTGGAAAAAAAATTACTTTTTTAAATCTTAACAAAATTGGTTATCGTATGACACGAGCTTTTTTTTTAAATTTTTTTTCAATTTTTGATGATGTTCCAAATTTGAAAGAGTGTTTTTTCGAAAAAAATATTGACTTTAAAAATTCATAAAAAATCGAAAAAAAATTTAAAAAAAGCTCGTGTCCTCGTGTCCGATAGCGAATCAAGTTTAAAAAAATACAAAAAAAAAAATTTCGTCTAAAAATGAACCCGCTAGTGCCGCAACCAGTATGAAAAACATGGTTTCGAGATAAACGCGTTCAAACTTTGTGAACAAAGAAAAAAAAGGTTACCTAAAAAATATTGACTTTAAAAATTCATAAAAAATCGAAAAAAAATTTAAAAAAAGCTCGTGTCCTCGTGTCCGATAGCGAATCAAGTTTAAAAAAATACAAAAAAAAAAATTTCGTCTAAAAATGAACCCGCTAGTGCCGCAACCAGTACGAAAAACATGGTTTCGAGATAAACGCGTTCAAACTTTGTGAACAAAGAAAAAAAAGGTTACCTTCAATCTGCCATGCCTGCTTCGTACTGTATGCCTTCGTTATCTTGTGTTGTGCTGTTTCTTATAGTTTTTTTCCAATCGTTTAGCTATTCGGGCTTCACCCTTCAACCTTCAAGTAGGTACGAAATAACAACCACCTAAAGTCAGGTAGCAAGTAAAATAAGTATATACCAGCTGCCGTACGTAGGTAGCGCAAAAATTAAAAATGCGCTCTCACTAATCCGGCTGTAACTTTTGAACCCGTAGGAATATTTACTAAAATACAAAATTATTAAAAAAAAGTCGATTTAAAAAAACTGCCATTGTCATGTAACCCCTTAAAAACGGATTGAATGCTAAAACTGCTTGACCAAAGTTAATGTCCGCAAGCGAATTCAATTCGCAAAGGATCATGCTGATTGGCCAACGAGTAAATGGCGAAACATTCTTTGATCAGATGAAACCAAAGTTAATTTATTTAGCTCAGACCGAGGCAGCCTTTCAGTGAGAAGACCCTCCAATACCGAATTTCTCCCTCAACACTCAATAAAAACGGTTAAGCATGGCGGTGTGAGTATAATGGTTTTGGGGTGTTTCTCATGTAATGGCACAAGTCTCTTATTTCGCATTGAGGGAAGGATCTTTATACAAAATCTTTCCAGGATACACCAGGGTTTTGAGTTGAGGATACACCCGCTTCGATGGGTGTTTCGTCAGGATAACGACTCGAAACGCACATCGAAGCGGTCAAAAGAATGGATACCTGACAAGTTTCTATGTAGTTTATGAATATGGGGTATGCTACTTTTAATTATTAAATTTGTTTGACCATTTTTTATTTTTTTAGTATGTTTGGTGTAGAATGTGTGTGCTTACATCAGTGGCGTAGATATGGGGGAACCGCGGGTATGGAACCCCCCAGAGCCATAAAAACATTACCAAATCAAGTTAGTGGCAATTGAATCTAAATGAAAATTAAGTTAAGCACGAATTCAAATGTATATGAAGTGATATGACGGGAAGAGCATTCCCGTGGTCGTTGATCTAGAGCGTGGCTCTATTTTATTCACAATGCAAAAACAAAAATTAGAATCACCTCTTTTCCTGGCTCTATTTCTGATCTTAAAATGCTGCCAAGTTGAAAGCATTTTTTTCAAAACGAACATAGTTGGCAAATCTGAAGTACTCTTCGTTTTCGTTTTACTGTTCGCACTCGTATTTTGACTCGTATTCATCGCGAGTGGTGCCAAACTGTAATAAAGTTGAACTAAAACTGTTCCACTGAGATTTCATTTGATCCAGTGCCACGGGCATGCAGCTATTATGCATGTTATCATTGTGGTGGAATTCTTTGCTTGTTTGTTAACTTAACCATACTTGCATATGCAAATACTACTCCCAAAAGTTGCAATTTACTACTGTGAGTTGGAAAAGTGCAAAACTCGGACTCACTAACCAGTACACAAGAGCCGCTACAGTACGTTTTTTTATATATATACGTTTTTTTATATGTAACAAAAAACAAATTCTGTTTACGCGTCTGGCTTTAATTGTAGTTGTTGCTATACCTTCCATCATTTCCACGATTAAAAATCTTGGACTAAATTTTAGTAAATCTTGTACTGTAGATATGACGACACCAAAATTGTATTAAAATTGTTTTAAATTGTAATACCTGATGTGGATTCAAAACCTTATAACAAGTTGTATTCGATTTTAAACCAAAGCGTACTAACAACAAAACTGGTTTTGTTTACACAATTTATGGTATTTTTTTTTTTTTATACTATAATTTTTAAACTTACTCCTATTCTGCCGTCATAAGGAAGAGTGCGGCATCTAGCATGAAAATCAAAATTAATTTTATTGTATTTTCTTTATTATTCATTCATCCTCTTTAAGATTGTAAAATAAAAATCCCAAATTTTTGGCCCCAAACCTTAATTTTTTAACCTAAATTGTCGTATCTACACAAAATTTAGATATCATTCCAGGATAAAACGCAGAATCTACATAAACAGAGTAAGTAATGCCGTATCTACATGTAGATGCCGCACTTTTTGTTTGTTTTTTATTTATTTTACATACACAATTTTTTTTTTCAGTCATAAATAATATAATTTGAGTCATATGAATTTTTTCATTGCGCGTTGTATATATTCATTATATCTTCGCTTTAACCCTTATAATATAGATCATATATATCGGTAAGATGGTTTCGATGATATTTTAAATTAAAATAAGCAAATTATTTTCCTTATAGGTGCGAAAAATGATGCAGATACTGCTTTTCTCAATGTTTTTATCGAATAAAATCAGGGAACAAACAGTGTTTTATGCCACAGTTTTTGAATTATTAGTTAATTCTTTTAAATAACCTTATAGTTTATATTGTCCTGGGCTTCTCATTTCTAAAGAATAAAATTTTTATAATTATTTCATCCCTTTTTCATAAAATATTGCCTTTTTATTGTGAGGCGTTTTGCTTCGATTTTTGAAAATTGTAGATGCCGCACTCTTCCTTATGACGGCAGTATTGTACGTTCCGAACTCACGACATCATTGAAATGGAAGTAGCAAACGTTGCTTGAGCGCCATAATCAAATAAAAAATATTTCACAAAATTTGTATACCTTTGTTAGCCGAAAAAGTAACTGTGAATCATAAGACTTTTGAATCTTAACTATCTGAAAATTAAGAAATATAATACAGCCTGGTTTAAAATGTAATAGCCATGATGGCCATCTTAATTCCAAATCTATTCCATTTATACTAGATTTTAAAAACGATTTTATTACTTACTTACTTAGGTGGCCATAACAACCCGTGTTCGGGTTTTAGACGACCTCATCACCTCTCGCCAGGCGCCTCTGCTTTGCGCGCCACTTTCTCCAATCGGATACACGAAGTGAAGTAAGGGCTTCCTTGGCCTGGTCCATCCATAGGAGGCATGGTCTCCCTCGACGTCGTTGACCAGCGACCCTCTCCTCGAGCACCTTTCTCGCTGGAGCTTCGTCGTCCATACGATAGACATGACTCAGCCAGCGTAGTCGCTACACAGTTATACGCCAAACTACGTCAATGTCTGCGTAAGCTCATACAGCTCGTGGTTCATTCGGATGCGATAGTCATCGCCGACTCGAACAGGACCGAAGATTTGGCGAAGAACTTTTCTCTCGAACACCCCCAGAGCGGCTGCGTCACTTTGCGAAACTACCCATGCCTCAGCGCCATAAAGAAGCACAGCGTCTTAGAGAGTGTTAGTTTTGTCGATCGAGAGAGGGCTCTGGAACTTAGTTGCTTACTGAGCCCATATTAGCACCTATTAGCAATTATTGTTCTACGCCTTATCTCCAGGCTGACTTCGTTGTTGTTATTAATGGCGGTGCTAAGGTATACGAGCTCCTTGACTACTTCAAAGTTATAGCTGCCGGATGAAACGTGGTAGTCTAAGCGCCGCGCTCCCTCGTTTGTAGACAGCATGTACTTTGTTTTATCCTCATTTATCGTCAAACCCACTTTGGCGGATTCCTTTTCGATAGCAGTCTCTCTTGGTTCTGTCGACAATATCAATATCATCAGCGTGCGCAAGGAGCTGGACACCTTTGTAGAAAATTATGCCATTACGATGCACACCGGACTTTTGTACGATCCCGTCCATGATGATGTTGGAGAGATCGCAAGACAGTGGATCGCCTTGTCTGAAACCTCTTTCGGCATTAAAGGTTTCGGAGAGGTCATTTCCTACCGTGACTGCTTGCATACCAAGACTCCAACCTTTTTTCACTCCAACTTTTCTCTTTTCAAACTGTGTACTTTTCTTACCGTATCATAAAAGTTCAAAGTACCTTTATTTATTATTTTGCTATAAATAATACATTAAAATAAAGCGTTGTTTACGTTGATAAATTATTTTCTAAAATACAGAATGAGTAATGGGAGAATTTGTTATAATTTCCCCACCAAGTTTTTTTCTAATATTACTGAGTTGAATTCATTATAAGTAGATACTAACACACATGGCTGACAGCAGCTGTCAAGAAAATAAGATTTCAACTGTTTAAGTTTAGCAAAAGCACGACAGCAAGTTGAGTAAATATTAACCCTAAACTGAACATGTGGTCTCAGATCCGTTGGCTTGTCTGCATAATTTCTAAATATATTACTACAAATTAAATGAGATATTTTCTAAATTCCTTATCAAGCTTATCAAACAGTTTTCAACATTAAGATACAAAAATGCACCTATCGCATTTTTACAAATGGAAAAAATTAACTATTACATAAATGCGCTCATAAGCTCAGATTCGATAATCAAATGAGTGAAGATCAAGCTCAATCAGATATTTTCAACATTTTCTATAAACGTTCTATAGAATAATTGACGCCTTGCCATGTACTGTTCGACGCTTTAAAGATAACGTTTGTCTGGCTGGTAAAATTCTATAAACGCTGAAGGAAATTTTTTTTACATAAACATTTAAATCAAAGAAGAAACAAACCAAACAAGTCACTTGAATGAAGCACATGTTTTTCTGCCGATAAGAAGAGTAAAATTATTTATATTAAACAGTCATTGACCACGCTTTAATATTTTTTTTTTGTTTTCGCTCGGCGTCTTGCATTTAATAAAATTGCAATTATTTATTCATTGAATACTCGTATCTTTTTTTTATTTTTATGATGTAACATGAAATAATTAGCGCGCAATTTTATATTTTGGATTATGTTACAGTTGAACTACGAGGTCAGTTATTAAAAATAATACAAATAATGCGCTGTAGTATTTAATTTACGAAATTTTGATTTGCTTATCTGTGTGCTTTTTAATATTTTTATTTTTTGAAACGCATCAAGCGACACTGACCTAACTCAAATTTGATATTATTATTTTTTTTTTTTTGTTTTGCAATGGCAATGATATTTAACCATACTAGTATATAGTCAGTTCAAATATGCTGATTTTTTTAAACATCAAAAAATTATATTGCCATCAGGGGCGCACTCAGATGGAATTTTTGGATTAATGAACATATAAAAATAAAATAAAATATATTAAGTAAACGAGTGTAAATTATCGTAACATAGCAGTATTGTAACATATGTACAGAAAATTATATACAGTGTCCAACAAAAGTCTACCCTATGAGTGGTTTTATCTCATAGGGTAAAAAAAAATGTCAGAATTTTTTTGGGGGCACCCCCCTAAAATGTTTCTTTCTGCCAGATTTTAGGATTGCCAAAGTTTGAGCACGATTAAAAGATGTTAACACGTGCCACTGGGGCTTCAAAGTTTTGAAAAACTAGAATGGTTTAATATATTTGCCCGTGTCATACATCAAATTGAAGGCGATACTGTTTATAATATTTTATATGCAATAAAAAAATATGTAAGTAGTACTGAATTCGAGATTATGAAGCCAATGTCCCTAAAAACGTGACTAGGTGCCCCTTAGAGCGAAGATGGAACCTATTGTGAAAAAACCCATTTTCCTTCCTATATTATCAATTTTTGGAATGAAAACAATTATGTATTTAAAAAATCAAGTATAATAAATGTCTTTTTCATTTTATTCATATTTAAATTTATTCAAGAGAATGACATAATGTGGTTTTGGAGCTATCTGGATACAGCTGACGGCATCTGCTGACTACTTGGAGAATGTATTGTTTCTGTTGCTCGTCCTTTGTAAGTAATTGGTTGTAATCTGTGATGAGCTTGACTCCTCGCTCTGCCATGTCGTTCACAACTTTCAAGTTGTTTACCATCCTTTGCCCCTCCTGGTAGTTGATGTTCTGCGGCCAAGTTGCAGGGCTTTTTCCAGAAATTCGGTGTTAATGTTTAAGCTCTTTAACAACAGGTAAGTCTCACTTGTAATTAGGGCTGGGATACCTTTTTCTAGGAATTTCGGCAGTTGTTCTTTTTTTAGCTTGGGTCGCATATTTCTGGAGCACTTCTCATTTTCTTCTGCTTGATTTGTTAAGATTTTTGTCGCCATTTGCCATTTGGGTCAAAAAATGACAGGGCAACAAGTTCAGGACTAAGATACCACAGGTGTTTTATCATTTTGTTAATTAATTTTTCTGATATTTTTTGTCAGTGCTTTCGTATTTCACTAGATTTTCAATGAGGTCTAGGTCTTGTTTTGATGCTAAACACGCTCTGGGGGCGTTAAACCAGGCTTTACATTCGACTCGAACGATGAAAACACAAAGTGCCTCTAGGGCCTCTTGTTCTTGGGAAGTCAGCTTAAACTGGTCACGCAAGAGTTGTATTTTCAGACAGTAAATAGCTTTTGCCATCCACCGGGCATGGTGTACTGGACCTGGAGACCTGAAGCACACATCTTTTCCGTCAAGATGGCCAAGATATATCAATGCTAACTGTAACAGCTCTTTGTAGTCGTCTCTTGGCTGGCATTCCATTAGTTTTCTGTGCAGTTCTTCTTTGATATTCTCTACTTCTTCTTTGGGCAGTAGTTTCAAAATATTCTCGCCTACATCGAACTTGGACTTATCAATCGCCGACCACTCTTTTTGAAATCTCTTGAATTTGTCTGGTTGAGGTTCCGATGTGCTTCCAAACTTGCAGTCAAAAACCCCTCTCAACAAGACTTCTAAAACGTGGTGTCGGCACACTAGTTACAGGAGCTCTCGACCTAACATCTGCTCCAGGAGATTGCATGCTCCATTGAGTCTCCCAGTATTTGATGCTGTTGTATCGAAGCACATAGCCACGACCGAGCTGGCGAGACCCCATTCCTCTAGACATTCGTACACTGCTAGGGCTTGTTCCTCCCCTAAGCTACTGTCAGTTTCAGGAACGCCCAGGAGTTGTTCTTTAGTCACATGGGATACCTGAACAGCAACCCGTTCTTTCTTCTCTGTTTTGAGGATACCTGGTAGTAGTTTTCCACCCCAGTGCACGCAAACAGCCTCGTTTTGGGGTATCTTAAGTCTGTCTTGAATTTGTTCCGTGTATTTTTCAGGGTTTATTCTCCACTGTTCACGGATAACGCTTCTGGAGATCTTATATTCTTTGGGATCCTCTCCGAGAGCTTCTACTGTAGCCAAAAACAGCGGCCCAGCAACAATGACAATTTCATGGTTAAGACCTTTTTGAAGCCACGCTTGATTCTCTTGGGGGAAGATGGTCCTTTAGATTCTAAGTTCATCTCGAGCTCTTCATACGGCGTTTCACGTCCTTCTGACTCTTCTGTTGTCTCGTCGTCCGTGAGCTCCACCGTCTCTGTGAATAATGAGATGAGACAATAAGTATAAAGTTAATATTGATGGAAATTTCAGCAAGTGTTCTAGATCTTATAAAGTTTCGCTACAAGGAAAATATTCTTTTTTTTAAAATGCTTACCCAAATTTCCCGCTTCAAGTTGTTTGTCCAAGACCTTCGTTGTTTCTGTAGTAGTCTTTCTTCAGCTTGAGCCAACTTCTGGTCAACTCCGAGCATGAAGCCTGGTCTTCTTTCTGTCTTTGTTTAAACAGAAACTCCTTGTCTTCTTCTGAAGTCATCATCGTCAGGGCATCTTGGTGGGCAATATCAAAGAGATCATCCAACTTTAGGGTAAACTCTTTTACAGCATTTCTTGCACTTTCCGTTTTTCTATCCTTGTACTTTTGCATTTTTCTCCAATCATGGTACAGTTTTTCCAGCCTTACTATGACATTTTTCTTTTGTTTTGTAGGAATTCGAGCTTTTGTCCAAAAAACGAAAACCTCGTCAACAGTAGTTGTGGCATAGTCTCTCTCATTTAACTTCACAGTACGCAAATTGTAGAACATAGTAGCTAGAAACATTTTGTCTGTACCTCTACTTCTCATGCCAGATGTAGAAGCCATCACTTTTACGAGAAATAAAAATGTTCACTAGAAGAAAGAAAAAATGACACTAACTAAAACAAAGAGTACGTGTTAGTAGGTACCGACCTAACTACAATGTCTTTTGTAGTTAATTTTTAGTGGGTTTTTTTAAACTCGATCACACGAACGTAGAACAAAATACGACTTTCACTGTTCAGCGAATACTTTTCAACTGACCAAGAAACAAAATCATAAAAGCAAGAACCACCTAGCTATCCTTTTCTTTTTTTAATAACAAACTCTGAACCCCTGGACTTCTACTTAAAATATAACAATAGGTAGTAGGGTAACCCAATACATTTTTAGACTAGTTTGGTTTTACCTGCTTGGGGTCGCCAGTAATACAGTATGAGGAAAAAATAGATACATACTTGACATAAAAAAAAAAACATTTTGGGTCTAAAATTAACGGTATACCATAGCAAACATATTTAAAAGAAATGGGATTCCAAAGTACAAGTATTTGTCCATAATAAGCAATAATTATACAAATAACGCATCTTCACTCTCAGGGGTACCTAGTCACGTTTTTAGAGACATTGGCCCTATTTTTTCGGTTTCAATACTAGTTGCGTGCTTATTGTGCAGAATATAAAATGCTGAAAACAGTATGGCCTTTAATTTGATGTATGACACGGGCAAATGGCTTTAGCCGTTCCAGAGATATGGGTCGCCGAAGTCACCAAACTGCCAAAAAATAGAGATTTTCAAAACTTTGAGGCCCCTGTGGCACGGGTTAGCATCTTCCAATTGTGCCCAAACTTTGGCAATCTTAAAATCTAACAAAATGAAACAGGGGGGTGCCCCCAAAAAAAATCGATTTTTTTGAGAACGGCATCAATTTTTAAAAACCACCCTAGTCTACACACAGCATACAATTTTTCATTCTGTAAAACTTCACTAAAATTAAAGATGCAGTATTAAACTTGTGAAATAATTTTTTAGTAAAAAAAAACAACAGCTTTGATCTTTACCAACAACAATACATTGACAATAATACGAAAAACTTATGGCGATAAATTAAAAATTTTTTTTTGCTTTACATTAAAATACGGATTTTTAACCTTAATGAAGTTGCTTTTTATGTTCTATTATAATCGGCCGTGCTCATATCAAATCAAATTCGTGATCAGCAACCCCGAAAACCACTAATACACCAAATTTGGTGCAAATCGGTTGATTTTTCGAAAAAATAATTTTTTACCTGGTTTTGGCCGCCATCTTGGTTCCGCCATATTGAATTTCATCTGACTGTCGGTCCTATATTTTACATATTCGTGATTTGCGACTTCCAGATATACCAGATCTGGAGTTCTGGTCGGGTCTATTTATATTTATATTAGTAATTTTTTGTTACCATTTCGTATTTTTGTTAAGTCTTTTTCGTAAAAATCATAGCATATGAATATATGTAATTGTTTACTTTGTTTGTTTTTTTTTTTTGGTTTGTTTGTTTGTTAAATTAGCCACCACTCCCTTTCCCCCCCCCCCCCTACTCCTCTCTTACAAATCCTAGATCCGCCACTTTGTAGACGTGAATATTGAGAACATTTTCAATTGAATGGCCCAAAATTGAATAAAAAATTTTTATAAGTCTTTAAATGAAAACATAAAATCCCCTCAGCATTTTTTTACTGAGTGCGCCCCTGATTGCTTCGTTTTATTTTGAGTCGTAATTACAAATTTTGTCTGTTTCAGTCTGTTTACTTATCAGCGACTGTTACTAATGTGTATTTTTGTTTGTATATTTCCCTTTCTGATGTTGGAAAATTTTACGAAACTTGATGCTGATGTTTAATATGGAAAATTTTAAACTATTTTGCATTTTAATCACATAGTTATGTTGTTGATTATCAAATAAATTATTGATACTTAGGTATTTACAGTTGTCAGTTATGATAACCTAAAATTGCTTGGAAAATTTACTATTATCTGAATTGAAGAGAATATCCATAAAACGGAATAGTAAGAATTGGAATTGGAAGGGTTTGGGTCCCGCCACATTACTACTGCCCAATGAAAACTAAACCAGCCTCGGATAAGAACCTCAATTACGTTGACGAACACCGCAAACGAAAAACGAACAATGATTTACGTATATGCACCTGGAATGTCCGGACCCTTTATAGGGAAGGTGCCATTATCCCACTGGCGGAAGCCCTCAAAACAATAAAAGCTGACATCACCACCATCCAGGAAATGCGATGGAAGGGCAAGGCTGCTCTAAACAAGCACACTGCGATATCTACTACAGCTGTCATGCGGAGAGGCTCGAATTTGGATGTGGACTCGTCGTTAGCCGGAAACTACGCCACCTTGTTTCCCGGTTCACACCTGTGAACGAAAGATTGGCCACGATCCGCATCAAGGTAAAATTTTTCTTCATCAGCCTTATTTGCGCGCACGCCCCGACGGAGGAAAAGGACGAAGCCATCAAGGACGCTTTCTACGCTAGTCTTGAGGACGTATACGACCACCTTCCGGTCCATGACGTGAAAATAGTCCCCGGCGATTTTAATGCGAAAGTCGGAAGTGAAGGCATCTTTGGCCACACTGTCGGTCAGTTCAATCTTCATGAGGCCTCCACGAACAACGGTCTTAGACTGATCGACTGCGCCTCGGCGCGAAGCATGGTAGTTAGTAGCACCAGATTTAAGCACCTCGACATCCACAAGGCCACCTGGCTATCACCGAATCAAAAAACACGAAACCAAATTGATCATGTTGTAATTGACGGAAGGCATGCCTCTAGTGTTCTAGATGTGCGTACATTTCTATGGGGTCAACATTGAATCCGACCATTATCTTGTTGTAGCCAAGATCCGCATGCGATTATGCAATGCGAAGAACATACGCACAGGAATGCAACAAAAGCTAGATGTCGCTAAGCTGCAATTACAAAGGACTGCCGAAGCCTACTCCGCTCAACTCTCGGCTAAGCTCAACCAGCCAACCTCTGAACCCGACAACGCCGGCGGACTTTGGGCGCATATATCCCACTCTATGCGCGCTGCCGCTGAAGAAGTCATTTGTTTCCGGCGCCCGCAACCTCGGAAACAATGGTATGATCAGGAGTGTCGCATTGCGACTGCAGTAAAAAACGCCGCATATAGAAAAACGCTGCAGTCAGCTGCAACGCGAGCCGTGCGAGAAAACTACCGCGAAAAGAGGAAGGAAGAGAGGCGCCTTTTCAGACGCAAGAAAAGAGAGCAGGAAAAGCGTGAGCGTGAGGAGCTAGAGGTATACCAGGGCAAGAAGGATGCACGAAAATTCTATCAACAGGTTAAGCGTCTAAGGTCCCAAGGTTTCAAGCCCGGAGCATCCACTTGTAGAGACGAAAATGGAGATCTGAATACGGATACGCAGTGTGTGCTGAGATTGTGGAGACGGCACTTCTCCAATTTACTTACTGGCGACGATTCCACCAATGCCGCCCATGGAGAGCGCAATTCAGTGCCACCAATCAACGATGACGGAGTGAAAGTACCACCATCTAGCCATGAAGAGGTTCGAGTTGCTATCCAACGACTCAAAAACAATAAAGCAGCGAGTGCTGACGGCCTGTCAGCTCAATTGTTTAAAATCGGCGGCGATGAATTGATAAGGCGCATCCATCAGCTCATCAGCAAAATATAGATAGCAGAAAGCATGCCCGACGATTGAAACCTCAGCGTACTGTGCCCTATACTTAAGAAAGGAGACCCAACAATCTGCGCAAGTTATAGAGGAATCAGTCTTATTTCCATCGCATATAAGGTTCTCTCAAGCGTACTGTGTGAAAGATTAAAGCCGATTACAAAAACACTGATTGGGCCTTATCAGTGTGGCTTTCGACCTGTAAAGTCCACCATAGACCAGATTTTCACGCTACGACATATTCTCGAAAAGACCCACGAAAGTCAAATTGACACACACCATCTCTTTGTCGATTTTAAAGCTGCGTTCGATAGCCCGAGAAGGGATTGCCTATACGCAACAATGTCTTAGTTCGGTATACCTGCAAAGTTGATTAGATATTGCAGAATGACGTTGAGCAACACACGCAGCTCCGTCAAGGTAGGAAATGACCTCTCCGAAACCTTCAATACCGAAAGAGGTTTCAGACAAGGGGATTTACTGTCTTGCGATCTCTTCAACATCATCATGGAGGGGATCGTACGAAAGGCCGGTGTGCATCGTAATGGCACCATTTTCTATAAAAGTGTCCAGCTCCTTGCGTACGCTGACGATATTGATATTGTCGGCAGAACCAAGAGAGATAATACCGCTGCTTTCGTCGCTATCGAAAAGGAATCAGCCAAAGTGGGTTTATCGATAAATAAGGGCAAAACAAAGTATATACTGTCTACAAACAAGGGAGCTCGGCGTTTAGACTCCCACTTTTCATCCGGCAGCTATAACTTTGAAGTAGTCAAGGAGTTCGTATACCTTGGCACCGCCATTAATATCAACAACGAAATCAGCCTGGAGATAAGGCGAAGACAAAACTAACACTCTACAAGACGCTCGCTCTACCTGTGCTTTTTATGGCGCTGAGGCATGGGTAGTTTTGTAAACTGATGCAGCTGCTCTGGGGGTGGTCGAGAAAAAAGATCTGCGCAAAATCTTCGGTCCTATTTGAGTCGGCGATGACTATCGCATCCGAATGAACCACGAGCTGTATGAGCTCTACGAAACATTGCCGAGAAAGCCCTTACCGCACTTGGTGTACCCGATTGGAGAAGGCGCACACAACAGAGGCACCTGGCGAGAGTTGATGGGGTGTTCGTGTTCGGGTTGTTATGGCCACCTAAATAAGTAAGTACTTACTTAGATGATGCTACAATCATAAGTCGGTTTTGGCCTCATAGAAGAATTTGCTCCAGCCATTTCTTTTTTGCACTCCAACCAACCACTTGGTTAGGTTGTCCTCCACTTGGTTCTTCCATCGGAGCTTTGGTCGTCCTCTTCTGCATTGATCGCCGCTGGATACCGAATCGAATGTTTTCTTCGCTACAGTGTCACCTTCCATACGTTCAACATGACCTAGCCAGAGAATCCGTTCGATTTTAATATGTTTGACTATTTCGATGTCGGCTATCAAATTTTATTCCAAATTCAGAATAAAATCAGCTATAAAGGCCTGAAGAAGAGGAATAATTTGTAATTTTGTTTACGTTAAGGTTATAATACAGGTCTATAAAAAGGAAGCATGAATTATATTAAAATTTCAGCCTTTAAATCTGAACTGAAAATGAAGGCCTGATTTTATTTTGAAATTCAGTCCTGAAATTCAGTCTGAGTTAGAGAGGTCTGAGCGAGTTTTCAGCTTGGTTATCCTGGGAATCAAATTGTATTGATACTTTTTTTTTACTTACTTACTTACTTAGGTGGTCGTAACAACCCGTGTCCGGGTTTCAGCCGACCTCATCAGCTCTCGCCAGGCGCCTCTGCTTTGCGCGCGCCTTCTCCAATCGGATAAACCAAGTGCGGTTAGGGCTTCCTCAGCCTGGTCAATCCATCGGAGGCATGGTCTCCCTCGTCGTCGTTGACCAGCGACCCTCGCCTCGAGCACCTTTTTCGCTGGAGCTTCGTCGTTCATACGATGGACATGACCCAGCCAGCGTAGTCGCTGCACAGTTATACGCCGATTTTGCGAAGAACTTTTCTCTCGAACACCCCCAGAGCGGCTGCGTCAGTTTGCGAAACTACCCATGCCTCAGCGCCATAAAGCAGCACAGGTAGAACGAGCGTCTTGTAGAGTGTTAGTTTTGTCGATCGAGAGAGGGCTCTGGAACTTAGTTGCTTACTGAGCCCGTAGTAGCACCTATTAGCAATTATTGTTCTTCGCTTTATCTCCAGGCTGATTTCGTTTTTGGTATTAATGGCGGTGGCAAGGTAAACGAACTCCTTGACTACTTCAAAGTTATAGCTGCCGGATGAAACTTGGGAGTCTAAACGCCGAGCTCCCTTGTTTGTATACAGCATATACTTTTTTTTTTTACTAAATGTTGTAAATTTCTTTTCTGCCGTCGAAATCGATTTTTAAATTCGATCAATCAATTCTCCAGCAACATGTTGCAAAGATAACCGATTTCTTTTAAAATTCGAATCCCGTGTTATACCTGCTCTGCTAGCGTGTAAACAATTTAGTTGTTCTATCGAAGCTCAGAAGAGGGAGAACGACAATTGTCTCCCTGTTTTTATCCATTGAACCGTCTCTGTTCTATGATTGACATAAACTTTTTCAAGACTTGTAGAGCTTTTTGTGTTAACTGTAAAGCCTACATATGAAAACTTTTTTCATTTTTGCGTACATTTTGTGTGTTTTGTATGTTTTCTAAAATATAGTTCAATCGTCACACCATATTAGAAAGCAACTCAAAAAGGTGACACTTTGAATATTTCATTAAAAAAACAAAAACTATCTTGTTTATGCACATAAAATAACCTTAAAATGTTGTTAATTTTCGAGTAATAATATAATGCATTTTAAAAATTCAGTGTTAAATACAATGTCAACTGAGAACAACATTCAACAAGATCATTGTTTATATTATTTTACGTATTCTATCTACAGATATCTTCGTGAGTATTAATTAATTTGAAAAATTTAACACTTTTCAACGACACGCAATTCATTGAGACTAAATCATTGTTAGTTTTGAACTCTACATTTACACAAACGTATACATTTTTGTTTTTTAATTCTTAATTGACTTTTAATTCCATTTATTAAATAATCATATGATCTTAGAGTCAATGTTGTTTTCATTAAAATTTTAAATTAATTAAAAACTTAAAGAGTTTAACGTAGTAACTAGTAAAATTTTTCATTAGTTGAACTTTGGAGTTCCTCGGAAAACTTTAACATTCACTTATTTTTATTGTAGTTTTCTCAATTGACCATTCCCTTCTTTTAGCAAGAAACAATTTTTACTAAATTAATTGCCTTCAATTGATTGTTGACAAGAATTGGTTACAAAGTCTGTCAGCAAAACAATTGAATGCGTTGTTCACCAGCGATCTTTGGACGCCATGACTACGGAATATTAAGTAATAGCGTATGTGTGTGCAACTATGCAAAAGAATTTATAGTTTCTTTATTATTTAAGTTTTACGCCCACAATTAAAATGCGAGAGTTAATTTGTGTGCACATAATTTTTTTTTTTACACTTGTAGCAGTCAGCTTCAGTTGATGAGAATTAAAGAGAGATTACTCCAGGGCCGTAACTAAAGTTATATTGCACGCAGAACAAAGTGGTTTTCAATATGCTACGATTATTGCTGAAGCTTAAAAAAAGTGTTTTAAACTTTTTTTTCTCACTGAGCAAGTTGTCTGCTAACCCTATAGCAGCGCCATCTACAGGGTACAATTTTGATTAAATAATTGCAAACAAAGGAAAAACTGCAATCATTTCCATGACAGTCCAATCATTTCCATGTAAAAAAAGTAAATGTTGAATCTTAATACTAAAAGAAATAAAGTTTATTTTGTTTTTTTCTTAACGCTAGTTGATGAACAATTTTTTACGTTAATCCCTGCTGTGCATAAATAAACAAATTTGGTGATTTGCCATTCAACGCGGGAACACGCGATATATAATTGGTTATGTGTGAAACACGGATTTTCTAGATCCAACCCACAAATGAACATTTTTGAAACAAAGCTTTTTAGGCCTCGTTCTGTGATTTGCTTGAGAGAAATCTACAAAGTGACACTTTCGTCGACACCGTTTTTCTTAGAATTGATGTTTCTTTTTTGCTTGCTTCCACTTCAACAAGAAAACGTAATATTAACCCATTAAAGCCTGACCCATGTTCCCGTTGAGCTAGAATGATGAAAGTTTCCAAAAATATTTAGGTTGGTTTAACCAAGCCACCTCGAGATTTTTAATTTTCCACTTGAACGATATTCTACAAGCAAAGTCAAGCGTTTTGCGCTATATTTTTCATTTCCATCACAAGAATTTCCACAAAACAAAAAAAAAAAATATACAAAAACGTATTTCTTTAAACACGAGCGTTGTGTCAACCCGCAGGAGCCACGTATGTCAATCAAACTTCGCAAAAATTCACAATACATAGTTAAATATAAAGCCTAAGAAAGACGCTCGTATATGAATTATATTTTACTAATTTTTATTTAGACTTTTTAGAGACTTTCCCCAAGCTTGGAAATGTAAATAAACATAATTGTTCAGCCTTGACTTGAAAACAAGTCGATTAGATAAATTCTTAAAATTTTATATTCTTTTTGGAGATCATGAAAATCTATCACTGTATGACCTCCTGGTTAAGAAAAGTATCGCGTTGCATTAACGCAACGCTGGACTTTAGTGGGTTAAGTATTAAAAAACTTTATTAAGGCGCAGTGGCAATCGAACTCGTACCCATCGATTCTTAGTTCTAAACACTACCCACCGATCCAAATATCTTTGTTACGCAGAGTCATTGATTCAAAATTAATATAACTAAAGCTATGTTGCAGCAGATCACAATAATCTATTAATAGATAGAAGTAGAAGCAACATTTTTGTTAGTTTTTGTTGTTTGGATAGCTGCTAAAGTACTTGTTACATAGAGCCTTGCATGAGTATGCTTTTTCGCCTCCCTGAATATATTCTCTTACTATAGAATAAAAAATTTCCTCTATCCCTTTTCTGCTTTGCTCATACCTGCTCATACACTATGCTTGTTTTATTCAGATATAAGAAACGAAGAGAATAAGAGCACGATGCTTTACTAACACCAGCAGGTAGCAAATAAAGCAATAAAAAATAACAAATATATCAGTGTTTATACCCTGAATATTTAGCGAATATTTTTATTGTTCTTCAAATTGACTGATTCTCGTCATGCTCTGATTGAAGTAGATCTACTGCTTTAACATCGATTCTACTCCTCTAAGTAGTAAGTTTTCAAGGAAATGTAATGAATTTTATCCAGATTTCTACTGCTTTTAGAATAAGAAGAAAAGTAAACACTGGTTTTCTGTCATAAAGATTCAAATGTGTGTAATTTGAATAAAAATACGGTAACATTTTTAGAGAGCGGCGAGAGAGAGCTTTCAAATAAACGACAAAGTAGAATTGGATCATGGCAGAATTATTATTAAGGTAGGTTGATTAATATAAGTTAATAGCCTTATTCTGTTGATTGACAACTGTAAATTCATTGACAAGCTAGTCTTTTATGTGCTATTTTTTGGTCAAGGGGTTGAAAACATTCAAATTGTTTCGCTAATTTATTTGTTCTGAATATTTTTTTATGTTGCTAACAGTTTTGTAATGTTATGAGCTTTTGTTTATATTTAAGAATAAAACATTTTTACAGTTGTCAATAAATTTACAATTGTCAATCAACAGAATAGGGCTATAAGTCACTTGGGAGAAGCTCGGTCGAACTGTTAGAATGGACGAAAGGCAACCAAGAAAAAAAATCTGAATCTGTATAATTTTTAGCTAACATCTACTTTGACAGTTCGAGCAAAGGCGAAAAAAGAGTGATTTTCTCTCAAATGACAACCTATATTAATGAACCTTGGGTAGGGCCGAATCGGAGAAGAATGAAGTAGGCAGCAGAGAAAATGCCGGCTAGTTGTCAAAATCAACTGTTCATCTCGAGTTTCTTTGTGTTCACGTTTCGCAGTTGATTTTAGGTTAGAATTGCTACAAGTTTTCTTGCAAATTTAAGACTTCTTCCACACTTTATAGCTTTTAATACATTGTTTTCATAATATTTTCATCAAATTTTCACAAATTTAACACACGCGACATCACAGTTTACAACTTGGAAACATTTTGTATTTACTTCGTTTGCAATTTCTACGAAATTCGTGGTTTTGACAACTAGCCGGCATTCTCATTATTCACTATTCGTTGACGCGTGAGGGCACTCAAGGTTGATTTATAAGGTTGTCGCAAAGGAGAGAGCGAGTACCCATAATTGTCAAATCGAAGTTGACAGCTCATAGAAAATCTGCAAGTGCTCTCTATTATCATCCGTTTTTCTTTCGTAGTCATTCGCAAAATTGGCTGGTTTTGACATCTATGCATGGAACTGACGACGATTTGGAATTGACGACGGCAACGAAGATACGACATCTGTCAAATTTGTTTTACATGTATTTCTTATGGAGGTGATTTTGGTGAATATGTCTCAACGACATTGTCGCTCTTGTTGATGTCGTCGTTATAGAATTATTTCAATTTTGACAGGCGACAAATATTGCTCTTTTTCCATTGCTTAGAAACATGTGGGAAAGCTTTTTAGTGCGTCGCTTTAAAAATAATCAAGTTGCTATCGGTATGACTACATTTCTCTCTTTTGACGTGTAGTAAAGCCGTTGCAGTCATCAATGTGTTCCATGCATTATGTGTACTGAGAAGAGAGTGCGATCAGCCCTGCGACAACCTTATAAATCAACCTTTAGGGCACTTAAGCTGAGGTCAGACGATGATTGTTTGAACGGCGTTCGATATGTTTTGTTGTTGCTTTCAATTTAAAACTGTCAAAAATCAGTGAGAGCGAGAGCGGATGAACACATTGTAGAGCAGTCAAAATTTGTTCATTTTTGAACGCTGCACATGACATCAATCATCGTTCAGAGCAGTGTTTCTAGGTGACAAAATAACGAATATGTTGGCTTTTAGTAGATAAAATGTACTTTTTTGAGAAAAAGTAGTACTTTTATACTACAACATAATAAAAAAAGATTTGTATAAAAATAAGAGTTCTTGGCTATACCCAAACAAACGGCGACATAGCTTGTCATTTGATTGTATATTTAACGTCTTATTTTTGTTTTCATTTTCATAGCTTGTCAAAAATCGTACAAAATCGAGAATAAAAACAAGTAAAAAAAAAATAAAAAGTTAAATATGCAAGCAAATGACAACCTATGGTCGGCTATTGTTTTGAATATAATTGCATGATGCAACTAACAAGGTGATAGTTGGCGATCATAAAATATCAAAAATGGTACAAAGCAGAAAATGAAAAAAAGTAAAAACTTATATATACAGCCAAATGACAACCTATGGTCGCCGTTTGTGTGAATATAATTGCATGATCAAAAAAAAAAAGGTGGTAGTGAGAGTTCTCTTGGCAGTAAAAGGTTGCCAAAAATGGTGCAAAGTAGAAAACGAAAAATTAAAAAAAAAGAATAAAATGTAAAGCCATTTGCGAAGCCAGCTGTCACTACTACCATAGTGGGACTATTATAAGATGTGCTCATCCCATGAAATTGTTCAATATTTTTTTTGACATGCTTTCTTATTTTGACAAGTTTCATACACGGTTTGATATATGATTCTATGAAAATGTCAAAGCATAGCAACCAATTTTTCTGATTTTCTCGATGGTAACACCTTATATATATTCCAAAATGACTACTACCTTTTTGATTACATCATGCATGAGTGCTTGGAATACCTTCCAAGCACAGCTGGTCAAGTAAGAGCAATGTTTTTATAGTACGAAATAAAAAGGGAGGAGTAAAAGTAATGAAATTTATGAAATGTCAAAAATTTAACGCCAATCAATTCGCTGTCATCTGACCGACCAGCAATCAAAATGCAAAGAAAATTTCGAAAAAGTTTTTGACGAAAATCAAGTTTTTCGCCAAAATTGAGACAATTTGATCAGCTGTACGATTTTAAGTGACATGTACAGCGAGTACATGTTTTATGCCGACTTCGAACGGCTTATGTTCTCAAGAAGCTTTTCATGGCAGTTTTTACTCTCTGAGGTTTTGCCATTGTCCGCAGAGAGGTGACGGCTGAACAGAAAAATTAATTCAATTGAAAAAACTTTCTGTGTCAGATGGGGGATTCGAACCTGGGTTCTCTGGCGTATGATCCACAGACTCTACCCATTACGCCACCGCCGCCACAAGTATTATTATTGCATATATCAACTACATATATATTTGTGTGTCCATCAGAGACCTGCAGCGAATCGTTTTTTACGATTCTAAATCACTCGTCAAAAGCCGAGTGCGTGCGGTTGCGCGCAACAACAACCACTTCCACGCGAAGCATTCTCATAACAGCGATGAGCGACGAGTGCCGCTGCTTTCACTCATCGCTTATTAGAAAGATTGCTGAATTCTAAGCATATGATTCTAAGTACCCTCAATGACTCTAGAGTCATTGAATGATTTGCGTGCACTTCAGTATTGGCGTGCGTTTTCCTTGTTTTACGTTTGTTTTGTGTTTTACGTGTTGATTAAGATAAATAGCCAGCTTCTAAGTTGGGAATCGCCAGTTCAAAGAATTAAATTGTAGCAAACTTACTTTATACTCGTATGTTGTCTATTGTTTGTTCCTTGTTGTTATTGTATTGTTTTTAATCAATTTGTAAACCACTTTCACACTTGCATTGAAGAATTGCTGAGAACCTTTATGTTTAGGGATGCCATAAGGAAAGCGGCAATTCAAAATAAACAGGATTGCCGCTTTTAAAAGCTGTTATAGTGTATATTACTTCCATTTATTTCAATAGAATGTTAATTATAAATGTTAATTAAACCTGCCCTTTAAACCAAGTTGTTTTTGTTGAAAATATGTAAGTCAATAATTTTTTATGTATGTATTTATATTTTACGAACTTTTGAATGAATTTTTTAATTATTATTTTTTTTTCATAATATTTAAAATTATTTTTATTGTTTTTCATTAATTTTAAAACAATTTTATTTTTTATTTTAATAAGTCTTAAAAAATGTTTCCAAAAATTTTTAATATTTTTTTTTAATAATATTTTCACAATTTTGCACTAATTTCTAACAAAAATATTTAAAATTTTTTTTTTTAAGTATATGCATTTAAATATTTTTGTAATACTATTTTAAGATTTATTTTCATACATTTGCCGAGTCCGCTTGTATTATATGTATATAATAATAAATTTATATATTATATGTATGATATAATAAAATATTTTTTAACGGTAACACTGCACGCGATTTCCCTAAATGACTCTAGAGTAATAAGGAATGATTCTAGAATCATTGAGCAGCATTCTTATGAGCGATGAGTGAAAGCGGTGGCACTCGTCGCTCATCGCTATTATGAGGATGCTTTGCGTGGAAGTGGTGGTTGTTGTACGCAACCGAACGCACTCGCATTCAGTTTTTGATGGATGATTTATAGTCATTCGTTAGAATCATAGACTTTTTGCAGTTCTCTGGTGTCCATTTTTACATGCACTAAAATAAATATGCATTAAACTCTGTAGTGAGAACAACGTTGTTCATGTTTAATGCATGAATACTTTGAATCTGGCACTTCAAACTATACATAAAAAAACGTATATAAATATTATAGTTTTTTTGTTATTTAACTCGCTTTTAATGACTTCTTTCGATTCGTTATGCAATTAACGATAATAACCACTAGCAAAAGGAGACGGGCGATCAATCAAACACAATTTTAACGTATTGCACTTCCAACAAGGTCGCTGACAAGACAACATTAGAAGTTACTGCTTAAATTACAAAAACAATTTAAAATTACAAAATAAGCTCATGTATTATTAAGACTTCACCGAATGTAGCTCAATACAAAATACCTGATCGGTTTCTCAGGTTAGAGCCACTCTAATGACGGTGTATACAGTTTCATTTTATTGAATTATGACGATGAACAAATTTATAATCTTCCAACTTCAACCATCTATAAAGAAAAAACTATTTAAAATAGGGAAATAAAAGTAAAAGCCATTTGTTTGTAATCAAAAGTAGATATTGAAAATGCTACGTTTTTGTCTTTAACACTATTATTTAAATTGTCCGCTTTTGTTTTCTCGAAACGCCTTTATACTGTCAGGCATACCATAAATGCAATTTGTGATAATTCCCTTTGCATCTTGTATTTGAGATAGGACAGATCTTAATACGATAGAGAATTGCCGAGCCATGGCAAACTGCAAAATGAGTGAATTCAGCAAGTTCATGCTTGTTCTTTCCGTGGCATTTCGAAAACTGAATAGTTTGGAAGGTCATTTATATTGGTAGGCCATGGTGACTACCTTGGGATCAGACCCGTAGTCAAGGGGCTTAAGCCACCCTTAGAGTCCAGAAAATATGAAAAAAATACAAAGGAGAATATTAAAATCAAAACGTGATGTTTTTTTTTTAAAAAACTAAGAAAATGATGTACATTTACTTGAATATACAAAAAATTCAACATTTTAAACACAAATTTAAGAAAATTCGCTTCATCAATGAAAAATTGTGTAGGCCAAATGAAAGATTGACTTTGCTTATAAAAGTTACAATTACTACAAGCAAATTTGTATATTAAAGAACCATTTTCAATTATGGATTTCTATGCTCCCTTATATTGGAAAAATATAAAGGGTTATCCAATAAGAGCTACCCACATTGTTTTCTAAATTAAATACATAAAAACCAATGCATTGATGCGAATCTTTATTTGGAATGATAGTTCGGTTCCTACAACTCAATGTTTAAAAATGATTTCCTTCAAATGTTGCCCACGACTGACAGCTCCATGCTGTGGGTCTGACAACTCTTCCGAGCATATCGGCTGGTATTCCTTGAATAACACGAGTTATGTTGGTTCCCCAAGCGTCAAAAGTTTCGGTTTTTTCGACATAAACAAGTGATTTAACATATCCCCATAAAGAAAGTAATCAAATGGCGTCAATTCACATGATCTTGGTGTCCAATTAACAGGACCATTTCTTGAGATGCTGTTTTTATCGAAAGTTTCCCTCAATAGAGCGATTGTTTCTCCAGATGTAGGGCATGTTGCGCTATCCGGTTAAAACCAGAGGTCGGCTAAACCAATATGCTGAATTTTTGGCGAGCACCATTGACCGTAACACGGGCTCCCTCCGCATTTTTGAAGAAATACGGTGCGATGATGGCTTCTGCCCATAAACTACACCAAACAGTACATTTATCGGGATACATTGGAAGCTCTTGAATTGCTTCTGGTTGTTCATCGGCCCAAATACGGCAATTTTGCTTGTTAACGTAGCCGTTCAACCAGAAATGAGATTCGTCGCTAAACACAATTTTTCGATAAAATAATGGATCAATTTGAAGTTGTTGTAAGGCCCATAAGCCGAAATTAAAACGTACACTAAGATCAGCTGGCTTCAATTCTTGTACGAGCTATATTTTATACGCCTTCAGGCCAAAATCACACCTCAAAATACGCCACAATGACCCATAAGATATGCCCAGAGTCTGAGATCGGCGACGAATTGATTGTTCACGGTTTTCACAAACACTCTCTGCTATTGCAGCAACCCAGCGTGAAAAAGAGCGCTTCAGAAGACATCCTGCAGCGCTGCTCTGGTAGCATGCAAGTGCTTGCAGCCTCCTTGCCAAACGTGCCTCTTTTAACACTGATATATCCTACGAAGAAAGCAGTTCGCAGTTAATTTCGAAAAAGAGAGGGAGAGAGAAAGCGGACAAAATTATAATGAGCGGTGGAGTGAGCAGGGGATGCCCAACATTGTGTAATGGAATGGATGAAAGCTGTGCATAAGCAGCGAGAGGCATAGCAATGAGTGAACTACGCTCTCTCTACACTTTTTGTCAACTCATCAAACTCATGCTTATACAATTAACATAAATATCAAAATAGACAACATTTGAACAGTTGCATATTTATTTTTTTTTTTTTTAACCTATTACCGCTTAGCATTGCCATATGATAACGCATCTTTTTTTCTATATTTCTTTGAGATTGAATAAGCAAAAGAAGAAATCAGTGCGTTTTTATGTGGTTAAGCTGAGCGATAATGGATAAATGCGCAGAATACTTTGTGCAATGATTTGCTTTACTTTTCACTCTGACAACTGAACTACAAATAGGCTTGCCCACTGAAGAACATTAGAGAAAAGCCCAACTAATGGCCTCTGTGCTTACTTGATTGGAGAGAAATTCAAAGAAAAACAGAAATTCGAAGAGTGTGCTTCATTCCTGCTGGACAAGCAACAGTGATGAAGCGCTTCAATCATGATTCTAGATGAGCTGCTTCCATTTCGGACAGCTGGGAATATTCTCAAAATTACGGTCTCTATGGCAGTAATGATCAAACGCATACAACTTTAATTGCTTCCCTGTAAATGAAACGTTTAAAGCTGTTAATGAAACGTTTAAATTTTGAAAGCTTTCTAAAAGTTGTATCTACAAAAATACGAGTATATTATGAATACATATAAAATAGAGTGGCATAGGTGAAACCGCTCTTAACTCGAAAAAGGCTCGTCTGATTAGAGCCGTATTTCATTTGTTGTGCTCGTTTCCTCCCAAGAAAACTTTTGACAACGAGAAAATTGATATAACACCAGAGGGCTTGCAGTAGTAAAAATATTTTAAAAACTGCGAAAAACTCCCAAACTGCTAAAACAATTAACATAAATATTTATATTTAGGAGTTTTTGGATACGGCGCTTTTTATTTTGGTTTATCTTGAAAAAAGCTCTTTGCTCGAGAGCTAATTATGTTTATAGCTGCTCTATGGACTCTGGTTGAATGATGAATGTTCAATAGTATAAAATTGGTCCAAAATTTGGTGATGGTGTTACGAATAGTGCGCTCAGTTGGACGCTCATAACGGCAAAAATTATGTTGAAGAACTCTTTTGTAGTAAGTTTCCACAATTAATAAACGCTGTTCAGGAGCAAGTCTATTCATGATTCAGTCGTATTGAATACTGAACAGAAACGTCAAATGGATCATGATTTAATCATTATAAGTTTATTCATGATTCAATCATTATAAGGTTATCCAGATATTTGACATACCCATGGTAGAATTGTATCATGGACATACTCTTATTTTATGCAAACAAAAATTTTGTTTTTTTGGCTTTTTATGTTAACTCGAACTGAGCTTCACACCAGTGTTGGTACATAAAAAAAAAAAAAAAAACGAAATGGCCATGTCAGCCCTTGAAAGGACTTTGACCGAGCTACTTATGAACAATTGTGTTGTGTTTGATGCGAAATGTTTTCACACAAATGATCGAGAACTGGACGTACATGTTTTTACGCCGACTCCGAACGGCTTATGTTCTCAAGAAGCTTTTCATGGCAGTTTTTACTTTCTGAGGTTTGCCATTGTCTGCAGAGAGGTGACGGCCGAACAGAAAAATGAATTCAATTGAAAAAGTTTTCTGTGTCAGATGGAGGATTCGAACCTTGGTCCTCTGGCGTAAGAGTCACACACTCTACCCACTACGCCACGGCCGACACATACTTGGAACATACTTTTTAAAAAAGTCTCTACGCAACCAAAAAAAAAAAATCCTTACTCTTCCCTATGCTCAACAACTGTTTTCCCTACAAAATTCCTTATTACTTTTTTGTGTTAAATTTTACAGGAATTGCAATTATTAATTGAACGTTTCAATCCCTCAGGAATAGAATTGGAAAAAAATCGTCAATTCCATTCGAGGAACTGTCGAGGAAATTGTAATTGGTAATTGAACGTTTTAATTCCTCAGGAATGGAATTGAAAAAATGGTCAAGTCCATTACAGGAATTGTAATTGGAAATTGAACGTTTCAATTCCTTAGGAATGGAATTGAAAAAATGGTCAAGACCATTACAGGAATTGTAATTGGTAATTGAAAGTTTCAATTTCTCAGGATTGAAATTGGAAGAAATGGTCAATTCCATTGCAGGAATTGTAATTGGTAATTGAACGTTTCAATTCCTCAGGAATGGAATTGAAAAAATGGTCAAGACCATTACAGGAATTGTAATTGGTAATTGAAAGATTCAATTCCTCAGGATTGAAATTGAAAGAAATGGTCAATTCCATTGCAGGAATTGTAATTGGTAATTGAACGATTCAATTCCTCAGGATTGAAATTGGAAGAAATGGTCAATTCCATTGCAGGAATTGTAATTGGTAATTGAAAGTTTCAATTCCTCAGGATTGAAATTGGAAAAAATGGTCAAGTCCATTACAGAAATTGTAATTGGTAATTGAACGTTTCAATTCCTCAGGATTGAAATTGGAAGAAATGGTCACTTCCATTGCAGGAATTGTAATTGGTAATTGAACGTTTCAATTCCTCAGGATTGAAATTGGAAGAAATGGTCAATTCCATTGCAGGAATTGTAATTGGTAATTGAACGTTTCAATTCCTCAGGAATGGAATTGAAAAAATGGTCAAGATCATTACAGGAATTGTAATTGGTAATTGAAAGTTTCAATTCCTCAAGATTGAAATTGGAAGAAATGGTCATTTCCATTGCAGCAATTGTAATTGGTAATTGAAAGTTTCAATTCCTCAGGATTGATATTGGAAAAAATGGGCAAGTCCATTACAGGAATTGTAATTGGTAATTGAAAGTTTCAATTTTCCTCAGGATTGAAATTGGAAGAAATGGTCAATTCCATTGCAGGAATTGTAATTGGTAATTGAACGCTTCGATTTCTCAGGAATTGAATTGAAAAAAATGGTCAAGTCCATTACAGGAATTGTAGTTGAACCTTTCAATTCCTCAGGAATTGGTAATTAAACATCTCAATTCCTTAGGAATTGAAATTTTCAATTCCATTACTGGAATTGTAATTGAAGGGGAACTGTAAATGTAATTGGATTACAGTAATCTCAATTACAGTAACCTTAATAACAATTGTAATTTGATTACAGTAACCCCAATTACAATTGTAATTGGATTGCAGTAACCTCCAATTACAATTCCTGTAATGGATTTGAAAATTTCAATTAACAATTAATGAGGAATTGAAAGGTTGTATTTTTTATCTTTATAGGCTTTATATTTATAATTTTTATATATATTTATTATAAATTTATTAATTTTTTTTTTTTTTTTAAGTATCTATTCTGTTTATATCGTTTCGTTCTCTATATTTTATTCTTTAAATTAAAAATTTAAGGCATGTGCAAGTAAATTATTGCGTACTTCTTCTGTTGCAAAACAAAATTAAATGCATTTTATGCAATTTAGTATCTTGTGACGCATCAACATTTGGAAATACTAGTTCGGACTGTAAGCTTCAATGTGCTCTGCTCGATTTCGTGAAATTTGAATTCAATTCAGTTTTATTGAATTTCAATAAGGCGACAACAATTCAATTGAAACTGTTTTCCATTCACTTCAATCTATTTCACCTAATTTATGCTTAATTTATTCAACTAGATACAAGTACATACATTAGCATATATGGACTTACAGCTATGTGAAAAGAAATAGCACACTTCTCATAAAATGAGCCTACTTTCATATATAATGACAAGCACAACAACAAATTATATAGAATTTATAATTGAAATAGTTTTTTTATCTTGTTGAAAAGCTTTATTATCTTGTGCTATTGTTGGTAATCGAAAGTTTTTAGAGGGTGTTTTTTTTTTGAAGTAAAGAACTTTTTTCAAATAAAACACAGAAAAAATGTATCATATCTTAAAAAATAAAAAAGTTGGCTGTACTAAAAAAATTATACTTATGTTTATGTTTTTGATGTCATTGAAAAGAAAATTAAATAAATTACAAAATTGGTCTAAAAAAAAAATTATTTATTACGCAAAATTCTGAGAAATTTGCACTCAAATTTGAAATTTGGTAGTTTCAACCGATTAATTTCATCTTCTCACGAACACAACTCGGTAACGGTTTAGTTGGTGGGGTTTGTTGCTACACCGTTGGAAAGGTGATTTTATGAGCTTTTATGAAAGGCCTTTAAAATGAGCTATCAAAATAAGTTTTATGTAAGTTAGTTTTTCGGCTAGAACAATAACGTAAACCAAAGTCGTGAAATATTAATTAACCCTGTAGCTCCTAAGAATGTGAAAATAGACCCCCCCCTCCCTTACGATTTTTTGCTCAGCTCGACATAACCTTTCAGGTCCGTAAATAGTTGCACTTCATTGCGGGACACTCTGTATATAAAGTATTTTGAACTAAACATATATTTTTAATTTTCGTTTTTAACTTCCGCTTTTTTCCGGTTTCATCAAGAAAGATAAGGTTAATCGGCTTAACCGGATTTAGATAAAATCTTTTAAAACCAGGTTAACCGACAGAAGAAAACCAGATTAACGGTTTAACCGACCGGTTTTTGACATGCCTTGCATTTTGTTTTTGAATTTCGGACATATGGCCACCTCAACTGCGCCTAATGAAGACCATTCTGTCAGTCCAATTTTACACCATTTTTTCCAGCATAGCCGGCCTTATTTCGCCTATAACGCGCTCAATATTAGTTTCCAACTGGTCAGTCGTAGCTGGCTTATCAGCCAGCATAGACCAACATAGACCAGTGACTTGACGTACTCCCACAAATAGTAGTCTAAACCGTTACTTATTATGATAGAAATGTGCCTCATCGCTGAAGATGATTTCACGGTAAAAATGCGGTACAACTTCTAATTGATTTTCAGCCCACTCGCAAAAATTTCCACGTAGTAGACGGGCAAGGGCTGAGTTGTTGAAAAGTTTTTTATCTTAAATCGAATCGATAAATTTGAGTCCTCAGCAAGGCTGCCAATGGGGAGAAGGGGGTATATCCCCATTAGTGGGAACTTACGCCCGATGGGGATGGGGGTGAATGAGTTCACTTTTAGGGGGAAATTTATGAAATTTTACTTTTGTTGCTAACTCTTTTAAAATGAATATCAAATTTTAAGTTATGTGTTTATATAACTTCAATAATTTTTCAATTATTAAAGGTTATATTTTTTCTTACTTAAATCTTATGAAAGAAGGGCGTAATTAAATTACAAATAAATTCTATGGCAGAGCCCGGCCGTTGAAATATGATTATTTGTGTGTGTTGACACACAATAAATTAAAAATCTGAGTTTTCAAAATAAATCTTCATGTCGTCATAGTTTAATATAAGCTAACTGCTGAAGCTAAGATCGACTGTGAAATAGAAGAGCACAGCACAACAAAATCTTTGAGTAGTTAGAAAGCTTTGATCTATCTTCGAATAAAAGAACTTACTTTCCCTGAAAGTATGCTTCACAAATTAGAAGAACTTTAAGCTGCTTTCATATCATTTGTATTCGTACATGCAATTCAGGGTAATTTACTAATTGCATTCGTGAAACAAGTAGAAACTTAAGAGCTTAGTGGATCACAGCAAGAATCACGAAAAAAGGCTACTGATGAGTTGGTGTAGCGGCCAACGAAACAGTCTGTCTAGTCTGCTATGTGATTGATACTCTATATAGGGTATTGTTGTTGTTGGTTGTTTTTCTTCAGTTGTTTTCTTCGGAAAGCAGCATTGACTTTGAGTTCGAAAAATTATAACCTTTAATAATTGAAAAATTATTGGAGTTATATAAACACATAACTTAAAACTTATGAAAGAAGGTCGTAATTAAATTTCAAACAAATAATACTATATTTGCAATATATAAAAAATTGCAAAATTGTTCCATATTGATACGCCTAAAAACCTTTTCATAGTTTCTATATTAATGAACAAAAACAAAATTCAAATTTAATTTAAAAACAACAGTTTCAGCCCTTAAAAGGACTTTAACTGAGCCTTCTTCTTATCAATTGTGTTGTGCGTGTTGTGAAATGTTTGAACACAAATGATCGAGAACCGGACCTTTATGTGCTTTATGCCGACTCCGAACGGCTTATGTTCTCAACAAGCTTTGCATGGCAGTTTTGTCTAACTGTGGTTTGCCATGAATTTCTGTAGAGAGGTGATGGGATTCGAAACTGGGTTCTTTCGCACACCCAGCTACGCACCTAAACCAGTGCGTATGCCTCGGTCGCCACAAGTTAAGATCCAGCAATTGAACTTTATTTCGAGTTCTTAGGATACGTTTTGGCTTGTTTTTCAACTTTAAATTTAGAAATGCAGTGCGAGAGTGTCAAAACTCACTCTCTGTATTCAAAGATTGACTTTTCTGCTTAAAGCTTTTTTTGGAAATTTTTTGAAAACAGAGATAGATATAGATTTTGAGAATAAAAACAATAATTTATGCTTCAATCGCGTAAATGTGGTGGCCGTGGCGAAGTGGGTAGAGTGTGTGGCCCATACGCCAGAGAACCCTGGTTCGAATCCTACCTGACACAGAAAGTTTTTTTCAATTAAATTAATTTTTCTGTTCGGCCGTCACCTCTATGCAGACAATGGCAAGCTTCAGAGAGTAAAAACTGCCATGAAAAGCTTCTTGAGAACATAAGCCTTCCGGAGTCGGCATAAAACATTCTCGATCATTTGTGGACAACGCGTGACAATTAGAAGGCGTGGCAGGTATAGAAAAGTATATATATATTTCATCAGCATCACTCCCTAAGCCGATTTCCGTGTGTTCGTCTGTCTGTCCGTCTGTCTGTGTCTGTCTGTCGACACGATTACAGCCGTCATTTTAAAGCTATCGCGATGAAATTCAAAATATAAGCTTTTTTTTAAAAAAGTGAAGATCAAGATCAAAAATGAGCCAAATCGGATGAAAACCACGCCTACCTCCCATACAGAGTGACTTTATTTTTACAGTAAAATCTCTTAAAAATCCACAAAAATTAGGAATGCCTTCAAATTTTGCATATACGCTTTGATCTTCAATGTCAATCCTGACTATGAAATTTCCCTCATGTCATGAAAACCCTCTCCTACCCATCCCAAGAGAGAAAATATTGATTTCATTAACAGTAGAGTGCATTGTATGTGAGCCCCCCTAAGGAGGAGACGAAGGGAATAAGCATCAAGGAGAAAAATGCTCCTCTTTGAAAAGTATTTGGGGTCGGTACTACATATTTACCCTCTCCTCCCTTTACGAAATGGGTAAATATCGATTTCGTTAACTGCAGGGGGTTAGGGTGTATTGTATGGGAGCCGTCCTAAGAAGCGGTCAGAGGGGACTAGTCCCAAAAGACAAGTGTTCCTCTTTGAAAAAAAATCGATGTCAGTCATACATATTAACCCTCTATTGCCCTGCCCAAAGAGGTAAATATCAATTTCATTAACTGTAGGGGGTTAAGGTGCATTGTATGGGAGCCCCCCCTCAGGAGGGGTCAAAGGGGATGATGCTAAGGAAAAATGTTCCTTTTGGAAAAGCAATGGAGGTCGGTCACACATTTTAACCCTCTCCTGCTATCCCCGAAAGGGGCAATATTGATTTCATTAATTGTAGGGGCTTAGGGCTTGCCCTAGGCCCACCTCCAGGGAGAACCTTAAGTGACCCGAAAATACTGAATTCATATTCGGTTTCAGCTACCTCGAAAACATAAAAAGGAGTCATGAAACCCTACGGGGTTTTTTTTTTTGGAAAATTGTTGACGATTATGCGCATCGTAATGTGTACGAAGTGCTCTGTAAATTTCCTGCACAGAACGCGAATACTGAAAAAATATACTAAACATAAATGTCAAACATACAGTATTGGCCAAAACCTAAGCACCCCCTCAG
The DNA here is from genome assembly GCA_914767935.1 of Coremacera marginata. Taxonomy (NCBI): domain Eukaryota; kingdom Metazoa; phylum Arthropoda; class Insecta; order Diptera; family Sciomyzidae; genus Coremacera; species Coremacera marginata. Next base: position 18,688,109 of record OU612043.1, read on the forward strand.
TACATTTTTTTCATATGCAAATTTTTTTATGAAAACATAATTATTAAAATTTTTTTTTATATTTTTATTTATTTATTCTTTATTATTGATCAACACAAATTTTAGATATTTAGAATTTCATATAAAAAAAGTTAAAATTAAAAAAACATTTAAAGTCGCAAATCTAAGTGGACAAAACTAAAGCACCCCCTATTAAAGGTAAAAAAAAAATTATTGAAGTCAATATTTCGTTGCGAATCCTTTATTCTGGATGACAGGCGCACATCTTTAAGGCATAGAAGATATTAAATTATTAATTATATCCGCTGATATTGCATCCCAGGCTCTTTTTGCGGTTTGGAAAAGATTTTCTTTGGTTTTGCAATTTTCTTGGTTGATTTTCAAGTTAACAGTCTCCCACAAGTTCTCAATTGGGTTAAGATCGGAGGATTGGGCAGGCCAACGAAGAACTTGTACCCCATTGTTTTGAAACCATTCCTTTACCACTTTTGACGTATGTTTTGGATCGTTATCTTGCTGGAACGTCCATTTAAGTGGCATCTCTTCATCAGCATATGGCAACATCACGTCTTTTAATATGTCTCGATACATGAAACGATCCATAATTCCATCAATCTTATGAACTGGTCCAATCCCTTGTCCAGAGAAACAACCCCAGACCATTATGTTTCCTCCTCCGTGCTTTACTGTGCCTTTGCAATAGTTAGGATTCAACCTTTCTCCTTTTGATCTGCGTACACGCCTTATACCACCGGAATCTTTTAAATTAAACTTGGATTCGTCAGAAAACAGCACAGTGTTCCATTTTTGGACACTCCAGCTTTTGAGATGGGCTTTGGCGAATTCAAGTCTGGCTTTTGTATACTTTGACAATATGAAAGGTTTTTTTGCTGGTCGTCGACTGAATAAACCGGCCTCTACCGCCCGTCTGCGAATCGTTCGTTTGCTAACTTTTAATCCTAAGCGGTTTTGTACTTGGTTGGAAGATGCTGTAGGATCATTTTGGATTGTCCTTTTAATTAGGGAGTCTTCATGTCGCGAAGTTTCACGTGGCCTTCCTCCATAATGAGTAGGAGATGTACGACCAGTCTGCAAAAACTTTGAAATCAGCCTAGAAATTGATCTGTTGATCGAATATTTTTCACTCAGCTTATGTCTTATAAACCGCCCCTCCAATCATTAAGAATTCTAATTTTAAATTCACTTGAGTACTTAGTGCGTGCCATTGCTCTTATCTCAACCAAAACTTTAAAACAACTACACATTCGCATGAAATCTAACAATTTCTTCTTCTTAATACAAAGCTGCTGCATTTTTGGAGTATAGCGTTAACTAATACCGTAATGAAGCAGTAGCGTAGTAAAATTTGCAAACACAATTTTAGGGGGTGCTTTAGTTTTGTCCACTTAGATTTGCAACTTTAAATTTTTTTTTATTTTTACTTTTTTTATATGAAATTCTGAATTCCTTAAGTTTGTGTTTATCAATTGTAAAGATATAAATAAATAAAAATATAAAAAAAAAATTTAATAATTATGTTTTCATTAAAAAATTATCATATGAAAAAAATGTACTAAGGGGGTGCTTAGGTTTTGGCCAATACTGTATGTGTTTATTTTGACAACCGGTTTGATAGCTAACCCTCTAGGAAGTTCTATAACTCTAAAAAAACATCCTTTATATGCAGCAATTTGTTGCACTTGAATAATATTAATCTTTCCGTAATTATATCATAAATAAAAATTAATTAACACTTTCACGTCTTTTAATAATTTTAAACATCGGTTGGGAAAAATAGGTCTCCGACCAAAAACTAAAAAAAATGTTAGCTTAAAATATTTATAGTTGCCTTAAGCTAGTTAAAATAGCTTAAAATTCAAAATGCACTTAAGCTCCACTTCAGGCTTAGAAACAGCTATTTTGGAAAAAAGTTGACTTCTCAATTTGAAACTTTTTTGTTTGTTTTTGTCAAGGTGTATCTTAATTAGTTAATATTTATTTGAATTTGTTCTTGTACTTGTCTCTAAATCAGTGTGGACAAGCGCCTCTGCACTCGTGCATCGTGAACCCCCTGTCTGTTTCTGTCGCTCTCACATGTGCGCGCACTAGCACGCAACTGAGTGAACAGTGCAAGACTTTGCAGCCGACACTGCTTCAAATATTTGTAAGTTTTTTGAAATGTATGATATTCATTTTTTCATAACTGTATGTGTGGATATATAAACGAATCTATCAATGAATAACAATTGATAGATGTGCATATGTAAACAAATCGAGGACAGTCAATTTAAAAAAAAAAAAAACAAAATAAAATCATTTCTAATTTAAAACGCTACCTACAACTATTTTCTATTGCTTGGCGTCAATAAGTTAAACTAAAAATTATTTAATTGATATTGAAGAAATCTTGAAAAATTCCAAAGTTCAATATGTTTTTTTTTTATATCAATTTGTAATAATGTGTGATGAACAAATATTTTGTTTGCTTCATTACTTAGAGATTTACATGATTCTTTTTTAAATTAAAAGAATTTATTTTTTTAAGGAATATTATTTGGTGTAAAGTTGCCAATCAAGTGATAATTGATTCTTGGTACAAAAAAAAAAATTATGAAGCATTCAAAATGATTTGATTTGACAGTAGGCAGCTATTGAAGAATAGGTTTTAGAAAATTATGACTAAAAATATTGTCGGCACTTTTCTTAGAAAATAAAATTTTGATATCAGCACAAACCGCGAGTGGTCTTTATTACAAGAACATTCATGGATGCTTAAGAACACCAGTCAGTTTTTTTTCCATGTTCAATGAACCACATACAAGTAAAATTAAATGTAGAAATTGAAGTTGAAAATTGTTTGAAGTTTAAAATTGCAGTTGTTTATTCATAAACCCATTTAACGCTAGTGTTACATAAATGTCACATGAAGGTTGTTTCACTGAAGTAGATATATTAAATTATTTTAAATCAAATAACTGCCAAATATCACATTTTTCTAAGTAAAAACCTCCCCATTCCAAACCCAATTTAACCCGATATTTACCACAATAATGACTTTATTTTGTAAAACCCAGGCAATCATCCCAAATGGGGTTTTCTTGTCTGGCAATTCTGTTTTCACATGATGTAAAACAAACTCTCTTCCTCTCACTGAAGTTTTCTAATGAATAAATTTCATTTTCAGAAAATTCATTTTCATTTTCATTTAATTTATTAAAAAAAAACTTCAGTGAGAGAAAGAGGGCTTGTATTACATCATATGAAAACAGAATTGCCAGACAAGACCACCCCATGTGAGATGATTGTTTAAGACAAAAAACCCCCAAGTGAGGTGATTGCGTGCGTTTTACAAAATAAGGTCATAAATATTTTAAGTCGAATTTAACTTAATCGCTTCCTCCGTAACGGGTTTAGCGAAGGGAGTAAGTCACAAAAATTAGTTATTTGATTCATATCTGATGAGAAGAAAAACAGCTGTGCACATTTTACAGCCTATGAGTTACTAACTTTCTAGTTTTTTAACAAATGTTTTTTTTTATAAACCATTGGCAACAGCACCTAACAACCCAGATAACAATTTCAACTAAAAATTTCAATTTATTCCAGCTCAACTTGAAAAGACCTTGTGTAAAAGGAATTGTTCAAGTTTTATTTAAAAGAATCTATATAATTTCTTATATAAAGCTTTATTCAATGAAGAATTTTAGGCAATTTTCAAGATTTTATACTCAAGTATAATTCCTTGTATAAAGCTTTATTCAAGGATAGATTTTAAGGTATTATTCAAGATGATTTTTACTCAAGTAAATCCCTATCATAAAAAGACAACTTGTCATCACACTTTTCTTATTTCAATTATAGAAAGAAAAAAAAATGTTTGGCTGTGCACGGCATCGAACTACGGTACTCTTGACTATGACTACAGGGCTACCGAAGCAATATATGGTCCGGAAATTAAGTGCTTATATGAAATGATTTCAGTTGAGGATTCTATAAACTTTTACTTAAGAAAATTCAAAGAAAATAGTGATTAAGTTTCACAATATTCAAGCAAATTTCTAAATCGACGAGTAGATAGTGTGTGCGACTAGCGATATAAAAGTTTCGAGCTCAATCCAAGCTGGGTGGCCATTAGGCTGGGCCGGTTTTTTTCAATTTTAATACGCAATAGGTGTCAAAAGTTGCGTATTTTTAAGCTCATTTAAAATACGCTTACCATTTTTGAAATCAATACAACTTTTGGCCCTCTACCAGAGCTTTTCTGACTGAATTTTTTTTTTCGATTTTTATTAGGTCTTTTGTAAAGAAAATTTCGCCCATATTTGCAGCCAACTAACTAGTTTGAGTCACTAAATTCAATAATCAACATAAAAAGCACAGTTTTTGCAAAATTCGATGTGTTTTGTTTTCGAGGCGTATGAATGATTTTTTCATATCGTGGTTTATTGTAAAGATTTGTAATTGTAGGTTAATGTAAATGTCATTGGATTACAAGAACCTCAATGACAATTGTAATTGGACTACAATAACCTCAATTGCAATTGTAATTGGATCACAGTAATCTCAATTACAATTGTTATTGTATTGCAGTAACGTCAATTACAATTGTAACCTACAATTGTACAACAGTAACCTAAATTATAATTTCTGTAATGGGATTGAAAATTTCAATTACCAATTCCTGAGGAATTAAGATGTTCAATTACCAATTACAATTCCTGAAATGGAATTGACGAATATTTTCCAATTCCATTGCTGAGGAATTGAGATGACCAATTACCAATTACAATTCCTCGAATGGAATTGACGAATTTTTTCAATGCCATTCCTGAGGAATTGAGATGACCATTTACCAATTCCAAATTCCAAGGTATTGGAATTGAAAAGTAATAAATACTTTTCGACCTAGCTCTGAGGCTATGACACTGATAAAATGTCAAAATAAAGCAGTGGTGGCAACCTGCCAGCATCTCCTCTATATATCTGTAAAAAATTGCCAAAAACTTGAATAATATGTTCACACTAAGGGCCAGTTTTTCAGTACCAGTTGAAAGTGTAGTCAAATAAAACCGAGTTTAGCTCACCAAAATTGAACGTTTAAACTCAGTTAGGCAAAAAAGAAGCACATCGCATGATAGTTGAAGTCAATTTAGCTTCTTCGAATGCTTAAATATCTAGTTAAACCGAGTGTAAACGTCCAATTTTGGTTGGTTAAACTCGGTTGAATTTGACTAATGTGTAAACTCATACTGAAAAACTGGCTCTAAGAGTTAAACGCCGTTGTCAAATGGTCGTCATTTAACGAAATTCGCATTTGCAATTTAGAAATCGGCGCCGTTTACTCCTTGTAGGAGTAAAAGAGACAAATATATTCGAGCATAATAGCATTTCGTAAATGCGCATTTAGCTCTCAGTGTGAACGTATTATTCAGTGATTTGCAGAAGTTTGCTCCCCTATACTATGTTCACACTGAGAGCTAAATGCGTATTTACGAAATGCTTTGTCCTTTTTACTCCTACAATAAGCATGTGGCCACTCATTCTAAATTGCTAATGCGCATTTCGTTAAATATGTGATTACAAGTCATAACAGCCTAACTCAAAATATCGTAAAAAAAATTATCTGGTATTTGTGCAAAATGAAGGGACTTTCATGTATCTACAACTTCCATGTTCGATTGTTCCGTTAACTTTCTCCGTATATACAAGTTCTATCTTCGATTGTTCCGTTAACCTCCGGCAAACAGACGATGTAAGGAGAATAAAACATCCCCTATTTACGATATTTTGTGTTTGGCTATTATGACTTGTGACCATCGAAATAACGACCTACAATTTGTAGACCACTGATATAAAGAAATTTTTGACATAATCGCTTGCTTATAATAATTTTTATTTCTATTTTTTTGTTTTTAGGTGAATTTGGACGCTATCAAGCGTTTCAGTTTTTCCTGCAGACACTTTCGGCAGTCACTGCCGGCATGCACATGTTGTCATTGGTCACGGTGTCTGCTATACCGGAACACCGCTGTTTCATCGAAGGTGTAGACAACAGCAGTGTATCATTCGCTCAGACATGGAACTCTACGGACATATTGGACGCTATTCCACTTAAGGAAAGTGGTGAACTGGACTCTTGTCACATGTACGTTGCGAATGGCTCCTCGATTGTGCCATGTAATTCTTATGTGTACGATCCCACCTATTATGAGGACTCACGAACGATAGATTGGAATTTTGTTTGTGATCGCCGTTGGCTGGGATCTATTGTGCAGACAGTATTTATGTTGGGCGTTTTTACGGGTGCTGTTCTCTTGGGTGGGCTGGCCGATAAAGTCGGGCGCAAGACTGTCTTCTGTTGGTCAGCTTTGCTGCAGCTTATCCTCGGTGTGGCGGTAGCATTTATACCTGAATATTTCTCGTTTATGGTAGCGAGATATTTTCTAGGTATATTCGGCTCAGCCGGTGCTTATATATGTGGATTTGTGCTGACTATGGAGTTGGTGGGCGCCAGTAGACGCACTGTTTGCGGCATCACGTTTCAGGTATGCGAAGTGGTTTTTGAATAATTTTGTTTTAGGTGCATAACTTTTATTATTCTTTCAGGCTGTCTTTGCGGGTGGCATCATGTTGGTAGCTGGTTGGGGTGCTCTTATCAAGGATCGTCAGATACTACAGGTTGTTTATGGTCTACACGGTCTGATGTTTGTTTTCCATTGGTGGCTGCTAGACGAGTCTCCGCGTTGGCTTTGGATGCAAGGGCGCGCCGGTGAGGCGGTAGATATTATAGCCAAAGCTTTGCGCATAAACGGCTCAGGTATTCCCGTTGACAAGGAGTACTTTGTGCAAAAGGCCAAACTGCAAGCTTCCGTGGAGGAAAAATCCAGTTATGGACTCAGCGATCTATTTAAGACACCAAACCTGCGCAGCAAGACGTTAAATGTTTGCCTCTGTTGGTTCGCCAATTCGTTGGTCTACTACGGACTCTCGCTAAGCGCTGGCAAGCTCTACGGCAATCCTTTCCTTATACTCTTCATTATGGGTCTCGTGGAGTTTCCCAGCTATATAACTATAGCATTTGTACTCGATAAACTTGGTCGTCGCCCCATCACCAGCACCTTGATGATTGCTGGCGGCTTATGTTGTATAGTGGCGGCTTATATTGCTCAGGGTAGCACCACTAACACGGCTATTGTTATGATGGGCAAACTCTTTATAGCCGGCTCATTTGCCGTCATCTACAACTATTCGGCCGAGCTGTTTCCCACAGTGGTGCGCAATTCAGCCATGGGCTTGGGCTCTATGTGTGCACGTTTATCTGGCGCATTGACGCCATTAATAACTCTGCTCGACTCTTTTGATCCCAAAATACCAGCTGTGGTATTTGGCCTAATTGCGCTAGTTTCCGGTGTTTGGGTTATGTTTCTGCCCGAAACAATGAATGAGCCGATGCCAGAATCTATTGAGGATGGCGAAAACTTCGGCAAAGGCGATACCTGGTTCAGTCAGTGCGCTGGCCGAAAACGCCGACAAAATAACATCTATCCTGAAGATCCAGAACAAATGGTACCACTTAAGACGATGCAAAAGCAGTGATTTTAAAAATGTAGTTACATATTTTTAGAAATATAATAGTACTAAGTTTAGCAAACTACCAATAGTTAAGAGCACCACATGCATAATATTATTTTTTTTTTTTGTTACGTATAATATAAATGTTTGCATGTTTTTATGATTTTTTTTTTCTCGTACTACATGTCTTTTTGTTGCAATTTGACGCTGTGACCGTTTAGTGTCACATGTGTTTATTTTAGAAACTCCTAAATACGTTTAGATACTATGAGTTCCTTTAACTTTATGTTTATTTGTTTGTTTTGTACATAAATTTTAATTAAGATAACATGTTTTCAAATATAAACACAATACTTGCCTCTATAAATCGATTTTAGTCCGTCTTCAATTTTGCACTGCAAAAATTGACTGTTAAATCAACGCTTCAATGTGAATGGTGATTACAGAAAATAAAGAACTTTAGGTGTGTATCTAATTTTATGACCCCAGCATTAATTTTGACTGAGATGGAGCGTATCACTTTAATGCAGGCCTGTGCGCTCCATAGCTCACTGAGCGCTCTCTGAGCGTAACTTTTCACATGAACACAAAGCTCACAACACAACAGAATATAATTTAGTCGTTCGCTAGCGATGATGCTGTGGTGGCCTATGTCGCTTTGCGCTACAAATTGTATAAGCTCAGTGTGCGCGATTTGAGAGCGAACCAGTATTATCAAGACAAAATAAAATGTGACGATGTTAGAATGCCCAGGCCTGCTTTAATGACAACCTTCTCTCTTTTGATTCTTACTTAAATCAGTGCCTGTCAAAAATAGTAATGAACGTGTGTTGGTGAGTAGACAAAATTGTGCACTAAAAAAAATCGATTAAAATTCAACTATAAAATATTAATTTTATGCAATGTTTCTTTTTTGTGTAACTAAATCAAAAGATGATATACGTTTGCTGATGATATTGATATCATTGGCCATAACACACTTGAAATCAGTGCAGTATTCTCCAAATTAGAAAAAGAGTCGAATCACATGGGTCTTGCAGTAAACGCAGATAAGACGAAATATCTGGTGTCAACAAACAAACAGTCCCAGCTTATTGGTATTGGCACCTACGGCACTGTTGACAACACCTCCTTCGAAGTTGTGAAGGACTTCGTCTATCTCGGATCCAGCATTAACTCCACCAACGATATCAGTAGAGAGATAAAACGAATGATAACTTTTGCCAACAGGTGTTACTTTGGGCTCAGTAGGCAATTGAGAAGCAGAGCCCTCTCTCGACAAACAAAAGTCACGCGCTATAAGTCACTAATCATGCCCGTCCTATTATATGCAGCACAAACCTGGACGTTGAACGGCTCGAGAGAAAGGTCCTTCCGATATCAACATAGTAAAGTGCATAAAAATCGAGCGGCTTCGCTGGCTAGGTCCTGTTGAGCGGGTGGAAGACGACGCTCCAGCGAAGAAAATATTCAATTCGGTACCCAACTGCTGTCAACGCAGAAGAGGACGACCACATCTCCGTTCGAAGGACCAAATAGAGGACAACCTGACGAACTTTTGAGCTTCCAACTGGCGCCAGCAAGCGTAAAACAGAAATGGCTGGCGCAATTTCTTACACCAGGCGAAAACCGACTTACGGTTGTAGGCGCCATCTAAGTAAGTCAAAAGAGTTTTAAAAATCGTATGTTCACTTGTTTAAGAAGTTACTTCTTGTAAAGAAACAAGAAAAATGTGATGGGACTTAAGTTGTGCTTAGAGCAGATGAATATCAGATCGGAAAAAATTTGTCTATACACCGAATGCAATCCACCAATTGATAAAGATCATTTATGTCCGTGCTCTCATCCATGCATATGGAAAAAACTCTGCAATCGTTTAATTTTTTTTTAATTTCAGAATTAATATATTTGCTAATTTGTACAGTGCGACGGACAATTTTCAAACGCTTTTAAAGGATTTCAATGTTCGTTCTTATGTTATATCTCGTTCCAAGGACACAAGAAAAGTAATATGAAGAGGCATTAGGAAATGTTTCATAATGATATTGATGAATCATATAATCTAGAAAAGTAAAGATTTTATATAAAGAAAAAACCAATTTCTTTCGCAAAAAATAAAGAATTGGATTACTGAAATGGAAGAAAACTTGGATGAGAGCAATGTAAAAAACAAACAAATTAAATTCAAAATGACATCATCCAAATTAATAAGCTATAATATTGTAAAAAAATTGAGTCCTTTCTCAGATGGAGCTTTTATTAAAGATATTTGAGTTAAAATTTTGCAAAAACAGGTATTAAAGATATTTGAGTTAAAATTTTGCAAAAACAGGTCTGCTGTATGATTGCTACTCTAAACAAAGGGTATTGTTGTTGTTGGTTTTGGTTTGGTTGGTTTTCTTCAGAAAAAAACACCGACCTAGAGCTCGTAAATATAACTCTTAATTAATAATTTAAAAATTATTAGAGTTATAAGCATAAAATAAAAATTTATAAAAACAGAGGTCGAATAAATTTACAAATAAAATTTTACAAAAACTTGATAGCGAAGCAGCCATAACTATGACAACGTTACTTTTATCCAGCGTACTAATCCAGCGAAAAATATCCAGCAGCAACTTGGAAGAGAGTAACGCGCAATTCTCTCTCAAATAGAAAAATATCAAAAAAAGTACGCGAACGCAAAATTTGCAAAAACTTGCAAGCCTCAATAACAGCTGATTAAAGTCTTGTTTACATTGCAAGTGGAATGGAAAGCAAAAGGAAATTGAAATCAACACAAAGAAATAAGAAACGTTATAAATACCCAGTAGCAATGTTTTCTACAAAAATTTAAGAACCTTCCATTTTTGTATGACTGCAGCAGTCAATTCTCCGGCTTGTGAACATTTGTTTGATTGTTCAAATTGCTACTGTCTTAACCCATTAATGACAACGTATGATATTTTATACGAAGAAAGTGTTGACACGTAAAAAATTCTAGCACGGGCTGAATTAGAGATATTGCGCCAATTAGGTCAAGACAAAAAAAATATGTAAAAGTCAAATTTTCCGCGGCTTACCTTTCAGTTTTTTTGTGTCGAAAATTGCTCAGTAAAAGTGCTGCCAAAAATAGCAAAATGGAAAAACCAGAAAACGCGCACCTTTTCCAGGTAGCCTAAGGTGTCTTCTGTGGAAGTAAAAAAAACCAACAGGGATTTTTCGAAATTCCTGGAAATTTCACCTGCAACCTTACCCATGTCATATTTCAGGTGTGTGCTCAGGTAAAATTTTTCTTATTTTTTCTATCAACTTCTATGGTTCCCCAGACACATATTACAGAAATGCATCAAAATCGTACGAGCCGTTCTATGGGCGGGCTTTAATGGGTTTAATTAGCCGTTTTTTTGCTTGCAAGTTCTCGACAGTAAACATTTTTCCAGCAGCAATTTCCAACTTCCCCTCCAAGTCAACTGTCACTTTGCGCTCTCACTTTCTCTTATTTTGCAAGTTTTTTGCGTACGCGAACGCCAAAACCCGATACTTTGTGATAATTTTTACAAATATATTATGCTTTGCAGGGTGTCCCGCAATTGAGTGCAACTATTTACGGAGCTGAAAGGTTATGTCGAGCTAAGCAAAAAATCGTATGGGAGAGGGAGGGGGGGTTATATTTTCACATTCTTAGGAGCTACAGGGTTAATTAATATTTCACGACTTTGGTTGACGTTATTATTTCTAGCAGAAAAACTAGCTTACATAAAACTAACTTTGATTGATAAAACTCATTTTGAACGCAATGAAATCACGTTTCTAACGGTATATCAACAAACCCCATCAACTTAACCGTTACAGAGCTGTGCTCGTGTGAAGATGCAATCAATCGGTTGAAACTACCAAATTTCAATTTTGAGTGCAAATTTCTCAGAATTTCGCCTTATAAATGAAATTTTTTTTTATATCAATTTTTTAATTTATTTCATTTTCTTTTCAATGACACCAAAAACATAAACATATCTTAAAAAATAAAAAAGTTGGCTGTACTAAAAAAATTATACTTATTAGAAAATAATGATAAATAATGACATTACAATTAGTTATGCTGTAGATAATATCATTGTTTTCTAATAAGTATGTTTTTTTTAGTACAGCCAACTTTTTTATTTTTTAAGATATGTTTATGTTTTTGCTGTCATTGAAAAGAAAATTGAATAAATTACAAAACTTGATGCTAAAAAAAAATTTCATTTATTACGCGAAATTCTGAGAAATTTGCACTCAAAGTTGAAATTTGGTAGTTTCAACCGATTGATTTCATCTCCACACTAAAACAGCTCGGTAACGGTTAAGTCGTTGGGGTTTGTTGATTTACCGTTAGAATGGTGATTTCATTGCAATGAGTTATCAGAATAAGTTGTATGCAGGTTAGGTATCCTGCTAGAAACAATAATGTAAACCAAAATCGTGAAATATTAATTAACCCTGTAGCTCATAAGAATGTGAAAATAAACCCCCCCCCCCATATAATTTTTTGCTCAGCTCGACATAACCTTTCAGCTCCGTAAATATAGGGTGGTTAATTTTAAGGGCCGATGTTGAATGTAAACCACACCTAAACGTCCAGTTTTTTTCTGCATTTCATTTGACATTTTCACCTCAACTCGTCGTCGTGCCCAACAATTGCACCTCTCACGCTCGCCGTTGATGAACATTATGCATAAAGACTTACATTTACACGCTAACAAGGTGCAATTGACTCAAGAACTAAAGCCTCTTGACCATTTCAAGCGTCGTCAATGGTCAGAATGGTGGCAAGAAATGGCAACAGTGAATGATCAATTTTCGAAGGCAATCATCTTCAGTGATGAGGCACATTTTCACCTCAGTGTATTCGCTGTGGTGACTCAATACCACCACAAAATAATACGATAAATTCACAAACTGTATCGTCTCAAATTGACACTCTAACGAATTCTACTTTATTTTTTTATAACCATTTTTTTTTTTATATCTTATTATTACGATCAAGTTTTCTTTGGATTGAAAATTTTGTTATTCAAAAATTTTCAAATATTTTGAGAGTTGTAAAAAATAAATTGAATTGAAATGTTATTTCAAAATTAAAAAATAAAATAAAATCGTATAAAATAAAATTCTTCAAAAAATATAATTTGTTTGCACCAAATATTGGTGATCCTACACGGCGAACCTCACGGAGTTGCAACACTAACAAGGCATTAACAGGACCACTAAAACTGCTGCCTATTAAAATATATATCGTCTAACAACTAGCACATACCAAGCAGCACTCTCAATAGATCCATCAATGATTTCCGTACCTAGATCGGCTTATACACAAACTTCTCCTTCGGCTATTCACACTTCAACAGCAACATCATCCAATTGAACAATCAAATCAGCATTAACTATAATAAGCAGAATTGCCGCATTTGGGCGAATGATAATCCAAGAGTGATTGTCGAAAAACCAATGCATCCACAAAGAGTGACTGTTGGGTGCGGTTTATGGGTTGGTGACATCATTGGACCGTATTTTTTCTAAAATGAGGCCGGTCAGGCAGTTACTGTAAATGGTGTTCGCTATCGTGAGATGATAACGAACTTTTTATGGCCCGAATTGGAAGATAAGAATGTGGACGATATGTGGTTTCAACAGGACGGTGCCACTTGCCACACAGCTATCAAAACAATGGCTCTTTTGTGCGACAAATTTAATGGTCGTGTTATCTCATGTGGTGGCGATGTCAATTGGCCGCCAAGATCGTGTGATTTGACACCGTTGGACTTCTTTCTTTGGGGTTATTTGAAAGAAAAGGTGTACGCCAATAAGCCAGCAACAATTCAAGAGCTAAAGGTTGAGATAATTCGGCACATAGAAGCATTATTTTTGCTTTATATAAAGAGTAGAAGTAGCTGTCAGCTTTTAAAAGGGTCCCTGTCAACACCAAATAAGAGTGCTTGCAAGGTTGATTTATAAGATTGTCGCAACGGAGAGAGCGAGTACCCATAATTGTCAAATCGAAATTGACAGCTCATAGAAAATCTGCAAGTGCTCTCCTTTATTATCCGTTTTCCTTTCGTAGTCATTCGCAAAATTGGCTGGTTTTGACAATAATGGGTACTGAGAAGAGAGTGCGATCAGCCCTGCGACAACCTTATAAATCAACCTTGAGCGCTTGCTTGCAAAGCTCTTTTTTATTATTCGTTTAGCTCTAAATTTGTCAAAGTATGTGTGTGTAATAAATAAACTCAATGAGGCTATTCACAGTTTAAGTACGCAGGCCTGTTTAATTTACGATGTTTTATTTTTACGCTAACTTACGTAGGCGTATTTTTCTTTGTTGTTATTTTGCATGCAAGCGCAAATACGCAAACACGCGTAAATAAAAGTAGCCCTTGGACGTGTTTTTTGTGTCTCGTATTTTTATGCCCTATCTACAGCATAAAAATATAATATAATATAATACAACAGCGCTGTAAAATCACCCTATGGGAACAAACTAACTTGTTTTTAAAAACAACTAATTAAAAAACTACTTTAAATTAAACCAGTATATGAACTACTTTGAATTATATTAAGGCGGTATCCACTTCAATTGAAAATTGTTTTTATTGCATTATATATGAAGTAATTGAAATACTACTTAAAAACAAGTGGTTGCTTAACTACTTTGAATTATATTACTACTCGGCGGCAACTACTCTGATTTCAACATGTTTTAATTGCAAATTTTTATTAGATTACAAGTTTATATATATTTAACCATCTTATTTCATCAAATATTATTTACTATAGGGCATCAGTAATAGTTTCAATTGGTTATTTAAAACCAATTAAAAAAATAGTTTAAATGTAACTAATTTAACAAGTAGTTGAAAATATATGCAGACGAAAGTCATTTGACTTATTTAGAGGACATCACCATACAAAATATGTTAGTTCGTTCTATGGAAAAAAGTCAGAATTTCAACTAGTTGTGGTTGACAAAAAACTACTTTATCAACTACTTTTAAATTAGTTGATTTTCCTACAGGGCATTGATTACGGCAAACACATACTGAGGTGCTCACAGTTTCAAAAATAACAAATGCTATAAATACGCTTTAAACTCTATAAATTGGAAAATAGTTTTTAATTCTATGGATTTATACGCTATGTATTTCACATTCAAAAAAATTCTAGAAGAAGGCTTATATTTATATGCACCAATCAAAAAATTTAATCGGCAATTTAACTTACCCTGGTATAATTCTCGATTATTACACCTAAAAAATATAAGAAATAAAGCGCATAAAAAGTTTAAGAGAACAAATACTGATGTTGATAAAGCAAATTTTGTTTTACGTCGCAAGGAATTTGACTTTCTTTCTAACTTCTTATATAAAAAGTATTTAAATTCTATCGAATCTGGAATTAAATCAAACCCAAAATCTTTCTGGGTGTTTATTGATTCCAAACGTAAATCTCATGGACTCCCGAAATCTATGGAGTTCAAAAATAAATCTTCAAATAATCCGCAAGAATCTTGCGAACTATTTGCAGACTTTTTTGGGTCTGTCTTCAATAATGCTACATTACCAAATAATTATAACGATTTCTCAAACATTAACCAAATTGTAAATGTGTCAAGTATGACAATTTCTTACGAAGAAGTCTTTGAAGTTTTGCGAAGTTTGGACACTAATAAAGGCGCTGGTTTTGATTTGCTTCCTCCGGTGTTTTTTAAGCAATGCGCTTCGACACTTTTTATTGCTTTAACGCTTATATTTAATAAATCACTCTCCACTGGCATATTCTTAGATGAATAGAAAACTGCATTTATATCTCCAATTTTTAAATCTGGTCAAAAATTTTTAATAGAAAACTATAGACCGATTGTTAAGCTATCAGTTATTCCTAAGCTTTTAGATAAGATTGTCAATGTGAGATTGTTTTCGGAGATCAAAAATTATATTGTAACGCAACAACATGGTTTTTTCGCGGGTAGATCAACGCGCACTAATCTAACAATTTTTACAAATTTTTGTATCAATTCTGTCGAAAATGGCTTGCAAGTTGACGTACTCTATACCGACTTTGTTAAAGCATTTGATAGCTTGGTTCATTCAATTTTATTGCAAAAACTTGAAAAGTTGGGGTTTCATTCCGTATTTTTGGAATGGATTTCTTCCTATTTATCGAATCGACAACTAGTTGTTGAAGTGGATAACCATTATTCAAAGCCCATTGTCGTTAATTCAGGCACAAGGTAGCCTCAAGGTAGCCACTTAGGTCCCCTGCTTTTTAACTTGTTTATAAATGATATCCCACAAATATTTCAGTTCAGCGAATGCTTGTTATATGCGGACGACTTAAAAATTTTTATTAAAGTTGGGCATATTTCTGATTGCTTCAATTTGCAGGAAGACATTAGATCATTTCTCTTATGGTGCAATAAGAATGGAATGAATTTAAATTATTCTAAATGCAAAGCTCTGACTTACTCCCATAAGAGTTATCCAATTTTATATAATTATTCTTATGGCAATAATAACGTTTTCTTAACAGATAAAATTGTAAAAGATTTAGGTTTATATTTTGATACCAAGCTTTCTTTTAGCTACCATCGTGAGTTCATGATATCTAAAGCTTGTTCTCAACTTGGATTTCTAAAAAGAAATTCGAAAGAATTTTTAGATCCTTTGACTGCAAAAACACTTTATGTTAGTTTAGTTAGATCTCAACTTGAATACTCAAGTATTGTGTGGGACCCTTATTATGAATGTGAGATCAGTCGTATTGAACGAATTCAAAAAAAATTTTCAAGACTTGCTCTACGCCGTAGGTTTTCATTTGAGAATATGCCATCTTATGATGAGCGTTGCAACTTATTAGGCTTGCAAAACTTGTCGCAAAGAAGGCATGCACAGAGCGTTTTATTTATTAAGCGCATTTTAGATAGCAATATTAATTGTCCGGAACTAGTTGCTTTAGTTTCATTCTATGCTCCGATACGACCATTAAGGGAGAGTGCTTTGTTTTACGTTCCATTTCATAGAACTAATTATGGCATAAATGAGCCCATATCTAGATGTTTGATGTATTGTAACGTCATTGCGAATTACATTGATTTTAGTAATGATTTTAATGTTTTTAAAAGGAATGTTTTTGAAATGTTTAAATAACTATCACTGGTATTATATTATAGTATTGTATCTATTATTATTATCACTGGTGGAAATATTTTTGTAATTATGAAATAGTCTGTAAGATATTATATCAGTAGACTAAATTTAAAATAAAGAAATAAATAAATAAATAAATAAATTTAAAATTTAAATTTAAGCTGTGAACAGCATAAATATATATATAAAATTTGATAAGTGATGAGTGAAAATATTATTAAAACAGTGTAATAACAACTATAAAATGTGAAAGAAGTCTTAAATTGGCAAAAAAACCTGTAAAAATGTTAACCTTAAATCAACTGCGCAACACGTACATAAAGAAACTCGAAATAAACACCTGATTTTGACAACTAGTAGTATTCTTTATTCTCCGAGTTGTCTCAACCTTATAATTCTGCCATGCTCTAATCCTTTATTTTGTATTTGTATTTTTTATGTATTTTTTTTTTCTAGTAATTTCTATAGGGTGACACCATTGGCATCCGCCCCGGGTCATCATTGGCATCAAGCCTAGGAACGCCACTGCAACTGATACTACCTTTGGAATGCCTACGTTTGCATTTTTTCAACAGAAATATTTTGGATTTATATACCTGTCGAATGTGCTATTCGGAGATCAAAACTTCTCTAATTATTTCCGAAACCCAAAGCACTGTGCGATACAGCTAGGTTATTTATTTAATTAGCTGGGTAGACTTAGTAGATATTGAAATTACGATATAAGTGATATTTTTATGAAAAATGTAAACATAACGAATTTCCACCAAAGTGTATGTAGGCCAGATAAATTAAAAGACACAAGTACGAGTATAAGTACAAGTTATAGCAGCTGACCTCACTGCTATATGTAAGTATGTATTCACATAAAAACGATGGCAGTGGAAGGTCTTAATTAAAAAGCGCTATTTTAAAACTACTCACTTATTAAAAAAAAAAAAAAATTAAATAATAAGTTATGGATTAGTTGAACATACCAACTGGTTGGCTTAACAAGATTTCTTGGCATAGACGTTGTGGTTAATATCTTCTGTAAACTTAAATGGAGTTTTTATAATGAAAAAAAATATTTTTTTTTTTTTTTTTTTTTTTTTTGTTCATTACATACTTTAGTATTATAAGCATAAAGATTATACATTCATACAGGTAATAGTTATTAGGTATTGTTTTGGTTTAAATGACATAAGCAGAAATATCATTGTTAAATCTATATATATATATAGTTTATGTACATAGTTAAAATGCTGCCAGTTTGTTGAAAATTTCGATAGATTTTAAGTGAAAAGACAAAACTTAGAGGGTAATATTTAACAAATTTCAATGCCATTGTTCAGTTATACATTAAAGCCAATAGGTAGTAGGCAATACATTTTTATAATTATTCTACATTTATAATACCTAATTAATAATAAAATGTCATGCATGGTTTAAAATTTGTGCTACTCCTTGTATTATACCATAATGATTTGAATATAAAATATATTATCTAACTAAATTGCAACTTCTAAGTTTATTGACATCATTTTTTTTTTTTTTTTTTTTTTAATTAACGAACCATGCATGTGATCCTTCTAAAGGGAATTTAAAATTTTTAAAGCAGTAGCTATAATATGATACGTATCTATTTTCCAATTTTAAATGGTTTTTTAATAGAGCAATGCAGAGTTGTAAGGCTCAACAAGTAGAATAAAACTGTTCGATTTAGTGGAAATTTGTGGTGGCTCAGATTTAAAGAATGGAATATATAAATACATGAATTCAAAAAAGCTTACACATGTGGACAGAGAAATAAGCACAAAAATAAAATGCAAAACAAATGTAAAAAAAAAAAACGAAATGGCCATTTCAGCCCTTGAAAGGACTTTGGTCGAGCTTCTTATGATCAATTTGTGTTGTATGTAATGTGAAATGCTTGCACACAAGTGATCGAGAACTGGACCTACATATTTTACGCCGACTCCGAACGGCTTATGTTCTCAAGAACCTTTTCATGGCAGTTTTTACTCTCTGAGGTTTGCCATTGTCTGCAGAGAGGTGACGGCCGAACAGAAAAATTAATTCAATTGAAAAAACTTTCTGTGTCGGATGGAGGATTCGAACCTGGGTTCTCTGGCGTAAGAGTCACACACTCTACCCACTACGACACGGCCGCCACAAAAAACAATGCAAAACAAATGTAGGAAACCTAAAAAAAAAAAATCAATTACCAACATATAATATTCTAAATTTCCTACAACTTTTTAATAATAAAAAAATGTTTTTACTCTTCGATTAAGAAGAGTAAGGATTTCAGCGTAAAACAAAAAACATTTTTTTTTGCGAATTTTTATACCCCAATGCGTACTGGGGTAAGGGGTTTATTAACTTTGTCATTCCGTTTGTAACGTCAAAAAGGAGGCGTGGCGTGACCTCTTGAGTCGATTTCCGTGTGTCCGTCTGTCGACACGATTACAGTCGTAATTTTAAAGCTATCGCGATGAAATTAGAAATATAAGTTTATTTTTAAAAAAAGGAAGATCAAGTTCGAAAATAGGAAGAGTCGGATGAAAACCACCAGCCTACCTCCCATACAAAGTGACTTTATTTTAACCGAAAAATGTTTTTAAAATCCACAAAAATTAAAGAAATGCCTTGAAATTTGGCACGTAAGCTTTGATCTTCAATCTTAGCCCTGACAATGAAATTTGGAAAAATCGGATCAAAACTACGCCTATCTTCCATACAAAGTGACTTTATTTTAAATGCAAAATCTCTTAAAAATCCACTAACATTAATGAAATGCCTTCAAAATTTAGCATATAAGCTTTGGTCTTCAATATAAATCCTGACAATGAAATTTGGAAAAATTGGAGGGAATCACGCCTTCCTCCCTTACAAAGGGATTTTATTTTAACCCTAAAATCTCTTCAAAATCCAGTCCAGCTACGGCCGATATTTACTATTTTTAACCGACTTCAAAAAGGAAGAGGTACTCAAGTTCGTCGGTTTCTGTGTTTTTTTTTATTTTTTTTTTTTGTATGTATGTACATCGATAACTCCTAAACCATATGTCTGATTGCCATAATTTTTGGTGACCAGATAGATATCATAAACACGGAGGTGCCCATATAAAAGTGGGCGGTATTAGAGAACTGGGCGTGGCAATACTATTTCTCGCAATACTAGATACTACTGTATCTCGAAAAATATTGACACTAGGGTACTGCAATTTAGTGTAGGGGTAGGCACAATTATTACAAATTACCGTCAAGAAAATGGGCGTTATTCGAGAAATGGTCGTGGCAATATTAGAAAAACAGTGTATCTTGAATAATTTTGAGACTAGAGTACGGCAATTGAGTATAGGGGTAGGCATTATTAATACAAATTACGGTCAATAAAATGGGCGTTATTTGTCAAATGGACGTGGCAATATTCGAGAAAGAGTGTATCTTGAATAATATTTATACTATGGTACTGCAATTTGGTATAGGGGTAGGCATTATTAATACAAATTACAGTCAATAAAGTGGGCGGTATTTGACTACTGGGCGTGGCAATATTATAAAAACACTGTATCTCGAATAACATTGACACTAGGGCACTGAAATTTATTGTAGTACAAGGGTAGGCAGAATTATCAAAAACTACGGTCAATAAAGTAGACGTTATTCGATAAATGGGCGAGGGAATACTAGATAAACACTATCTCAGTTAATATTGACGCTGGGGTACTAAAATGAAGTACAGGGGTAGGCACAATTAATACAAATAACGTGGGAGCTTATTTAACAAAGTGGGCGCTTATTTAACGTGACAATATTAGAAAATGGGTATAATTATATCAAAACACGTAACATCTTATTTCAATTTAAGAGACAGATATTTCAAATAACCAACAAACTTTCAGAATTTAATAGAACAAATTTTTGCAGAACAATTGTATTTATGTTGTTTATACACTATTTTCGAAAATTTATCGTATTCTCTAAAAAGGAAGATATAAAAACTTTTTTTAAAAAAAAACAACCGACTACAAAATCACTACAAAGTAAAAAATTATTTTTTAAATTACTTTTCCTGTTAATTTCTTGGTCATATTTGATAAGGTATCTAAACATATTATTATATATGAAATTTTTATTTTAATTTTTTTCTTATTTGTTTTATTATCATAAATATATTAATTTCTTCATGAATACAAATGCTTTGAAGTTGACGCTTCTGATTAAAAGTCTGATAATATTAGCGCCGATCTTAAAAGCTTTTGTATTCATCAAGAAATTAATGTATTTATGATAATAAAACAAATAAGAAAAAAATTAAAATAATAAGATTTCATATGTAATAATATGTTTAGATAAATCATCAAATATGACCAAGAAATTTAAAGGAAAAGTTATTTTAAAATGATTTTTTACTTTATAATGATTTTGTATTCGGTTGTTATTTTTTATTTAAAAGTTTTTTTCCACAGTTTTTTTATTATGTTCGTTCATTCGTTCGCAGAAAATTGATGTTTGTTCGTTCGTAGAAAATTAATGTTCGTTAGTTCGATCGCAGAAAATTGATGTTCGTTCGTTCGTTCATAAAAAATTGATGTTCATTCGTTCGCAGAAAATTGATGTTTGTTCGTTCGCTCGTAGAAAATAGTTGTTCGTTCGTTCATTCGTTCGTAGAAAATCGAAATTAAAATTTTGTAGAAAAAATTCTGCGAACGAACGAACGAACGAACGAACAAATGAAAATATTATGTTCGTGCAAGGCTCTGGCTTTAACCTATGTATATATAAATATGTAATACACAATTTAGAGCATACGTTTACTTTTTTAAGTTCTGTATGTTATTGTATGTATCTGTATGTTAGCTCCACAGATGCCTTAGTCAAAATTTGGAATTTTTTCCTTGATAGCTTTCTTTTAGAACATAGTAAAGCATCAGAAGTGATCAAACACCTACGAAAATGTCTTCATTAGTTTTCTTGCTACTACATTTTTGAGCAAAATCCTCCCTGAAGCGTCTAACGTTCTTGTTTTGAGCCATATAAGCCTCTTCGGTCAATTGAGGTAAAGGCAACAATGCATGAGAGACTATTTCAGGACCATGTATAAAATGTTTATGCAGCGTTTGAGGCATATAATAAAATACCATGGATATTTTTGAACAAACAATCTGGCAGTACTCAAAGCAAACTCACGTAAATGTTCTACTTCAATTTCATGTCCACTTGAAATGGCAATCATCAACATAAACCATACATTTTAGTTTTTATTTCAACATTAATTTTTGTAATTCCCGATGAAACTTCGGTGCTTTTAAAAATCAAAATCTTTTTTGCGTAACCAACATAGGGTAACAATCCTTCTTTGCAGACTGCACGTATGTATAGCTGGGAAATTTATCTTGAGCAGACTGGCTTATGATGTTGAACTAATGACGACACAATTTAGGTCACGCTCTAGACGGTTATTCTGATATTATTTGCATAACGCATTTTGGACGCATTTAACTGCCCTTTTGTTCTTTGGTGAACAAAATTTGTTGAATCTTTGTTGAACTGTAGGAAATATTGCTGTTTCCTAGCCGATGCGCACCAGTGAGTTTTGAAATCGAAACACTATTTATCCTCTCGTTGAATTCTTTCCTATTTTCGGCGGAAACTGAAGTTCGTACTCTTTTCTTCTCTTTCAGAAATTCGATATTTTTTTGGAGCAGACTACAACCGGAATTTTCCTAAATTTCATTAAAGTATAGACGAAGAACGAATATCGTAGTCGAATATGGTAGTTCCTAAAGGGAAGTAGGAAAGTGTTTAAGACAGATCGATTCAATTATTTTTAACACGACCATGTAATACACGAAAAACAAATACGATGAACAGAAACAATTATTTTCCACTCACTATTCTACAGAATAGTGACAATTCAAAATATTGTGTTTTTGAGATTCCTGCAAAACTATAAGGATTGAGTTATGTTAATATTGCTTTAAATGAGCAAAATATGGAAATTCAACTTATTTGCGAATATGAACACAGTAATGCAGAGTACCTTAAGCCCAGTGTTGTCAGGTTATAATACCTCACAAATTCTCTTTTTCTCGCATTGAATTCTCATGAATTACCATACACAAAAAATACCAAAAATTACCACAAAATACCGCAAGTCAACGAAATACCTCAAAATAGCTTAAAATATCACATTATGCCGTCATTATCACAAAGTTTGAAAGAATTTAAAGAAAGCACACATAAATTGCAATAAATTTGAACTTTTTAGATTAATAAAACAAAAATTTTCATACACGCTGAAAAATAATAGGCCTTCCCAAACATAATTTACAGGAAGTAAATGTAAAGTGCATGTTTCTGCATGTTTCTTGGAAACAAGTAATCATAATTGGATCCACATATAATATGATTATTTAAAGCAATTTTTTTTTGAAGCGAAGCTTTTTACTCCTCGTTTTGTGATTTGCTTAGAGTGAAATCAGAACAATTTTCGACAGATTTTTTCTTGGAAATTTGATTATTGCTTATGTGCTTATTACAACAACAAAATTTAATGCTTTAATATAAATACTAAAAATATTTCTTGGCCCGCCCGTGGGGATCGAACCCGCGTCCTTTTAAATGAGAGTCAAATACACTATCCACCAGGCCACAAAGGGTTGTTGAAAATGGAAGTTAATTCAATATTAATTATAACAGAAGCTATGCTGCAGTAGATCGGCACCGTCTATCAATAGATAGAGGATTGTGTATTTGCTATGCTACACAATTTGCTTTTATTTGCCACAAGGTGTCTCCAGCATCGGTGTGTTTGTATTGTGAATGCGTTTGTGGTGTTGTTGGTATGAAGAAAATTATCAATGCCCATAAGTGCGTTTTTAAGTGTCAAAAAAATAGATGATATCAATAAATATGGAATTAACAAACGCACGCAAGACATCGGCAAGATACCTAAAATGTTTGTTAAATTTTGTTTCGTGTGCGTTCTTTAATATATATTTTTGCAGCGAAACTTTGTACTCCTCGTTCTTTGATTTGCTTGGAGTGAAATCTGAAAAATATTAGAAAGATTTTTTCGCTAGGCAGTACGCTGTTGAAGGAAAAAATTTGTTTAGTGCAGCCAAGTTCACAACCATGTGTGGAGAGTTAAAATGGAGAGTCGCTGGCATTATAT
This sequence comes from Coremacera marginata, assembly GCA_914767935.1. Classification (NCBI taxonomy): domain Eukaryota; kingdom Metazoa; phylum Arthropoda; class Insecta; order Diptera; family Sciomyzidae; genus Coremacera; species Coremacera marginata. Next base: position 18,712,009 of record OU612043.1, read on the forward strand.
GCCCGTATATGTAATTGGCGTGGAAATTTGACATTCAACAATAAAAAAATAAGCAGTAAATATGTTTTCTGTATATATGTAATTTATTTTATGTTATTTTAAATTTTTGAATTTAAAAGTAAATTTATTTAAAAGAAAAAAATTATTAAGCTATCAAATCTATGTAACTGCGAAAAAGCTTCGCTTCTCTCGTGTGTCCAACGACGCACCTATGTTTTTATATATGTATATATTTGCATCTTAACATTATTTAATTGCACCTTAGCACTTGTTGTTAGAATTTAAAAACAATATAATTTGTTTTAAAGAAAATATGTTTTCATATAAATATATTGTAATTATAAATGGACTGAGAACACTTTTAGTCTATTACTATTTGTTTGCTTGGAAAAAACATTTAGTCAAGAATAACATTAAATATTCACGGACAAATATATATTAATTGGAGAACACATAATTTAATTGCAGTCAAGCAATTATTTTTAAAACGATTATTAAGAACAACATAATATATTACATAATATATTACTTGGAAACATATTTAGCAAAAGAAATGTCAAAAGTTGTTCACTGTGATTACAAAATATTTGCTTAGAAGTAATTGTTGGTTTGAAGCAACCAAAAAATGTTTGGGAAACAGTAAATAAGTTTTTCTCGGATTTAATTATGTTGAGAAGTAACCATATTATGTTTATCCGACATTACAATAAGTTATATAAGCACACATTTTCTAGTTGGAGAAAACATAATATTTTTGAAGCACCCACTTTGCCAGCGAAGCACCCGCTTTATCAGCAAAGTTACTTCAAAACTCACCTATTTTTACTGCTGAACCGCCTTATTTTTCTTTTATTTTGTTTTTTATTTTTTTAATTTGAAAACACAAACACTTTTAATTTAAACAAACATTTTTAGAAACACTTTTCACAAGAGCTAAACTTAAAATGACGCCACTACTTGGCAACTGTTAAAAGCAAGCGCATAAAACAACAAGGTTTCCGCTATTTTTCGTGCAAGTGCAAAAGAAACAGATATATGTATGTCAAGGCGAAACACAAAAAAGAAAGGAGTTCTGCTTGTTTTAAATTTGCAGAGTTCTGTTCTTTTTGAGTTTAACAGTGATGCAAATATATTTTTATTGGGTAGAAACACACAATTCTATTTTGTCACAAGCATATTAATGTAGACGTTAGTTTTTTAGCTAAGGCAATTATATTAATGTTGGACACTAATATCTTCTGATATCAAAAAATAATGCTATTGAAGGAAAGTTCTTAATCATTAGGTGGTTCCCTCTGAATATTTTGTTTTTGAAACCAAACATATATAAACATATTTTTTCTCTGCGTGTATTAATTCATTTCTTTATTTATGAGTAAAAAAATTAAAAATATGTTCACATTTCAAAAAAAAAAAAAAAAATAAATAATAGAAAGATATTTACATGAGGAAAGGAAATTAATTATGATGCATTTCGCTAGAATATAGTTCAAAATTAATTTTGTTAAATTTGTAATTGCAAATATTTTTGGATTCTGACGAACTCTTGGCGTACAAAATGGCTGAAAGTAATTCCGTAGCAGTTTCTGACTTCTTTTTTATTAATATTGATTTGAGAAAATATTCTCTCCACATTAGCCGAAGAATGCGGAAGACAGGAAACATATGAAATTTATTTTCACATTTTCGGATATATGAATACTTCTACATCTTTTTGATTTAAGATACCTGACCAAAATTTGGTAAATGGCAAGATTGAATTGTTTTCCTTATTATTTATTTTTTTTTTTTAAATTCTCTGTAAATACAGTTGAAGTTTTCTATACGAATAATAGGTGGAATGAGCTCTATTAAAGGTAGTATCGGATTTTTATTAATGTTTGCAGGACTTAAAATTGAGAATTGTTTTTATAAATTTAACTTTTCGAAGTGAAAGAACTTCTTCAGATGCCACTTTTGAAAAACTTAAGCAATTATGTTTAAAATTGAAAATTCCTTGATGTTCCCCTAAAATCTGCAATTCAATTTGAACTACAGGACCTAAATCTAAGTTCTCAAAATTTTTCCCTAAGCAGTTGTTATATTCACGATCTATGAAATACTCAGAAAATAAAAAGTCTTGATCTTCTGTTCTTGATATGGTTGTTAAATTCCTTAAGAGAGTTTTACACATTTTTATGAATTCTGTATAAACTTTGTGAATTTTTACGTTAGCAGACTGCATTTCCATATTTCTTTCTATGTATAAATATGTTATTGGCAAAACATTGTCTAAGAAATCTAAATATATTTTTGTAAATGGGTTGATCAGCTCTACACAAATGCTAGATGCTTTTTAATTTTTAAATTGTTCCTCAAGGAAAAAAGCTTTTAATGCTTCGTATTGCTTTATTACTCTTTTAACACATTTATAAAGAGATAACCAGTGAGTTGGAGCAGGGTGAAGTATTTTTCTTGATTTAATTCATTCAAATCTTGAAATGCGCTCAGTTTTTGAATTCTTTTTGCAGTGCAGCAATAATTTGCAATATTCTTTAACAATTGTTCAAGATGTTCAGACAATTTTTTGCAAGCATGTGATGCACAAAGATGATAAGAGTGGCATATACATTTTATTGCGAACAAGTCTTAAAAGAAATAAAAAATTATAAGAAATAAATAATGCAAGTACAAATTGTTTTTTTTTTTTTATTACTAGGAATATCTTTCTGAAGAAGAGTGTATTATGAATTATTTACACCAAACATAACGGCTGTTCATCGAAACCGTAGCCCAGCATGTTATTTTTGTAGTCGAAACAGCTACCGATATAGCAGTCGACTCGTCACATATTATGCTAAATAACTTTCTCGTAGTGTTTGAAAAAAGTGTCTTTTCCTCTCTTCTCCCAAAACGTTTTTTTATTAAATATTTTGCCTTTGTTCTTTCTAGTGTCGATGTCCCACCTCCAATTATTTTGCACAACCTATTCAGGTCATTCGAAATTGATACTGCCAAGGTTGATTTATAAGGTTGTCGCAAGGGAGAGAGCGAGTACCCATAATTGTCAAATCAAAGTTCACAGCTCATAGAAAATCTGCAAGTGCTCTCTTTTATCATCCGTTTTCCTTTCGTAGTCATTCGCAAAATTGGCTGGTATTGACAATTATGGGTACTGAAAAGAGAGTGCGATCAGCCCTGCGACAACCTTACAAATCAACCTTGGATACTGCCAAATTGTGATTAACAATAAATTGTGTCGTTCCTTTGATTTTAACTCGTTTGTATAGTCGGCAGTTGTTTCTTTTAGGTTTCACCATTTTCATAAGAGTTTGGTGTTTTGATGTAGTCAAGTGCTTTCGAGCTTCTTCTTTTCCTGCCTGAAGCCGTTTTCCACCGCAGTTCTTAAATGATGGGTCGGATAGCCAGTACTCTTGAAAAACTTTTCCTCGCAATCTGCATTAAATAATAAAAGTTAATCAAATCATTGATTAAGCCACAAAAAAAACCCTTACTTTTTCAGCATAGGTTCCCCAGAATTAGCAGAGTAGTCTTCCGCAACGATATAGGTTACATCTGCATCAACATCTTTCGTTATATCATTTGTGGAAGAGATTTCATGGGAAATATTTTCGATTAAAATGTGAGGATTTAACTCCAGCAAAACGTTGGCTGTTTCCGTTCTTATTGACGTTGGCGGACAAACGCATATATTTTCTCCTTCCTCATTGCAATCCTTGCAGTGCTTGTCAAAAATTTTTCTATTAACACTTTCATAATATTAAAATGTTTCTTAAAACTCAATTAATGTCTTTAACATACATAGAGTGTTGCATGTAGAAATCTGCTCCAATGATCTTTTTCTTCCAGACATAATGCTTTTTGTTTTTTACTTTGAATTGTTAACGTTTTACTTACTTACTTACTTAGGTGGCCGTAACAACCCGTGTCCGGGTTTCGGTCGACCTCATCAGCTCTCGCCAGGCGCCTCTGCTTTGCGCGCGCCTTCTCCAATCGGATACACCAAGTGTGGTTAGGGCTTCCTCAGCCTGGTCCATCCATCGGAGGCATGGTCTCCCTCGTCGTCGTTGACCAGCGACCCTCGCCTCGAGCACCTTTTTCGCTGGAGCTTCGTCGTCCATACGATGGACATGACCCAGCCAGCGTAGTCGCTGCACAGTTATACGCCGAACTACGTCAATGTCTTCGTAGAGCTCATACAGCTCGTGGTTCATTCGGATGCGATAGTCATCGCCGACTCGAACAGGACTGAAGATTTTGCGAACAACTTTTCTCTCGCATACCCCCAGAGCAGCTGCGTCAGGTTGCGAAGCTACCCATGCCTCAGCGCCATAAAGCAGCACAGGTAGAACGAGCGTCTTGTAGAGTGTTAGTTTTGTCGATCGAGAGAGGGCTCTGGAACATAGTTGCTTACTGAGCCCGTAGTAGTACCTATTAGCAATTATTGTTCTTCGCTTAATCTACAAGCTGATTTCGTTGTTCGTATTAATGGCGGTGCCAAGGTATACGAACTCCTTGACTACTTCAAAGTTATAGCTGCCGGATGAAACGTGGTAGTCTAAGCGCCGCGCTCCCTTGTTTGTAGACAGCATATACTTTGTTTTACCCTCATTTATCGTTTTCGATAGCGGCGAAAGCAGCGGTAACATCTCTCTTGGTTCTGCCGACAATATCAATATCATCAGCGCACGCAAGGAGCTGGACACCTTTGTAGAAAATGGTGCCATTACGATGCACACCGGCCTTTCGTACGATCCTCTCCTATCTAAGTCTAATCAACTTTGCAGGTATACCGAACTCAGACATTGTTGCGTATAGGCAATCCCTTCTTGGACTATCGAACGCAGCTTTAAAATCGACAAAAAGATGGTGTGTGTCAATTTGATTTTCGTGGTTTTCTCCAGGATTTGTCGTATCGTGAAAATCTGGTCTATGGTGGACTTTACAGGTCGAAAGCCACACTGATAAGATCCAATCAGTGTTTTTGTAATCGGCTTCAATCTTTCACACAGTATGCTTGAGAGAACCTTATATGCGATGGAAATAAGACTGATACCTCTATAACTAGCGCAGATTGTTGGGTCTCCTTTCTTAAGTATAGAGCACAGTACGCTGAGGTTTCAATCGTCGGGCATGCTTTCTGCTAGCTATATTTTGCTGATGAGCTGATGCATGCATGAACCTCTTCATGGCTAGATGGTGGTACTTCCACTCCGTCATCGTTGATTGGTGGCACTGAACTGCGCTCTCCATGGGCGGCATTGGTGGAATCGTCGCCAGTAAGTAAATTGGAGAAGTGCTGTCTCCACAATCTAAGCACACACTGTGTATCCGTATTCAGATCTCCATATTTGTCTCTACAAGTGGATGCTCCGGGCTTGAAACCTTGGGTTAAACGCTTAACCTGTTGATAGAATTTTCGTGCATACTTCTTGTCCTGGTAGTTCCTCACGGAGCGGAGTAGGCCTCGGCAGTCTGTTGTAATTGCAGCTTAGCGACATCTAGCTTTCGTTGCATTGCTGTGCGTATGTTCTTCGCATTGCATAATCGCATGCGGATCTTGGCTGCAACAAGATAATGGTCGGAGTCAATGTTGACCCCCGAAATGTACGCACATCTAGAACACTAGAGGCATGCCTTCCGTCAATTACACCATGATCAATTTGGTTTCGTGTTTTTTGATTCGGGGACCTTGTGGATTCAAGGTGCTTAAATCTGGTGCTATTAACTACCATGTTTCGCGCCGCGGCGAAGTCGACCAGTCTTAGACCGTTTTCGTGGAGGTCTCATGAAGACTGAACTGACCGACAGTGGGGTCAAAGATGCCTTCCCTTCCGACTTTCGCATTAAAATCGCCAAGGTCTATTTTCACGCCATGGACCGGAAGGTGGTCATATACGTCCTCAAGACTAGCGTAGAAAGCGTCCTTGACGGCTTCGTCCGTATCCTCCGTCGGGGCGTGCGCGCAAATAAGGCTGATGAATAAGTCGGATCGTGGCCAATCTTTAATTCACAGGTGTGAACCGGGAAACAAGGTGGCGTAGTTTCCGGCTAACGACGAATCCCCATCCGAATTCGCGCCTCTCCGCATGGCAGCTGTAGTAGATATCGCAGTGTGCTTGCTTGGAGCGGCCTTGACCTTTCCATCGCATTTCTTTGAGGGCTTCTGCCAGTTGGATAATGGCAAAGGGTCCCTAAAAAGGGTCCGGACATTGAAGGTGCATATACGTAAATCATTGTCAGTTTTTCGTTTGCGGTGGTCGTCAACGTAATTGGGGTTCTTATCCGAGGCTGGTTTAGTTTTCATTGGGCAGTAGTAATGTGGCGGGACACAAAGCCTGCGCACATTCCATGTTTAAGGTCTATGGAGAGACTCGCCGCTCAAATAAGCCGTTAAACTGACGGATGCCAGTTTGCCGTTGCCCAGGGAACACCAAATGAAGGTTTGAATCGACTTGAGACGATTTCGATATGGATAATGCTGGCCTCGCCAGGTGGAGGCGGTCAGAGACGTTGCCATGTGAAGGTTCACCCCTGTTGGAATATTGCTTGCAAATATTCTGTAATCATTTCAAATCCAAAAATAATGCTAATGCCTCATTTGTGTACTGTTTTTCCTCGCTCGGTGTTGGTAAACTTTTAACAATGCGTTTTGTTCTCACTGGACTAGCATCAATTACTTTTTCAATGATTTTCAGTTCTGCATATATTTTATCTGCTTGCCATTGATGAAGGAAAGATTCTTAAACATATTCACTTCCGATTTCATCAGTGATATCCTTTAGCTTCCGCCTCTTTGATCTATCGCTGCAGTTGTCAATTTTTTTTTTTTTGGTCTTCCTGCTTTGTTGGTAGTTTTTGAAGCATTCCAGAAATTTTTCGTTATGTTTATAAAATCTTTCTTTGTGTAGTTATGCTGGCTGTACCACTTAATTAAATTTTTGACGAAAACAGATAATTTCTCTTCTAAATCCAATAGTATTTCGAAGTTTATTTTTCTATGAACGTAGCTTAGAACATCTTCCTGTTTTTTGTTTTTTAAATACTCCTCAGTCAATTCTGTATATCTGAATCTCTCCATAATTTTTGAATCAATTTATTCATTTTCAATTGCAATGGCTGAGATATTATAGCAACTGAGATTGTATCCGAATATCACTTCCTTATAAGCCTTTCCATACCGTAGTGCTTTCCTAAGCCGTATATCAAGTATCAGTACCTGTATATATTTACTTATTACCTGCACCAGTTCTATAAAGGTAAAATTTAAAACTCCAAAACTCCGTTTCATATAGGTAGAATGAAATGGGTTACTTAAAAAAAACTCTAAATACCACAAAACTGGGTAAATAAAACTGAAAATTGCATGCAATAAAATACTTAAATTTTAAATAGAATACATCATTGCATACTTATAGGAATGCGTTTCAATTAGCGTCATTCGAATATTTGTGTGATTAGTTTCAGTAAAACGAAAAAAGCTTTTACGGGGGGTTCGTGGCAAAGCAGAACTAAGCAGAAAAAAGCAGACTATCGCCTTTAACTGGATGCTTTAAATTTTGGCCACTAAAGTTAAAATTTATACAAAAAACAGTAATTTTGAAAACATTCGTTACATTCCAAAAATAAATAGTATAGCTGCAAACTCATACAATAATTTAACGATAATAGTCCAACCAACCTAACAAAAACAAATTCAACCCTGTATCGATTATAGTTTGCGAGCAATGGCCATTCATTTTCGATGAAAAAATAAAAAACTCACCTGTTTCTGAAATTAGCAAAAACAGTTGTGTTTATCCGCATGCCACACCCACAATTTTAGATATTTTGACCTAAATTTTTGGCTACCTTACTTTGGATATATTTAGTAAATGGCGCAAAAATTTTATAAATCGGTTACCACAAAAAATGGGTATTTTGTCCAATGGGTTTAATTCTTGAGCCACGACTTGAAGTAAGCGGTAACCTTAAAAACAGAGAATCAAATAAAAACCGGTTTCCCGAAAAAGGGTTTGACAACTCTCATTACAAGACACTTTTTTTCTAAATAGCCAATGATGCTGCACATAAGTTTTTAATAAAAATATTGCCAGTTTTTATGCAAAGAAGAAATAAATGATAATTTTTAAAACATGCTAGTATGCATTATGAGTACAATTTATTTCACACGAAAATGCTTGATAAAAATTTCTGCATTGAAAGTAACATTTTAAAAAAATTACTGAAACCAAATGCTTAACCTCGCACAGAATGAACCGAATTTCTTTTCTCAAAACAGCCTTAAGATCTACCTTCAAGTTTAGCTCTATTGTAAACAATTTCTTTCTATTTCCGATAATTCTTAATTATATCTAAAATTAATCACAATTTGTAATATATATATATATATATATATCTTTTATATTTACAGTAAATTAATTGAGATGATACAAATTTGGTAATGCATAAAAACGTGTCTATGAAAGCATTTGAAGCACTAAATAAAATAAATAATAAAATTTCAAAATTAACATAAAAGAACAAACTGTACATAATATTTGAGTTATTTGGTTTTTATTCTTTAAATAGCTGCTAGTAAATTTCAAATAAAAAATTAACTTTTCAGTATTAATGTTTTCTCTTTTAAATACATCTAAATTAATTTTAATTTATTCAATTATTTAAATTTAACAAGACTAGGGCTTCACAACAACTAATGCTGTTAAATATTTCAAACATTCAAATAACATCAGCTTAACCATTAAATATGCAAACTTAAATGCATTTCATACATACAACAGCTGAGTACATTTTTAAAATGCCAATAATAGTAGTTTTCTTTTGATATAAATAAATAATTGAAGACAACAGATCGTCTTGCTGTGTTATTGTCTTCAATGCTAAAAGTTTCTCAATAAAATATAACTGGATTTAATCTTTTGTAACAATAATACAGCTTATAAACAGCAACCTGTATACATCATGACAATACTTGATTTGAGTGTAGTTTTTCATAACATTTTTGTTTTTTTTTTTTAAACTTTTTTTTTTTTTTTAAACATCTAAGCACATTCAATATCAATTGAACATGAGTGTTTATAGATCAAGAATTTAACAATGTTAAAATTTTACACAAATAATTGTTGATAGTGTTTTTTTTTTTTTTAGTAAATTTTTATCATTACGCACACAGTAGGTGAAGCCCTGCTAAAGACAGCAAGCACTGCGGCTTAAAAGCACATAGTTAGTAGTATTTATTTTTAAAACCATCCTATAGCTAATTCGATAAAACGGTAACTTTGCCGCCACTCGAGTAGAGCGCGTACATTTTACACTCTTTCAGGGCATTTTGTGTGTGCAATAGGCGGCTTTGCTACAGTTTTTTCGGCCGCCAAACCAACATCACCAAGTTTTGCTGTATGCACAATGATGCCCGGCTGATCTTCTGATTGTGGATGCAGCTCATGTGATTCGCCTGGTGTGAGGTTTGCCAAAGCTGCTAGCAAATCGTGGTTGACCAACGGTTCGTTTTCTTCACGTGGCTCCCAGCCAGCTGGTGGCGAGGCAGGTGGTGAAATTAAAAACTGTTTAACTGGTGCGGGTGGTTGAAGATTTTTATTGTTGACTGGCGTTACCGGCTGTGCAAAGTAGCAAGTGATGACCGTTTTTTTATTAAATTCATATTGATGCAATTTGATGCGTGCATTGGCCGCAGCCACTGCATTATCGTAGTTGACGCGCAGACGTCTGAAGCTGCGCAACCATTGAAAGGTGGCCGAGTCACAAAATGAACGAAATAGATCCTCCATTTCTTGTTTCAGTTGCGGGTTAGCAAATACTTCGGAGTGTATGTTGGTAACAATGATGGAAGTGGGTAAATCATCAAAGGAGTCGGGATCCACTTCGCGATCGCTACCATCCGTGTTGACATCAGATTCTGGCAGCGTAGGATGCTGGCTGGGTAGGCCATCAGCAGGATTAATGAATATATCTTGGTCTGGTGATAATTTGTCGATGCTGCCGGCGCCGCTGCTATTATGTGTGGACTTTAATTTGTTGTTGTGATTATGTACGTTAGGGTTTTGATCCTGTGATGAAGATGATGATGACGATTCTTCGGTTTTTGTGTCTTGCGGTTCGGCTGCATTGTTGTTATCCTTGTTGTGTGATGACGAGGACATTTTGGGTGATTTTGTTGGCTCTAAAAGAGGAGGAGAAGGAGATAGTTAGTATTTAGTTTGATAACATTTAGCAATTTTCGAGCAAATATTAAAATGCCAGACCTGGGGGCGTACCCGAGAACTTGTGTACTCTAAGTACGCATGAATACGAGTACATGTAATCGTACTCAAAAAATTCTCAAAAATTTCGAGAGCAAATACATAAACTCGAACTCGAACGGACTGGATGGAAAAAATTAACCGTGCAAAATACTATTCAAACTTCAGAAAGCAATACTACACAATACAATACAATAATAAACAAAAACAAAAACAATAATAAATTCAAGGAAAAAATAATCGAACCACACTTATATATGCAGTCGATAAGTACGGCGATGAAATGTAGATAATTCTGAAATGAATAGTAAGAAGTTGACATAATAAAAAATACGGATCAGTTCTACAGTATTTTGTTGGATGAGACTATACGTATTAACAACTACATTTAAATGTAAAAACACATGTAAATGTGTTCTCTGATCTGATCTGCCTACCTGTCTGAACAGGCGTTCACTATGTTCGCAACCTAAGGGCTATGTTATGCTGGCGGTCATGTTGTTTCAATGCAAACTGAAAAATTGAGAGCGAGAGAAAGAGAATAAATTTTTCCCACCACGGTCACCAAATGATTCGACAAAAATATGAAATCACTGGATCAAAGTGCTGCATTGTGGAATTATTCACAACATTTGTGTTTTCGCATTAAAATAGTACAATTTCTTTGCGAAATATATGAAAGCAGTAATGAATCCTGCTTAGTAGCAACACTCATCCGTGTTCAACGAGGATACTTTTTCGGATAAAGTATAAAAAGTAGCAAAAAGTAAACTAATGTTTGGGGATCATATGACCGTCAGCATAACATACCTTGGGCATGATACAATGATAAGATAGGGCCGCTACGCTGAGTGCTCTCACGCGTCAACGAAGAGTGGATAATGAGAAGCAACATATATGTCAAAACGACGAATTTCGTAGAAATTGCAAATGAAGAAAATATTCTATGTTTCCAAGTTGCAAACAGTGCGGTCGCGTGTGTTAAACTTGTGCTAATTGGAGTGAAAATATTATAAAAAAAGTGTAATAAAAACTATAAAATGTGAAAGAAGTCTTAAAATTGCAAAAAAACCTGTAACACTTTTAACCTAAAAACAACTGCGAAACGTGAGCATAAAGAAATTCGCGATGAACAGCTGATTTTGACATCAATGTAGCTTTATTCTGCTTTCTACTTCCTTCCTCTCCGTGATGACCATACCTTATAATTCTGCCATGACCTTGGGCACAGAGCTCATCAAACGAAAAAAAGAGCGCAAAAAGTGACGTGACCAGGGATCATTTGACCGCCAGCATAACACCACCCTAAGAGAGACGTCGTGCTTGCCAGTTTTACCCTGCCGACACACGTGCAAATAATCACTGGCAAGTAGAGGATATATATTAAGGGTATTCACTTCAACGCTGAAATTTCAGAAATGCTGAAATTTACGAAAACTTCAGTACAATTATTCTTTTGGTTTTCCGAAGTTTGCTTAAATTTAATCATCTATTGAGTTGATGAACAATAATCGTCGGAAATTTGCGAAGAAAAGATGTGTTCAGTAATCATAAGCGAATCTGTTTAATGAATGTGAGTCATTGTGAATATGATAATTTCGATAAGAAGCCTAAAAGCTAATGAAATGTTTGCAATCTAGAACGAAATTGCAATTCAATTAGTTTCTGTTAATCGATTTATAGTTTTGCTGTACGCAAATGAAAATTATTGAAGTAAAAGTACATATATAGTATATGTACATGCGAAAAGGAGACTCTTTGTCTGCTGACATGAATCGCATCATGGTATAATAAGATAAGGTAGTGTTAGTAGTTAAGATTCTCTTTTGTGATGGGTATCGCACCTGTCAAAGCCAGGTTATTACGAATAAAAGCAAAAAAAATGTCAAAATTTGCAAATTATAATATTGTATATGTTTCACAGCTCCGGTACCCACCGCTCCGAGACTACACTACCTTGCTGAATATACCTTGCATAGCATGACCAATGAAATGAAGCAATGGCGATTTTAAGTTTGACAGATGCATGTGAAAGAAACGAAACATTACAAACGGTCGCTCACTTCAACTCGTTGAATATTTTCGATTCTGAAATTTCATCGAATGCGAAGGTTCTCCCTGCAATTGCAGTATTGCTTGAAATGAAGATGTTAGAAAACAAGGAAAACATGTAACTAATGTTGCTGCTTGTAAAAAATTGCGGAATTCCTGGAAAAATCCACAAAAGCACAACAAAAACAACACTATTATCCCCATTTCTGACATTTACTTGCAGCAAGTAACAAAATTCACTGCCTCTGAAATTTCCTTGCAAGTAGCGCTGCATTACGCTGCAGCCACACGTGATAGTCTAGATAGTTCTAGCATTTAAATAATTTATAACGTCACACCCAAGAATGCATTTTTTGAATTGCGAAATATGGTCAAACCTTTGAAGATTAAAAACATATCTTGTAGCTTGATTGAATGCTAAACATAATTTTAATTGTGATTGCGAGTCTAATTTACTGTACACACATTCTGCGTAAGTTATTACAGGCAGTATAAGCTGAAGAACAAGCTTACGTCTCATTTCAACCGGTGTGAACTCCACTGAAACTCTGAGGTTGCTTAAGATAAAATAAATTTTCCTAACTACGCTGTTTATGTGGTCAGTACACGTTAAAGTAGAGTTGATATAAAAACCAAGATTTTTAATTTTACTGACAAGACTAAGCTTATTACCACTTAAAGTCAGATCCGGTATATCTTCAACAAAAACAGAATGTTTGCTAATGGGTACCACGTAAGACTTGGACGCATTGAGTCGAAGCCCATTGCTAGAAGCCCATTGCGCTATACTCCCCAGATCCTCATTCAACCTGCATACGAGATCTTCCATAAGGCCAGATCTTTGAGAAAGATATAGCTGTATGTCATCAGCATAAGCATGCATGGTGGAATGCTTGCATACGCTGAAGATGTCGTTTATGAAGATGGAAAACAAAAGCGGCCCAAGAAATGACCCTTGCGGTACCCCACTGCAAACATGTGAATACATCGAATAATTTTTGCCGACTTTTACTCTCTGCACTCTATTCGAGAGATAGTTACTCAGCAGGGACACAGCGCTATCACAAAAGCCATAATTATATTTCAGTTTAACACAAAGCAGGGAGTGATTAACCATATCAAACGCTTTTGAGAAGTCAAGTAGGCACAACAATGTTACTAAGCTATTATCATACGAGCATCTTATATCATCCAAAACCTTAATCATAGCAGTGAAGCAACTATGCCCAGCACGAAAACCTGACTGTATAGGAGATAATAATTTCTTTTGGGATATGTAGAGAGAAATTTGATTAGCCATTAGTGTTTCACTAATTTTTGATAGGCAAGATAAAATACTGATTGGCCTGAAATCATTGGCATCGCTCGCTAGTGTTTTTTTGGGTACAGGAAGAACGATTGCAGCTTTCCAAGTGTTTGGAAAGCATGATGTTGTAAAGCAGTGATTTATGATATGCGTGAGTGAACTGAGAATAAATGGAATAATGAGTTTTAAGAATTTAACATGGATACCATCTGCTCAAACTGCATTTGATTTTATTTTCTGAATGCACTTTCCAACATCACTTTCACTTACCGCAGAAAACTCAAAAGATTGTTCAGCATAATGTCTAGGAATTACAAAGTTGATATTCCCAGATCTACAGATGTAGACAGGAAGTAATTATTTAGGTTTTCTGGGTCAATAGGACAGTCAGACTTTATATCGCTGTTAATACCAAGTTTTTTGACATTATTCCATAAAACTTTGGATGGTAGAGATGCTTTTAGCTTGGAGGAAAAATACAGTTTTTTGCTGCGTTTGATTTTACCTATAGACTCGTTCCTAGCAGTCCTATAATACTCCCACTTCTCTCTAGTGGGATTTTTTTTCCACATTCTGTGCAATCGATTCCGTTTATTAATAGCATTCTGAACTCGGACATTCAACCAGGGGTAGGATACATTCTTTATAGTAATAGTTTTGAATGGAACAATATTAACAAGAAGCCTATTAATAATATTTGTTAAGAACCTTAACTTTTCATTGCTATTCCAAATATCACTCCAGTCAATAGTACAAACACTTTGAAAAAGTGCAGGTCTATTTATATTTTTAAAGTCATAGTACGAGAACGTATCAGAGACAGAGACAGAGAGAAGTTAATATTAAGAGTACAAAAAATTAAATCGTGATCGGATAAAAAGTAAATTTGGTCAAAGAGTAAGACAGGTGATAAATCGGACATATTGAAGTAATCTAAAAGACTAGGAGTATCATTACAAGAAAACCGAGTGGGCATTACATCATTTACAACAGACAGACCGACAGACGACACACTTTCATATAAATTTTTAGTGTAGGTATCATTGCACAAAAGGTTAACATTAAAGTCATTACATATTACAAAAAAATTATAGTCAGTTGAAACATCAGAGACTTCTGAAAATAGTGCTGCTAAGCAATTTAGCTTGCTAGGATTGTAGACACACGATACGAATAATTTGGTACAGTTATCATAGACGCATATATTGACAAACTCAACACTGCTGTTAACAGATTTTTTTATAAGCTTAGCTTTAAGATACTTGCGACAATATATTGCAACTCCACCCCTCTTTCTGCCGAGCCTATCATTTCTAAAAACACTGTAGTTTTCGATACGATAAACAGAATCAGACACATCACTGCAAAACCATGTCTCACTCACGCATATTATGTCAACAGAGGAATCTCGAAAAACATAGTTCATATAGTCTAGCTTGCTTGAATTTAGGCTTCGTGCATTTAAATGAACAATTTTTAAGCCAGAGCGTCGTCCGCATAAGACATTCGCAAGAGTTTTGTTATTAACGCCACGATTGTTGATACTAGGACAAGACATTCAATAGTAAGGAAACACAAACAATAGTCAAACCAAAACAATAAAAAAAGCAACCAGATATTTTCACTATTCCTATCAACTAGTTCACTCTAGTAAGATACATATGAATACAATTAAGAATATAAAAGATAGATGACAGAATAATCATAAGAGAGAAGTGAAAAAAGAGTTTTCTTGAAGAGTAGTAGAATAAGAGAAATACTTTTAAAATCATAATATAATCAAAGAGATCAGATTCTTGCTTAATTTGTTATTGTTGTTATTCTGGTCCCAGCCATGATACAATGATAAGGTAGGGCCGCTCAAGGTTCATTAATATAGGTTAAGTCACTTGAGAGAAAGGTACTCTATTTCCGCCTTTGCTCGAACTGTCAAAGTAGCTGTTAGCTAAAAATTGTTTTAAAATTTAAAATGGTGAATAGGGTAAATTTTTACATGGCTGCTGCAACCTAATATGTTTTTAACGAGTTTTAAACATTTTCTAAGAGTTTTAGAAGGATTTCGAATCTGATATCAGAATTTTAAAATTCAAAATGGCGGATAGGATTGCCACCTAAATTTTTACCACAGAATTACCACCTAATAAAATTTACTTTTAAGAGTTTTAAACATCATCTAACAGTTTTAGAGGGTCGCTGATTTCGAATCTAATGTCAAATTTTTAACATTCAAGATGCCGGATAGGGTTGCCACCTAAATTTTTTAATTTTTACGAATTCAGTGCTGAGCGAACACTAAGTAAAAATGGGTCGCAATGAATCCGAATCCATTGAAAGAATTTCAAAATTATGTAATTTTTTTACAAAAGAGGTTGCCACTTAATAAAATGTATTTTTAAGAGTTTTAAATATCATTGAACAGATTTAAGAGCCAAAATTCATACAAAAAATATGGCTTTTTTTACTATAAATGGGGCCTTTAGTGGAAAGTGGAAGTGGTAATTCAATATTGAAGACTTTCTATATATATGATATTCAGCCCAGATCACACAAATAGCACACTTTTAATTAATCTCTACAAGCCCAGTTCAATTCGCATTTTGCTTAAAAGTTAGTTTTTTCTGTGTAAAAAAATTCATTTCACAGTTTTCACAGTTCCCATTTTTTTGAACAAGCTCATAGTTTTTGAGTAAGAACCTTCTGAAAATTTAAAGAAATTTAAATTCGGACGATATTTTGGTACAACTTAGCCATGTTGAATTTTTTTTTTTTAAGAGTCTCTTCGGAAAGGATGTGTATGTTACCGGTTTCATATAAATAATTTAGATCTAAAATTTTTCCAGTGGAAAAAATCGCATTTTTTTAAAAAAAAAATTCTTTATAACTTTTTAACCATTAATTTTAATCATTTTATGACGCCTAGAATTCAAAGCCTGAAAGATTATGAAATTTTACATAGTAAAGCATCCCAGCAAAAACTTCGATTACATATAATGCCTAAAATAATCTAAAAAACATCAATAATCACTTACTTTCTGGCTTACAGAATGCATTACTTTAACATAGGCATGTCATTGGCGGTAAGCGATTGCAATTTCTTTTACCAGAGAAGCACTTATTTAAATGTTTACCGGAGGCAAATAGATAATATCTTACAATAATTTATATTTGTTTATTTTATTATAAAATGTCTTTGAAAAATGTTTTGCATCAAAAACTTTCGTTGCGAGAGCACTTTTAGTGAAACAACCTCCTATAACCTACAAATTAACCCATAGCTGCCCAGGGGGTCAATATAGACCCCCACTTGCCGTACATTTTTTTTGTTTGTTTTTGCATTCCCTATAGTTTAAAATCATAAAATAATTTTGTCAACTAAATTGTTCTGGATACTCCACTGTGCGGTGGTTAGCAACTATAGTATTTTTTAGTTTAGTTTAGTTTATTTGAAAGTCTATGGAATCACATCCTTACAGACTAATTTAACAATAGAAATAAATATACTTAGTAATAAACATTATGAATAATGAAATAATACTATGTTAAGAAGACGCTATTAGCAAAATTTTTAAAAATTTGTTTTGGAACAAAGAGATCAAAATCATACATTACATTAAGCTCATTCAAAAGAATTAAGGCCCTAGTAATTGGCTCATTTAATGCATAATTAGCTTTACAAAATTTTATAAAAAACAGTTTAGATTTTCTTAAGTATCTTAATGGAACATTAAAAGTTATAAGCTCTACAAGCGATTGACAATCAGTTGATCCAGATAAGATATCGAATATAAATATAAGAGATGCGATCTTGCGTCTCGAATCGAGAGATTTTAGACCTAAGAGCAATAAACGAGCATTATAGGGCGGCAAAGGATCATGGAAGTTAATAGACCACAAGGCATGCCTGGTAAAATTTTTTTAACTTTTTCCAGTCTTAGAGAAGTTGAGACATAATAAGGGCTCCAAATAATGGAGGCGTATTCCAGTCTCGACCTCACAAACGCACTTTTGCAAGGTTCATTAACAACTCTTTTTTTGCTTTTGCTCGAACTGTCAAAGTAGCTGTTAGCTGAAAATTGTACAGATTCACAGTTTTTTTTCTTGATTTCCTTTTATCCATTCTGACAGTTCGACCGAGCTTCTCTCAAGTGACTTAACCCATGGTGTAAGAAAACCAGGTGAAAGCGTTTTTTCACCTCTCTCACAAAAATTGTACCCGCATCTGTCAAAAACAGCAGAAATAAATGGCTGCGTTCAGCAGGTACAACAATGTTTCAATCATTGGCTGCATTCAGCGGAAAATTTGCTACGTAGCTGTTGAACAACTTTCGGGCTGAATGGTATGTTGCATAAAGTGCTCGCACAACACGTTCCCTGAGCGGTCGCCATCTTAGGTAGCGAAAATATTTTATGCTACTGCTACTTTATTTTGACAGATAAATATACCAAATATTAAATTTATTAATTACTAAATTATTAAATTCCTTAGTAGTAATTTTAATTAAAACTATTTGTTTGAAACGTGTGCACACAGAACATAAAAATAATAAATTTGAGACAAAAAGCATTTATTGTCGAACAGCTGTTTGCCGTTTGACGTTTCGAAAAAAAAATAGTTCAGCAGAAAGTATCACTTTCTTATAATGCATGGCAGAATTATAAGGAAGGGCCGGTTGGCTCAGTGTCCTCACGCGTCAACGAATAGTGGATAATGAAAAGGTTGGTAAGTTGTCAAAACGACGAATTTACAAGGAATTGCAAATTAAGAAAAATTTTTATGTTTCCAAGTTGCAAGTAGTGCGTTCGCGTGTGTTAAATTTGTGATAGTTTAAGTCAAAATATTATTAAAACAGTGTAATAACAACTTTAAAATGTGAAAGATGTCTTAAGTTGGCAAAAAAAACTGTAAAAATGTTAACCTACAATCGACTGCGAAACATGAACATAAAGAAACGTGAGATGAACAGTTGATTTTGACATTTAGCCCGCTTTATTCTGCTTTCTACTTCATTCCTCTCCGAGTCGGCCCTACCTTATAATTCTGCCATGTCTTTATGCTACTTCGGTACCTGAGCGCTCTTTCGGATAGAACGCAGCCATTATAAGGTTATCCAGATATTTGACATACCCTTATTTTATGTAAACAAAAGACACAGATATTATCGTAGACGTAGAGTTTTTTGCTTGCTATATTTGTTGATAAATTTATTTCAATCTTAGGTTTAATTAATGGAAATAAATATTCGGAAATATATGAATTTTTTATTTTTCCCAAGTAATGAGCTTATATATATCTTAAATTAATTTGATAAATTTAAAATTTTAACAAACAATATATATTTATAATGTGTAATAAGTATAAAATTTGTTCAATAAATAATTCGAATTTACTATGATATTTAAAGAATCAATAGAGTTTTCATAGCACAATGACCATGCAAATTCTCTGTATATGTAAACCTGCGTAGTAGTAATACAAATTTTTGTAGCTACATACAACATACAACAAAGAGCTACTGGCTCTTTGTTTATTGTATTCATCTCGCTGAAGATAAACAAAAACAATAACAAACGATAAAAATTAAAGCAGCTGATATGCATATATAACATAAATGTAAATTTTACATACGTATTAATAACAACAACAATACAAGCCGTTACTGAGAAATATTCGTAAAACAATTCATTCAAAGAAACAACACGTGATTTCGGCACGAACAAAAGCAACAACCATAAGAACGTCAGCAGCAACTGAAGCATCGATGCATGATTTTTCTTATTATATAGATATAAGATATAACTGATTTTTGACATATATTTTATCTTTGTAAGATGAATATTAAAGGCTATAAGTATATTCCAAAGTGTCCTCCAAACACTTTAGGATGTGCTTGAAAAAATTTGTGGAAATGACAAACGTGCTGTAAGACGTAATTCTAGGTCAAAAATATTTTTACATTCTTGGAAAAATGAAAATGGTTATATCACGAAACACTTAGAAGACATATTAAAACAACTATTAAGTATAAAATATAGTTTTATATATAATATAAAAAAAACTTCTGCGTTGACTGAACAAAACTAGCTATCTTTTGTCAAAAGAGGAAAAAAGTAAAAATTTTTGATTTTCCCAAACACAAATGTAAAAATCACTATTTTTATACTTTTGGTTAAAGAAACTATTTTAAACTATTTTGAAAACATTATTCCAATAAATTTTACATATAAACTGACTATATAATTTTTACTTATTTTTACTCAAATATAAAAAAAAAACATATATCTAATAAAAATATTCATGCAAACTCTGTATGAAATGCGTACAACATTCAGAAGCTTTATTTTTCCAATATTATTTTACGTCTAAAATGTGACCATAACATTTTTAAAGCTAATAATATTTTGGTTCAACACAAGCAAGTATTTCAAAAAGTAGTAGTCAAATGTATCTTTATTGGTTTGTACTATGAAAAAGTATGATATTCCGGCAATTGCGTGATTTTTATGTCCTTACAAAATTGCTCTTTTGCTCTCCTCTTCAAATAAGAGTATACATTCTTGTGAGTAGACGTCAAATATCTGGACAACCTTATAATAATTGAATCGTGCGGCAATGTTGTTGTCGTCGTTAATGTGTTTAAGCTATTATTCTTGTGAGTTGATGTCAAATATCTGAACAACCTAATAATAATTGAATAATGGGTAGAACATGTTGTGTCTCTGAACAGGTATCAGTTTACGTTTCTTTTTTATTTCTGTGAACACAATTGTTTTGAAAGTGATCAAATAGGGGAAAAATTTCTCGTTATATTTATTTCATTTGTTATCTTATTCTAAAAAAGCCAAATTTTTAACTAGAAATACTCAATACGTTGAGCAAATGTATCAAAAATATAAAGTGCGGCGAAAGACAGACATTTTTACATGTTGTGATTAGACACTGTTTTTTTTTCGTTCAGCAGACACACACTAACCGGTTGCACAAAAGTTGTACCTGCTGAACGCAGCCAATAAAATTTGGCACTAATCAACAGTTGCTCTCTCCCTGTCAGAATTTTTTGACAGACCCGGGGCAATTTAAAGTGCGGTGAAAAACTCGCTTCCACCTGGTTTTCTTACACCATGACTTAACCTATATTAATCAACCTTGGTATTTTTGATTACATATTGAGAGACGATAAGAGAACCCATTACCTACGATCAGCAACTACCAATCTAGAATTGATAAATTTATTTAACATATAATGTTTTGAGGTCTAAATTTTTAGGTTTGATGTCTTCGTTTATTTTCACAATTGAAAGCTAAAGATTTCACCTAATTTGGATTTGAATGAAAATTCTCATCAAAACATCTCGTCGTTTTTTTCATATTTGTTCCAGATGTTGCTGTGTGCAAAAAAAAAGACTTTTTGGGTTAAACGCTAGAGATTGTTCAATAACCCTGGAATGTCATCGTTCGTCATTTCGACGACGCTAGTTTGCATTTTACTGTTTTTCTCTTTTCTCTTTGTTTGCTTTGTGCTGATTTTTCGCAATATGTAAGTTGCTGATATGCTGTTGCTATGTGCAGTTGCTCGGCTTCATACGATGCGTGTAAGTATTTATTTTCCAACCACGCGTCGTCGAAACGACGAACGATGATCTTTGTGTCAGTTTTTTTTTCGAAGTAAACAGAACAAATTTTTAAAAATTGTAGCATTAAACAAGCGCATTGTCTCCAGCCTAATTAACAAATAAAGCTTAATAATCTAAAAAAAAAAAAAAAAGATGAGTGCCACAAAAATGTTAATCGACGAGGAAATTGAAAAATTTCTTGCTATGCCTGATGACGATTTCCAACAAGATGATGAAACCGACTTTGATGACATCGAATCAGAATCTGACGTGGAGATCGAAATTGAGGAAGATACAAGCGCTGCAGAGGATTCAACCGATGATGATGAGGATAATATACCATTACATGTACTGAAAGCCAAGTCAAGCATAATATATTTGAACAAAACTATTTTGCGAGGAAAAGACAAACATAAGTGGTCAACCCAAAAAGGCAAGTCTCATCGTAGTGCGATAAACACGTTGCAACAAACTCGGAGACCAACGCGCCAATGCAGAAATGAAACAGACCCGTTGAAGTGCTTTCAAATGTTTATCACAACAGAGATCATTGATGAAATCGTTAGATGGACAAACGTTGAGATTTGTAACCGTGAGTCTACCTTACTTGATTCTTCAAATGAAGCCCAAAGAAAGCAAACATCTTCAAACGAAATAGCTGCCTTGGTTGGAATTTTGGTATTGACAGCAGTCAAAAAGGACCAACATCTGTCTGCAGAAGAAATGTTTGATAGATCCTACTGTGGAATGACATATATTTCAATAATGACAAAAGCAAGATTCAGATTTCTTATGTCCTGTATTCGATTCAATGACAAATCTCTTCGCTTGAAATTGATTGGAGATAAGTTTGCTTCAATGAGAAACATTTTGGAGATGTTCATTAAAAAATGCCGCGAAAATTATACTCCTGGCAAATATCTAACGATTGACGAGCAACTGCTGGCGTTCAGGGGTAGATGCAGTTTCAAGATGTACATTCCGAACAAGCCAGCGAAATATGGGATCAAAACGATTATGATGTACGATAGTGGTACGAAATACATGATCGACGCTATGCCGTATTTGGGGAAAGGCTCAAATAAAACTAACCTTCCACTTGGTAAGTACTATGTCAAGGAATTGACGAAAACCGTACATGGCTCAAATAGAAACGTAACTATGGACAACTGGTTTACATCAATACCCCTGGCGAAAACACTTTTATGCCCGCCATACAAGCTGACAGTTGTTGGAACTCTCCGTTCTAATAAAAAAGAAATCCCGAGCGAATTAAAAAATATAAAGGGGCGGAAAATAAATACCTTAATGTTTTGCTACGACAGTGAACTGACACTTCTCTCCTACAAACCGAAGCCGACAAAAATTGTTTATTTATTGTCATCTTGTAATGAAGAAGGCGCTATCAATCCAAATTCAAACAAGCCATACATGATTGAATTTTACAATAAGACAAAAGGTGGCGTTGATACTTTTGACCAAATGTGTAGCGTCATGAGCTGCTCACGCAAGACAAAGAGTTGGCCAGTTTGCTACTTTTTTTGGAATTTTGAATATGGCTTTCATAAACTCTTATACAATATACTCACACAACATGTTTAAAAAAAATCAAAAACCTATCACTCGCGCGGCTTTTATGCGAAAATTGTATTTAGCACTTGTCAATAAACATATGACTGACAGACTTGAAATACCAACAATGTCTACGACACTGCGATCAAATATTGAAAATTTAATTGGTTCTGATAAGAATAGCGAAGTCGAAAACAACAAAAATATAAAAAAACCCAAGATTTGCGCTGTTTGTCCCCCTGCTAAGCGACGAATGACAAAAACATCCTGTCAAAAATGTGAAAAACACCTCTGTGGAGACCATAAAATTGTGCTTTGTGCCTCATGTTCAAAATGAAAATTGCGGTTTCTAAAAATGTGTTTCTATTTAATTTCAAAGGATTAATTTTAAGAAATAAATATGTTTAATGAACTTTTTTACTTTAATTTACTAGCTTTTTATTTATTTTAAATGTATGTTTTGTATAACAAGCCAAATGAAGAATAGCTGTGAAATCTTTATTTATAATAAAAAAACTAATGAAAAGCGACTTGATATTCTTTTTTTCTAAAAATATATAAACAAAATTATAAAAAAATAAAAATTTTTATGTACTTCTATGCGTAGGATTGTTTTGAAAAAAATTTAAAAAGTGTCGTCGTCGATTCGACGAACGATGATATTAACGTTATGAAAATAACGATGACATTCCAGGCATAAAAGAGAATTTTTATGTTTTCAGCCCATTTCAAGTTTTTTGAAAAAATTGCAAAGCATCGCAGCTCCGCAAATTAATTTAAAATTGTATAATGTCCAACATCCAGACATTGGCAGACTGTATTCTCTTTGTGGCGGACGGCTGGCTGTGTTCGCTTATGTCGAGTGCACTTCAACATTTTGTGCTAAACACTTTTCTAATTCTTGCTGCCTCATCGAGTGCATCAATTGTAATCGATTAACCGCCCACCACCACCAGCACCTTCGCCACCCACAAAGATAAAATTAACTTTTTCGGTTTTATTTTTGCACTTTGTTTGTTAGCAAATATAGCAAAAATGTTGTATCTTGTTTGTGGACGTGAAAGGCGGCACAGACGGGCAGGTTAGCAGGCAGGAAGTGTCTTCATATATATATATATCTATATATACATATAGTTAGTTAACAATGAAAACATGGGCGGGCTGCTCCTAAGGTCGCAATTAATTTTTTGTTGTTTGCTATTAACTTTGTTATCCATTGTATTACATAAGCTGCATCTAGCTGCGCGCTTGCGATTCATCAATTTATGGCATATAAGCCAATGTAAGAATTTTGTTTGATATTTTTTTAATAATAAACGCAGCTACTTACATAAAATTCTTAACAATTTTATTCCGGTTCCTCTAGAAATTCTTCTTGTGAGCACTACGTGACGAGTGCTCCACACTGCACAAAATTTTACTTTGCCAGAAAATTGCAATGTTTACAATTTGTAAGCGGTTTTGTATAAGATTCGTCACCTATTATGATTCACACACGATATTGCAAATTTATTTTCAATATTTAACACCACACTTAAATGCAAATGATTCAAATAAATTCCCAATAAAATATTTATATATTTTTGCACAAATACGTCACTCGGAAAATAGTTTAGTTAATGATGGCGGTTTTCCGATAACTTCCTCGATATCAAAACATAATAATAAATCTATTACATTCTGTGTTCGTTTGACAGTGAGCTGTGTTCAGAGTGTTGAACTGCTGCGCTCAGGCGATTGAGTTAGGGTGATGCTATTGCTGGCGGTCAAATGATCCCTGGTCACGTCAATTTTTGCGCTCTTTTATCGTTTGATGAGCTCTGTGCCCAAAGTATGTTATGCTGACGGTCATGTGAACCCCAAACATTAGTATACTTTTAGTACTTTATCCGAAAAGAGTATCATCGTTGAACATGGCTGAGTGTTGCTATCAGGCGGGATTCATTACTGCTTTCATACATTTCGCACTGAAATTGTACTATTTTAATGCGAAAACACAAATGTTGGGAATAATTCCACAACGGAACACTGTTTTGATCCCGTGATTTCATATTTTTATCGAATCATTTGGTGACCGTGGTGGGCAAAATTTATTCTCTCTCTCTCGCTCTCAATTTTTAAATTTACATTGAAACAACAACAATGCGTGCTCATGACGTGCCCATGACCGCCAGCATAACATAGCCCTTATTGGTTACCCGGCGCCTAGACATGCAATAATTCATGTCCATGATGCAACTAACAAGGTGGTAATGACAGTTCTTTCGCGACCATTTGTTGTTAAAAATGGTAAAAAGTAAAATATACAGGCAAATGCCAACCTATTATAGCCGTTTGTGTAAATAAAGTCTGCTGTCACTACCACCTTGCTAATTGCATCATATGCCACGTGGAATTATATTAGTTGTAGTTTCTTTATATGTAGGTGTCACTGGTAGGTGGAATTCGGTGGCAAAAAAAAAAATAAAATTAAAACAATCAAAACATTGACGTAGGTATAATGTCACTTTTGACAATTAACGTTTACTCGTTCAGTCATACAGATGTATAATGACTTAAGTACCCAGATTTTATGTGTGCAAATTAAGGAGCAGCCTATAAAACTAAATAAAAATATGTAAATAATACACGTGCAAAAAATAGCCATGTTTTTTCAATAACCTACAGAATTAATTGCATATTGGCCTTGAATGAAGCAAATAAATGTTAAGTTTTAACATAATTATCATAACTTAGTTCGATTGTTCAGTAGCAATACTTTGAACTGTCAAAATATATAAATAAAAAATAAATTAATAAAATAAATATATATTTTTACAATGGAAAGTTTTTTGTTAACATGCAATAACAATAGCAATTTTGTTAACATGCAATTCCAATAGCAATTCCTCAGCACTAACCAATTTAAAAGCACAGTCAAGAAATCATTGAAAAATATCAATGTTATGGATACTAGTGACCCCAAACAAGTAAGTAAGTAAGTAAGTAAGTAGATTTTATTGAGACTTCAAACAAATTGTTAACAAAGAGATCCTTACACATTAATACAAGAAATACTTAGAACTATAGAAGTATTATTCTAATAACAAAAGAAAAAAGAAACATGCTGCATGCAAACACATAATAAGTTATATAAGGACAACAATAGATAGAAATATTAAATGAAAAACAATGCTTGCTCCCGGCATTTAGGATGTGACAGTGAGAGAAAACTCAGAAAGGCTTACAAACTAAATAACACTTCAAGAAAAATTAAACTTAAAATAACATACTGTCCAATATATAAAAAAAAAAAATATAAAGGACTTTAATGTAAACAGCCGAATTAACAATAAGGTTAGTTAAATGACCACTAAAAGTTAGTAACAGAAGGTTAAATTAATGTGTAACAAAGTAGAAGTAGAAATACAAAACATAAATCAACAATTACAATAATGACATTAAATAAAGTAATATAACTACAAAAATCAGCCTCTATGAGTGCCAGGGAGTGTTTTAATATAAAAAGAAGGTAACAAAGGTGAGGAAAAGTCAATATCCAAAGAAATATTTTCATTAATTAAACCAATAGGAGAAAGGTAAGTGGAGTTAGACCAACTAAAAGATTTTTGATATTCGAATATATTATTTATAAGATAGTTATCATGAAAGGAAAGATTTAAAATAAACTTATTTTGTAAAGTTAAAGCATATTTGCAGAGAGGAACTATTTGAGCCTTACTATAAATAAAATGATTAGAAAAACGTTTAATAAAGGATTCGTAGTTCCTGTCAACACAAAGTCTTAAAACATTACGTTCTAAGATTTCTAACTTTTTTGCCAAAGTAGGAGAAATAGAAAACCAAATAGGAAATGCATAAATTAAAACGGGACGTATGCAAACTTTATATATTAATAATTTTGTTTCATTTTTTAGATATTTGCTATTAAATAGTCTCGAAAACATTCCTTTGACGCAAGAAGCTTTTTTCAAAACCGATCTAGCGTGATCATTAAATTTAACCAATTTATTGAAATTCACACCCAAATACTTAAAATTAGCTTTAAAAGGAATTTCGATACCATTCAAAAAAATTTGTAAGCGCTTGCTTTCAGGAACGACAAAATTTTTGCATTTTCCAGAAGCATTTCTAAGGCAAATAGCTACAGATTTCGAAGTATTTATGGTAATACCCCAGTACTTATAAAATTCATCAACCTTAGCCAAATGCTTCGAAACTAAATCAAGAGCTTTCAATGGAGATTCATTGTGTGCATAAATCAGAGAGTCATCCGCATATAAAACTCCCCTTGAGCCATTAAATTCATGAGGAAAATCATAAATAAAAATATTATATAAATGAGGCGCCAACACAGAACCTTGAGGAACACCGCTCCTAACTTCACCCAGCTGAGAGACGCCTTCATTGATCTGAACACAAAACTGCCGATCATTGAAGAAACTACGAAAAAATTTAATTATAAAAGGATCAAAACCTAATCTTATTAATTTTAATAAAATTCCATCATGATATGCTCTATCAAACGCTTTCTCTATGTCTAAAGATACCGCAATTGTACAATTACGATTTCTCAGATTACAAATTATATCATCATGAAATTTTAACAAAGCATGGACAGTCGAATGGCCCTTTTGAAAACCAAATTGATAGGCGGGTATATAGTTTATATCAGACAAAATGTCCATTTTTAAACGCAAAACATGTTCAAGCAACTTACCAAGATTTGAAAGCAAAGAAATTGGTCTAAAATTGTTAAGGTCAGAAATGTTAGGTTTCTTTTTGATTGGAATTATTTTTGCAATTTTCCAACTATTTGGAAAATAACCAATGTTTAAACAATTGTTAAATATAATTATAAGAAAATTTAAAGCGTTAACAGAGAATTTTTTAATAAGAAAATTAGAAATTCGATCAAGCCCATACGATTTTTTACTATTAATATTTTTTATAATAATGGAAAGCTCATCTAAATTTGTAAAACGAAAAGAATCATCATTACTCAAGGAGGAGAAATTATCATCAAAGATATAAACTGAATCAGGATAACTAGATAAACAATTTTGAACAGAGTTTTTGATTTGAGAAGAATTAGAACGATTAGATGAGTTGTCAGTATATATAGAACTAAAGTGCTGATGAAAAGAATTTAGAATTTCATTTTCAGAAGTTATAGTAATATCATTTACCAAAATTTCATTACATGAACCAAATTTTTTATTTCCAATAATACTAAAAATGTCTTTAAAAGCATTTGGACCAGGTTTTATTTTTTTTAGCCTGGAATTTAATTCATCAGACTGGTCAATTTGGACTTGTTCCTTAATTAAAATTTTGAGAAGTTGTATTTGTTTAGAAAGCAATTTATATTCAGAGCTAGATCTATTCGAATTTCTATGAAATACTCTTTTAAGTTCTCTTTGCCAATCATATTTCATTCTAAATAATTTTTTGACATGAACAGAAACATTGAATTTTTTACCTTTTAGATCAAAACGTTTTGTATGAGAATCAGAAACTGAATTTACAGAAGTGGTGAAAAAGTCAATAAATTCATCAATTTCATGACAATTTAGATTACGATTAACGGGAGGAGAGTTATAGGAAAGAGATATATCTAAATCAGTTTTAAAATTATTCCAATTTGTTTCTTTGAAACAAGTAAAATATCGTGGTCTTCTTAATTGAAAATCAAAATTTGGAAGATCTAAAACAAGTTTAATTGGAAAGTGATCCGAAAAGGTAGGAAGACTAGAAATTTTAAAATTAATATTAAAAGAATCAATTAGATTAGAAGATAATAAAAAATGATCTAGGAAAGAGGGACCATTAGGATAAGAAGGAGAATTATGACAAACTCTCGAAAAATAAAGTGAATAGTCATGAAGCCATTTTGAAAGATATCTACCATTGAGATTTTCAAAGGAGTCACCCCAGGAAGGATTTCGAGCATTCAAATCACCCCCTATAACCGTCCCATCAAAATTTCTAGAAAATAAATAGATTTTAGAAAGACCTTCATAAATATCAGAGGAAGAAAAATTACACGGAAAATAAATAGAACCAAATAAAAATTTATGAGAAGTTGAAGCAGATAAAAGAGCTACTTCAATGAAAACATGGGGAAAATTAATTCCAGGAATGAAAACTGGAGAGAAAGAAAAGCAATTTTTAATCAAAATGGCAATTCCCAAAGTCGAGTTATCTTGAATAAAACTGTAATTTTCAAGATTTGAAATTTTATTTTTTAAATGTGTTTCTTGAATAAAAGCTATATCAATATGATGAAAACAAATAGTTTTTAATAAGTCAATTTTCCTGCTAGTATCAATAAGCGATCTAACGTTAAAAGATAATACATTTAGAGAATTACGGACCATACACGTTTTTAATTTCAGATACGAGTGAAAGAAACTGAGATTTAGCTTCTTCAAAAGAAATATTTTTATAATTTTGCAAGAAAAAATTAATTTTATCTTCTAAAGAAATTGGATTAGGAATATTAAAAAAGTTGGAAAGTTTTAAAAGTTCATTAATTATGGGAGGCTTATGAGATATCATAGATGGAGCAGTATTAGGAGTAGAGAAAAGACTAGCAAATGTTCTACTAGGTGAAGTTAAAGACGCTTTATTTAAAGCAACTGCAACATTAGCTCTGGCAGCAATTTTTTTCTCTTTTAAATCAAGTATTTGCTTTTTTTTAACAGCTAAATGGTCTTTATAAGCAGAACAGCCCCTCCAATTAGCAGGATGTCCAGTTTGCTGACAGTTAACACAAAAAGGAGGAGTATCTGAATCCTTAGGAATAAAACATTTACCAGGTTCATGTTCAATATTACATTTAACACAACTGAACTTTCTGCAGCAGTTACGAGAAATGTGACCCCAACGTTGACATCGTCTGCATTGAATTTCTTTGTCCTTGATTTTAGGAGTTTCCCAATGAATTGATTGGCTCAAGAGGAATCTTATATGATTTATGTCACTTGCTTTCTTTCCAGGAAGAAGAGTAACTAAAAACAAACCAGTATCGATACCACTTTTAATGGAAAATGGCGTGTTAAATTTTGAAACTTTTGAAACCACTGAAGGAATTGAAATATCCAAGGCATCTTTAATCTCATCAGATACCGAACCAAGGCACATTCCTCTTAAAATAACACTTATTTGTTTCAAGGACTTGGGCGTATAAGAATATGAATCAGCCCTTTTCTCACGAAGAATTG
Organism: Coremacera marginata; assembly: GCA_914767935.1. Lineage (NCBI taxonomy): Eukaryota > Metazoa > Arthropoda > Insecta > Diptera > Sciomyzidae > Coremacera > Coremacera marginata. Next base: position 18,742,038 of record OU612043.1, read on the forward strand.
ACAGCAATTCGGTGTGAATATCAACATTATCAACATAAAGCTTACTTTTTAATTTTGATTTATTAACAATTTTAAAAAAAAATTTAGGGGTCTTTGCATTTAGCTGGTCAACTAAATTTTTAATATCAACATTATATAAAAATATAGGCGGACAAAGACTTTTCCGCCCAGACATAACATTAGTATTCGTTTTTTTATTGTTTAAATTACTATTATTAACTGAATTGGTATTAATTTTGACTTTATTATTTTTAATTTCAAGATCACCTAATAGAGAGAACCTATTTTGACTATCTGAAGATACCTTATTATCCAATTTAGACAGGTCCAACTGCAACACTTCATTTAAACGCTTACGTTTTGCTCCACTAGATGACGGAAGCAGACTCTCTGCAGCCATAATAGTTGCAGGCGAAGATAAAGAAGACTCGGAATCAACCATGATGTCATCAGAATACAAATCTTGTGAAAGATTGAAGCAACTAGCGCCTTCAGAGGTATTAGACATGTCGTTGTATTATTTGCACTTGGAGCGCCGGAAGAATAAAGATGGAGCACGTGGCAATTACTTGAAAATGATTTAACCCCAACCAGTGGAGCACCATTCCAAACGAACTTCAAATCTTAATGTAGATTTCTTTTAATTAATTTAACAGGATCAAAAATTAAAACAGCGAACAGCAACAATCCAAGACACAATTGAAATCGCGTCACGATCACAAAATGCAGCAAAAAAAAAACCGCAGAGCACCACCGCCAAGATTGTGGAGTAGTATCCAGCAGCAGAACAGCCCAGAATTCAAATCAATTTTCAAATTCAAATCAAAAATTCGTTATTTTATATTTTTTAATTCAATAAAAAACACGTCTACTTCGCTCAACGAAAATTTGAGACACGAGATACTAGTGACCCCAAACAAGTTAATGTGGAAAAAATTTACCCACTATTGCGGAAATCCCATTAACTTGAGGTAGAATAAAATTAGATTGTGTGGTAACTTATCGAAAGCTTTACTAAAGTCAGTGTAAGCGCAGTCGACCTGGTTAACAGAGTCAATCGAATTTAAGCAGAATGATGTAAAATCGAGAAGATTAGACACAGTGGATCTGCCATTAACAAAACCATGCTGACGAGTTGTTATGACTTCACCACAGTGAATTTTTACCCGATCTTACACGATCTGCTCAAAAACTTTAGGAATCGATGTGAGCTTAGCGATAGGCCTATAGTTACTGACATCATTCATGCAACATTTTTAATAAAAAGACAAATTTCTGCTGAAAAACAGAATTTACTCTTTTATTTAGGCTGTTAAGCAAACACAGCATCAGCAACTGTGCCGCTATAATAAAAATCAAGCAGTCAAAAGAAGACTGCCGTAAATTTCGGTTGTTTTTTTATTTCGGTAGGTTATACCTATACCTACCTTATATAAATGTTTAATGGTATAATAAGACAAGGTGGATACATGGCTTAGAGGCAATCACCATTATTTTCAAAAAACATTAAAACACCCTCAAATAATACTTAACGCAAACTCAGTTTGCCAAGAAAATATTTGCATATATTTTGACAATTATGTTAGCAGAGAACGAGAGCATGATCTGTCGCGATTCTACCTTCATTTCTTCGACCATGAATTGCCTCATGTCACTGTCCCCATCCTCAATCTATTACTTTATTGATTTTAGTATGCTAATTTGGCACTACTTTCCAAGCTGTCAAATGTTTTTTTGTTCTAATTTCTTATTATAAGCTTTATTTATGAATAGAATAAGAATTTAGATCAATAGAATTAAAAAAGCTGAATAAAAAGAATCTTTCTGTGGTTAACAAAAACTAAACTTACTGCAAAAATACATACAAATAAAATGGCGAATGTAGAGTCTATGATCGTGGAGGACAAACAAAAACAAGTGGATAGGGAAAAGGTTTGTCGCACACCCGGTGCTCGCTGGCAGCTATTACATTTTTTTATAACTACTGTTTTTCAGACTTGTCCGCTGCTGTTGCGTGTTTTCTGCTCCACCGGCCGACATCATTCTGTTTCCGAGTATATGTACGGCAACGTACCCTCCAACGAGCTACAGATCTACACATGGCAAGATGCCACACTTCATGAATTGACTTCGCTGGTGCGCGATGTTAACCCAGATACGCGCAAAAAAGGCACCTACTTCGACTTTGCGGTTGTCTATCCATGCTATCGTAATAATCTTTTTCAGATGCGTGAAATTGGCGTCACCTGCACAGGCCAAAAAGGCGCTGATGATAATAAAACACTTGCTCAAGCCAAGTTCTGCGTTGGTGATTTTTTGGATATTTCAATAACGCCACCAAATCGGCTGCCACCAATGCGACGCCAGAGACCATACTAGTAGACGGTAGTATAAAAGGTTAAACACGGGAGATTAATTTAATTTATATGAGGATCACTCCATTTTTTATTGTATCCAAAAAGAAGACGCTTTTTACAAAAAAAAAAAAGTTAATAAAGTAACAAATAATTGATTATGTGTTAAAACGACTTAAAGAACTTAAAACTAAAAATAAAGGACGGTGCAAGCGTCGCTTAATTTCTATAATATTGGTTTTGTGGTGGTGCCTGTGCTGGTTGTTCCCGCAATATTGCGCCAGGACGTTTCGACTTCTTTTTGCCCAGCTGTGACATGTCGATCTCTATGCCGTTAGGCAGCACAGCCTTGTTTTGCTCGTAGTTTATGAAACCATTTTCCTGAATATCTTCGTCGGTCTGCCGCGTATTGGGGTCACATCGGATGCCTGTCTCGTAATGGTACTCACGTTTGTTGCCATCTGGGTCAACGTAGCCGTAGGTGCCTCTGCAATAGAAAAAACAAAAGTATTTAAAACGTGAAGTGTTTGCAAATTTTAGAAGCAACCTACTTGGTGACGCAGTCAGTGCCTATGATTTCCTCCTTAAATGAGCCATCATCGTTCTCGTAGCCCCACGTGATGCTTCCGTCCTCGTTTTCATCACGCCATTTACGTAGTGTTTGTGCTACAGGACGTTGACGCCTGGGTTGTGTCTCGCGCTCCTCTAACAATACGTTCTGCTCAATGGGACGCGACTGAATTGGCTTGGGCCGCGGTCTCGACACTGGCGCTGGTGGACTGCGTTCAGGAAGCGTTTGTGCTTCATATTGTGGCCGCTGCTCACGCACCGGTGGACGCGAACGTATTATATTAGGACGTGTGTTTGTTGCTGGCTGGCTGGATACCTGTGGACGTTCACCGCCAAAACGTTGAGCAGCTACATTAGAACCAATGCCAAAGTCATTAAATTGTGGCCTTGAATTGCTTGGTGTTGGACGTTCCGCAAAGCGTGCCACTGGTGGTGGTGATGATTGTGTTTGCTGTGGCAGTGATGGCTCCTCATGACTCAGCGTCAAGGGCACTGCATCTAGCTGTATGGAGTTAGGTTCACTATTGAAGAACTGAGCAGCAGTCTGTTGAAACTGCGCTTGCTGTACCTGTGCCAACTGTTGTTCGCGCAAAAGAAGTGGCAGGAATGCATCTGGTGCTTCATCATCTTCGGATTCGATTACGGGTTTCGGATCTTCTATTATGCGTGGTGTAATTGCAGGCACGTTGAAATCTTGCGAACGCAAAGCTATTGGCCTGCGCACACGTACCAACTTATCATTGCGGAATTGCTGACGCAAAGGTACCGGTGCTGCACCCGGTATATTGAGTCTGGGTGGAATTTGTGCGTCGACTAGAAGAAACACTGATAGCAACAGCAGGCTGACCTGCAAAAGAGTTAAGAACAGTAACATATTTGTATTAAAAAGTATGATTATAGTTGATATATCATATATAAGTTTAAATTTAATTCAGCACGCCATTTTAGGCAATTCGCAATTGAGAAATGTTTAATTACAAACAATGATGTTGGGCAAAACATAATAGATCCATTATGTGTAAAGTTATATTTTCATGGTGAAGTCACAAAAGCCGTATTTATATTTCAGTCACTTAAAGTGGAGTTTCCATTTGAATAAAGAATCCATTAACAAATATCAGTATTAACTCATCTAATGATATCAGCATTGAGATAAAACGAAGGATACTTTTTGTCAACAGCTGTTTGAGCTTTGGGCTCAGTAGGCAATTAATAAGCAGAGCCCACTCTCAACGGATCTGAATTCTAACGGCACTTAACCAGTATGTCACGACCGCCACTGTGCTCCCACCTAAAATCTTGATCCACTACAGTACCACTTAATGTTAGTGTTTATTTTTGTTCGCTGGTTCAAAATAAAAGTTAAATATAGTTCTTGATTTTTAATGTTGAATACAATACATGGCAGCTGCCTATTCTTGATAATAACATGTTATAGCAATGAAGACACATGTAAGTATTAATAGTAAAAACTTGTTCATTTGCCCTCGACAGTGAAAAGGAGTCATAAATACCGGAAGTAATTATTGAAAAATTGCAACTTTTTTCCAAGAAAACACTTTAACAGGAAAAGCAGTGTAAACAAAGGTATATGTAAAATGCGCATGCGTAGCAGTCATGTTTACAATCAGTGTGCGTTTAGCTTTGAATATGATCGAACGACTCGTTAATAAATTTATAGGAATGTACGATAATTGTATTTTCTTGTTTGTAAGTTAATAATCCGGATTGTTGGCAGTTACATTTTCGCACATTGAGTCAGCAGCAAGCTGTGGGCAGGCAGCTCGTGTCGCCTCCAAGAGACAGTTTGAAAGGAATGGAGTGTAAAACCAGACTGCTATGTTTATGGCTTATTTAATGGATTAAAGCCCCCGCCACTTCTGTGCAAGAGCATGTTTCGTTTTTTTTTTTATTTTTTTACTCTGTTAAGTAGTATCGCAGGAAAAAAACTAGTTTAGCTGGAATTATAATTTTTTTTTTTATTTTCTGTTTGTGAGTGCAAAATGACTGAAGAATTTATTAATGAGTTAGAAATTAAAATAGGATTATTTGTTTAAAACTTAAAGACTTGCAAATAGAATAACGGACCTATTGAAAATTTACAATAGTAAACTAGTATTTTTCATATGTATGTATGCATAGTTTTATTATTAAATTAATGAAAATACAATTTAAGTTACACGTTAAAATATATGCATTAAAAATACAATTCATTTTTAATAATTCTACATTCTATAGTTCATGGAACTAGAAGCGAATGCAGTCATCTTAAATCTAATTACAAATGTAGTGCGTGGGGTCACTAACCCTTTAAACAAGTGAACAATTTTTGTTTTAATTTATGGTAAATAAAAGAATTTTTCCTTTTTTTTTTTAAATTTTAATTGTATTGAATGGGAATTAAATGTAGAGAGAACATTATAAATTAAACAAATTAAAGTGTTATACAAATAAGTGATTCTATTTGATTAAGATTATAAGAAAAAAGCCACAGTTTCACTTCTTTAAGGGGAAGACACGATTGTTTTGAAGATTGCAAATGCATGCGGTGAAACATATGCTTTTCGTAGCTCGTTAACCCTTAAATTATAATTTTGGTCATTTCTTCTTATCAAAAAGCCACTATTAAAGTAAACTTTTAAAACTTTGTAGAAGTACAAATGCTTAAGCGGCAGAATTTTTAGGTTTTGAAATAGTACAAAATTGTTTTCTAGTTGTTTTTTTTTTTGCAAATCTAGCGGATTATGTAATTTCAACATTGTGTGTGCCACCCCAACATATTAGACCATATTCCAACCATGAGTGAAATATACCCTAATATATACTTGTTGGCAACTGTACGGAACAAACACTTTTTAACAATTAAAATTGTAAGATCATATCGTTGCATAGTTTTTAAACGCACTTGTGTGTTCTAACTAACACAGTTTATAGTTTAAATGTACTCCTAAGTATTTGAAAGACATTACATTTGCGATAACAAAACAGTCTACGGAACAGGGTGCGTTATGATTAAAGGTTATCAAGTCTTTAGATGTGTCGCAGATATTACTATCTATCTTAAATTTTTGACAGTTCGTACAATGATAAACTAACTTAACACATTTAACCATCATTCCTGAAATATTAAAAAACGTTAATTTAGTTTTGTCACTTAAAACCAACTGGTACATTGCGAGCCAATGCCTCAGAACACTAAGATCATGGTTAATGCTTACTGTGAGATAAAAAAATTAATCGCCTTCATATGTGCATGCCATATCGTCAGCAAAAGCAAAGGTTTTACTAACAAATTTTTGATGGAAGATTGAATTAATATAGAAAAGAAAATGCACAGGCCCTAATACCGAATCTTACGGCACGCCAGTGGATATTTTAACAAAAGAACTAAAACTATCCGCAATTTTAACTCTATGTGTTCCTTTTTTGTAAATAAGAGTAGAACCATTTATGTGCTGATCCACGAATTCCACACTTATATAATTTATCAAGAAGAATTTGCTGGTTAACGGTGTCAAAAGCTTTAGTTATATCAATAAATAGTGCTGCAGACAGTTTTTTTTCTATTTTGGGTGCTGTATATATTATTACTAAAAGCTAAAAGAGTATTCTCGTTGAACAATCCGGATCTAAAGCCAAACTGAGACTCATTGAAAAATTTATTTTTGCCTAAGAATCCAATAATGCGTGTTTTCATTGCTTTTTCAAAAACTTTCGAGAAAACAGGCAAGATCGATATAGGTCTATAATTTGTAAGCATTTGTCTATTACATTTCTTAAAAAGGGGAATAACTTCTGCTTTTTTAAGTTCCTCAGGAAATATACCTTTCTCCATACTAGTATTTACAATATGGCGTGGCACATCAACTATATTGTGCACAATCTTTTTTATAAAATTATTTGAAAAGTTAGCTTCTGTGATGCTTTTTTTTTTTTTTAGACTTAACCAGCACTCAGGGGATGCCCCCTATAAATGCGAAAGCATTGTGTTGATTCGGAAGAAGGGTGATAGTTAGTTGGAGGGTGGAGTAGTGTCGGTGAAGATTTGATTTAAATTTACACAGATTGAAACTGCCGGGAAACACGATCGCAGGGAGATTGTTCCACATTTTTACTGAGCGACCGAAGAACGAATTATCTCGGTAATGCGATGTTCTATTGGGCAAAGTTGCAATGGTAAAGGGATGGGCTTGGAGAGCAGCCCGAGTGGACCTAGGAAACACACGAGCTGGTGGCGTCAGGCCATGTATCTCCCTTGAACACTTCCCATGGTAGTACCTGTACAGAAGGCTTAGGCAACCAACATTGCAACGATGCCCAAGAAAGTTGAGAGAAGATGAAATATTTTCATCCCCTATCAAATATATCGCACGTCGTTGAATCCGGTCCAGAAGCTCCAAATATGATCTTGAAGCCCCTGCCCAAATGTGCGAATTGTACTCCATTTTCGGCCTAATATATGAGGTATAGATTCCACCGAAGATCTGCTTGTATTGAAATGCCTAGAACGTCAAGAGCTTCTGACTCCGTAAGATCTACACCGTTCATATTGAGGGGAGCTAAGGGGGCAATTGATTCGCTTGTGGGTTAACAGACAACACTGGGTCTTGCTAGCATTAAACTCTACTCTATTAGCAAGACCCCACTCGGAGATTTTTGCTAAGTCATTGTTAAGTGTGTCATTCATATGTTGCCTCCTCCTCTCAATCTCCAAAGAGCTCGGGCGTTTTTTAAATGAATATGAATGGCAAATGCCGCTGTCATCCGCAAACGAATGAATTGGGTTGTGAGTCAACGACAGAAGGTCGTTGATAAAAACCAGGAACAGAGTTGGCGATAGAACTGAGCCCTGCGGTACACCTGCGTTGATGGCGTGCTCTCTGGACAATATGCCATCGACTACAACATGTATCGTTCGATTCATCAGAAAGCACGTGATTCACCGAGCAAAGTTACCACCGACACCATATGCAATTAGTTTAGACACGAGCGCTTTATGCCACACTCGGTCAAATGCCTTAGAAATATCCAGAGCAACAATTTTGCTCTCACCAAATAAGTGAACGCATTGGTTCCATTTTTCTGTTAGGAACGCCATAAGGTCACCAGTAGAGCGGGCCCTACGGAAACCATATTGACGGTCACTAAGCAATTCATTGTGCTCCAGATAGTTCATAAGGTTGAAGTTAATTACGCTCTCCATAACTTTGGCGAGCGAAGAGCATATCGATATGGGTCGGTAGTTTGCAGGGTTCGTGGCATCGCCCTTTTTTGGTACCGGCTGGACCTTTGCGACCTTCCAACAAGATGGAAATACTCCTGTCCTGTAGGAGATGTTAAACAGGTTACGCAAAGGCCGAGCCAGACTAGAAGCAAACGCTTTAAGCACAAGTGGTGGTATGCCATCCGGACCAGAGGCTTTATTTATGTTGAGGTTTGCAAGGACTTTTTTAACTGCCCTCGTACGAAAATATATCTCCTGCATTACAGAAGACGTTCTTTCAACGGTAGGTAGAGGCTGATTGCTTACTGGGATTGTGGAGTTATGTGCAAACAATCCGGCCAACAGGTTCGCTTTATCAGCCGAGTCCGTGAAGATTTGATCATCTTTTAAAAGAGTTGGAATAGTCGATGACGTCTGATTCTTTACTCTTTTAACAAATGACCAAAAGTTTTTGCTCCCTTTGGGGCAGAGAAGAACCTGTTCTCTGATGCGAGTTTCGTGAAGAAACTTTTCGCGTTTTAAAATTGCATTACAGCGATTCCTAGCCTCTATGCGAAGTCTTTTTGTATCGGCATTCTTATTAATGCGCCAATTCAGAAAGGCTTCCTCTTTGGACCTGACTGCAATCCTGCAAGTCTCATTAAACCATGAGTGGTCTTTTGGTTTGATGCTTCTCATCTTATTAGGGATGAAAGACCGCATACCCAATAAGATAATTTCTTGCACCATAACAGCCTCGGCATTCACATTTCTGTCAGCGAAACATAATTTCCAATGGAAGTTGCGATAAAAATTATTTAGCGCAGTCCAATTTGCTCTTCAATAAAACCATGCAGTCCTTCTCGGGGCCTCAGGCGTAGAGGTGCGAAGGTTAGAATATGGAAAAACAGCGGAGATGGTGCAATGGTCCGAATTACCAAGAGGTGCGTTGACACTCACATCATATTTTTCATGATGCGAAGTCAGAAAGAGGTCTAAGATGTTATGGCTATGCAGATCACTTCTTGGAAAAAAAGTTGGTTCCTTCACTAGTTGAATCAATTGGTTCGATTCAGCAAAAAGCTCAACATATTGCCCTTCAGGTGTTGTTTGGCCTGAGTGACATAACCAAGCCGAGTTGTGGACATTGAAATCGCCAGCTACAACGATTTCACTATCAGGGAACAACCCCAAAATGTGCGACATCGAATCAGAGAGAGAGTCTAGTTTGTTAAAAGTAGCCTCCCTCCCTAAATTCAGACTTCTATAAACGTAGCAGAAATGTAGCAAGTGCGAGCGGACCCTGAACCTAACCCACATAGAGCAAAATTCCGGATCGGTCGGGCCCAGACCCCGCTGGCACTGATACGCTACATCCGAACGTATAAAAAGAACGATGCCCCTATGCAAAGAAAACAATGGCAGTAAGTGATACCCAGGAATATGAAAATCCAGTGGATCTGCATCCTCGCTCACCTGGGTCTCACTTAATGCCATTATTTGAGGCCTATTAAGAGTACAATATGCATAGACCGAGAAGAAATTCGCCCTCAGTCCACGTATATTGCAAAAATCTATGCGAAAATGACTCGACATTCTCGCACCGTGCAAATATTAAATAAATGGGGCAAAAGTTAATTAGTTACAACTGATAATTGAGATTAAACTCTGTGGACATAAATATGTGCAAAGGCCAGTGTTATGCCTTCACCTTAGCACAACTCTGCCCACAGTGCAACCTCACTCACAGCCGTAACTAATCGGAGAGGATGGAGGAGTTGACGGACACGAAAAAAACAACAATTACTTACGCGGCGAAGAGCATAGAAAAGCCCTTCGCGTGGTCAGCTAAAAAAAAAGCATTAACTGCAGCTTAATGTTGTTGTTGCTGGTGGCCGCACTCAGCATAGCATATTTCAGATGATGATGTTGTTGTTGATGATGCTGTTTTTATTGTGCTGATGCTGTTGTTGTTGAAACTGTTTATAATTGTTGCTTAGTTTTATGTTTTTTCAATTCTTGGCTTTATTTTTTTTTTACATGCATGTATTTTTTTTTTTTTTTTGAGAACACTAAGCACTTGACACACGACAACCGACGGACATTACATTATACAATTAAGAACGCGAATTATTTTATTATTTTTTTTGTTTTATTTAATACACAAGACAAAACAAGAACATGGAGACGGACGAGCGGAACTTTTTTTTTTAATTTTTTTTTTATTTATTTTATTTAATAAAATCCGATGAACAAAAAACAAGAAACACGGGGACGGACGAGCGGCACGTCTGTACCCCATCAATGCACGATCAATGCACGACAACTACTGTGATGCTCTTAGCGACATTATGATTTTGTACACTTCAGACACAGACTACTATATACCAGACAATGCATCACTCACTCAATGCAGAATTTGCAGAAGCTCGGTGATATGGCCATAAGCACATGGCGAATTGGGACGGACAAGTAAGTGCGAAGCAGCGAATTGATGATGCTAGCATTGGCTGCAAATGGTTGATAGAGCACAATATCTCTCTCTCTGTCACAGACTACTATATACCAGACAATGCATCACTCACTCAATGCAGAATTTGCAGAAGCTCGGTGATATGGCCATAAGCACATGGCGAATTGGGACGGACAAGTAAGTGCGAAGCAGCGAATTGATGATGCTAGCATTGGCTGCAAATGGTTGATAGAGCACAATATCTCTCTCTCTGTGCATCTGTCAACAATGTTGTCGAGAAGCCTTTTTATATATACTTTTCCTAGGAATTCCAAGCCGACGGCTGGCTTGTTTGTTTACTTTTTTTTTTTGCTGGTTTTTGTTTTTGTCGTTGGCTTGGTTTTTTTTTGCTGCTTTTTGCTATTTGCTTGGGTGGATTTTGTCGATCGTCAAAAATGATATTTTTACGATTTTGTCTATTTTGAAGTTATAGATATGTAAATCGCTGTAACTTCTTTATTTCTGATTTGATTTAAATCCACCCAAGGACAAAATGTTGGCAAATTGTACCATATTTAAAATGACAAAATTTCTAAATTTTTTATTTATTTTGTACTAAATTTATTCATTTATTTCCTATTTCTTTGTTCTATTTACTATGTTGAAACTATACTATAATAGAAATAAAATAAAAAAAAAAAATAAAAATAAAAAAGTATATGCCAGAAAACGGCAGTTTAAGGATTTTTGGAAAAAAAGTCAAGTTGCAACAGCTGTAACTATTATATCCGATTTTCGGTTTTCTTAATTTTTTGCACAAAATAGCTCAAAACTGTTCTTAGTGGATATCTTGTTTGCATTTTTAAAAATTTTCGTTTTTGGATTTTTGAGAATTTTTTTTGTAAAAGAAACCTTTTTTTTATATACTTTTCTTTGGAATTCTAAGCCGACGGCTGATTTCCTTGTTTAGTTTTTTTTTTTTGCTGCTGTTTGTTTACTATTTGTTGGGGTGGATTTCGTGGATAGTCAGAAATGGATATTTTTGGCAATATGTGAAGGATAAACTTATAGAAAAATCGCTGTAACTTCTTCATTTCTGATTTGATTTAAATCCACCCAAGGACAAAATTTTAGCAAATTTTACCATCTTGTAGCTGAATAAATTTTTAATTTTTTTACTAAATTTATTCATTCATTTTTTGATCTTTCAATTTTTACCCGCTAAAGAAATGAACAATTTTTGTTGTTCAATAATTTTTTCACCGATTTTTTTTAAAAAAATCTGCTATTTTTAATTAAAGAAATACTTTTTGGATTTAAGATTTTTACCTGCTAAAGAAATTATGCTAATTTTTCCCATCTTCAAAAATTGTTCCCTTCGCTTTCGAACCAATTTCTGATCTATAAAATTTTATCTGCTGAAAATAATACAAACATTTTTCTTCTTCAAATATATCATAAATATAGCATTTCATAAATTCAATTGGTCTAGTTGCCAACCAGGGACATATGCAGCTAGACCAACTACCTTTTATTGTTTTGCTGTACTTATTTCTTTACTTGTTTACTTTTTTTGTTTTATTTTGTTAATTTCAGGTGCTAGCTTGCATGGTATACTATTGACTGTGATAAAGTCAATATTAGAATGCGGCTTCAATCTGAAAGCAATTATAGCTGACCAAGGTGCAGCAAATGTTTTTTGCGTAAACTTGCTGACAGACAATTTAAAAAAGATGTCATTTGAATTTTTAGGGCATAAGCTTTATGTTTTATATGACTATTGTCATTTGTCACGCAAAAAAATAAAAATTTACAAACAAAAATTCTATCTTTTTCTTTTCTTTTGCAAGGTTTCAGAACCGAACTGTTCACATGTATATTTTAGTGGCATCAAAGTAAGTACAGCAAAACAATAAAAGGTAGTTGGTCTAGCTGCATATGTCCCTGGTTGGCAACTAGACCAATTGAATTTATGAAATGCTATATTTATGATATATTTGAAGAAGAAAAATGTTTGTATTATTTTCAGCAGATAAAATTTTATAGATCAGAAATTGGTTCGAAATCGAAGGGAACAATTTTTGAAGATGGGAAAAATTAGCATAATTTCTTTAGCAGGTAAAAATCTTAAATCCAAAAAGTATTTCTTTAATTAAAAATAGCAGATTTTTTTAAAAAAAATCGGTGAAAAAATTATTGAACAACAAAAATTGTTCATTTCTTTAGCGGGTAAAAATTGAAAGATCAAAAAATGAATGAATAAATTTAGTAAAAAAATTAAAAATTTATTCAGCTACAAGATGGTAAAATTTGCTAAAATTTTGTCCTTGGGTGGATTTAAATCAAATCAGAAATGAAGAAGTTACAGCGATTTTTCTATAAGTTTATCCTTCACATATTGCCAAAAATATCCATTTCTGACTATCCACGAAATCCACCCCAACAAATAGTAAACAAACAGCAGCAAAAAAAAAAAAACTAAACAAGGAAATCAGCCGTCGGCTTAGAATTCCAAAGAAAAGTATATAAAAAAAAGGCTTCTTTTACAAAAAAAATTCTCAAAAATCCAAAAACGAAAATTTTTAAAAATGCAAACAAGATATCCACTAAGAACAGTTTTGAGCTATTTTGTGCAAAAAATTAAGAAAACCGAAAATCGGATATAATAGTTACAGCTGTTGCAACTTGACTTTTTTTCCAAAACTCCTTAAACTGCCGTTTTCTGGCATATACTTTTTTATTTTTATTTTTTTTTTTATTTTATTTCTATTATAGTATAGTTTCAACATAGTAAATAGAACAAAGAAATAGGAAATAAATGAATAAATTTAGTACAAAATAAATAAAAAATTTAGAAATTTTGTCATTTTAAATATGGTACAATTTGCCAACATTTTGTCCTTGGGTGGATTTAAATCAAATCAGAAATAAAGAAGTTACAGCGATTTACATATCTATAACTTCAAAATAGACAAAATCGTAAAAATATCATTTTTGACGATCGACAAAATCCACCCAAGCAAATAGCAAAAAGCAGCAAAAAAAAACCAAGCCAACGACAAAAACAAAAACCAGCAAAAAAAAAAAGTAAACAAACAAGCCAGCCGTCGGCTTGGAATTCCTAGGAAAAGTATATATAAAAAGGCTTCTCGACAACATTGTTGACAGATGCACAGAGAGAGAGATATTGTGCTCTATCAACCATTTGCAGCCAATGCTAGCATCATCAATTCGCTGCTTCGCACTTACTTGTCCGTCCCAATTCGCCATGTGCTTATGGCCATATCACCGAGCTTCTGCAAATTCTGCATTGAGTGAGTGACGCATTGTCTGGTATATAGTAGTCTGTGCTGTGTATTGTTCGTTTTTGCTCTTTCGAGCTTTCAAAACTAGGCAATTTGCTGTGGTGCCAGTAACTAAAAGAAGAGTTATTTTTGCTTTATTTTAACACAACCAATTTTTTCCAAAATCATTATTTCCTTCTTTGTTGCAACACAAATCTGGAAAGTATTTTTTAAAATTTTTCAGAAGTAATTTCGTTTGGTTTTTAAGCATTTTATTTCTGTAGTGTTAGTAACCGAGTTATAAAAGTTAAAAGTTTTGTATTGCATATTAGTGATGGAAAACTACATAAAGTCGAGACTATCGACGCACAGTGGCTCAGAATAGGTTTTCATTGGATAATTCCTTGAATTTGTTGTGTTTAAAATTTTGCTAAAACCGATTGAGTACTTATTGAGAAATTCAAGGTCAAAGTTAAACTTTTGAAATTTTTAACTCTTAGTATGAAATTATGCTTTTCTTATTTTTTTAATCTTCTCTATTTATTATAAAATTAATTATTAATGTGATTTTTTCCATTGGGTTTTTGGTTTTTTAATTTTTTTTTTTCAAATACTATATTTATCTTACTAAAACAAGAAAAACCATATTTTTATTATTATTTATTTGGTTGAAATATTGCTTGCAAATATTCCGTACTCAGTTCTGAATTATTTTCGTCCTTTAGTAGCTCTTTCGCTTCTTTATCTAAGTTCAGTTGTTCCACTTTGCATTGATGTTGCACGCTAGATATGAGCGGATCTGACGTTGCCAATAATATATTAAAAAGATCTTTATTTGTGCAATTGCGTGTCCTTTTTCTAATGTTGTGTTCTCTTTAAAATCTGTTATTCTTATTCCTTTTTTCCTGAGCTTTCTCCGATAGATCTCCAAGTGGTACTAAATGATATTTAATGACATCTTCTCCATGATAAAGGATTTTGTGAACTGTTGCAAACATATTTCTCCATGGGTATTTCGTTTGCAGTTTCCTTAGCGTAATCAGCAAATTTTTTTGCATCAATTTGTTCACAATTTGTTCATTTCATGTTATTATGCATCAACTCCTGTTATTTCAGGTGCTCTTTCCGGTTCTAAAGAAGAATCTTCTTGCTGTGTTTCCATCATTTGTATTGCCTGAACCTTGTTTTGGCTGATCTATAACTAATCCATATTTTCGATATTCATCTTGGACATGTTTCTTTTTTTAAACTTCGTAACTCCTTGTTGGTGTCGTTGCTTCTTCCTGATTTTCAGTATGTGTTCCATAAATAGTATTCTTGCATGTAGTGTTGATAATCCGAATTCATATGCATCAGTATTATCTATTGATTTGTCTGGAAATTGGTTTAATTGGCTTGATGTTGTTTGGCATATAATGCAACGGGACGAACCCTTTGTTTCAGTCAAAGCCTGGCCTACTTTTCCATCTATCATTGTAAGCAATAATTGGTAGCTTACATCGATTTCCAGTAATTGCAATAGTGTCGTTAGATGGCAAACAGACCTTTTTAGCAGCATTTATGTGATGATATGATGGATACAGATTTGAACATTTTTCAATCGCACGCAATCTGAGCTCAGTATATTGGTGCTTTGTGTACTGTTTTCCTCGCTTGGTGTTGGTACACTTTTAAGAATCCGTTTTGTTCTCACTGGTCTAGCATCAATAACTTTTTCAATGATTTCCAGTTTTACATATTTTTTAACTGCTCGCAATTGATGAAGGAAAGTTTCTTGAACATTTTCACTTCCAATCAGTGATCACTTCAGTGAATCACTTTCATCAGTAATATCCTTTAGCTTCCGCCTTCTTGGATCTATCGCTGCAGTTGTCAAGTTCTTTTTTTGAAGCTCTCTGCACAGTAATCTCGCATTCCAGCCATTTTTCGTTATGTTTACTGACTGTAGCGCTTTTTTAAATTTTTGATGAAAACAGATAATTGCTCTTCTAAGTCCAAGTGTATTTTTTTTTTTTAAAGTAGCTTAGAACATCTTCCTGTTTTTTGTTTCTTAAATATACGTACTCATCAGTCAATTCTGTATAAGATGAATTTCATATCAAAACCTATAAAAAAAAGGGACATTTTGAACCCGACCCTCTCAGATTTTAATTAAATTTTGCATACAGCTACATTTTACCTATGGAAAGACAACCTCATTTTTAGAAATTGAATTCTTGAAAATATGTGGGCGTGGCAAGGTATAGAAATATTTGAAAAATGATGGTAATAGGTACTTTTAAGCTGCGATTACTATGGAATGACTCAACCGATTTGAAAGATCTTGGTGTCATTAGAAAGGTATATAAGTAAGCTTTCGAAAACATACACTGTCAAAATTTTATATTACACTGAAAAATTTTTTTGGCAAAAATAAAATTTTTAAATTGGAAAACACTTCCAAGATCAAGTTTTTTTTTCTAAAAAAAAAATTTTTTAGAAAGGTCTATTTAATATATATAACATATCTAAAAACTAAAATGGGGTTTTTTTTAATTTTTTATGTAAATACTTCTCTTGTTAACTTCCTTATATTTTGATATCTTTGTGTGACAAAAAAGAATAAAGTAGCTTACTTTGGAAGTTATACAGATTTTTTTGGTACTTATAATAGATTAGAACAAGAATCGTATTATCAAATTTTTCAGACACCCCCAAATATATGGACTTAACCTCGATAATTTTTTTTTTTATTTTTTTTTTAGATTTAATATACAATTTTGCGCAAGAAATACTGTTGACTTTCGGAGTATTTGCTAACATTTAGTGAAGTTTCATCTAAAGGTATAAAAGAATGGAAGCTTTGAGTTCCTGTAATGGTTTTAGCATTTTTATACCTTGAAAATAGCTCTTCTTTTGTTTTGTTGTAGTTGACAGCGTCTGGATAAGCAACTTCTATGGAGGTCTTAAAAATTTGTGAAGCCCAATGATAAAGGTCTTTCGCCGTTTGAATTTGGTTTTTATTTGCTATACCATCACATGCAGATTTTCCATGGCTGGTTGCGTAAAAGTGCCATTCAGCGAATATATCAAAATCAATTTTATGATGACATAAATTAATTAAGTTGTATTTGTTTTTGTATTGTGCTCCTGCACCATCTGACACGTAGATAACTTTCGTAATTGAATGGCTTATATTGGTCTTAACAAAATTAATCATTTTTGAAATATACAGATGAACTGCTATGCTATCATGGATATTTCAATCGGATACTATGGCAAAGGTTCTATGAATTAATTTTTCGTTATCTTTGTAATAAACAACTAACGGATGTATCGTGGCTTGATTATTATTCCAATGGTATCCTTGAACGGCATCTTGTATAACAAACGCATAGTTTTCAGCGAAATCCATTTGAATTAGCATTTCTCCTTGCAGCAATGTCATTTTTTTTTTCACTTACGATTCGGGACTGGTGCTCAGCTATGAAATGATGTGGCACCAGCTTATTCATGTGTTTTACAAAATCGTCAACAAATGTGTCTGTAGTAGAGGAAATGGTTTCGAGATTACATTTTTTGACAAATTTAGATAACTTTGTAAAACCGTTGTACATAAATTCTAACGATATTGAAGGTATCGATTATAACCCCATTTTAGTTTTTAGATATGTTATATACATTAAATAGACCTATCTAAAAAAATTTTTTTTGGAAAAAAATGCTTGATCTTGAAAGTGTTTTCCAAGTTTAAAGTTTTATTTTTGGCAAAAAAAATTTTCAGTGTAATATAAAATTTTTACAGTGTATGTTTTCGAAAGCTGACTTATATACCTTTCTAATGGCACCAAGATCTTTCAAATCGGTTGAGTCATTCCATAGTAGTTGCAGCTTAAAAGTACCTATTACCGTCATTTTTCAAATATTTCGATACCTTGCCACACCCACATATTTTCAAAAATTCAATTTCTAAAAATGAGGTTGTGTTTCTATAGGTAAAATTTAGCTGTATGCAAAATTTCATTAAAAACTGAGAGGGTCGGGTTCAATGCATATCGGTTTTGATATGAAATTCATCATAATTGAATGCCTCCATAATTTTTGAATCAATTTATTAATATCCAATTGCAATGTCTGAGATATTATAGCAACTGAGATTGATGCAATTGAAAAAAGTTTCTGTGTCAAAACTTTCTACCCACTGCACCACGGCCGCCACAATAGCTGACTTATATATCAGTCACATTTCTTGTCTGATTGATGGCTTCAGAAAATGTTCTTCAAGCGAATTTAGAACTAAATAAAAAAATATAACAGGTTGCTCACTTTATTGCACACCTGTAATAATTTCACATTCTTTTCTACGTACCACAGAACAGTTGCCACATCTAAATGACGTGAATAAACTGCAAATATTTTATTTTTTTTTCCATATGCATTTCTTGCAAGTGCGTACGACTGCAGGTGTAGCTGTACAACTTCAGAAAACTACCTATAACAACTGTTTTATTTATTAAACATTTACTTTTGAAATAAAACTGACCTAGTGCAACATGGCGTTGTCTATTCCTAAAGTTGGTTACCATGTTTTTTTTTTTAAATTTTTTTCCAGCTGGTGACCAAGTTATTTCATCGGAATGCAACGGCCTTAGCGTCCAACACCGCCCAGTTAACTTCATTAACTCGCTCGTTATTGCATTTGTTGTACTTAACTGGCTTTACACTTGGTTGGTTGTTGCTTTTGCCGTTTATTGGCAATATTGCAAAATTTTATGGCATCGTATTTTGTCTGAAAAGTCACGCGTTCCTCTACTGCACAACACTTTAAAAGTAATGGAAAATTTAAAGCAAAAAACACCAAGAATTGCTATGAATGAACCTTTGCTTTACTGACCAACTGTTGCTTTACTTTTGGTCGCTGTTTTTAGCCAAACAAAAATGTTAAAAAAAGAAAATTATAAATATGTGATTACCGGTTTTTGGTTATGGGCTCCAATGAAATTTTTTGTTAGCTCGAAATATTTTTGATAGCTTGGCTTAGGTGGAAAATTACTGCTTGTAGGAAATAATTATTTGAGTTTTTATTCATTACTTATATAATATAGATAAAGTAAATATATCAAGCAGGTCGGTTGTTTAAAAGATCTTTTGTTTATTTGGCATTGGTGGGCATAGTTTTGATATTGCATTTTAGTCATGAGAATATTTTGCTTTAATATTCGTAAATTATTTATAAAATTTCTTATTTCGCGATAAAGGTATTCGTAGTAATTTGAAAACTTTCATGTCACAAATGAAGATTAGTGTAATATGAACCGATGAAATCAATTTTCCAGAGTAGTTTTTTTGATGATTGTCTTAATTTTGATCGAACATTCCTCATTTGATCATAAGAAACGAAGTCAATTTCTTTTTATGTCGGGGGTAATATAAACAAAATTAATTTTTTTTTTTTTGCAGTAGACCATTAAAAACATATAAGCGAGTCGATGGAAAATAGGTCTAGAATATTCCTTTGATGTGATATGATCTAAAAAATGCCTTTTTTTTTGGTCAAAAGATCATTTTTTGAATTACATAGATAGTTTTTGTTTCTCAGAAACGCAATAAAAAATATTAATATATTGGAAACCATGTGGCGGCCGTGGTGCAGTGGGTAGAGTGTGTGGCCCATACGCCAGAGAACCCTGGTTCGAATCCCACCTGCCAGCAAGAGTTTTTTCAATTGAATTAGATTCTGTAGATTTGGAGTATGAAAAACTGATGGGTTACAGCAAAACTCGTTTTCTGGGCTTATTGTCATCAGTAGAATCCATTTTGCGAATTTTTGATGGCCTTAAAGAGTATTTTTTGAATACCCTAGCAGCCCAAATGCTTTGATAACATTTTTCGAGGATCCAATGGATAAAATTTGGTGATCATTTCCTTGGTGATCAAGTCTGAAACACTGCGAGATCGTTTATATGTTCGGTACAATATAAAAATGACTTGTACGGAAGTTTTTGAATTTGTTAAGAAGCAGCTTCGAATGCTGAATGAAATTGCATCAGGTGGAAAATAGGCGTTCAGGAAAACCAAGCAAGATCAATTAATTAATTTGAGGCCGACATTTTTGCATTTTTCCGGCTGGTGCTTGATGTTTCCATACCATTTATTTATATGTTATTTAAAAAATAATATTTGAGGCTTAATAAATAAAAGCGGCTCAAAGAGTCAAGATTAGCGAATTTATTTATGTAACCATTTCTTAAGTCACAAATAAAACTGGTAAAGTTTGCACGTCAAAAAATTTAATAGACTAGTAAGGATGGAGCTTCGGCAGGGTACCGAATCTGAAATACCCCCCCCCCCCCCTCCCCCCCGCGGCCATAGTGAAGTATATTCCAAGTCTTTAGCCACGACATACACGATGACATTCAGTTTTATATATTAATGAAAGTTTTGCTATTTTTATGACGACACTTTTTATGGGAGGTAGGCGTGGCTTTCATTCGATTTTGCCAAATATCATAGTGATGGTCTATATTATATATCAAAGCCTATGCAATATTTCAAGACATTTCTTTCATTTTTGTAGATTTTTAAGAGATTTTACGTTTAAAAAAAAAGCCACTTTGTGGGAGGCAGGCGTGGTTTTCATTTCATTTTTCATAGCCATGATTTGAATTGAAGATCAAAGCTTACCTGTCAAATTGCAAGGCAATTTAAAATTTTTGTGGATTTTAAAGACATTTTACGGTTAATATAAAGTCACTTTGTATGGAAGGTAGGCGTGGTTTTTATCCGATTTAGCCCATTTTCGAACTTGAGCTGCCTTTTTTAGAAATAACCTTATATTTTGAATTTCATCGCGACAGCTTTAAAATTACGGCTGTAATCGTGTCGTGTCAGACGGACAAACAAACAGACGGACACACGGAAATCGACTCAGGAGATGATGCTGATCAAAAATATATATACAGTGAATCAAAAAAGTTTAGGCACACTCAATTTTTCTGAGAACAACTTTGCTTTAATATTTAAAAGCAACTAATTTGGCCAACTTTTTGATGCAGTTGCAAAAAATCCTTTACTTTATACACTACCCGAAATATAAGCGAAAGAAGAAAAAATGCATATGAAAAATGTTCCAATTATAACGGTTATCTAGAAGTTCTCTTTGATCTATTCCATTTTCTGCACATAATTATTGCGCAGCCATCCATCGTGATCGAATGACCAAAATGAGCAGTCGTACAGAAATTTCGGTAGATGTTCGAAAAGTTATTATAAACCTTCATGTGCAGCAAAAATCTGCACATTGGTGATATAGTGCAGAGGCCCTATACAAGTGTGCGAAACATTATAAAACATTACATAAATACGGGAAAATTAGAGTGGCCCAATTTGCAGTGGCCCAAAATCCTAAGATTTCGGCTGTAAAATAATGCAATGAAATGTAGCAAAGTTTCAATAAAAACTTCGATCCCCAAATAATACGCAATACTCTACATAGAGCTGGTTTTCATGGACGAGTTCCTCGGCGCAAACCATTTATTTCGCCTATTAATAAGAAAAAGAGGCTGGAGTTTGCAAAACTTCATGAAGATCAATCGGAACCATTCTGGAACAGTGTAATATTTAATGATGAATCGAAGTTCAACCTTTTGGGACCAGATGGTGCACAAAAACAGTCAAACACGGCGGTGCCTTGGTGTGGGGGTGTATGGCGGCTTTTGTAGTGGGAAATCTTGTCTTTAAAGATAAAAAATTGAATAAGTGCTCTTATTTGAATACTTTGAATACTTTGACAATTTGATTCCTAGTGTTGAAAAGTTGAACATGAATGGGAAGCCATTTTTGTTCCAGCAAGATAACGACCCGAAACATGCGTAGTACCTTGTGCAGGAATGGCTTATTTACCATTGCCAACAGCTCAAAACACCTCTACAGTTGCCAGATATGAATGCTATTGAACATATTTGGCAATTATTGGAGAAAAAAATTCGGATCCATCGCATATCATCAAAAGATTCACTAAAGGATTCACTTCGCCAATAATGGGAAAATATAACACCCGCACAGACATCAAGCCTAGTTGGGAGTATGCAAAACCGCTTACAGACAGTTATTCAAGCCAAAGGAGGCCTACTAAAATATTAAATGTATGAAAACCAAAAATTCGAATTTCGAGTTTTGATAAAGCATTGCTTTTTGATGAAAAAAAATTCAGTGGAAACCAAACAATGGCTTGATAAACATTATCCGGACTCTGCTTCAACGAGACAAATGGTAGAAAAGTGGATTGCTGATTTTAAACGTGGTCGTACCAGCACAAATGATTTAGAGCGCAGAGGACGCCCAAATCAGACCGTTATTCCACAAAACATCAAAAAAATCCATAAATTGGTTATGAACGATCGCAAATTGAAGGTGCACGAGCTAGCTGACATTGTAAAGATATCAGATGGTATTGTTTTTACCATTTTACACGAAAATTTGGGTATGCGAAAGCTCTGTGCAAAGTGGGTACCGCGTGAGCTCACAGTCGACCAAAAAAAACAACGATTTGATGCTTCAGAGGAGTGTTTGGCGCTGTTAAACCGCAATAAAATCGAATTCTTTCGTCGATATGTTACAATGGATGAAACATGACTTCACTATGACACACCAGAACTCAAAAAACAGTCAGCTGAGAGGACAGCAGTCGACGAACCGAATCCAAAGCGTGCAAACAACCAACAGTCGGCTTGTACTGTGATGGCTTCTGTATTTTGGGATGCGAAAGAAATAATATTCATCGACTATCTCCAAAAAGGAACCACCATCAACTACGACTATTACTCTGCACTTTTGGATCGATTGAAGGCTTAAATCGCGAAGAAACGGCCACATTTGCAAAAAAAAAAGTGCTGTTCACAAAGACAATGCACCGTGTCACAAATCGATGAAAACGATGGTAAAATTGAATGAATTGGGCTTCGAATTGATTACCCACCCACCGTATTCTCCAGATTTAGCCTCCAGCGACTTTTTCCTGTTTTCAGATCTCAAGAGAATGCTTGCTGGAAAGAAATTCAATTCTAATGATGATGTAATTGCTGAAACTGAGGCCTATTTTGGCGAGAAAGAGAAATCGTACTATAAAAGTGGTATCGAAAAGTTGGAAAATCGTTATAATAGTTGTATCGCCCTCGAAGGCAACTATGTTGAATAATATAATCGAGTTTTATCAAAATTTTGTTTTTTTCTAACTTATCCTACGGACTTATTGAATGAACTGTTAATACATAAAACATAAATGAAAAATGTAATATTTTTGCAGTGAATAATAAAAAAAAAACTTTCAATTTTCAAATCATGCCATAATATTTTTTTTTTGTTAGGTGGTAAAATTTATTTAGATACAAACTTTGAGAATAGCTCTGTGCCTAAACATTTTTGATTCACTGTATATTTTGCTATACCTGCCATGCCTCTTTCTTGGCGTTACAAACGGAATGACAAAGTTAATATACCCAACGCGTAGGGTATAAATATCGTCTAATAATCTGCATCTGAATTTAATGAAAACTATTGTGTACCTAAATGAGCTTTTAAAAAGGTGTTTACACTCGATATTATTAATGTTAAATTGTCTATTGATTTAAATAAAAAAAAAAAAAATTAAAAAGTTCAAAGATTTATGAGATGTTTCAGGCAATGCGTGACTGGATATCATTCATCCATAGATGAAAGTACAAAAACGCCACTGTCAAAGATTAAGCTTGGATGACATCCATCAATAGCAGTATTTGCATTATGCATTATATTGCAAAAAATTAAAAAAAAAAAATACAACAAGACAAAAGAAAAACTATGAGGAATTAGACGACGCACACCTTAAAATCCAGCCATTAAAGTGGGTTGTTATGGTTGTGCTCGTACATGTTATAAAAAAAATCACACATCACAATAACAAAGAAAAAGTTGATGTCTTGCAATATGTGATCAATGCAAGAGTACCGTGCTAGTTTCAAACTCCTCCCTAATTATTTAAATCACTTTGTTATGCAGAGCAGCAAATAAGCGAATTTTTCCTAGTCATTAGAGACGCTTAAATAATGCAAGACTAGCATATTTTATGTGAAGCACATTTTAAAGTCATTAAACATTTCTTTTGAATTTAAGTAAAGAAAAAAACGATTGCTCATTAAAGCGTTGTTGAATAAGCTTAACTGCCTTCTTACCTTACCTTACCTAATTCTACCAAACCAATCCATAATACAATGGCACAAAAAGTATAGCTTGCAAAGAATGCGACATTCATTAAGTAGTGTTAAAAGATAACTTGAAAAAAAGAAAACGTGTGTTAACGTATTTTTTTTTTTTTTGCTATAGCCAGTCCGCCCAGCTGTCCTTGGCTGATGGTGTGGTTATATTTGTTGTCTCCAAAGGCATGTCATGCATTAAGCTAGTGATTACCACTTCAACCTCCAACAGCTAAGCTGCTCCACATCTGCAACATCGCAATGATTTGAACTCTGCTGCTTGTGCGTAAATAATTGCTTTGAATTGGTACGAGTGCGAGTATTTCGTACCTGCTGTATATTGCCAACATCGGTGTCTGTAGTTGTGGCGCATTAAAACTAGATCTTGTACAGTAGTTGTTATATTGCTGTTGTTTTTGTTATTATTGCTTTTATTTTGAATTTTTCTATAATGCTTAAAGCCGGTCTCTATTATTGTGTGTGTTTGTACATAAAGTAAACGTTATATTTTACTTTTTTTACAAGTCTGCTTATAATCATTACGTAAGATTTACGCCCAGACGGGGGCAATCTTTGAGATACATAGTTGCAGTTTTTTTTCTTTTTTGGCAACATGTTGTGTGTGAAAAATATTTTATAAATGTAGGTAAATATATGGATTAGATTGGATTTAATTTATTTATGTTAGTGAAAAAATAAATGATGGAAGATAATCTCATGTATGTCTATTGAGCAGGCACTCCATATATGACTTAATCAATCATATTACCACACAGTAGCACTATAGGAAATTTTATCTAATTTTCTGTACAAAATTCGAAAAATGTGCATTCGTTATAAATATTAAGATAATCATTTTGGTTGAAATTGTTATCATGTTGGTAACTTTCGTCTGCACTCTGAGCAGGGGTTTTTGAAGCGAAGCTTTTTACGCCCCGTTCTGTGATTTGCTTGGAGTGAAATCAGAAAAATTTTCGACAGATTTTTTCTTAGAATTTTATATGGTTTCTTTGTTTCTGTGTTATTTACAACAAGACAATTTAATATAACAAATATAAAAAAACATTTCTTCGCCCGCCGTGGGGATTCGAACTCGTAAACCTTTGGTTGGAAGTTCTTTACTTCATGCATTGAGCCAAACAGCTTCTGTATAATGAAGCATTGATTCAGTATTAATTGCAACTGAAGCTATGTTGCAGTACATACAAAATCTATTAATGCATTTGTGTGGTTTGGGTAGCTGCTTAGCCACTTGCTACAAGAGTTGATTAATAGATTTTTATGGTTTGGGTAGCTGCTAAGCCACTTGCTACAAGAATCATCAGTATTGCCACTCTTCCACTCTTATCATCGACTATTTGCATTTTTCCAAAATCTATATAATTATATAAAAATTATTGCATTATAATTAAAAATTTACAAATTTTATTACATATATTTTATTTTTATAGAAGTTTTATTGCATATATTTTATTTATTATTACATATAATATTTTATTTTAGAACTGTTTTAAGAACATTATATGAGAATTATTTGCAATAAAACTAATTCAGCGTGAAAAACTTACTTTATGGAATACTTCTTATGATTTGTTTTGCTGTAGGACTTCAGTCGAATTTTTCCTTAAGAAGTAATATACATATATTCCAAAGTTTTTTAAAATTCACCACTCATTTTAGACTCAACCTACCACTATTTAAAATTTGCAAGTGACAACACTGGTCATCATCATCAGTTTGCTAGTGCCATCTGTTAGCACCATCAACTGTTTATATATTTAATATTAAATCAACACCAAAACTTAACAGAGCTGTTTGGATCGGTGGAAGCAATGTCGACAATTTAATCAGTGGGTCATGGAATCGATCCTCACGGTGGGCAAACTAATACTTTTTTCTTTTTTGATGTGAATGCGTTTATGCTGTTGTTGGTACATGCTTTTGTTTTGTTTTTGCATAGTGCGGAAAAAATGAACAACTGCCCATAAGTGCGTTGAAATAACAATAACAGTAACATAAAAAGCTTCGCTTCTCTCGTGTGCCCAACGACGCACCTGTGTTTTTTTTTTTTGGTTTTTATTTATATAGTTATTCAATTTTTTTTATTCATTAAATAACACTGTGCACCAAAAAGACACTTTTTTTTTTGTGAGTAAGAAACCGACAACTGTTTTCAATTTTCCCCGAGCTTCTAATCACGCATACGGTACTCAAATTTCTACATCACGTCAGGATTTCGAAAAAACCGTGATTCAAAGTCAAAAAATTATACTTAGAGAAATCACCTTAAAGCGTCGAAGCTAAAAGTGTTGCGAGATTTTTGTCTGAGGGAAGGATGTTTGTTATGAATTGATAAAATACTTTTTTTTTTACTTTCATCCCCCTACCCCCCTTTTTCACCATTGTTTTACATATACAATATACAAACAATATACCCCCTTAATACGATATTAATTTTTATAAGCTTTTATTTAACTTGCTTCGTTCGTATATATGTATGTATGTATAAATGCATATTGTATGTATGTATCCCCCATAGGGGAACAGGGGGCGAACCTTCACATGGCAACGTGTCTGACCGCCTCAACCTGGCGAGGCCAGCATTATCCATGTCGAAATCGTCTCAAGTCGACTCAAACCTCCAAGTGGTGTTCCCTGGGCAACGGCAAACTGGCATCCGTCAGTTTGACGACTAATTTGCGTGGCGGATCACTCCATAGACCTTAAACATGGAATGTGCGCAGGGTTTGGGTCCCGCCACATTACTACTGCCCAATGAAAACTAAACCAGCATTGGATAAGAACCCCAATTACGTTGACGACCACCGCAAACGAAAAACGGACAATGATTTACGGATATGCACCTGGAATGTCCGGACCCTTTATAGGGAAGGTGCCATTATCCAACTGGCGGAAGCCCTCAAAACAATAAAATCTGACATCACCGCCATCCAGGAAATGCGATGGAAAGGACAAGGCTGCTCTAAACAAGCACACTGCGATATCTACTACAGCTGCCATGCGGAGAAGCGCGAATTCGGATGTGGATTCGTCATTAGCCGGAAACTACGCCACCTTGTTTCCCGGTTCACACCTGTGAACGAAAGATTGGCCACGATCCGCATCAAGGCAAAATTTTCTACATTAGCCTTATTTGCGCGCATGCCCCGACGGAGGAAAAGGACGAAGCCGTCAAGGACGCTTTCTACGCTAGTCTTGAGGACGTATATGACCACCTTCCGGCCCATGACGTGAAAATAGTCCTCGGCGATTTTAATGCGAAAGTCGGAAGGGAAGGCATCTTTGGCCCTACTGTCGGTCAGTTCAGTCTCCACGAGACCTCCACGAACAACGGTCTAGGACTGATCGACTTCGCCGCGGCACGAAACATGGTTGTTAGTAGCACCAGATTTAAGCACCTCGACATCCACAAGGCCACCTGGCTGTCTCCGGATCAAAAAACGCGAAACCAAATTGATCATGTTGTAATCGACGGAAGGCATGCCTCTAGTGTTCTAGATGTGCGTACATTTCGGGGGGTCAACATTGACTCCGACCATTATCTTGTTGCAGCCAAGATCCGCATGCGATTATGCAATGCGAAGAACATAGGCACAGGAATGCAACGAAAGCTAGATGTCGCTAAGCTGCAATTACAATGGACTGCCGAAGCCTACTCCGCTCAACTCTCGGTTAAGCTCAACCAACCAAGCTCTGGACCCGACGACACCGGCGGACTTTGGGCGCATATATCTCACTCCATGCGCGCTGCCGCTGAAGAAGTCATTGGTTTCCGTCGCCCGCAGCCTCGGAACCAATGGTATGATCAGGAGTGTCGCATTGCGACTGCAGTAAAAAACGCCGCATATAGAAAAACGCTGCAGTCAGCTGCAACGCGAGCCGTGCGAGAAAACTACCGCGAAAAGAGGAAGGTAGAGAGGCGCCTTTTCAGACGCAAGAAAAGAGAGCAGGAAAAGCGTGAGCGTGAGGAACTAGAGGTATACCAGGGCAAGAAGGATGCACGAAAATTCTACCAACAGGTTAAGCGTCTAACCCAAGGTTTTAAGCCCGGAGCATCCACTTGTAGAGACGAAAATGCTTGCTGAGATTGTGGAGACAGCACTTCTCCAATTTACTTACTGGCGACGATTCCACCAATGCCTTCCATGGAGAGCGCAGTTCTGTGCCACCAATTAACGATGAAGGAGTGGAAGTACCACCACCTAGCCATGAAGTGGTTCGAGTTGCTATCCAACGACTCAAAAACAATAAAGCAGCGGGTGCTGACGGCCTGTCAGCTTAATTGTTTAAAACCGGCGGCGATGAATTGATAAGGCACATGCATTAGTTCATCAGCAAAATATGGCTAGCAGAAAGCATGTCCGATGATTGGAACCTCAGCGTACTGTGCCCTATACTTATGAAAGGAGACCCAACAATCTGCGCTAGCTATAGAGGAATCAGTCTTATTTCCATCGCATATAAGGTTCTCTCAAGCGTATTGTGTGAAAGATTAAAGCCGATTACAAAAACACTGATTGGACCTTATCAGTGTGGCTTTCGACCTGGAAAGTCCACCATAGACCAGATGAACCAGAATCCTGGAGAAAACCCACGAAAATCAAATTGACACACACCATCTCTTTGTCGATTTAAAAGCTGCGTTCGATAGCCCGAGAAGACTTTACAGAATGACGTTGAGCAACATACGCAGCTCCGTCAAGGTAGGAAATGACCTCTCTGAAACCTTCAATACCGAAAGAGGTTTCAGGCAAGGCGATCCACTGTCTTGCGATCTCTTTAACATCATCATGGAGGGGATCGTTCGAAAGGCCGGTGTGCATCGTAATGGCACCATTTTCTATAAAGGTGTCCAGCTCCTTGCGTGCGCTGATGATATTGATATTGTCGGCAGAACCAAGAGAGATGTTACCGCTGCTTTCGCCACTATCGAAAAAGAATCAGCCAAAGTGGATTTGACGATAAATGAGGGCAAAACAAAGTATATGCTGTCTACAAACAAGGAAGCGCGGCGTCTAGACTCCTACGTTTCATCCGGCAGCTATAACTTTGAAGTAGTCAAGGAGTCCGTATACCTTGGCACCGCCATTAATACCAACAACAAAATCAGCCTGGAGATAAAGCGAAGAACAATAATTGCTAATAGGTGCTACTACGGGCTCAGTAAGCAACTAAATTCCAGAGCCCTCTCTCGATCGACAAAACGAACACTCTACAAGACGCTGAGGCATGGGTAGTTTCGCAAACTGACGCAGCTGCTCTGAGGGTGTTCGAGAGAAAAGTTCTTCGCAAAATCTTCGGTCCTGTTCGAGTCGACGATGACTATCGCATCCGAATGAACCACGAGCTATATGAGCTCTACGAAGACATTGAGGTAGTTCGGCGTATAACTGTGCAGCGACTACGCTGGCTGGGTCATATTCATCGTATGGACGACAAAGCTACAGCGAAAAAGGTGCTTGAGGCGAGGGTCGCTGGTCAACGACGACGAGGAGACCATGCCACCGATGGATGGACCAGGCTGAGGAAGCCCTAACCGCACTTGGTGTATCCGATTGGAGAAAACTTGGTGTATCCGATTGGAGAAACCCGGACACGGGTTGTTACGGGAACCTAAGTGAGTAAGTAAGTGGGATAATTTTTCATTTCATTTCATTTAATTAATTTTAATTCTCTTATCACTTTGACATGTTATTTATGCGCTCATTAAGCATGTGCAAGATAATTTTTTTTCAAAGATAATAAATCGCTTAATATCCATAAGTAAGTTAACTTCAATAAAAAATCATTTAAATACATTTTTAAGTTAGTCTCACTTTATGTAATCAACTATTATCGAACTATTAACTTCCACTTTTACTTTCAGTCAATAACATTAATTTTCACAGCGTTTAAGGAAGTTTAAACTGTGAATGCTATGATTATTTTATTTATGAATGTTTAATTTTTTTTTTTAAGATTTAAACTGACTATCACTGGAGATAGTTGGAAAATAATTAATTTGTTATTACTTTTTGCCTCTATATCTTTATGATTTGCTATTACTTAGATTTTATGGGTATTAGTTATGCTTTTAGAAACGTAAATTAAATTGATTATTGAATGGAATGAATGTAAAATTAATAATGCAACCAATTTAAACTGTGCACTGAAGTCAACTAGTAAAAAACCGAGTAATTTTACAACTTCAAACAATACCATTATAAAGGGTGATTTTTTAAGAGCTTGATAACTTTTTTTTTAAAAAAAACGCATAAAAATTTGCAAAATCTCATCGGTTCTTTATTTGAAACGTTAGATTGGTCCATGACATTTACTTTTTGAAGATAATTTCATTTAAATGTTGACCGCGGCTGCGTCTTAGGTGGTCCATTCGGAAAGTCCAATTTTGGGCAACTTTTTCGAGCATTTCGGCCGGAATAGCCCGAATTTCTTCGGAAATGTTGTCTTCCAAAGCTGGAATAGTTGCTGGCTTATTTCTGTAGACTTTAGACTTGACGTAGCCCCACAAAAAATAGTCTAAAGGCGTCAAATCGCATGATCTTGGTGGCCAACTTACCGGTCCATTTCTTGAGATTAATTGTTCTCCGAAGTTTTCCCTCAAAATGGCCATAGAATCGCGAGCTGTGTGGCATGTAGCGCCATCTTGTTGAAACCACATGTCAACCAAGTTCAGTTCTTCCATTTTTGGCAACAAAAAGTTTGTTAGCATCGAACGATAGCGATCGCCATTCACCGTAACGTTGCGTCCAACAGCATCTTTGAAAAAATACGGTCCAATGATTCCACCAGCGTACAAACCACACCAAACAGTGCATTTTTCGGGATGCATGGCCAGTTCTTGAACGGCTTCTGGTTGCTCTTCACTCCAAATGCGGCAATTTTGCTTATTTACGTAGCCATTCAACCAGAAATGAGCCTCATCGCTGAACAAAATTTGTCGATAAAAAAGCGGATTTTCTGCCAACTTTTCTAGGGCCCATTCACTGAAAATTCGACGTTGTGGCAGATCGTTCGGCTTCAGTTCTTGCACGAGCTGTATTTTATACGGTTTTACACCAAGATCTTTGCGTAAAACCTTCCATGTGGTCGAATAACACAAACCCAATTGCTGCGAACGGCGACGAATCGACATTTCACGGTCTTCAGCAACACTCTCAGAAACAGACGCAATATTCTCTTCTGTACGCACTGTACGCATTCGTGTGGTTGGTTTAATGTCCAATAAAGTAAACTGAGTGCGAAACTTGGTCACAATCGCATTAATTGTTTGCTTACTTGGTCGATTATGTAGACCATAAATCGGACGTAAAGCGCGAAACACATTTCGAACCGAACACTGATTTTGGTAATAAAATTCAATGATTTGCAAGCGTTGCTCGTTAGTAAGTCTATTCATGATGAAATGTCAAAGCATACTGAGCATCTTTCTCTTTGACACCATGTCTGAAATCCCACGTGATCTGTCAAATACTAATGCATGAAAATCATAACCTCAAAAAAATCACCCTTTACTAGTTCAAATCAAATTCTTTTTACAATTCGTAATACACATTTGCGTGCATTGATGTCACAAGAAATCATAACTGTCCTGCTCTCTCTCGATAAGGTTAGAGCTAATATATTTTTTACAAGCTTTTAAGTTGGAAGTTTTTAAAAAATATAATACAAGTATGATTTTACCTATATACATAGTTATTTTACTATCTAATAAGATCCCACCTAAGTACGATCTTCACCCATCTGTTTTCCAAATGAAAAGTTTTTTTAGCAATTATAGTACATGAACAAACATATTTCGATTACACTCAACGAAAAATTCTTGGTAAAATTGATAAATAACTTTTGTTATTCCTTATTTTTTATTTATTCTATATTTTTATCAATTCGAAAGAAATTTTATCAATTTGATTGAAAACGTAATAAAACGTTAACAAACTGAATGTGTTGATTTGAAGAAATGTGTTTTATTTGTTTGAAAAATGCTTTTCTCAACTTGATATAAACTTATTCACGATAACAAAATCGTGAATTTTATAATTTTTATAAATAGTATTAACAAACTTACTAAATACTAAATAGGTTTGTTGTGCTGAAGAAATTATTTATAAAATTGATAAACCCTTGAGTCACGCGGATAATATTTCAATTTCGTAATGATGAACTGAATTATCAATTTAAAAAACTTTCAATCATTACAACAAAAATAGAGGTCTGGCATTTCGGTAGCGTTATTGTTGTTCGCAGAAATTATATATTGCTATTTTGTGAGTTGTGTACGTTTTATTTAATTTGTGAAACAAAAAAATTATTACAATAACAATTCAGTGAGAGTAAGGAGTGGAACTAATCTAAAAATTACGTTCTTCTAGCGATACATTATTAAATTTCGTTTTGTTATTTTTTGTAAAATTGCTTGAAATAATAAAATATTTTATCAAAACAGCAAAACATTTTTGTATGATTGATAAATAAAATATATTTTTAACAGTAAAGCATTTTTCTATTCAACAAACCATTTTTTCAGGTTGAAATATTCTTTATTCATATTGACAAATTAATTTATTAAATGTACAATGCAAACGCGGCATTCTTGATAAAAGCTTTTATCAAATCAAAATATCCGTTTATCAAATAAACAAAATAAAATTTTGTTAATATGATTGCAACCACTCATATTCAATTAAATTGACAAACGCTTTTGTTGACTCTATACTGACAAAAAATGTATTAACTTAACCTAGGAATTTGTCAATGTGAAAAAATACTTCTTTGAGTGTAGGTTACCTAGTGGAATGAAGTCGAGACTATACTTAATTAAAATTAATATAATGCATTTTTTTTTTAATATTTTCACTCATGTGTTTGTCAAACGAAATCAATATTAATTGAAAGTACAAAGTACGAAGGAACAAGAAAGGGTTGGTTTGCCTATTATTTTCTGGTCAACAATACAGGGGCGCAACCAGAAGTGTTTTAAAATAGGTCGAACTTACATATGAAAAAAAAACAAGTTACTATAGCGTTTATTATGTACTGGTTAGTGAGTCCGATCTTTGCACTAATACTTTCTGGTAAAAACCTCAAGCAACATCTTGCCATTCAACTTCTTCAGCTCCAGTGGCGAACTACTGGAATACTGGAATACTGGAGGATCTGAAGAATTCCAGAAGGGCCGGTGCAATTTGTGTCTGGTTGCCGTATAGCTCATAAGAAAATGCTCCCTAACAGTTTTAATTAGCAAATTTTAGTCTTTGTTCCACATTTGCATTTATTACATATCTTTCAAACAGTTAATATTTTAAAGCACATTTATTTCACATATCAAATGAAAACAATTTTCCAATATTTACTTTTATTAAAACTTAATTATATAGCATTTGCTTGTATTCTTGATATTTTTTAATGTAAGGGTGCACCATAGAGAATTTTTTAGAGAAATGGCTTCCAAAAAAAAAAAAAAAAATTAAGCGAGGTTCCGAGAACATTGGGCTAAAAATGCAACAAAAACGTAAAGAAATAGCCAAAAGCATCGAAAGAAAATGATAGTGATAAAATTGTATTCATTTTATAATCCAAAGAAAAAAATAGCAGAAGGTATATGCACCAATCGGTGGAAGAGCATGCAAAAACTTCTGGACATTTAAACTCTTCTGAAGCTTATTTATATTTTTTAAGAGACACCAACATTGAAAACTTAAGTTGCTTCAATTAAATATCTGAAGTAAAGTCTTTGGCTTAAGTAACTACAAATAGGCGTGATATTCTTTAAAGAATTATGAACATTACCCAGCGGCAAATTAGGCAGCAATTTTGAGAGATATCCGAATGTTTTTTATGATCTCTAACATACAATTTTTCTTCCGACTGTCACTAGTTCGGTTGTAAGTGAAAATGTTACAGATTGCGAGCAGCAAAAAACAAAAGGCAAAAGCAAAATGAAAAATATCAAGAATTCCTTCTTGAATTAAGAAAAAAGCTGGCTGGTAATGCTGACACGAATGTTAGCTTCATGAATTCAGAAAAAAAAAAAACTGGCTGGCAATGCTGACACGAATGCCAACATAGAAACTTTAAAATTTTTAATTCCATCAACACGTGCTTTTGCTAACAGTCATTTGGAAAATAAAAGTATTGTTTAAAAAAATACGAGTTTTGATATTTTAAACTGTTAAAATATTCCAAAGTGTAATTTATCAATCAAATATATTTAAAATAAGTGTTCTTAAAAAGTGTTCAGTAACTTCAGGATGGATGGATTAAGTAGCCGAAATTTAAAGCGGCTGGCAAAACAAGGAGAAAATTCTTAGAAACAAAAAGACGTGGGTCCACCAACTTAACTTCATCTGGTAATGTAGAACTTCCCCTTGCTAGTTTTGATGTACCTGATGAGGCAGAGATTCCAGGCGCAAGTACTGAGAATTGTTTTAAAAACTCAACATCACCTGATGGAGTAAAACATCTCAGTGCAGGAAGTGAGACAGAACTTCCTTGTGCAAGTGACGAGTTTGACTTGCCAACAATCCCAACTGAAGCAGAATTTGAAATAACCAATGTTTCATTCAAAGTCAAACTTGTCTCTTGGTATTGTAAAGATTTGCCAGGAAGAAGATGCTGTGATGAGTTATAACAGATTCTTAATTCTGAACAGTTAGATGCTCGATGCAGTTGCGACCAACTCATTAATCAATGAAAATTAAATAATAACAACAAGAACCGTTGTCCCTGGAAAGTACTTTCACATAGGAAGAAGACATCATTGCAAGAACTACTTTTAAATTTAGGTGTAGATGGGCTTCCACTATTTAAGAGCTCTCAAATTTGTTTATGGCCAATTATGGGACATTTTTATAATGTACCAATTTCTGGTGTCTTTTTAATTGGAACGTTCCTTGGAAAAGCGAAACCATTAAGTGTCGATAGTTACACGATTTAATGGACGAACTTCAAGAAATAAATTTAACCGGAATTTATATAGGTAGCTTTGCAATAAAAATAAAAATTCGACTTTTTATTTGGGATACTCCTGCGCGCTCGTTTTTATGTGCAATCGTAGGTCACAAATCATTCCATGGCTGTTCTAAGTGTGAGCAAATTGGAACTTGCATAGAAAACACCACAAAATTTATGGCACAAGCTGGTCCTTTACGTACTGATCAATACTTTTAAGTTAGAAAGGATTCTCTGCATCATCTATCTCTTTATGGAGGCAATAGGTATATTTTAGAAGTTCATAACATCAAAATGGTGTCACAGTTCCCAGTTGAGCCAATGCATTTATTGGACTTTGGTGTGTGCAAGAAAATTTTGACTTGCTTTGTTAATTAAAAAAATATTTATTCCAAATTAACAAATAATGATTTGGATTTAATATCCAAAAAAATTACAATCGTTAGCCAAGTTTCTTCCCTGCGAATTTGGAAGATAGCCAAGGGACTTAATTGACTTACTTCGATGGAAATCTATAGAATTTTGTCAGTTTGTTTTATATACTTTCATTATTGTTTTAAAAGATTTGTTGAACGAAGATTATTATTATCATTTTTTACTGTTTCCACATTAGATATATCCGACGTCACATACAATGTTTCTACTTAGGATGTATCTGCTGCCTATGACAAGCTTTTGTAAATGTAAAGTGCAATTAAGCATAGGCTTAGGATGCATCATACATACATTGTATGTTAGATCTTGTTAAGGGCATTTTTACCGCTGGGTATACCACCTTGTTCAAAATGAAAAGTTCTTTCACACTGTGAACCGGACTTAACAGTATACCCATGTCTCATCACCTGTAATGATGGATTTAATGAATGATTCGTTGTTTTCGACCATTCCCAGCATGTCTTTCGCGATAGCAGCTTTTTCTCTTTTTTGCATGAAATTGAGTTCTTTCGGTACCAACTTCGCAGCGACACGTCTCAAGCCCAGTTCATTCTTAAAAATGTTCTGAACGGATCCAATTGAAATGCCGACGTCCTCTGCTATCTCTCTAATCGTCAATTTGCGATTTTTGACCAACATTTCTTTGATTTTTTCAACGTTCTCTTCGGTAGTCGAACACGATGGCCGCCCGGTACTACGAGGGTCGTCTTCTACTTCGTCTTGGCCACTCACAAATCGGTTAAACCACTTGTTTGCCGTCTGATACGATAGAGCAGAGTCACCGTAACAGTTCACTAACATTTTACGCGTATCGGCGCAGTTGAAACCATTTTTCACACAAAATGTGATACAAACTCGTTGCTCAATTTTTTCTTCCATCGTAAAAATCGAAGACACGAAAAAAGTTGTTGTAAACAAAACACCGTCACTTTACCAAATGTCAACGAGAGACGCTGATGTTTGGCAGCCTTGTCATAGACACATGTGGCAACCTACTAAAAAATTTCGAATCGGTCAGTTAAGTCCGGTTCACAGTTATTAATCCGGTTATTAATAATATGCAAAATATGAACAAGCATCAGAGAAAATTAACAGGAGGCTGCTTATACGTTACAAGATGAGTTCATTGATCATGGACATTTTTTAGAATTGGTTTTTTTAATAAGTAAATATGATGTTTGTCTAAAAAAATATGTTAAAAAGTCATTACTCAAGTAATCCATTAACAAATTATAAAGGAAGAGGATCCTTAATTTATATATTTTAAATTTATATTTTACTTCCACTTTTTTATCCGTTTTAGGCTGGTAAAATGCCATATGTCGGGTTTTTACGCATGCGTGAATTTTTTTCGATATGCCTGCTATTTTTTATTTTGGAATTTTGACTAATATTTACTAAGACTACAGAGCTATCGCTTGATCCATTTGCGTTTTTATTTGAAAGGTATCTTCTTCAGAACATGCTGCACCTTATTTATTACTGGAAAATTTCTTATTTCTGAACTTTAAAAGTATCTTAAAACATTGAAAACGTTTTGAATATAAGCATTCTTTTCCAGGTAAAATTTTAGGCCCCAGTCCGTCACTGTTCACCTCACAGTAGTAAATTCCAACTTTTGGGAGTAACATTTGCATATGAAAGTATGATAAAGTTAACAAACAAACAAAGAATTCCACCACAATGATAACACTCATAATAGCTGCATTCCCGTGGCACTGGATCAGATCAAATCTCAGTGGACCAGTTTTAGTTCAACTTTGATACAATTTGGCACCACTCGCAATGAATACGAGTTAAAATACGAATGCGAGCAGTAAGACGAAAACTCGTCGAAGAGTACTTCAGATTTGGCAACTATTTTCGTTTTTAAAAAATGCTTTAAGCTTGGCAGCATTTTAAGATCAGAAATAGAGCCAGAAAAAGAGCTGGTTCTAATTTTGAATCGACTTCAAAAAGGAGGAGGTTTTCAAGTTCGCCGGTTTTTTTTTTTTTTTTGAAAATGTATGTACATCGATGACTCCTAAACCATATGCTTGATAGTCTAATTATTGATAATAATTATTGATAATTTTTGTTGAACAGATAGATGTCATTAGCACGGAGGTACCCATCTAAAAAAGTGGGAGATATTCGAGAAAGAGGCGTGGCAATATTAGAAAATCACTGTATCTTGAATAATATTGACACTAGGGTACTGCAATTTAGTCTAGGGGTAGATACAATTATTGCAAATTACAGTCAAGAAAATAGGCGTTATTCGACAAATGGGCGTAGCAATATGAGAAAAACAGTGTATCTCGAATAATATTGATAATATGGTACTGCAAAAGAAAAACAGAAAAAAAGCTTGATAAAGATTCATTTGTAACCAAAAATGCATGTAGAACAAGATAGAGGTACTTCCAACTCCTCCTGACTTACCACTCTCATATTTATTTATTTTTTTTTTTTTGTTTTACAAATTTTTCTTTAATATGAACATATAGCTAAGATCTGAGCACTTGATTGTCTTTAGACGCACGCGTAAGCATGACGTCTTCTACTATGCACATGCAGGAGAGACCATGACTAAACAATGCTATTTAAAAGCAACATTTTGTTTTTATTGAAACAAACAATAAAATTGTAAACAAAATTAAAATGATTTACTCCACGAATATGGGGAACAGGGGGCGAACCTTCACATGGCAACGTGTCTGACCACCTTAACCTGGCGAGGCCAGCATTATCCATGTCGAAATCGTCTCAAGTCGACTCAAACCTCCACGTGGTGTTCCCTGGGCAACGGCAAACTGGCATCCGTCAGTTTGACGGCTAATTTGAGCGGCGGGTCACTCCATAGACCTTAAACATGGAATGTGCGCAGGGTTTGGGTCCCGCCACATTACTACTGCCCAATGAAAACTAAACCAGCCTCGGATAAGAACCCCAATTTCGTTGACGACCACCGCAAACGAAAAACGGACAATGATTTACGGATATGCACCTGGAATGTCCGGACCCTTTATAGGGAAGGTGCCGTTATCCAACTGGCGGAAGCCCTCAAAACAATAAAATCTGACATCACCGCCATCCAGGAAATGCGCTGGAAAGGGCAAGGCTGCTCTAAACAAGCACACTGCGATATCTAGTACAGCTGCCATGCGAAGAAGCGCGAATTCGGATGTGGATTCGTTGTTAGCCGGAAACTACGCCACCTTGTTTCCCGGTTCACACCTGTGAACGAAAGATTGGCCACGATCCGCATCAAGGCAAAATTTTTCTCCATCAGCCTTATTTGCGCGCACGCCCCGACGGAGGAAAAGGACGAAGCCGTCAAAGACGCTTTCTACGCTAGTCTTGAGGACGTATATGACCACCTTCCGGTCCATGACGTGAAAATAGTCCTCGGCGATTTTAATGCGAAAGTCGGAAGGGAAGGCATCTTTGGCCCCACTGTCGGTCAGTTCAGTCTTCATGAGACCTCCACGAACAACGGTCTATGACTGATCGACTTCACCGCGGTGCGAAACATGGTAGTTAGTAGCACCAGATTTAAGCACCTCGACATCTACAAGGCCACCTGGCTGTCCCCGGATCAAAAAACGCGAAACCAAATTGATCATGTTGTAATCGACGGAAGGCATGCCTCTAATGTTCTAGATGTGCGTACATTTCGGGGGGTCAACATTGACTCCGACCATTATCTTGTTGCAGCCAAGATCCGCATGCGATTATGCAATGCGAAGAACATAGGCACAGGAATGCAACGAAAGCTAGATGTCGCTAAGCTGCAATTACAACGGACTGCCGAAGCCTACTCCGCTCAACTCTCGGTTAAGCTCAACCAACCAACCTCTGGACCTGACGACGCCGGCGGACTTTGGGCGCATATATCCCACTCCATGCGCGCTGCCGCTGAAGAAGTCATTGGTTTCCGGTGCCCGCAACCTCGGAACCAATGGTATGATCAGGAGTGTCGCATTGCGACTGCAGTAAAAAACGCCGCATATAAAAAAACGCTGCAGTCAGCTGCAACGCGAGCCGTGCGAGAAAACTACCGCGAAAAGAGGAAGGAAGAGAGGCGCCTTTTCAGACGCAAGAAAAAAGAGCAGGAAAAGCGTGAGCGTGAGGAACTAGAGGTATACCAGGGCAAGAAGGATGCACGAAAATTCTATCAACAGGTTAAGCGTCTAACCCAAGGTTTCAAGCCCGGAGCATCCACTTGTAGAGACGAAAATGGAGATCTGAATACGGATACGCAGTGTGTGCTGAGATTGTGGAGACGGCACTTCTCCAATTTACTTACTGGCGACGATTCCACCAATGCCGCCCATGGAGAGCGCAGTTCAGAGCTACCAATCAACAATGACGGAGTGGAAGTACCACCACCTAGCCATGAAGAGGTTCGAGTTGCTATCCAACGACTCAAAAACAACAAAGCAGCGGGTGCTGACGGCCTGTCAGCTGAATTGTTTAAAACCGGCGGCGATGAATTGATATGGCACATGCATCAGGTCATCAGCAAAATATGGCTAGAAGAAAGCATGCCCGACGATTGGAACCTCAGCGTACTGTGCCCTATACTTAAGAAAGGAGACCCAACAATCTGCGCAAGTTATAGAGGTATCAGTCTTATTTCCATCGCATATAAGGTTCTCTCAAGCATACTGTGTGAAAGATTGAAGCCGATTACAAAAACACTGATTGGACCTTATCAGTGTGGCTTTCGACCTGGTAAGTCCACCATAGACCAGATTTTCACGCTACGACAAATCCTGGAGAAAACCCACGAAAATCAAATTGACACACACCATCTCTTTGTCGATTTTAAAGCTGCGTTCGATAGCCCGAGAAGGGATTGCCTATACGCAACAATGTCTGAGTTCGGTATACCTGCAAAGTTGATCAGACTTTGCAGAATGACGTTGAACAACACACGCAGCTCCGTCAAGGTAGGAAATGACCTCTCCGAAACCTTCAATACCGAAAGAGGTTTCAGGCAAGGCGATCCACTGTCTTGCGATCTCTTCAACATCATCATGGAGGGGATCGTACGAAAGGCCGGTGTGCATCGTAATGGCACCATTTTCTACAAAGGCGTCCAGCTCCTTGCGTACGCTGATGATATTGATATTGTCGGCAGAACCAAGAGAGATGTTACCGCTGCTTTCGCCGCTATCGAAAAGGAATCAGCCAAAGTGGGTTTGTCGATAAATGAGGGCAAAACAAAATATATGCTGTCTACTAACAAGGGAGCGCGGCGTTTAGACTCCCACGTTTCATCCGGCAGCTATAACTTTGAAGTAGTCAAGGAGTTCGTTTACCTTGGCACCGCCATTAATACCAAAAACGAAATCAGCCTGGAGATAAAGCGAAGAACAATAATTGCTAATAGGTGCTACTACGGGCTCAGTAAGCAACTAAGTTCCAGAGCCCTCTCTCGATCGATAAAACTATCACTCTACAAGACGCTCGTTCTACCTGTGCTGCTTTATGGCGCTGAGGCATGGGTAGTTTCGCAAACTGACGCAGCCGCTCTGGGGGTGTTCGAGAGAAAAGTTCTTCGCAAAATCTTCGGTCCTGTTCGAGTCGGCGATGACTATCGCATCCGAATGAACCACGAGCTGTATGAGCTCTACGATGACATTGACGTAGTTCGGCGTATAACTGTACAGCGACTACGCTGGCTGGGTCATGTCTATCGTATGAACGACGAAGCTCCAGCGAAAAAGGTGCTCGAGGCGAGGGTCGCTGGTCAACGACGACGAGGGAGACCATGCCTCCGAAGGATGGACCAGGCTGAGGAAGCCCTAACCGCACTTGGTGTATCCGATTGGAGAAGGCGCGCGCAAAGCAGAGGCGCCTGGCGAGAGCTGATGAGGTCGGTTGAAACCCGGACACGGGTTGTTACGACCACCTAAGTAAGTAAGTAAGTAAGTACTCCACGTATATGCACATAAACACTTGAATCTATGACGTGACACAGTGGTGAAGAAGTTTTTGGCGTGCACCTCTATGGCGAACCTGGTACATCAAGCCGCCAGCACAGGTCGGCCATCATGGAACTTAGCTTTTTTCCATCAAAACAATTCTCAAAAGACAGCGTGACCTGATGGAATCGCTCTCCCTGATCATCAGATTCCGTGGGTACTTGGTTAAGAAAAAACTCAATGTGGTGATGAAGAATATGTATCTTTAAGGACATGTGTACTCTCCAATTACATCAAACGATTTCATCAGAGCATCAACTAACTCATATGCGTTGCTACCTCATTGTTTACCTAATACTCCACTATTTACGTTTTTGATAGCCA
Organism: Coremacera marginata; assembly: GCA_914767935.1. Classification (NCBI taxonomy): domain Eukaryota; kingdom Metazoa; phylum Arthropoda; class Insecta; order Diptera; family Sciomyzidae; genus Coremacera; species Coremacera marginata. The sequence goes on from OU612043.1 coordinate 18,783,814, forward strand.
TCCACGCAACTCATCAACTCATCTATAGAAAGGCATTCTTCAAATTGCACATCATTTTGTAAGCGTCGAATGTTGGGCATTCCTTTAAAAAAATAATACTTTTTGAAGTCGCCACATTATGAGCTATGCAATCTTTGCTGTCTTACTTTCTTTAAGCTTTCCGTCGCTTTATTTGTTAAATATTGCTGCTAATCGCTTAAAAGCATCTTTCTGTGGTTCCAAGGTTTTTATAAAGTTCTTGACAATGCCTAACTTTATGTGAAGAGGTGGAATTAAAACCTTATGTGACGGGACAAGTGGTTCGTTGACAACACTCTTCACACCAATTTCAGTCACAGTGCATCATGGTTCACAGTTGTGCGTTACGTAGTGGTTACAAAAGAATAAAAAATTTTTTATATTTTTTAAAAAATATTCCAAAATGCAATTCAGCGGCGTTGTAGTGCTTGACAAAAATAAAATGACACAACCAATATCCGCCGTCACAAAGGGGTTTGCTTCTAAATTGAAAATATTGTTGCTTGTATAGACGACGACGAACAAGTATTATAAGGCTTCTAGAACTTACGCCCGAAAAAAATGGCAAAAAACCCCGAATTTTTGGAAGCATTAAATTTCGGAAAAAACGCCCGAATTTGAAATGGCAATTGAGCCCGAAAGAAAGAAATAATGCTCGAATGGTTTGGAAATAAGACTCGAAAGAAAATGGAAATTTCGACCGAAGTTTTCAGCAGTTTTTCGGTCTTTATTTCCAAATAAGATTATGAAAGTATAAAAGAACAGATTTGAGTAGTAAATTAATATTCCCCTGTGAAAATATCTGCAAAGATTTCATTAATTTTATTTGATTTTTGATGTAATTCATGATCAAGGGGTCTATGGACATTGTGTAGGGATAAGGTTTCAGATGGTGTTTTTTTTATGATAAAATGATATGCTCTTTTACGGAACAATATTCTTTTACATTCCGTAAAAGGGCGAACCATTTTATCGTAATGAATTTGAAATTTCTTAACTTTTCGGTAAACAAAAATTCGGGAGTTTTTTATTTTTAATTTGGCGAAAATGCCCGATTTTTTTTCGGCCCTAAATTACAATCCTATTTTTCGGGCCTTTCTTCCTTTTCAAGTATTTGCAAAAAAGATCCTAATTTTATTGGTACAAACACCCGAAAAAATTACATAATCGGTAGAAATTTCGATAATTGTTTTTCGACGAATTAAGCAAGATTTTGTGTGGAAAATTTCGTGTGGTTTTTTGTAATTTTTATCTTTCGTAATTTCTGGAAGCCGATTGTAAGCTATCTTTGATTTATTTCGTAAATAGAAATATCTGTAGAAAGAAAAAAAGTTATCTTTTTGTGATCATGTTAAGGTAAGACAACCGCTTGGGGGAGAGAGGGGACGGATAGCCCTTGACCGATTTAAGTTAATTATTTAAAATTTTTAAAAAACATAAGGATCGAGTGATAAAACTAAAAGAGTTATAATTACCATTTCACTAGTAGTCAATGTGAACTACCAGTTAAAAACAGAAAACGAAACTGCATCCAAAAGTGTAGGTGATTTTTGTATAAAAAAAAACCCTCAGCAAAAAGCGAAATTTCGTTAAAAAATGTGCAAAATTGTCCAATTTTTTCGTTGATTTTTCCTTTGAATTTCCCATTCATTTTTTATTTCATTCACCCCGATTTCGTATGAAAAATGTTGGGTGATTTTTCATTTCATTTCTTATGTTATTTTGTATTGTTTGTATTTTATGTAAAGGCGAGATTTCCTACGCCTTTCAAATTGTTCTCAGTAAAACAAGTTTTGTTAAATACAGTCATTGTCCCATTAAAAGCATACTTTTTAGTAATTTCAACAAGCTTAGTTTATTTCCCAAGTTGAGTTTAGATGAAAAGAGTGAACCCAAGTCCCGCTTCATTAATTAGACTTCTTGCAAGACTTGACGGAGAGTCTTCATTAAATTGCTTATTCATTTCTGACATTCTACGACTATTTCAAGATGGAAATATCTGGTGTGTGGTTTTTGTGGGAAAGCTTTACAATTTTTATTTATCCAATTTAGGATTGACTTATCAGAAAAATGTTTTTGTTAAAAATTTTCTTTTTGAAACACTTTATCTATAGATAAATTTTGGCGTCTTTTTAACTTTTACAAACAAAGCGTGAAATAATATATTTTGAAAGAATAACCTGAAACTATATCACTTTCACCCAAAATTTTTGATTTAAGATGGAAGTGATTTCATTTAATCATTTATATTACAGTTCTAAATGAGTCATCATCATCATCGTCATCATGCGTGAAGCGTGCATTTCCTGCCTTAAAATTAGTAAAACTTTGGTTCAACCGTAACCTTAGATCCACATTTTGCTTTTAATTTTTGTCTTAAAAAATAAAAATCAAAACTTACCAGTTATTTAGTGCTCAAAAAATTATCGGTTAGATTTTGCTTTTTATTTTTGCCCTAACAAATAAAAACTAGAAATAATTATTACTTTTTGCTCAAAATTTTAAAAGTCAAAATATAATTATTATTTTTTGCTTTTTATTATAAAATGTTTGCTATAATATATTATAAAATAATTGGTACGGCCTCTGATATTGAGTTACAATTTTTAAATCTTAAAGCCCTATTCATGTCAAATTGGCCCTATTTTTATATGAATTTTGGCCCTTTTACAATAAAGCCAATATCATCCCTGCTACCAACATCCTGCAAAAATGAGTGACCGGAACAAAATGGTAACGTTGTGTTGTACGAGCATAAAATATAATTTACTGTGTTGTGATTTTTGCTCACCATCGTAAACAAAAACCGTACCAAGTTCCAGTTCGTTTCTTAAATCATAGTTGTTCGTTGTTCGTTTAGGAATGTTATTGATTTTGTTATTGCTATTTTTATTGGCGCCAGAGTTTTCGAAAGAAAAACTGTGTCATGCGTCAATGAATTATTTTTTAGCTGCCATTTTTGCAAATTATTTGATTTAAGTTATTTTCTTCAAAAAAACTATGTAGTAATGTATTTGTTGGCCGCGGCATGTTTCAACGTAATCAATCAAATCACTGAACAAGTAATTTGTTTTGCAAAAGAATCGCAATAACCTGCAAAACCAATGCAGAAACAAACGCTGAAACGAACGATATATTTGGTACGGTTTGGTTTTGGTTTACGATGGTGAGGAAAAAGCACAACAAAGCAAATAATGTTTGGTGCTTTTATAGCATAACTCTTCCATTCTGTTCCGCTCTTTTTTTTCTGTGTGTTAAAAGTAGCGTTTGTGATTGAGTCGAAGAGCGATACACAAATAAAGAAGAATAAAGGTAGCGCTCTTTAAAAAAAGCAGTAGCTCGTTCCTGTAACAAAATCGGTAAGTTATCGATTTGTGTGACGTCATGCGCTATCGATCTATAGTTACTGATTTCGCGACAACTAATGTTTCTGTACGTTTGAATCGGTAAAAATTCGGACCGTGATGAAAAAGAACACAAATCGAAAAGAAACGCTGAGAAATTGAGTCAAATGACAAAGAGCTGTTTAAGGATATTTATTTTATTTTATGTGCGCTATAGTTTTATAATAAATAGACAATCAAAAGTGTTTTAGTGAACAGTGAAGTGAGTTAGAAGTATTAGGAAATCAATTATTTAATGGATTATTGTTTCAGTAACATTCAAATACATTAACAAATGTACCCTTTCCTACGTGCCGGTGCTGCTTCATTTAGTCCAACAGCCTACGTCGCTGCAGTTTCGAAACTCGTCCGAATTTAATTTGCTCTTCAAATAAATTTTATTAGTTATGTATATACATATTGGTAATATATACATATATAAGAAATTCAATTTAAATGAAAGCAACCATTTTTAAAGGTATATTTTGAGTATTTATAACTTAAAAATACACAACATTACTGACATTAGATGAATCGGTAGAATTCTCACTTGCCGCAAGGCCAGTGAGAAAAGTGACACATTTTTATCGATTCACTTTTTGTACAGAAACACTTTTTTGAAAGGTTCCATTGAAATGAAATCAGAACAGGTGAAAGCTTATCGATTTGAAACGACCGAATTGAACAGAAATCGATACAGATTCGTACAGAAACATTGCAGGTGAGAGTGACGACAGAGTGACGTCAAATCGGTAATATCAGTCGGTAACTCTGATCGGTATGAGTTACAGGAACGAGCTACAGAACAGATCAAAAACGAACCGATCGTTAAGGTTTTTTTCCATTCTCTGCTCACATGTCACATATGTGCTGTATAACTTCCTTAATAAGTATTTGTCATCAAATTGATGACGCTATATTCTAAAAGGTGTCTTTATTTTTGTTGCATCATTTTCTCTTTTTTTGTCATTATTTTGTTCTTCGGCCAGTCTTTGTTTGCTTCCCGACGCATACACAGTTATTTGCACTGTTTTCGCATTTTTTTTAAGAAATAATATAAAATTTGCAAAAATGGATTCTAATTCATGGTTCGATAATTATTCTACTGATGATAGTGATCTATTCGAAAGTGATGAAGATGAAGATTATATACTAAGAGAAAATGAATTTGATTGTGATAACTATAATAGTGATGATTCAGATAATGATTTTTCCAATCAACAAGTGTTAGATGAAAACATTTTATTGATGTCAAAAGACAAAAAAATACAATATTCAACTGAACCATTGCCACTTGCTCGTGCTAATAATTCTTCCACACTTTGTTTTGCGTCACCATCTTGCTCACCATCTTGCTGATGAATTAAAAAAATGTCAAATGACTTTGGTTGGCACAATTCGCAAGAACCATAATGAAATTCCACCATTATTACTTGATATGAAAAAAAAAAATTGTATCATACTTCATATGTATTCGACCATCATCTTCGTGCATGCATGCTATCATATGTTCCTAAAAAACGTCGTTTTGTTTCATTATTATCAATTTATCATTCGACTGTTAGAATTGATGTTACTGATAAAGCCAAAAAACCAGATATTATAAAATTCTATACTGCAACAAGAGGTGGAGTGGATGTGCTGTATAAATTGGTTGGTACATATCGTTGCAAAAGGAAAGTGAATCGTTGACCTGTTGCTATTTTCTGCAACATGGTTGACATATCAGCATCCAATGCTTTCATAATATTCAAGGCATTGAATCCGGAATAGAATATTACAAAAAAAAAAAATCAACGAAGACGTTTGTTGAAAAAGTAAGCCTCGTGGTCCCAATGCTCTTGTTGTTGTTAATGCTGTTAGGAATATTCCTATAGAAGAGTAAACACATCAGTTTCATTGGAACATGCACCAAAAATAAGAAAACGATCAGAAAATCGAAACATGCATATAAAAAATTATTTCTTACTGTTTTATTTATGAGTTAAAACTTGGAATTTTTACGTGTCATCAATTTGATGACAGTAATTCTTTTATATATTAAAAAAAGGAATGCGGATGAGGGTTAAACTTCTCTTCGATGAGTCTATGAAAAGACGCCATTATTCTTTTGCGTATTCTAGTCCCATTTCTGCGCATAGACCTCTAACGTCGTGGCAGTAAGCAAATTTATTTAATTCTTTCACAGTGAAATACTGTAAAAACCTTTCTTGACTGTGGCGGAAACGGGTTACTTTTACTTTTACTCCAGGTCCTAACAAATTCCATGCATGCAAGTCTGACGCTAACACTTCCGATTGCATTTTTTAAAGATTAAGTTTACGTACAAGTGCATTTAAGGCTTCCTTTGTATATGGTTTTGGTGAGGATGCAGAAGGCAAATACAAAGCGTACGGAACATCATAAGATAGCGCGTCAAATGTGATGTATGTACCATATAATCCAATAGTCATTATTGAGGGACTTGATGGTTTTGGACTGGAACCATCTCATTGTGCGGCAAAGGAATTTGGGCTGATGGAACACTTAGGTACTTAATACTACGACGTTATAACCCATTAAAGCCATCTTTAAAATTCGCGTACACGTAGCAATTGCTTCGCTCGTGCTTTACTGGGTTGAACCAAATCATGGGAACTCCAAGCGGCATGTGCTTTCGGATTTTTTTCGACCACATATATGGCAATGTGGAGGAACATGATAAACACATATATCTTGGCACCCAAGAATCACTTCAAAGCTGAAAAAGTCCGCATAAGTTTGTACTAGATCGCCTGTGATGCTTCTTCGAGAATTTAAAAAGGTAAATTTTCCACACACGTAGCAAAAAAAAAAAAAAAAATCAATTTTATGGTAACATGCACACATTATTTGGTTTTTTACAGAAATACGATTCGGAAAGCATTTATTTAAAAACACGAAAATTCAAAAATATTTTCACAGTTTCACAGTTAAAAATATTTTTTAAATGAATCCCTTACAAGCTCTTTTAAATTTTCCCTTCTAATTTTAAATTATAATAAAAATTTGGAATGGACTCACAATCATTCTGCAGAATTGATCAATTAAAAAAATTGTGACCTTCTACGACAAAACGGAGTATGAAGTCATATTCTGGAAGTGTTCCTCTCCTAAAAACTAACAGTGGTTTCTTCGATTTTCACCGATTTTCTCCGACAAACTTACAGCTGACACATTTTTTATTTATTTATCAATCACATGAAAAAAATAATTTTTATCTCCTCTGAAAAAAAATCCTGCCTACGCCCATGCATATTAACATTGCTGACGTTAACAGTGCAGTCTTCAAAAGACTCTAAGTAATGGGCGAAATCTTAATTAATTACTAAAACTGATAAACGTAACAACTTTGTCAAATTACAGTAAAATACAATGCTATCTTATTAAATCCAATTTGAATCCATACTCAACTTTATTAAAGCTTTTAACTGAAGTGTGTATTTAAATTTGATTTTAATCAAGTTGAACTGAAAATTGACACATCGGAGGTAAGAGTGTTATTTTTTTTACAAAAGAACGGGTTGGCTTCTGATTATAATTATTTTTTAGTTCCAATTATTTTTGCTCTCCGCACATTACACAATCTTTAACCAATTACTACAATTCCGAGAGAAAAATATAACTCGAAAAAGTTTTTTTGTGACTATTGAAGTCATTAAAAAATATATACAGACTCAGTAACAATTAGATCTCTGCTGCTGTTTTTTGTTTTGAATTTTGCCTGAGATAGTTTGGCTCGATCAAATGGCAAATTAAAGCAAGTTTCACTTTCATACGGCCTTGAAGTGGCAGAACTGGTGATGGTGGTGTTGGCTGTTTTGAGATTATGACAAGCAATAAAAATGCTGATCTCACTATTGGCCCCACCTTACCAAGTCGGTAGGCAACACTTTTTTGCAAGCACACAGCTACTTTTTATAGTAGCTAACGGTTTTAAGCACTGCACCATAATAAACACACTTTTATATCACTAACGGTGTTTGTTTTTTTTTTTTTTTTTGAACTGGCACACTTACCAACACTGTTTGCTGCATCTTCTGACAGTATTTGTTAATCCTTTAATAAATACTTGACTTTAATCCAACTGGTAACAACTTTAAAATGCAGCTTATAGCATTGGCTATATCACTGACCGAGCTTATGATGATATTTTTCTTTAGCACTGTTTAAATGACTGGAAGCGGTGCTGTTGACCGACCGCTTGGTTGTAGAAGTGAACGTTCAATGTTTTGCGTTGCAAGCTTCCAAGTACGTTTTATAGTCAAACTACTTTGCTTTGAGCTACTGTGCAAAGCTTTCATTGGAAAAGCTTTTTGTGTGTGTGTGTGTGCTGTGCGTTAACACTTAAGCAGCAGTTCCGGCGGAAGTTGGTATAGGAAAAATTTAAGTGTGCTCTTTAAGTAGAACTACAAAATTCTTTAGAATTTGTTTTTATTCATGGCTTAAAAAATCACAAAAATTACTTTTACTTGCCACGCAGCACAGTGCAAGAAAATCATACCAGTTTAGCGCACAACGGGTCTGGAATCTTTAAATAGTATTTTTTTACAATTTCGCAAAGTTTTGGGTTTTTTTTTTTGTCCCGTGAAATGAAAGTAAAACTAAAGTTAAGTGGAGTGGTTTGCTGTTGACATGATCTGCTATCGACTGTTGTGGTTACTTGTACATGCTGTGCATTGCATATAAAATAGTCTCATTTGTTTCTTTTTCTTTCTTTTTATTTTCAAACTTTTTGATGTATTTTACGAATATGCACTGACATTTCTTTCCAAGTCCACTAGTTAGCAAGCATTAAGCTTTTAAGCTTAATTTAATTGCATGCTGCTAACAGCTACAAAGTTTTTATTGTGGTTGGTGTACGTGATAATTGTTTTTTTAGTGAGCTTTCGTAATCTCTAGGGTACTCTACATTCTGTGGTATAGCATTATTTGAGTTAGACACAGAGTGACAGAAAATCAAAATAAAACTAGTAAGGAATGGAGCTTCGGCAGGGTACCGGGGTACAGGGAAGCTAAAATACCCCCCGCGGCCGAATTAAAGTATATTTAAAGACTTCAGGAGTCTGTACAATTTTTATGTACGATCTGCAAAAATATTTGTGTCATATACACTTAATTTAATTTTACCCTTAACTGCCACATCCCAGTGAACCAAAACTGCAGTTTTTGAATTCATTTATGAACCTTTTCGGGTAGAAACGTTAATTTTCGGTACTCATAAATGATCCCTTTTTGTATTATTCGTCGGACTAAAATGCCTCTCAAAAACGAATCTTATTTTGTTCGCAAATGATTTAAAAAAAGAACCATAAATTATCCTCTTTTTTCTTCGGAAATGAGTTAAAAAATGAACCATACAAAAGTTCTTTTTCGGCACTCGAAACCGAAACGAAAATGAACCTTTTTTGTATCAATCTTTGGACTGAATTGCCTCTCAAAAACAAACCTTTTTTTGTTCAATAATGAGTTAAAAAAAAGAACCTATTTGAATTATAAATTTTATTATTGCATAATACCATTTATAATTATATATCGATATTATGTTAAAGAAGAAATGATTATTACTAAAATTAGAGATCATATTAATCATTGGGTATTAATATAGGATTAATATACCTGGGCTGGAATTCACGCATTGTGTTTTTCATGATATTGATGTTTCAAAGGGGAAAAGGCAGTCAAAGGCAAAGGTTTGTCCAATTTGACAGACTTCCAAATTATATATGAAATATCAAAATAGTTAAGTTATTAATTGGGGAATGTATTTGATTACATTTACATTTTTGCATGGAATGTTTTCATGGTTTTCATTCTATTTGGGCTTGATTTTAATTTTTGATAGAAATGTTGAAATGTTGAAAATTAATTAAATGTTCAAATGCATACGTGTAGCAGAACATCCATCTCGCACTGTTAAAAAAGTTCATATGACGTTTGTACGAAGGTACAAACCTTTATTTACCTGATATTAGAATATAAAAAGTAACATTTATGATTCATTTGTGAACTCATTTTTGAACAAAAAATGGTTCGTTTATAAGAAATTGTTTCCTACAGAAATGATAAAAAAATTATTCTTTTTTGAACTTATTTCAGAATGCAAAAAAGAAACATAAATGATTCATTTCCGAACTCATTTATGAACAAAAAATGGTTCATTTACAAGGAAGTCTTACCTACTGAAATGATACAAAAACGATTCATTTTCGACTCAAAATAAGTTTTTAAGGAATTTCGCAAAATATGCACAATTTTTCTTTATGGGAAAAGCTTTCACGAATTTAATCTTTTATAACAAGCACTTTTAAGCGACGAAATAAAAAAGAAAAAATTAAAAAAAAAAATTCTAACCAAAAACGTTCGCAAAACTCTCACCTTACTCAAAACCTTCGCATATGGTTCAGTGGGATAGAGTAATTTGTATACAAAGTTAAATGCCGCACCCACTTTTCTGGTGTAAAGACTAAAAATTTTACCGAAGAATATATGTATGTGTTGAATAAACGACGTGGGCGGAACTTGGGTACATACAGACACGAAGTCATTCAGTTTTATATATTTACGAAAGTTTTTCAATTTTGATGACGTCACTTTGTATTGAAGGTAGGCGTGGTTTTCATCCTATTTTGCTAAATATCAAAGAGTGGCTTATGTTAAATATCAAAGTTTGCATGCAAAATTTCAAGACATTTCTGTAATTTTTGCAGATTTTTAAGCGATTTAACGTTTTCAATAAAGCCACTTTGTATGGGAGGTAGGCGTGGTTTTCATCCTATTTGGCCAAATACCATAATGATAGTTATATATAAAAGCCTATGTGCAAAATTCCAAGACGTTTCTGCAATTTGAGCAGATTTTTAAGGGATTTTACGGTTGATATAAAGCTACTTTGTATAGGAGATAGGCGTGGTTGTTATCCCGTTTTTCCAAATTTCATTGCTATTATTTATATTGAAGATCAAACCTTACACGCAAAATTTCAAGGCATTTCATTAATTTTTGTGGATTTTGAAGAGATTTTACTGTTAATATAAAGTCACTTTGTGTGGGAGGTAGGCGTGGTTTTCATCTGATTTTTCCAAATTTCATAGTGAGGACTTACATTAAATATCAAAGCATACGTGTCAAATTTCAAGGCATTTCATTACTGTTTGTGGATTTTGAAGAGATTTGACGGTTAAAATAAAGCCACTTTGTATGGGAGGTAGGCGTTGTTTTCATCTGATATGGCCCATTTTCGAACTTGATCTTCCTTTTTTAAAAATACACTTATGTTTTGAATTTCATCGCGATAGCTTTAAAATAGCGGCTGTAATCGTGTTGACAGACGTACAGACCGACGGACACACGGAAATCGACTAAAGAGGTGATGCTGATCAAAAATATATATATTTTTCAATACCTACTTGGCGTTACAAACGGAATGATAAAGTTAATATACCCCTTACCCCAGTACGCGTTGGGGTATAAAACTCTGAAAACGTCGCAACCCTTTCTGAAAATCGTCATTTTACTGACAAAATCGTCATAATTTAAATAAAAGAACAAAGTTCATTTTATAATTCTTTATTAATAACACAACCAAAAAAAAAAAGCGTAACAAAAACTTATGAAAAAATGGCATTCAGTCAAATTGTCAAATTTCTATCTTAACCCTATAGTTCCCATACTTTTTTTTAGCAAGCAAATTATTTTTGCATTAGTTTAGGGTCAAAAGTTATGAGTATTGGATTTTATAGTGCCAAGACCTTAGATCGGCTCTAGGCAGTCTTGGGAAAGAATTACTTTTGTTACATAGCATAGATACTATGTTTAATTGCTAAAAAAACAGATTATAAATGGGATTCCCACGGTCCTCTTATTTTATGGATCCCATCGCTGTAGTGACCTTTCGGAAGGTCTACAAAAAAGCCTTTTAAATAATTTTTAGCCAGAAGTCAGAGGCAGCTAGATCTTGCGAAAAGGGGTGGATGTTTCAACAATTTATACTTTAATGCACTGATTTTAGCGATAACTTTTTTGACTTTTGTCAGCAGGTGCGTTGTCTTGATGAAAAATTACTTTTTTTCTCAATCCTTGCGTCGAGATGATCCAGAAGGTTGCTATTATATTCAGAATTAATTTTTTATCCAGCTTGGAGAAACTCCCCACCCACAAAATTCCTGTTGCATCCCAAAAAAACTGATGCTATCTTTGAAGATTTTTGAACTGGAACTTGCTTAGGAGCCGAAGTATCAGGTTCACACCACTCTTTAGCTTCTTTTTTTTTTGATTCAGGATCATGGTGGTAGACCCAAGTCTCATCCATAGTGATGAATCAATGCATAAAATCTTTTTTATCCTTTTTCAAACACACCAAATGCTGCTGAGAAAGTCTCATTTGAATGTGTTTTTGTTCCATTGTTATCGAATTGTGCATACAACTTTTTCAACCCAAAACTTCACTTAAAATATAGCTCACACTGTCTAATGAATTGCCTACGGCTTCTACTAAATCTCTCTCAGCCCATTGAGTTTTACACCTTCCAAAAATAAAACTTCAATCACTGCACACTACTTGATTTTTTCTTATTTTCCCAAATTCTGTGATACGTCTACTTTAAATAGCTGTAAGCATAAGACTGTTCAGATCTACTTACACTGAACCAAAAAATTAAAGAATTGGTGCAAGGAATGATTCTTTGATTCGATGAATCTCTGTTCATTGCTTAAAAAAAAAAGTTCTTTGATTTAATTAACTTTTTCTTATTCCCAAAGAACGCATTAGTTAAATGAATGTACGAGTTCATTGATTTCAAGGTTTTTACAGTTAAAGGAATCTTTTCTTTGAAAATAAGAACTATTTCTTTGATTTAAAGAATCGATTCTTTGGCTGTAAGATAAAGCTCATAAAATGCATTGAACCAATGAACTCGTGCATGGGACTAATTTATCAAAACAAATAACTTTTTCTTATATATTAAGACGTTTTTGGTTTAGTGTACTAGGTTGTTCAATAAGTTCACACATAGATGGAGGTAGTACGTTTGCCATTTTATTTTTCTAAAAATGGTTCTACTTTCTTATGAACACGCTTATAGTGTTGTGTAGTTTTGACTGCTCAGTCAACTTGTGGTTTGGGAAATATCTCTATCCCAATAATATCTCTTCACATAAAAATTATTTTTGGAGCTTGACTATTTTTGTGAAAAATATAAAAACAACATTTGTTTTTTTTTTTTTTTAAAGACTTCGTTTTTTTAATTGCAGAAACAGTTAATTCATTTTTGTGTAAGACTGAAACCACTTTTGCTTCTGCATGTTATATCATATAAAAGGGAATTAAAAATAATATTTGAATTTTTACAACAAAACTAACTTTTGCAAAATTTTTTTAAAAAACATTGCATATTTTGTACCTTTTTTCTTATAAGAATTATGTTACTGTTGTTACTGTTATGTTACTGTTATATTTTCACTAAGTACTTTTATTAACCTTTAAGACAATAGAGAATTGAATGAAATATTTTTAAAAATAGCGGAGTAATTTTCATTTAAAGTCAAAACATTGAATTTATGATATTTTTTTACATTCTGAGGTAACGATGTTGCAGTTATGGAGAGTAAACAGTAATTAACCATTTTAGTGATTACTTACTTACTTAGGTGGTCGTAACAACCCGTGTCCGGGTTTCAGCCGACCCCTACCACGCCTTAAACGCCTCTTAAACTCGACTTCAGCTTTCAATCAATGATAGGCTTAAAGTTGAGTTTAAGATAGATCCGACTTAGAATTTCTTTATTACTAAGGGCAATTGCTTTTACAATGAATTCACGACATAATCTGATTAAGCTTTCTCGACTTCAAAATGAAAATTATGCAAATCAGTTCGTTGACACATGATAAAATTTTTCTTTGCTTGTAGCCGGAAATCACACTTATTCGTTATAACCGATGATTAATTCCATTTTTCCGTAGAAATTAGTTCGCTATAGCCGATATTTCGCTATAATCGATGTCGTTACAAGCAGTGAAAATTGTACTATTTTGTACGCACTTCAGCCGGGACTTGAATTTTTATTCGTTATAAGCGATACACAGAGGGTTATTGAGTTGGGGTTTTGACTTAAAATTCAAAAAATCAAATGGAAGCTACGAACTTTTTTGGATACCGGTTTTAAGTCAATAAAATTCTGCGTCACTGGCAAAAAAACTTAATATTTTAAGATTATTAGTTCAAAAGTTACAAGCTGTCAAATTTTACTTTTTGTTGATTTCGTTCACGCACTGTGGAGAATTGCAATTTTTCACCTTTTTATATGTACTTTTTATTAAAAAAAAAAAGTCTTTTGTGCAAAGTTTTCTAATTGAACCTTCAACTTCAAGTTGTTCTTGTTCTAACACCTAAAAATTTATCAGATAAAGTGTTGGAAATAATTTTTTTGTGTTTATTAAAAAATGTGTCGAGAAACTCCGGTATTTTGCTATACATGTGGAGTTAAAGTTTATTTTGTTGTATTCTGTTGTCATCTTATTATAGTTTTCTTTTAGCATGAACTGTTTTTATTAAGTGTTTAAAATTTCGTTGTGCTATTTTGTGCATATTAGAAACTATTAAACTTTTTGCAGAAGAACCGCAGTCGCTATTATCAAATTAAGCAAGTGCAGCCACCAAAGAGTGTTTTTGTAGTTACTGCGCTGCTTGTTTTTGCTGGTGTTTATGTTTTGTTTTACATTTTTTTCTTATTTTGTCTTCAATTTTGTAGCTAAACCCTACAGTCTGCATATCTGACTTTATTTTTTTTTTAATGGTTTTTATAGTTTATTTTTTTTTTTTAAACGTAATTGAGGAGCCAACATTCAATATATGATATGACAAAAACAATTTGCCCTATTCGTATTTTCTAAAATAATTTTCCCTACTATAACCCAGCCAACATTTCTCGGCCTTTCGCCGAGACGAAGCGAAAGCGGTACTTTTGGGAGATATTTAGGCGAGATTCCTTTTGCGCGCGAAAAGAAAGCAATTTGTTATCGTTACTTCTGGGTGATACATTTTTTTTTTTTTTAAATCAAAATCAAAAAGAAAAAGCATTACATTTCATTGATTACATTTCATTGATTCAGTAAGAATCATTTTCTGCTCTTCTAGAAGATTTCGCCACGATGGACTTTTTTCTCGCAAGAGATAGCAGAAAGCCATAAGATAGCGAGCTCGCCGGCGAAAAATTGTTCTTGAAAAATTGTTCTATACTTTAATATGAAAATTAAATGTGCTGTTTTTTTTTTTGGAACTGCTTCTAATACATTTTTTATAACTCGCCAAAAGTTGTATGATTTAATGAAAAACTCTGGGCTTCGATTCAATGATAAGTTTCAATATTTGAGAGATGAAATAAAGCGACGAATTTGTCCTGCGGAGAAATATGAGAAAGGCTTCGAAGAAATAATAAATCAGTTTATTCATGCATTCAAGTTACGTCGGACAAGATCACATAGAATTGAGGCAACATGGGGAAAATCCCTCGAGAATATTTATAATGGGTTTTTGATTACCGCTGATCGAATAATATCAAGCAAAAGGATATTACCTCAAAAGAAGTTGCAAAAGTTGCCACAAATTTCTGTAAATTTGACTGTATGTAACACTGATGAAACCGATGAAGAGATTGGTGAAAGTGGTGACATAAATTTTCATGATCCATACGATGGAGTTTTATCAAGTGGCGATGATTAGAAATTAATATTAAATTATAAAAACAGACCAAAAATATATACCTCGGAATTCACATAAAAAATGTGTTTTTCTTAAAAAAACAAAAAAAAAATCACCAAAGCATATCAACTGATTGCGTGTTTTGTCTTGTTTGGACTTATTCTAATTAAAAAAAAGGTCAAAAGTTACCTCCGCCTTCTAGGTGAATTGATATCCAATTTCAGGGTAGAATACCCCACTGTGCGATAGTTCGCAATAAGCGATGTCGTTATAAACATAACATACTGTATACACAATGTTTAAGCCTTTTTTTTTGTTTTTCTTTGAAATAGGTTTTAAAAAAGTTTTAACTAAAAATGCATTAAAATTTATTTAAATTATTTGCAATAAAGAATACTTATGTAGGTTTTTGAATGTGTGTTTGAAAAAGTGCGCTATTTTACAAGCATATCACAATACGTTAAGAAGAATTATCGGTAATAATAATAAAAAAAGGTTTGTGCTTACAAAACTAACATAAGTTTTTTAAAAACTATATATATAAACATCTATGTATATATATATATATTTAAAACTGCATATATATCATTAGATTGCTCCCAAATACACTGAATATTTTTTTCAACTCCTCTTCGAGTAAGTGTGAAAAAAAATATTCAGTTTTTTGGACTAGCCCAATATACCATGTGTCGTGAAACCAAAAATGAACGCTAAGCGACGATATGTTAAAAGTAAGCTCCATTTATATTGCCTTTCCTAAAGCAAATATCACAGTTTTCAGTGTCATGCCTTGAGAGCTCATCACAATGCTGACCACTTCGTAGCTATTCAATATCCTTCATCATCATTAGTGCAACAGCGCCTATGAGACCACAAACGCCCATTATGCTCATCGGTAACAATGGTTGAACATGTTCCTGTAAATTTCAAAGAAATACATAACATCAATATTACATATATTCAGACATATAGTGAAAAGTGTTTCACTTACAAGTAGCCACATGTATGGAACAAGTATCAAGGCAATACCAGCGGCCAGGTTGCCCATGCCAACACCAAAGTTCCGAACCACCGTAGGATACTGCATGGCCGTATATGTCGGAATAATGGCATTGTTGGCGCCAATTACACATTTAGCTAAAATGTTAATAGAGCAACAGATTTACTTTAGGTTTTTTAATTAATACAGTATAGTTGTGTTCATACATACCGATCATAGCGAGCGCAATAACGGTTGCTGAATCATCAGAGGGTACAAGATTTGTTGCTAGACAACAAACGCCCGGTATCAGCATGTATGCTATAAGACTGCGTCGGATGCCAAGTTTGAGTACCACAAAAATGCTGAGGCATATAGAAGCTGCTTCCAGGGATCCAGCTATAGACTATAGAATTATAAAGAAGTTGATTATGCAAATAATTTAAAGACAAATTTATCAATAAACGTTATCACTGCACATCACGAAAAAAACCCCGCCCACTTTCACAATGGTTTCTCAAATTTTTGTGTACCCAGATCCCAAATATGCAATTATTTATTCGGAACAGTTCTAGTTTGATCACCACAGGACTTCGAATTTTTAAGTAGTTTATTTCTTTAAAAAATTATTTAACATACAAAATCTTATTCTATAATAACAAATTTGGCATCAAATTAAAGAGACAAAACACAAGAATCTTGGAAAAAATACTAAGGGAAAAATTATCTTGAAGACGGATATAAAAAAATGTCATTTTTATTTGAAAAACCTTAATATCCTTTAAGTTTCCAGTCCAATTTAAGCAAAAAAAATGTATAATAAAATGCAATATTTTTATGATCTGATTCTAAATTTTGATTATAATTGCTCTGTTAATTAATTTTTAATTTAGTTTTTAATTTTTCTTGTTTTGTTTACTCTTACAGTCTCGCTCCTCGCTTGCATCATTATTGTAAACTTTATCAACTAGTTCACGCTCTTTTTGTAAAGCAATTATTAAAAACTTAAATTAGTTGATGAGAGTAGTAAAAACAAAACAAAATTAAATACAATTAAAAAGAACCTTTAATATAAAATTATATATTTAGTAATATGTAAAGGGTGGTTCAATTTGAAGGGCCGATGTTGAATGTGAACCACACCTAAACGTCAAGTTTTTTACTGCATTTCATTTGACATTACTCAATTTCAGACTAACTCAATTTGAACCATGGAAAGATACACAATCGCGCAACGCGTTAAAGTTATTCAGGCTTGTTATGAAAATGGGCATTCAAATCAAAATGTATATCGTGCACTTCGTGATTTTTTCGGTCAATTTAATCGTCCAAATGTGCGTACAATCGGAAAAATCGTGCAAAAATTTGGGCAAACCGGGTCTGTAGGAGATGTGAAAACACCAGTGCATGCTCGTACAGTTCGTACTGCAGAAAATATTTGCTGCTGTTCGCGATAGTGTGACTGAAGAGCCGTCCACCTCAACTCGTCGTCGTGCCCAACAATTGCACCTCTCACGCTCGTCGTTGATGAACATTATGCATAAATTGACTCAAGAACTAAAGCCTCTTGACCATTTCAAGCGTCGTCAATGGTCAGAATGGTGGCAAGAAATGGCACCAGTGGATGATTAATTTTCGGAGAAAATCATCTTCAGTGATGAGGCACATTTTCACCTCAGTGGATTCGTCAATAAGCAGAATTGCCGCATTTGGGCGAATGATAATCGATCGGTGGAGCGATCTTATCAAATACGTTTCCGAGGCGCATTGTCTTCTGAATTTATTGCTGGATCAGGTGTTCCTCAGGGTAGTCACCTTGGTCCACTTCTGTTTATTTTAGCTATCAATGATGTAACTCACGTCATTGAACACTCTCATCTGCTTATTTATGCCGATGATATGAAAATATACAGAACGATTAATTCTAGAGAAAATTCAGATCTACTCCAGTCTGATCTAAAATCCTTTGAAGTTTGGTGTTCTAAAAATAATATGTTTTTAAATCCAGATAAATGCCAAACTATGACCTTTTCGCGAAAAAGGAATAATTTTATATTTGATTATAAGATTAAAGATACTGCCTTGAGTCGTGTAGACACCGTCAAAGACCTAGGTATATGCATGGATTCTAAGCTATCGTTTAACATTCATATTGATAATATTTGTAAAAAAGCATCTTCAATGCTTGGTTTTGTAAAACGCTGGGCCAAAGAATTTAATAGCATGATTACAACTACAACGTTGTATTATGCAATCGTGCGTCTTCACTTAGAGTATGCAAGTCAAGTGTGGTCCCCAAGTTACAATGTGCATGTTGATCGAATAGAAAGAATCCAAAAACGTTTTGTTCAGTTTGCTCTAAGGGGCTTAAGTGGAACTGACATATTAGACCTTCCTCCTTATGCGGATCGTTTAAAACTATTAAAAATGCAGTCTTTAGGCGATCGAAGGAAATCGGCAGATATCGTATATTTACACCAGCTCATAACAGGTGTATTCGATTCTCCAGAACTTCTTTCTCACATAAATTTTAACACTAACCGTAGAAGCAGTAGAAACGCTAACAACTTAATTTATTTGCCATTTAGTACAACAAATTATATGGCTACTGCTCCTTTAAGTCGCATGAGTTCCTTTGTCAACAATTGTAGCGTTTTTGATGTTAATTTGTCAAAAGGTCAACTCAAAAGGAGATTAAAATTAGTTGTGTAAATAGATCTATGTATACGCATGGTTAGTTGTTACGTCTTGTGTTGTCCCTGAGCCCAACCCATTTATTGGTGGGTAAATTTTTCCCACATTAACTTGTTTGTGGTCACGGGTATCCATAACATTGATATTTTCAATGATTACTGGGTAGTGGCTTTAGATGGGTTAATGCTGAGGAAGTGCGATATAGCTGTAGTAGCTGAACTCTATTGTTATTGCATGTTATATAATCCAAGAGTGATTGTCGAAAAGTCAATGCACCCACAAAGAGTGACTGTTTGGTGCGGTTTATGGGCTGGCGGCATCATCGGGCCGTATTTTATCCAAAATGAGGCCGGTCAGGCAGTTACTGTGAATGGTGTTCGCTATCGTGAGATGATAACGAACTTTTTATGGCCCGAATTGGAAGATATGAATGTGGACGATATGTGGTTTCAACAGGACAGTGCCACTTGCCACACAGCTAACGAAACAATGGCTCTATTCCTCATGTGATCAAGATCAAGATTATTTGATTTGACACCTGACTTCTTTCGTTGGGGTTATTTGAAAGAAAAGGTGTACGTCGATAAGCCAGCAACAATTCAAGAGCTAAAGGATGAGATAATTCAGCACATTAACGACATAGAACCTTACTTATGCCTCAGCGTCATCGAAAATTTGAACCATCGGATGGAGGTGTGGCGCCGAGGTCGCGGTAGCCATTTGGCCGATATTTTGTTCCATACATAATTGTACCATACCAATATTGTCATAATAAAAAGAAATGACAATAATTCCCTATATAATTTGTGTTTTATTCATAATCAACATCGGCCCTTCAAATTTAACCACGCTATATATTAGGGTGGCCTTTATATGGCTTATTTTTTAATGTTGGGTGGTCGTTGAAAAAATAGTTTTTTGCAATTTTTTCAGATTTTTATGTTTTTTTTTGTTTTTTTAACTAAACCAAGCTCAGGGGATGCCCCCTATAAATGCGAAAGCATTGAGTTGATTCGGAAGACGGGTGATAGTTAGTTGGAGGGTGGAAAGATGGAATAGTGTCGGTGAAGATTTGTTTTAAACTTACACTTAATTTTACTGTGCGACCGAAGAACGAATTATCTCGGTAATGCGATTTTCTATTGGGCAAAGAGGCAATTGTAAAGGGATGGGCTTGGAAAGCTGCCTGAGTGGACCTAGGAAACACGCGAGCTGGTGGCGTCAGGTCATGCATCTCAATTGAACACTTCCCATGGTAGTACCTGTACAGAAGGCTCAGGCAACCAACATTGCGTCGATGCCCAAGAGAGCTAAGAGTAGATGAAATATTTTCATCTCCTCTCAAATATATCGTACGACGTTGAACTCGATCCAGAAGCTCCAAATATAATCTGGAAGCCCTTGCCCAAATGTGCGAATTGTACTCCATTTGATGCCTAATATATGAGGCATAGATCTCGCGAAGAGAGAGACCCCACTCGGAGATTTTTTTAAGTGTGTCATTCATAATTTGCATTTCTTTTAATCTCCAAAGAGTCGGGGTGTTTTTTGAAGAAATATGAATGAGAAATGAAAAGTCTAATAAGAAATATAAAAAAAATTATCCCCAAATCTGATGACGACTACCGCAAACGAAAAACTGATAACGATTTACGGATATGCACCTGGAACGTCCGAACTCTTAATTGGGAAGGTGCGTCTATCCAACTGATCTTGGAAAGATACAAATCTGATATCACTGCCATCCAAGAAATGCGATGGAAGGGACGGGGTTGCTCTCGGCAAGCATTCAGTGATATCTACTACAGCGGCCATGTGGAGAAGCACGAGTTTGGGTGCGGATTTGTAGTTGGCAAGAGACAATGGCATCACGTCCTGCGATTAACACCTGTGAACGAACGACTTGCCATAATCCGCATCAAGGCTAAATTCTTTCATATAAGCCTAATATGTGCGCATGCTCCGACAGAACACAAGGACGATGAGATCAAAGATACTTTCTAATAGCGCCTTGAAGAAACTTACGAGCGCTGTCTCCGTCACGACATAAAAATTGTGCTTGGTGACTTCAACGCTAAGGTGGGCAAGAAAAATATCTTTGGTCGAACAGTCGGAAAGTTCAGCCTACACGGCAACACATCCGATAACGAAATGAGGCTGATGGACTTCTCCGCAGCATGAAATATGGTCATAAGTAGCACTAGATTCAAGCATCTAAATATTCATAAGGCCGCCTGGTTGTCTCCTAACCAAAAAACGCGTAACCAAACTGATCACGTTTTGGTTGACGGAAGGCACTCTTCCAGCGTATTAGATGTACGCACGATCCGAGGTGCTAACATAGACTCGGATCATTATCTTGTCGCAGCTAAGATCCGTACACGTCTGTGCGCTGCAAAGAATGCGCGCAATCCTACAGAGAAAGCTAGACGTCGACAAGCTGCAATCAAAACGAACAGCCGAAGCCTTCGCCACTCGACTCTCACTCCTGCTTAAAGAAAGCACTCCTCCGATATGCGCCGTGGACACACATCTCTTATTCTATGAGTGCGGCTGCCGAAGAGGTTACTGGCTACCACCACCTCCACCTCCACCGAAACGCCGCCTACAAAGCCACCCTGCAGTCGGTTGCTGCTAAGGAGCGATACAGAGAAAAGAGAAGGGACGAGAAACGTCTTTTCAGGCCAAGAAAAAAAGAGAGGCAGAAAAGTGCGAGTGTGAGAAGATTGAGATGTATGGCGACAGGAACGAGGCCCGAAAATTTCTCTAAAAGATAAAACGCCTTGCCGATGGCTTTGAAACCAGGGCGTCTTCCTGCAAGGATGAAAACGGGAATCTAGTGACAGATATCCAGAGTACACTGACGTTATGGAGGGAACACTTCCCTAGTCTTCTGAATGGCGATGATGGTAACAATCCCGCCAATAGAGATGATATCTCGGAAAGCCCAATTATGGATGACAGCGTTGAAGTTCCGCTGCCCGACTTTAATGAAATCTTGACAGCAATAACATGGTTTAAGAACAGCAAAACCGCGGGAGCCGATGGTCTACCCGCTGAGCTGTTTAAGAACGGAGGCGAAGCTCTATTTAAATGCATTCACGAGCTTCTATGCAGAATATGGTTGGAAGAATGCATTCCACACGATTGGAACAAAGGCGATCCCACTATTAGTGCCAACTACCGTGGGATAAGCCTCCTAAATATCGCATATAAGTTCCTGACGAGCGTATTATGTTAAAGACTGAAGTTCATTGTAAACCAACTGATTGAGCCGAATCAGTGTGGCTTCAGACCTGGAAAATCTACCACCGACCCGATATATACACACTACGACAAATCTTGGAAAAGACCATAGAGAAACAAATCGACAGCCACCATCTTTTTGTCGACTACAAAGCCGCTTTTGACAGTTCAATAAAGAATCACCTATACTCCACCAAGTCTGAATTTGGTAAACCTGCAAAATTAATCCGTCTATGCAGGATGACACTGAGCAACACCAGCAGCGCAGTTAAAATTGGGAAGGACCTCTGCCCACCATTTGTTACCAAACGAGGTTTCAGACAAGGTGATTTTTTATCGTGCGACTTTTTTAATCTAATCTGCTACAAATCTACTAATCTGAGACAAAGGGGCGCAATATTTTATAAGAGTGCTATGCTGCTAGCGTATGGCGATGATATTGATATCATTGGCCATAACACACGCGAAGGCAATGCAGCATTCTCAAAATTAGAAAAAGAGTCGGGTTGCATGGATCTTGCAGTAAACGCAGATAAGACGAAATATCTGGTGTCAACAAACAAACAGTCCCACCGTATTGGCACCTACGCCACTGTTGACAACACCTCCTTCGAGGTTGTGAAGGACTTCGTCTACCTCGGTTCCAGCATTAACTCCACCAACGATATCAGTAGAGAGATAAAACGAAGGATAACTCTTGCCAACAGGTGTTACTTTGGGCTCAGCAGGCAATTGAGAAGCGGAGCCCTCTCTCGACGAACAAAAGCCACGCTCTATAAGTCACTTATCATGCCAGTCCTGTTATATGCAGCACAAATCTGGACATTGAGCAGCTCTGATGAAAAGACTTTGAGAGCGTTCGAGAGAAAGATCCTTCGTAAAATCTATGGACCAATCTGCGTCATTGGTGAGTACCGGATACGATGGAACCATGAGCTGTATGAGCTTTACGCCAACATCGACATAGGCTTCGCTGGCTAGGTCATGTTAAGCGGATGGAAGACGACGCTCCAGCGCAGAAAATACTTGATTCGGTACCCAGCGGTGGCCAATGCAAAAGAGGACGACCGCATCTCCGTTGGAAGGACCAAGTAGAGGACAACCTGACAAAACTTGGAGCTTCCAACTGGGACCAGCAAGCGTAAAACAGAAATGCCTGGCGCAATTTCTTACGGCAGGCGGAAACTCAATTTGAGAAATGCCTAAAAGTATGCTAATATTCTGAAAAAAAGTTACGTTCAGATTCAAATTCTTAGACCGTAATGTACGTTCAGAGTATTGAACGAAAGACTCAATTCAATCATAAAAGAAAGAAAAGAACTACTGATTGTAAAATTTAACATAAGTATGAGCTACTCAAAAAGATATGTCTCCGTGGCCCAGTTCGTGTCCCAACGACAGAAGGTCGTTGATAAAAATCAAGAACAAAGTTGGCGATAGGACTGAATCCTGCTGGACTCCTGCGTTGATGGCATGCTCATCTGACGAAATTTCGTCGACAACAACACGGATACTTCGGTCCTTAAGGAAACACGTGATCTACCGAGCAAAGTTACCACCGACACCATATGCAATTAGTTTTGACACGAGCGCTTTATGCCACACTCGGTCAAACGCCTTTGAAATATCCAGAGCAACAACCATTCCATTTTCCATTTTTCGCTGAGGAAAGCCTTTAGGTCATCATGTTGTGCTTCTTTGAACGTGGTTGATCCATCTGTCCGTCTATTTATTGAAAGATCGGTGACGGCGAAACAAATAAAACTAGATACATGAAATTTGGTACAGATAATAATTTGGGGTCATAGTCTGACTGGTATTAAAAATGAACGTGATTGGTTAATGATCTCTGCATCTCCTATATAAGCATTTTTAAATATTACATGGGAAGTAGGCGTGAAATATTTGTACCAAATTGTATGCACTTAAGTTTATCCGTTAAGCCGTTATCGTGATTTCAACGGATAGACAGACGGACAGGCAAATAGAGAGGCAGACACACCAATTTTCAAATCTGATTAGATAATATAACACAATCAATGAAATGCACAATCAGGTGCTATTAACCACATTATTATCATATCTTTCCAAAAAAATTTACCAGTTCATTTTTATTGCTAGTTGACACACACAATAACAATGAAATTTAATCTAAATACATATGTAACTAGAACTTTATTTCAATGTGAAACTTACTGCACTTTTATCAGATTATTAAATTTTGTGCTTTTCTATGACTAATACTGTATGTACGTGTATGGAATTGAATTTTGAATCATTTTTTTTTTATATGTGCTTTTTGTGAATAACCTTTCTTTTTATGATTTGATACCTTTAGAATACAATTTATATCATCAAAATACTTCATTATAAAACATTTCAAAATGCTTTTGTAAAAAATACATTACAATGAAAAGTCATATGTGCTTGTGTGTATTTGTGAAAACTGACTAAAATGGGCTCAAACTAGATGCCATCATCTCCTGCACACTCAAAGGTTGAATGTCATTATTTAAAACGCACAACAGCATCGACTCAAGTACGATTATTCAATCGAACAATACAAGTTCAGTCAATACAGTCAAAACCATCAATGAGCGCCATTGAAGCTATTATAGCTACAAACAAACGCGGGTGGTTGGGTGTTGTACTACTTCTATTATCCATCACCATCCATACACTCACCGTATTCAAATATATGTTGCCGCCCAGGTTGCTCAGATGTAATGTCAATCCGAAATAAATGATTATCAATGTCAACCAGATGATCAAAGTCAAGCAGGTGGTACGCCAGTACAGCTTGCTGAACACCACGACCAACGGGTTGGCATTGCAATCAATATCCGGTTTTCCATCACTGCTGCAGCCAGTGTTCAGTGATACTGTCGTCGCTGTGGTTTCTGCGGTATCCCTACATTCAGCACCAACGGTGACGATATTGTCTGGTGCTGACGTTTTCGTTAGCGGTGCTACTGGTACGGCTGCCTCCAATGATTTCTGATAATTTGCAGGCAAAGTGGTGCCATTCATGCGGGCAGCGCGTTCAATCAAAACATACAATTCACTTAGTCGTCCTCGAGCCAAAAGCCAACGTGGTGATTCTGGTACACAATACCTGGGAATTGGTAGGATGGTAAGAATAGAAAATAAAAAATAAATTAAATCGTTGTTGGCATGAAAAAACATGAATTTTTGTGCTGGGAGCAGCATAAAAGAACACAAAAAAAAAATACAATTTATCTTTTAAAAACGATTGATTTTAGGGTAAAACAACTTTGAGTTTATTTTATTAAAGTTTATTTTTCTTACAAAAACATTACAATGGAAATGTCTCCCAACCAGCTATCACCACAGGGCGCAAGTAAATTTAAATATTCTTAAAAAGTCAGTCTTAAAATATGTAACAAAAACGTATGCCTCATTTTGCCATACAAATCCGGAAATGCATGAATTTGTCGTTTCAGAAGTTTTTTTATTATTAACAAGTGAAATATTTTTTACATTTCTACAAAATTTTGTCTCCATTATTGATAACATGGTAGTGTAGTGTTTACTCAGAAAAAAACATCCTAAAATCGAAGAAAATTTACTAAATTTTAAAGAAAATTTTACTTGTTTTAGCGGCAAAGAAATTTTTTTTTTTATATCGAAGTGAAACTTTTCTCTGAAACAAAATAGAGTATTTTAGAAACCAAAAAAAAAGTTCTTAAAATTTTCATATATCAAAAAATTTCATTCAAGCTAGTGGTATTGTGTTCCAGTAAGTTTTACATTATTGTGGATATTTAGAAACAAAGAGCTTAATATAATTATTTATAATTTATATTCAATTTGAAATTTACCACCGCGGGAATTGAACCTGGGCCGCTCGCATGCTAGTCTGTCGGTTTTCTTATGCACCAACTCAGTTATTATCGAAAAGTGGCGTAGTTTACTTAAAAGAAAAAACTGCGTCGACAGAGCTTTTGTTCTAACATTCAATTACATGCGAAAATAATGATTAAATTAAAATTAAAAATATACTGCCGAAAAAATAAATAAAAGTTCTGCTACCATGAGGTTCGAACCCACGACCTACAATGTCGAGGGTCTGACCAGGGCCGTAGCTAGACAAATTTTGCTTCTAGAACTAACAAATTTTTTTCAAAATTAGAAAACGGTGAAATAATAATAAAAATTAAAACTTTTAGGGGGGGGGGTTTTGAGTTAAATTTTTTTCTAGAATTATTTTAAGGGGTGATTTTGGGTAATTTTAAAAATATCAAAAAAAAAATTTTTTTTAATAAATAATTTTGACGATACGTTTTGCTTCAAATTGACAAATTATTGATATATATGCTTTCCGAAATGTCGACAAAATTTTTTTTATGATTTTACGATGAGTTTAATAGACATCATTTTTGTTGAATGATCACAAAAATAATTTTTAAAAAAAATTTAGTTCGAAGCCCCCCCCCCCTTAAAGTTTCCCTTTTTATTATTATTTTAGTGTTTTCTAATTTTGAAAAAATTTGTAAATCTTGCGACCGATATTTCGCTAGCTACGGCCCTGGGTCTGACGTTCTATGCTGTAGACTATTGAAGTGCTGTAGACAAGAAAGCAAAGAATCAATAAGTCAATCTAGCTATTTATCTCTTACTCGAAAAATATATTTTTTAAGGAAACTTTGATTTTTAAACTAAAATTCTTAGTTTTTGAAGACAAAGATAAATATTTTTATTTTAAATAAAAATTCAATTATAACAATTAAGGAAATTTACAATTTTCAAAACAAAAAAAGGTGATTTTTGATTTTAAAAATGATTTTTTTCTGAGTGTATAGCTGCAGGTTTTTCTTAAAAATTAATTGGATGTTTTTTATTTTATTTAAATAATTTATAATTATTTATTATTAAGTAATTTCTAAGATATTATGAATATCGAGAAATTGTAATTGTTATCAAACTATTTTATTAATATTTGTTCTGAACTAAAACAGATAATGAAATAATTTGAGGGCACTCACGGTCACTCACGGTCACTCACGGTGACTTACAGAGTGTCGCACTGGTTACAGTTGGCCCGTGACAATTTACGTGAACTTCTTGGTGCTACAACATACCATATGTGGGTGAACATATGACATCACATATGACCTTTTTACCTTTAGACTTTTTACCTTGCGTCTTATAGAATCTTGCGAATTTTCTAACTAGCTATTTTTGCTCGTTGTGATTTTTTATATCTTACGACACTTGATACCTGCGATGGAACTTTTACCCTGCGACCCTTTACAGAGCGATTTTTTTACCTTGCAATTTTTTTCCAGCGACTTTTTATGCCTAATGCTTTTTAGGTTCAGGGACCTTGTTACTTTACCTTGCGACTTTTTGTATCTTAAGTAATTTTTTACCTACAAGTGGCAAATTTTTCACCTTGTGACTTTTTATATTTTGTAATTTTGTTACCTCGCGACTTTTTGTGTCTTGCAACTAATTTTACCTTGCGAGTTTTTTACCAAGAGACGTTTTCAACCTTGAGACTTTTCCTGCATGGCGACTTTTTGTGTCTTGCAACTTTTTACGTTGCGACTTTCTGTACCTTGCGACATTTTGACATTGAGCCCTTATTTATCATGCGAATTTTTTACCTAGCGACTTTTTGAACCTTAGAACTTTTTGTTCCTTGCGACTTTTTTACCCTGCGACTTTTCTACCTAGAGACTTTTTGAACCTTGATATTTTTTGTACCTAGCTTGTTTTTACCTTGCGACATTTTGACATTGAAACTTTACCTACTTTAACTAAAGTTTATCTATTTTGCGAATTTCTTACCTAGCTACTTTTTTAACTTAAGACCTTTTTGCACCTTGTGACTCTTTTACCAAGAGACTTTTTGTGCCTGGCGACTTTTTGTATCATGCAACATTTTTATCTAGAGGCTTTTTAAAACTTGAGTTTTGTGTACCTTGGGACTTTTTTACCCTGCTATTTTTTGTGCTTTGCAACATTTTGTCCCTTGCGAATTTTTTTCCCAGCGACTTTTTATGCCTTGCGATTTTTTGTGCCTTGCGACTTTTTGTACCTTGCGACTATTGAGAGAGAGTTGAAAGCCGGGGCACAGTGCGGTGTTCTCATATGAATTTGACTTCAAAATAAAAATAGATTTATAGAATAAGAAAAAATAGATTTTTAGAATAAATAGAATAGAAAATAAATAAAGAATTAAAAAAAATTAAATTTGAAAAAACTTCGGATAAATAAACATAAATTTGTCGGCGAGACAGTTAGAAACCATTTCCTCCCGTGTTTCTCAGCCGATTTTTACAATTTTTGAAAAATGAATTAAATGTCTATTCATGAAATCTATTATTTGCAACGGGTAAAATAATGTGATGTATTTCACCCATTACGGGTTCATATGCACCTAGAAGATTCTCAAGAATTCGTTAGAATTTTTTTTATTTTTACATTGCGATATGAGTTCGGTTAAGTTCGCACATGAGTGAAAAAAAAAATGAGTATATAAATAGAGACGAAAAATTTTCTGTGTATATTTTTTTGCCAAACGTACACAGAAAGAAAGTTCCATAAAAACGTTGAAGATCCGCACAAACTGACGAGAAAGAAAGCTCGCCACTTGACGCCATTTTAGACTCTTTCTCTATGTTCAGCTTGCCGCTTACATTGTGCTCTCTTCTGAGCGAAAGAACTGATGGCGAATTCATTAGGAAAGTAAAAATTATGAAAAAATTTTTATGAAAAAACATATGTTTCTTTACATTAATTTTGTATCGCATTTGATTTCAGAGCAATGAAAATTTCAAATTTGATTTATATTAAAATTTAATATATGATTTGAATTATATGCGTTGTGAAGCCGAAGTTTTCTGGAAAATTTATTGTTACCACTCAATAAGCCAAACAATAAGCCAATCACATGCCAATTAATTAGTTCAATATTATCTTTACGAAATAAATCAAATCCTTTCATAATTCACTTCAATAACAATTAATTTGTTCCATTACCTAAAAGTATTTTTCAATACTTTCCAATATTACCCAAGCGATTATCAACTAATTACCGAACTAATTACCGATTACTGAAGCGATTAAAAACCTATTATCTAAGCGGTTACCAACCAATTACCGATTACCGAAGCGATTACCCACCGATTACCAAAACGATTACCAACCGATCACCGAGCTCATTACCGATTACCGAAGCGATTACCAACCAATTACCGAAGCGAGTACCAACCAATTATCTAACCAATTACCGAAGCGATTACCAACCGATCACCTAACCAATTACCGAATTTCGAAGCGATTACCAACCGATTACCGAAGTGGTTACCAACCGATCACCTAACCAATTACCGAAGCGATTACCCACTGATTACCAAAGCGATTACCAAACAATTACCGAACCAATTACCGATTACTGAATCGATTACCAACCGTTACCTAAGCAATTACCGATTACCGAAGTGATTACAAATCGATTACCAACCGATCACCTAACCAATTACCGAATACCGAAGTGATTACCAACCAATTACCGAAGCGATTACCAACCAATTATCGAACCAATTACCGATTATCGAAGCGATTACCAACCGATTACCGAAGTGATTACCAACCGATCACCTAACCAATTACCGATTACCGAAGCGATTAGCTCCTGATTACCGAAGCGATTACCAACCAATTACCGTACCAATTACCGATTACCGAATCGATTACCAACCGTTCCCCCAACCAATTATCGATTACCGAAGCGATTAAAAATCGATTACCAACCGATCACCTAACCAATTACCGAATACCGAAGCAATTACCAACCGACTACCGAAGCGATAACCAACCAATTACCGAACCAATTACTGATTACTGAAGCGATTACCCACCCATAACCAACCGATCACTGAACCAATTACCGATTACCGAAGCGATTACCAACCGATTACCGAAGCGATTATCAACCCGTTGCCGTGCGTTCGCTAAGGCTAAGAATTCTTTTTGCATGTGCATTTTGTTGGTGGTCTAGAAATTCGTTCGCAATAATTTTTGTTTGTTTTTATTGAAGTGCTAGTTCATGATACAATTTACAAGATATTAGTGATAGTTCGCTTGTCGAACATAGGTTGTCAAAAATAGTGTAAAGTAGAGGACGAATAAAGTAAAAAAAAACCGGGGTGCAGTCGTCGGCAGAACTGCCGACGGAAGCTTTAGAGCCTTAGCATTAGATGTGAAATTGAATAAAATATTAATTGAACGAATGCACTTGCACACACTTTTAAGTTTATAATTTTTTCTTTTTAAATTTATTAATAAAATTGATAGCAAAAAAATCAAGAATTTTGGTGAAGGACAGTGAAAGATAAAAGTCTACATACAGCATCGCATTTTTGATTTTCGCAAAACTTATGAATCTTAATGAAAAGTGAAGTATGCATATAAATATTTACTGATAATGGAAAACTACCATTAATAATCTCCAGATACCGATGGCAAAAATTTTTAAGGCATTTTTTTTCGATATTTTTAGCCATTTCTGTGTTTTAGATCTTTTTCCATAGTTTGAGGTAATTTTTGTGGATTCTTATAAAATTTTTGCTATAATTTTTAGTGATTTTAGTGATTATTAGGGGGCAGTAAAATATTTTGAAATTACTTTTGAGAGCCTTAAAGTCAAAGCAACTGAAGAGGCTCAAATATATATCAAAATATAAGGCATTTTTTTTCGATATTTTTAGCCATTTCTGTGTTTTAGATCTTTTTCCATAGTTTGAGGTAATTTTTGTGGATTCTTATAAAATTTTTGCTATAATTTTTAGTGATTTTAGTGATTATTAGGGGGCAGTAAAATATTTTGAAATTACTTTTGAGAGCCTTAAAGTCAAAGCAACTGAAGAGGCTCAAATATTATTTTCCAACAATTAAATAAACGGTATAACTATCAAAATATAAAAAAAAAATATTTGTAATTTTCAATCTATACCACGAGACATAGAAACTTGGCAATGCTGGTGAGAATGTATTTAGAAAGTTTTATTAAGTACAGTATAGTCTCGCTTATTTGGACACTCGCTATACCGGCCATCCCAGTAATACGGACGTCTCTACACTTCGCACATTTTTAATACTGTACCGCTTTAGTTCGAACAGAAAAAAATTCAAGTATGTTTGGTTTACAATTTGACTCTTTTTTTTCAATCCGAATCAGTGTATTATTATTATTGTGTGTATTATATTATTTCATAATTACATGTGTATGTACATTTATGTAAAATAGTTTTGTGAAACAATGGTAATTTATTATTATTTATTTCTTATGTTCTTATAATTTCATTTTCAAAACTGTTTTAATAAAAGCGATTGAACGTATATAGCTGAAATATTAATTTTACATTATAATTCCTTTAATAATGATTCAGCTTTATGAAATCCGGACACTTTCAGTAACACGGACACACGCCGAAACTACCCACTGAACCATAAGCGAAGGTTTTGAGTAAGGTGAGAGTTTTGCGAACGTTTTTGGTTAGAATTTTTTTTTTTTAATTTTTTCTTTTTTATTTTGTCGCTTAAAAGTGCTTGCTATAAAAGATTAAATTCGTGAAAGCTTTTTAAATAAAGAAAAATTGTACATATTTTGCGAAATTCATTAAAAACTTATTTTGAGTCGAAAATGAATCATTTTTGTATCATTTCAGTAGGTAAGACTTCCTTGCAAATGAACCATTTTTTGTTCATAAATGAGTTCACAAATGAATCATAAATGTTACTTTTTATATTCTAACATCAGTTAAATAATGGAACTTAAAATGAAAATGTTAGCCTTCGTACAAACGTCATATGAACTTTTTTAGCAGTGCGAGATGGATGTACTGCTACACGTATGAAAATTTTCAACATTTCAACATTTCTATCAAAAATTAAAATCAGGCCCAAATAGAATGAAAACCACGAAAAAATTCCATGCAAAAAAGTAATCAAATAAATTCCCCAATTAATAGCTTAACTATTTTGATATTTCATATATAATTTGGAAGTTTGTCAAATTGGAAAACAATCACGCCTTTCCCCTTTGAAACATCAATATCATGAAAAACACAATGCGTGAATTCCAGCCCAGGTATATTAATTCTATTAACCCAATGATTAATATGATCTCTAATTTTAGCAATAATCATTTCTTCTTTAACAAAATATCGATAAAATTTATAATTCAAAAAGGTTCTTTTTTCAACTCATTACTGAACAAAAAAAGGTTTGTTTTTGAGAGGCAATTCAGTCCAAAGATTGATACAAAAAGGGCTAATTTTCGAGTGCCGAAAAATAACTTTTTATGGTTCTTTTTTTTAACTCATTTCCGAACAAAAAAAAGGATAATTTATGGTTCTTTTTTTAACTCATTCGCGAACAAAATAAGATTCGTTTTTGAGAGGCATTTTAGTCCGACGAATAATACAAAAAGGGATCATTTATGAGTACCGAAAATGAACGTTTCTACCCAAAAAGGTTCATAAATGAATTCAAAAACGGTAGTTTTGGTTCACTGGGTATATGTGTCCGGATTAGCGTGACTGTACTGTACTGACTAAAAATTCCGGAAGTTATAGTGAAATATTAATTGGGAAAAATGGAGATATGCAACTAAATGTAGATTCGGTTATTAACGATATTTCATCTTTTAACATAAATATGCACTCTTGTCTGTGATGAAGTAGAAACAAGTTTTTCGCTATAGAAGACATGTTAAGCTGACAATAGACGGCTGTTTTATTTTGACAATTCAAAAATGTACATTGTAATTTATTGCAACGTAATGCTGGTCCAAACATTTTAATTAAAAACAATTAAAAATATATACGAGTACATTAATTTTAGACTTTATGACATTTTTATGGCTTTTTTTGGAGCATTTTTAATGCCTTTTTAGTTAATTTTTGGGTGTTTTTAAGGCCATAAAAATCTGAGCCCTGGTCACCTCTAATTAAACTGCATACTAAACTTTTCATTAAGATTCATAAGTTTTGCGTGTATCAAAAAACTTTTTGCTATTGTTTTCATTAATAAACTTAAAAAAAAAGTTTATAAATTTAAAAGTGTGTGCCTGTTTATTCCTTTAATCAATACTGTATTTAATTTTACATCTAATGCCAAGAAGCTAAAGCTTCCGTCGGCAGTTCTGACAACTGCACCCTTTTTTGATTTTCATGCAAGCCTTCTTACTTTCCCTTCTACAAATTATTCCATATTCTTAAAAACTATTTTCCATACCTTGACTACAGACTGATAATAATAAAGATTACGTATAATTAGATTTTAGCTGACATACCATATCGTCAGTAGTGCCCAGCCTGGCAATGATATCACAATCTGCATTACGCGCCAGTCTCTGATGAAGTACGCAATACCAGCTGTGAGTACGTAAGAGATGGCCACTGGCAGAATATTCAGTATACCGATGATTGTGCGCCATTTACCGCTAACTAATTCCACAACAAGCACAAAACTAACAACAGTGACAGTCATTGAGGCAAAACCAATTATTACACGTAATGTCATGTACATGGTCAAGGATGTTGAGAAGGACAAAATGATGCCTGTAACAAAGAGCAAAGAGTTATAATGATAGAGATAAATAAAAAAAAAAAAAAACTTGTGTGTGCAAATGTGAAAGGGTTGAAACAAACACTGAAAATAATCACTTTTACAATAAGGTCAAGAGGTTGACAATCGAACTATAGCAGCAGTGATTGATTTAAGTTCTGTTATTAAACAAGAACAAGAACAAGAACAAATTAAATTAATTATAGTTATTTTGAAGCCAACAAACGTTATGAATAGCAATTTAAATATTATACATAGAGACTAACGCAACATAAACACAATGCTACAACATCATGCAATATGTAAATATGTAAAAATATAATAAAACAGAAAATGCTAGCTGGTATAATTAATTAATTATTATAATGTTGGCTTGCGTTAAATTTAAGTAACACTGTATGAACTTGCAAAAAATCTGAGATTTAAACTAATTTTATATCTTGAGCTAAAACGGAAGTACTAGTTTTTGGTGTCTTATTCGCTATTCGCTTACCGAAAACTGCTTGCAATAGCGCAAAACTCATTAGAGTGTGCTTGCGTCCAAAATTATCAGAAATCCAGCCACTCGCTACACTGCCAACTGCTGCACCGGCCAGAAAGCACATTTCGACTACACTCAATAGATTGCGACGATCACAAACTAAATCGAATTCCTGCACCAGCGTTATGCCGCTTCCCTCATCCATTGCATACTCGAATTGTGTGCATGCGGTATGGTTTCCAAAGTCCAAAGATATCGCGTCAAATACATTATTTAATTCGATATTTAACATGGAACAGGCGCTGTTGGGTTGTGTTAGATTTATCCAGGTACTGACATCCATATCGGGTTGTCCGCTGGGCCGAGCACACCAAAACGGTTTATCAGCTGTCTAAAATAGAAGAATGCATATGAATACTTTATTAAAAGTTTTGAGTTAATTAAGAAAAAAAATAGAAGTGTGCGTGTCAGCTCCGACGCGCGACTGGAGCTTACCCCTCTAGACCGATTACCTTGGAATTCGAGATGTATATTAAAGGTAAAGGGGATGAATAAAGGCATCTCTTATATTTGTAAAAGGATTGTATACTTTTTAAATTTTAAAATATATTTATTACATAAGTTCATTGAGGTAAATTGATGAATTCATTAATAGTAACGTCATTATTAAATACTGTAATTTAGGTTTGTGGTAATCGTAAAAACATAGCATCAATAGTTGTACCATATCTATTCGTTCCCTTCGTTCTTCCAGAAACTAAATCTAAATTAACTTCTTAAATTTTAATTTTCTTAAATTTTTCATATTTTTTCTATTTAAGATCAATTTGTGGACATATTCTGTATTAAATGTCCTGTTATGTCATAGCAATAAAAGTCCTAGCTAATTCTAAATCAAGCCAGTTTTATTTAATTGAAATCGGTTGAAAATTCGTCGACTTATTCAATTTGAAGTATTTCTACTTCACTACAAAATCACTCGATCTTATTTGCGAAAACTCAGTTTAGGCAAAGCAGCATGAAAAACAACGATTTTGTGCTGTTTTTAAAAGATTAATGCTTAAAATTTAAATAACTCGACGAATTTTTAACTAATTTCAATGATAAAACTTGATGGATTTATAATTAACCAAGCTTTTATGTCAGTGTGGGGCAGCACCTATGCACGCGTGCATAGTAAACCCTTTCTGTCTCTGTCGCTCTCACATGTGCGGGCACTAGCAAACAACTGAAAGAACAGTGCAAGTGTTTTTTGCCCGACACTTTTTTATATTATTATCAATTATAATAAAAGCGCACTTTAATATAAACTACTCGTATGAGCAACGGCTACGTTGCAATTTGCAAATGCACACATATTCAGACACACAATTTTTTTGTTGTGCTGTGGCTAGCTGAACATATGGTAAAAAGAGAAGAGTAGAGAGCAACATCGAGTTTATTGAAACTCTTTCTGCTGTGAGTATTAGACATGGATAACGCAGCAAGAATCGCTGCGTTGATACACCAACTCAAACGAAGTTTACTGTATCAGCGAAATGCGTTAACGCAATTGCGTCATAGCGTAATTTGAAATGCCATGATTCCTGTATCAACAAGAATTTTATTAACGCACTGAGGGTTTAAATTGACCAACGTGTTGCGTTATGTGGTTCATTTTTTGAATGCGGTGAATTTTGTGGCGGAATACTAAGCGCAAATTTGCTTCACTTAGAAAAAACAAATTAAATCAAATAAAAATTTTCAATCAACATATAGATCAGAATCTAAAGAAATCTTAACTGTAATTGATTCATTAAAGATTACTAAATCTAAAAGTAATTAATATAAAATATAACTAAATGAAGCGCAAATTACAGCACCCACCAAAACTGAAGATATTTTTAACTTCAATCATGCAGCCAAACTGTGTTTTGTTTAAGATTTGATGCTATCAAACAGATACATACGCGTTCCTGGTATGCAAAACAAGTTCGAAGTTGGACTCTAATTTACTTCTGCTTCGAACACGAACACAAAACACTTCTGTTTCCAACAGTTGACAAAACCATTCTGCGAATAGGGGCGGTCACATTATCAAATTCTTCATCAAAATATTGGTCAAACAGTTTGACCACGCAAGTGTTCATATTATCGAATTATTCGTCAAATTTCATTATTGTCTCCACTTCATATGCTTTCTTTCTAAATAATCTTTTTTTGTAAATTTCCGATTTAATCTGCCAGTTATGGATGTAGTCAATAAATTTCAATAAAATCATTACAAAAATCTTCTTCATCGAGCATTTTGAATTGATGTGTTCGCGTTGAAATCTTTTTTTAAGTGATGAAATCGTACTAGAAAATTAGACGAGTGTTCACACGTCAAATTTTTCATCAAATCGTTGGTCAAACAACCGAAAAATCAAAATATTTTGATTTTCGTCAAACAATTTGACCAACAATTTGATGAGTGTTCACCTGCCAAATTTTTCGTCAAATTCCATACATATTTCTGTTGGTCAAATTTTTTAATGGCTTGTTAGATGAAAAATTAGATAATGTGGCCGGCCCTAATGGAAAAACTTTATAAACAGTCAAACGCACTCCAAGCATTCATGGTTAACTGCATCTTACCCGCAACCTCTTGTCAATATTTATAGAGAGAAATAATGTTCGCTTTCAACTTTCTGTTTCTATGTTCGATGCGCCGTACAAAATATGCAATTTTTGCTAGCTGTATAAATATTTTTTTACTTTTGCTTTGAGCACGTCATTTGCATTACTGCGTTATTCCGTTCCTTTTATTAAAAGAAGTGTATCAACGCAGTAACGCATTTAAGGGCTTCAACTCATTAGCGTAACTCAGCGCTGCGTTACCCATGTCTTGTGAGTATGTATTTTGTTGGTATTTCTTCGATGTTGGTATTTCTCTGCTGTGCTTTTGTATTTTGTTGGTATAACGCTGACTGCGTAACGCTTGATTTTTTAGATAACGCTCGATTTCACTCGCCATCAAATTTTCATACCGCGGGCAATATATGAAATCGATTCTAAAGGAGTAAACTCCAAAATCATATCGTTAGTTATACGTTGACATCTCGTTACCGAAATTCATGAATTTTATAGTGGAAGCAAAAACTTAAGGGAGTATTCCTGGTTGGAAGGCTGTTTTAAGACCCTTTTTGAAAAACTTCTCATTTGAAAACGCAGAGTTATTTAAATTCTGTCTTTTTTATTGTATTAAAAACATATTAAGTTAAATAAAAAATGTTTTTTCCTTTGTACGAGGGCTGTTCAAAAAGTTGTCGGCCTTCAAAGTTGGGCGTCGAAAAAAAAGTATGCTGCTTGCCGCCCCGATAAATCGACTTCGGATTATCTGAAATGGAAAAAGTAAACGGCGTAAGATTCAGTACAGATGTAATTCTGGTCCCTACTTCAATCATAATTTTTCGATTATTTTTTACAAAATGGCGGTCATTGAAAAATGAAAAACCGATTTTGGGTCTTTTTTTTTAGTTTAGTGTAAAAAAAAAATTGCAAAAAATTGTTTAAAATTGTGATTTAGGTAGGAACTAGAATGGTGGCAATTTTGCGTCGATTTCACTTTGTTTCATCAAAATCGGTTGAGCACTACGGGCCACGATTGCGGCCGCAAGCTCGAAAAACGTGGTTTCGAGATAAACGCGTTTAAGTTTGAAGCTATTTTTGAGCATGCAGTTTTCAATTCAGTCGACAATTCTGCGTCGATTGCACTTAATTTCATCAAAATCGGTTTAGTAGAACTGGAGAAAAGTGACTTCGAAGTTCAAAAACGTGATTTTTTAAAAAACTCAAAGAAAACTTTAGGCAATAAAACATTTTTTTTTTTTGTGAAATACTTACATATATCAATCTGCAATGCCAGCCCCATAAATAACTCCTTCCTCTTCTTCAAAAAATGAGGACTCAGCGGCTCTTTGTGCTCTTCGGGCAGTTCTATCTTCTTTTGATGCGGCCAGAGCTCTGGCTTCGGACCTCTTCAAACGTTCTTTGAGAAAACTGTATAGAACTCCAAAATGCAATTCTCCGTTTTGTTGTCAATGCTTATGTCTTCGTTATCCTTATTTTTAAATTTTTTTGCCGATGTACTTGTGAGTTCGGTGTCCTCATCTCTTTCGTGTTGGTTACCACGAAACTAGCGTTTCAAGGGACGAGTTTTTCGATTGCTACCAGTGTTTCTTTTATTTTTATTTCTTTTACTTTTTCTATCCATTGTCTTTAGTACAGGCAAAAATTTTTATCAAAACTATACTTTTCAAAACTGTATGCGCGCGCGCTTCCGGTTTATAACTCAATTCAAAGAGAACTAAATGCTGCCAACATTCGAATACCTAAGCTCTAAAATGTGTATTCATTTATTTTTAAAATTCGTATTCAATCAAGTTATTATCTACTAAAGAACGCGTTGAACGGAATTCGGTGGTTGCTTCAAGCCGTTGCATTCAAATAGTAGCCAAATTAAGCAAATCGCATTGTGGCGAAAACATTGCTGTACAGAAAAGGCCATATCTCCTAAAGTATTACGAATTTCAAAAACCCTTTTAGGACGATATTCTCAAATATCCAAGCTATAAAAATATGAAAAAAAAAACTAAAAAAAATTTTTGCCAACCAGGAATACTCCCTTAACAATCCATTAGTTGAAAATGTTAAAGTTGATTACAATATAATTTGGCAAAAATATAACTTTATTGTGCTATTTTTAAAACAAAATAAAATTTATATTATATTTGAAAAGGGAGAAAAAAATTTTTAAAACATAAGTGAGAGTTCAGTGCTTTGTTTGGACCACACCTTGTAACCTTTGGAAGCCAAGGTTTAACAATTTTTTTTGTAAAAATGGGAAAAATATATTTTTTGGGTGTGGCAGAAAAATTAAAATTTTTTTACATATTTAACTTATTTGTGAAAAAATATCAGCTACGAGGTGGCAATGTATGACCATCTAATTGTTTCGTTATTTAGAAATTAAATCAAAAGTGTTTAAATCTCATTAAAATGTAAAAATTTATACCAAATGTATCTTTTCACAATGAAAATTGGTCTTTAAAGATAAAATTCAGCATAATTTAACCTTCACAACCTTTTTTAGAGAGTTGTGGTAACTCGATTCTCTTACTACTATTTATTCAATCATCTATATATATATATAAAATTGTAAAAAAAAAGAAAATCTGTACATGAAATATTTTTTAAAATTCTTTTTGCGTTGGACATTTTCAATGACGAGGCGTCCGAAAGCCACATTTTAAAAATTGTTGTCTGTCTGTCTGCTTGTCTGTTAAAGCATCACGCGAAAACCACTGGATGGATTTAAATGAAACTTGACATCTAGGTTCTTTATATCCCCGCTCAACACATAGGCTACTTTTTATCCAGGAAAAAAGGTTGGACCCGGTGGGGGCCCTGCGATTGGGTTCCAGGCATTCTTTTTTTAGCTTATCTCCGAAACCGTTCATCCGATTTGCATGAAAATTTGTATGTAGAGGTTCTCGGATACGCTGAGGTTTTTGACTTATATACTCTGTTCTATCTCGAACACCAGAGGGCGCTGTAGTACAAATAGTTTGAAAAAACCTCGAAAAACTCCTAAGCCGTGCATCCGATTTACATGATAATTGGTGTATAGAGGTTTTCGGATACGGTGAGTGTTTTGGACTTATCTTTTCTGTGCTATCTTTAAAATCAGAGGGCGATTTAGTACAAATATTAGGAAATCGTGAAAAACTCCAAAACTTCTCATCCGATTTCGATGAAAATTTGTAAATAGCGATTTTCGAGTATGGCAAGGGTTCTGGTGCTATCTTTGTTGCTCTTTCTCGAAAGAAGAGGGCCCTTTTGTACAATTTGCACGTGTGTATGTTATCAAACTGTTCCTGAACGACTGCACTGATTTTGATGAAATTTTTTGTGTGTGTTTGAGTGGATCCCTGGATGGTTCAGATTCACAATTGGACTCGGTAGGTGGCGTTGCGATCGTGTTTAAGGCATTTTGTTTTTATAGTTTATCTCCGAAACCGTTCATCCGATTTGCATGAAAATTTGTATATAGAGGTTTTTGTATACGGTGAATTTTTATGACTTATCTGCTCTGTTCTATCTTGAACACCAGAGGGCGCTGTGTACAAATATTTAAAAAAACATCTAAGCTGTTTATCCGATTTTCATGAAAATTTGTATATAGGGGTTTTCTAATTCTCGAACACCAGAGGGCGCTGTTGTACAAATTTCTTAAGAAATCGTGAAAAAGTAGAAAGCCGCTCATCCGATTTGGATGAAAAATTTTATTTTAGGATTTTCGTGCTTGGCAACTCTTTTGGCGATATCTCTTTTGTTCTGTCTCGAAAATTAGAGGGTGCTGTTGTACAATTTGTACGTGTGTATGTTATTAAACTGTTCCTAAACGGCTGCACCGATTTTTATGAAATTTTTTTGTGTGTGCTTAAGTGGATGCCTGGATGGTTTAGATTCGCAATTGAACCCGATAGATGGCGCTGCGATCGGGTTCCATGAATTTTGTTATTATAGTTTGTCTCCGAAACCATTATCAGATTTAACTGAAAATTTGTATTTAGTGGTTTTCGGGTACGGTAGCTTTTAGGACTTATCTATTTTGTTCTATATTGAACACCAGAGGGCATTGCAGTACAAATGTTTTAAAAATCTCGAAAAACTCCTAGCTGTACATACGATTTGCGTGAACATTCGTACTTAGGAGTTTTTGGATACGGTGGGTATCTTGGACTTTTTTTCTGCGCTATCTTAAATACTTAAATCGTGAAACACTCAAAAACCGCTCATCAGATTGAGATAAAAATTTGTATATCGATAATATAGAATTCGATTATCGAGTATGGAAAGGGCTTTGGCGTTATTTTTTTATTCTATCTCGAAAACCAGAGGGCACTGTTGT
Organism: Coremacera marginata; assembly: GCA_914767935.1. Classification (NCBI taxonomy): domain Eukaryota; kingdom Metazoa; phylum Arthropoda; class Insecta; order Diptera; family Sciomyzidae; genus Coremacera; species Coremacera marginata. The sequence goes on from OU612043.1 coordinate 18,824,867, forward strand.
ACAAATACCGCAAAACACTAAAAAAAAACAACTCATCCGATAATTATGATTTTTATAAGTGGTTTTCGGGTACGGTGAGTCTTTTGGCGCTGTGTATTTTGCTATATCTTGAACCCCAAAGGGCGCTGTACTACAAAATACAGTAAAGCGTAGCAAAGCGCGAAGGGTGATAAATATCTTTATGTATTGTATTTATATTCCACTTCCTTTTTTCGCAAATCAGGACAGCTGATGCCGAATTCTGTGGTATTTGAGTACGCATCACCACATGCGCAAGTCAGTTGCGTCGTAAGTTGGCGTTGTTTTGACATTGCAATTTCTATTTTCAATGCTTATTTAATATTTGTCCAGTTTCCTCGCGAATTGCCAAGAATTCGTTTTTGCTGTGATTTTTTTTCAAAAATGTGCAATCTATCGAAAACAATATAAAACTTGAAAATATATGTTTGCAAGCGATTGGCGGCACGCACACACAAATCACGATTTCCCTAACTTTTTCATTTCGCCGAAGTTACTGGTTTGAAAGATGCACACAAAATTCCTTCTAAAGTTTGTGAAATTTTTTTTTAAAATTGACGAATGAAATCGAAATTTATTTATACCAACTCCCGAGTTAAGTCGGGTATTCAGCTAGTAATTTATATAAATAAAGCCCGAGATATTTAATCGATTGATGATTATTTTGGAGAAACAATAAATTATTTTTGGCATCAATCCTATGGAATAAATTGGTATATTGGTAATTGGTATATTATGATTGCTTTCAGGTTTGTTCGTATTTTGTTCGCTTAGATGCAAGGGATGCAATGGTGCAATGGTAGCACGTTCAACTTGCAGTCGAATTGTACGCGGTTCGATTCAAGTTCGGAAAAGGAAAAGTGCCTTATTCCCGACACAGGTTTTTCAAAAAATTTTTTTGTTTTTAATATTTATAAATAAAATTATAAATAACAAAAAGATAAAACAGCAAGATATGTTGTCTGTGCTATGAGGATCGAGCCTGGGTCAAACTTAAATAAAAAAATCGTCTTGATAACCAACAGTGTCATGAAAGTAAAAAAAAGGGCGATCTAATTCTGTACGTGAATATTGAACTTTTCAGTAACTGCTCATAAACAAAAGGGACAATTGATATTTCTCATAATATCGCCATGTTGAAGATACTATCATAGTTGACTTTATGAATAAATACAGTTCTTGAACTACTACAGGTATGAAGGGAGACTGATTTTTAACCATTTAGTTGCACTGAAGGAGGGAATGTTAATAAAATAAATTAGCAATCTTCCCAGAAATTCCATTTTTGGGTGGCGGCCACACACATATTTTTTTTTTTTTTTGCTATACTACCGTTTATAACTCAAACCAGGAGAAGATGCCCTCCCCTCCTCCCCTCTCCATAAAATATTTTTCTTGAATTGAAACGCTGATCTGGGACACTCTGTATACACTTTTTTATATCTGTAACAACTCCTTATGTAGACGTTATGCAGTACGCGTTAGGGAATAAAATTTATCCATAATATTACTAAGAAAGTGTTTATTGAGCTTTTTAAGCGGAATTCGATACCACTTCACTGTAGTTCCATATTCTGTGGGTGCGGCTGTAGACAATAAAATTTTAAAAATTCTAAAGCGGAATTAAACTGGATGTGCTTTTGTTAACTAGGTCAAGACAAAAGTCAAGGATTTTTTTTTTTTTTTGTTATCAAATAAGTAGGTAATTTATTAATTTAAGACGCTTTCAAAAACTTTAATTAATGAACAGCTAGAGTCACAAATCAACTTAAGCAGCATCAATTAAGTCAAGAGCAAAACTTAAAACATTGATCGTGAAACAAATAGTAGAGCGTAAAAAACCTTTATATATAATTTATGGTAACAAAAAAAAGAGTATCTTAAAACAAAAAACAAAAAAAAAAAACTAAAATAAAAAGGGGTAGGCTCAATGTTGCCAAGAAAAACTGTAATTTTTGTACTTTTTGGAACAACGACTGCAAAAGTTTTTACGTTTATATTTTATACACAGTAAATGTGATTCCAAAATTGTGATTGTATTTGTTTTTTTTTTTTAACACTTTCGGCTTCACTTACATTTAGGAGGTGCCTGCCAGAGAATCACTTAATTTTTTCACACAAAAATGAAGAGCGGACATTTCCGCGTTTTTTCTTTACAACATTATTTACACTATGTCGAACAAATGACGGGAGCTCCTGCACGATTTTTTAGAATGTGTCAAACAAATGACGGGAATTTCTTAATGACGGAAATTCCCTCATTTAATTTTTTAAGCGTTTTGTTTAGTGTTCGGAATATAATTGCGGGACATCCATTTACAAGTATAAAATAAACAAAATGTTTTAAAATATAATTTATACGTAAATATACGAATTTTTATAAAAAATATAATTATATGTAAATACTATTCATTATTGATATGATAGCTTTCAAAACATTCACTGGGGCATAGTGCCGGCTTATCGAAACAATTTTTGCATTGAAAGCTTGTTTCTTTCCTGTTTCCATTTTTCAGACAATACTTGCATCTCTTTTGATAACTTTTGTTCTTACTTGAACGCCGATGTTGTGGAGGGAACGGAATTTTTTCCAGAAAGTGATGAATGCTCATATCTATTGAAGAGGATGTACTTTGTTATTTTGTTGGACGTCCGCTATCTGTTACGAAACTAACAAGATCTTTGCCTTCAGCTATATTTGCTGGTAGATTTAGCAAACTTAATATCAAATCATCTCGAAAGTCCAAAAACGAGTTTTTTGAACGAAACATTTTATAAATAAAAAACGAGTTCCACACAGCCATGTCCACAATATGAAATAGGACCTTTTTATACCATCTTATTGTTTTTCTGGGACTGGAATAATATGATAATAATTGGTCGGCTCGATCAATTCCTGCCATGTTCTCGTTATAAGCAGCAACGTCTACTGGTTTCATCTTCTTTTGGCCTCTACTGTTAGAAACTTCGACAAGACATGGATGGTGTGCCGTAGTTATGGACAAAACATCGCGTTTGTCTTTCCATTTTGTCACATAAATATTTCCTGTTCTTCTCCAAATCATTTCGCCTCTTTTTAGTTTCTTACTCGTTATATATACATTTAGGACTCGGTTTACGATTGGAACGTAAAGTGCCTGTAGAATGGGTTTTGTATGTAGGTAGCGTATTGGACAAATCAACGCTGTTGTAGTAATTATCCATATATAAATGGTGGCCACGGTTGAGGTATGGATCCATTAGTTTTAAAACTACAGCTTTTGTTTTCGATCCTGAGGTCTGATCATCAATATCTTTTCCTGCATATATTTTAGCATTTAAAATGTAGCCATCTTTTGTAGTAAGTTCGTAAAACTTAATGCCATACCTAGCCCGCTTCCCTTTGTTATATTGTTTAAAGGATAATCTTCCTCTAAACAGTATAAGAGACTCATCTAAAGACAAGTCTTTACCAGGTGCAAACATGTTTTCAAAATTTTTTAAAACCAAATGAAGTAGTGGCATTATTTTTTCCAATTTGCTCCCTCGATTATCTTGTTCATATGACGCATGACAGCTGAAGCTCTTAGAATTTGCTGGAAACGTCTTCCAGACATTACTGAGCCAAATATTGGTTGAAAGTACAACATATTCTTTGAAAACATTTTCTTAATGAATGGTTTTTTGTTTTGGCCTTGAAGCAAGCATATACTGAGAAATTTAAGCATTTCATCTTTTGACGTTTCGGAAAAATTAATTTTTGGTCGCTTTCTTGTGGATGGTTTAGGGTCATTGTTATCCAAATTTTTCGCATAAGCATTTGTCAAAGAAACCAATAAATTAACTACGTCTTCATCAAAAAAATTTTGAAATATCATTAGAGGGGATGTGTCACTATTTATTTCGCCACGAATGCCCCTAGATTCGTTGAATGGAAATGATGGTATTGGCTTTGTATTCTCATGCCAAATATTATCACTTTCAACATCATATTCACTATTACTTTCAATATCGGAAGCAACTGCATCATCACTCTTCTGACTAGAATCTTCCTGATTAGTTTCATCGAGTTCAGTATCAACATCGCTGTCGTCATCAGAACTGCAATAGCCGGTCAATTCTTCTTTATCCAATGAATTTTCGTCTTCTGAATCAGCTAACATTTCATCCACCCATTTTTGCAAATTTTTATTAGTCATATTTTATCTATAAAACACTTTATAAAACTACAAAAAGAATTGTTTTTATAGTTTTACAGCCGAAAATCAACTTACAAAACTGATCGCACTCAGAAAATCAATTAATTTTACGTACATGGATTTCTTATGCACTTTACGCGTGAATTCCCGCAGTTCGATTTATTGAAACCGATTTCAATTTGAAAAGTAGCGAGAATTCCCGTCATTAGCTAATTTAAGGACAAGTTAAGGACGGGAGTTCCCGCAGTTCAGCCGAAAGTGTTAATTTGATGTTGCTTATTTCAATAATATTTGAAGTATTTTGGCAAAATATTAGGTTATCGTATTCAAGTCAGAAAACCGCAACATATTCGATATATCAGACTATTTGGCAATACTGGGTAGGATCTTAAGGCCTTAATAATTGTCATGTTATTACAACTGCGTTGCTCACGAATCACTTTAATCATGATTTTGAAAAGCTTTACAATACACTTTTATTGCATTTAAATGTTTACTTTAATTGGCGCAACTTAAGCGTCTTGTGGTCAAAGTTTGCCGCCTGATGTGAGTACATCGTTGATCTGAATTGTTTCAATCAGCTTATAGCTTAAACTAGAACTTTGATTTTTTCTATTCTAAATAGTTCTAGAGCAAAAAAATAAAAATAAAAAAATACTCACGTTTTCTAAATCGGAATGAAATGTAATAAAATGTAAGTGTCTCGTGAGATAACAATTGAAATTGAAAGTAATTTATGGAAACCACAATTAACCAAAACCGCCTTGAACACGTTTGTCAACCCACCCAAGTTGAGTGCTACTAGCTATAAGCATCCCAGTAGAAAAATGCTGTATAAAACATGATCTTGTGAATTCCATGGCATGGTAATGTATGAAATCTTTTAAAACAAAATTACCTTCCAAAATTATCATTACACGCTATATTACGCTGTAAATGAAATTTTTTCATTAACCTTAAGTTTACGTCTTAGCACATTCCTTAAGAAAATAATCAATCAAGTCGTACTCGTATGTTACATTTTCATTGATTAAAAATTTATAATTTAATCTGATTGTGTTCTCAATGACGTCAACACGATCATGCAAAACAAAGAAAATATTTTATTTATTACAAAATTTTGTGGCGCTGCTGTTACACTAGTAGTATCATTTATAATATAAAAGATAATAATGTTATGCTGGCCACTTGTATTCGAAGCTTTTAGGAAAATACTCGTATCGTGACTGACATATTAACTGGTGCGCACATTACATACAATGTAATCGTATCACATGAATGTAAAGTTAAATTCAAGAACAAAAGATAAAGGTATTTATTTCAGAAAATTGTGATTATTAGCTAAATTTAAATTAAAAATGCGCATTTGTGAACTACTAATTTTCCAATGTGCTTAAAATAATATGCCAAAGTAATACGTAAAAATAAAAAAAAAATCTAGTAAGGAAAGATTTAACACCGCCGTTGCCGGTCCCAAGCCCGGATGTGAAAGTGTGGAGAGTTGCGTGAGGTTGGTAGCCTCACCTTAAAATAACCCTTACCCAAGAAATGGAAACAAGCCTCGTATACCAATGACCCCCTAATGATACGACCTTTGGCTTTCAAAAACGGACAATGATTGGAACATGGAATATACGGTCGCTCTTTAAGATCGCTCGAAACTATCCCAAGATGCAAGGCAGTTGGATAGATACAAGCTCGATATCCTTGGCCTCGCGGAAACCAGATGGATTGGAAGTGGAGACGAACAACTGCAGTCAGGCCACTACTTCATGTTCAGTGACAATGACAACGTAAGAGTCCATGGTGTTGTCATTTTAATATGCAAGGAATGCAAAAACTGCCTCAAAAACTTCAATCCAATCTCAGAACGACTCATCACCGTACGCGGTGTCGGTTTCGTAACATCACAGTTGTCCAATGCTACGCTCCCACAGACCCTTCCGATGACGCCGCAAAAGACACTTTCTACTGCCAGTTTGAAGATGCCCTCAACAACATACCAAAGGGCGATATTGCCATAATTCTTGGTGACTTCAACGTGAAGGTTGGCAATGACAACAACGGTCTATAAACCATAATGGGCCGACACGGTCTTGGCACAAGCAGAGCAATAATGGAGAGCGCCTAGAGGAATTCTGCTCAGCACACAACTTCTTTATTGGCGGCACGCGATTCCCCCATAAGGACATACATAAGTATACGTAGCAATCACCAGATGGTCGAACGCAAAATCATATTGACCATGTGCTAATCAGCCGCAGATTTCACAATGACCATAACCTTGTGGTTGCCAAACTACGCATGCGCCCTGCAGCTCTTAACACCATTCTTGGCAGACGACACAGAGACGATCTATCAAAACTACGACGATGTTGATGAACGATGTTGCATCTGCATGCTCTTCGGCAGCGGCAAACTCATTAGGATATACCAAAACTCGAGCCAAGCCTTGGATTTGCTCCGACACGTGTCACACATCAAGAATTAACTACAGAGCACACATGATCATGATAAAAAAATCTGAGCTGATCAATCTATATAAGTCAGCCGATTTGGAGGTAAAAGAACGTGTGCTGAGGTGACAGAGAAGCTTACATTAATAACATCGCAAGTAAGGCCGAAGCAACAGCCTATTGAAACGATATGAGAAGTGTTAACTAAACCTCTGCACGGATTAACTCGTTTCTACTACAACAATAGTGCATTCGGTGTCGAGTTCAGTAGTTTACATAACTAAAACAGCGAGTGAAATTAACACCATAGCCATAAATAGTCATAAACCGACTTTCAACACATTCGTTTGGGAACGATTGAATTGGATCGTTTGGATTGATTGATTCGACACTGTTATAAAAAAAATTACACAATTTTGGAAATCTGACAACGAATTCGGATTCAGCGACCCATTTTTACCTAGTGTTAGCTCCAGCACCGAATTCATGAAAATAAAAAAATTTTAGGTGGCAACACCATTAACCATCTTGAATTTTAAAATTCTGATAGTCCAAATTGCGACCATCTAATTCTGCCACCGCATGTACATACAATTCCAATTTCCAATTTTTAAAATTTTAAATTCAATTTATGCACCGAATGTTATATTGTTGTGCACATAACATTCGACTCATATATTTTTGCTGCATTCATTTTTTACAAATCCTTCATTTCCTTCATTCTGTTATGTTTGGTTTAGATTCGTTTGCCTGACGAATGCTACCGGCTCGTTCGGAACGACTCAAACATAACAATCAACGTTTCAAACGTTTCCAAACGAATGTGTTGAAAGTCGTTTTAAGACTACCCGTGCAGAGGTTTAGTGTTTACGCAGCAATTAACAAATTAACGAATGTCAAACCGCAAATTCCACCATTAAAAGACCTAAATGGCAATGTTATTGACACAATACAACAACTTGGAAGAAGAAGAATCTGAGAATGCTAATAACAGCCGGCGTCATAACCCCAACAGACACATTTCAACAGAGCCCCCATCGAGTGCGGAGATCACTTCAGCGATAGGCAAGCTTAAAGACAACAAATGGATGGCATTTCATCAGAATTGTTTTCTACGCTCTACGTCCGCTACTCTTAAAAATCTGGACGATAAACACACTTCCCAGCGATTGGTAAGAGGGAATAATAATAATAATAATAATAATAATAATAATATATGCATCCCAAAGAAAGGTGATCTGAGCCGATGAAAACTGGCGAGGCATTACTCTTCTTAATGGCTGTTGAAAAGGTTCTTGTTCTCACCATTCTGTATAGAATATCACCAGTTCTCAACACCACACTACGCACTGAGTAAAATGGTTTCAAGTCAAAACGTTCCTGCGTTGATCACATAAACTTATTACGAATAATTACTGAGCAATCAGCTGAGTGGAGATCCCCATTGTATATGCTGTTCGTTGATTTTGAACGCGCATTTGACACAATTAGCAGACGAACAATCTGGTCCACTCTCAGAAATATGAGCGTGCCAGACAAGATCATCACTCTTATCCGCGAGCTTTACGAGGGCGCTGAGTGCAGCGTGCTCTTCAAAGGAAAGAAGAACAGTAAATTCACAACCCAAAACGGGGTTAGGCAGTGCTGCGTATTGTCTCATCTACTTTTCAATCTACATAGCAGTGGACAAAAATCAAAAAAGTTAGTAACGCCGAATTCAACCATATTAGTCTCATTTTAAAGGTAAAAGTCCAAATAAGAAGGAACTGCAACTTCTTTAGTATATATATATATATATATATATATATATTGGTTGGCCTGTGGATTTCCACAGAAACTAAAAAAATAATATCTGAAATATATTCTTTTATTGTGTCAAAAATCGTAGACCGAGAATTCGATTCAAAGTTGTTGCGGTCTAAGGTTTACAAATTTCATAGCCAAATTATCGCAAATTGGACAGATTCTTCTTACAAAAAAAAAAAGACTGGACGCTATGCACTCTTCTTGGCTACAGTGGACAATGTTTTCTATGGAAGAGGAAGATATTGATAATGTAAGAGAATCATATTAGTATTATGCAATGCAAATATCTGTAACTATTCTCATTTATAGTAGCCTAGCACGAGCACAGGGAAATGCGGCAGACCTGAAGTTAATTTTTCGGAAGCTTCAAGAAGAATAAAAATGCGTAGAGTGGAGAAATTATTAAATGAACGCGATGCTAATGAGATAACCTTCGCTTTTGAGAACATAAAATCTCAGAGTGGTGCTGATGAATGAAAAAAAAAACCTTGGAGACCTAGGTTTAAATTTGTCAGAAGCAAAATATAAAGTACTGCGGAAAGTTTTGAACAACTTACATCACGATTGTTTCCCCAGCCTGCATACTTTGCGAGGTTTAATAAAAAAGGAACTAATTCCTGATATTACTGCAACAGAGATATCAGCAGAAGTTTGTTTGAAGCATTTAATGCGAGTCACAGTGAAGAGCATCTTCAGTCTCTGTTCAAGTATGGAGTTTGGTAGAAACTTTTCTCTTATCTGCAAATGAGGAATGGACGGTAGTTCGGGCCACAGTCAATATTAACAAAGATTTTCTTCGAGTGACTTATTCGATGAATTCACATTTATTATTGCATTTGTGCCACTTAAGTAAGTATTGACATAGTTTTTATGATTACGATTACGTAATCATGGTGTTTACTATATTTGCAGATTAATTCATTCGTCCACCAAGAAGGAAATGTGGGTGAATAAAACACCGTCATCTGCACTATTTTGTAGAGTTGTGAAATTTATCCATACCAAGGAAAACAAGGACTTGGTTCTTAAGGAATATCAAGCAATGAAGAAAAAAATAAGCGATTTGGAATGCGATGTATTTCAAACCAATGGTGAAGTTGCCGAAGTGTCATATGAAATGCACTGTACCATGATTGATGTTGCAACTGTTTTGTCAAATACGAGCTCCGCCAGCAGATGCTTCATATAAATTGTGCAAGAAGCAAGCGGCAACTCTGAGTACTTTAAGTTTAGCTTATCAATTCTTCATTGCAATATTCGGTTTTTAGAATGCCTGCTTCATATAGCATATCGTCTCCCATTTAAATCCTGGCAAGTACGAGATGTAAATAGAGCTGCCTTTTTTGAAAGTAAAACCCGAATTCAGAGGGAATTTAGGGAAAAAACTGACTTAATAGATGACCAAGTAAAACAAGGCTTTGGAACAACAAATGACGGGAATACTGCACGTAGAAGTCGACGTAGCAGCAGATATCACAAAAATCGACAAGGACCTCATTTATAACTTCTCAGTTATATTACGGGTGTTATCTAACGGTAAATCTATAAAAACCCACGAGTTCAGTGAGCTCTTGGAAGCAACAAGAGATTTATATCTGCAAAATTTTAGCTGGTACTACATGCCTAGCTTGGTACATAAAGTACTGATCCACGGATGCGACGCTATCAAGATTTTTCGACTTGCAATTGGTAAATTAAATATTGAAATCACTCATACATCTCATTGTGTAGATCTAACTTTATTGTAGGAAGTTTATCGGAGGAAGCACTAGAATCAACCCATAAAAGCGTTTGCAAAAATCGTTTAGAGCACATTAGAAAAACGGGACGAGAAGACACGAGCAAAGACCCTTTTACGGCACCTTCTTCTGTCGTCGGATACTTTCAATTGCCAGTAAAAGAAATATTACAAGCAAAAAAAAGAAATCCGACGACAAATTAATCGATTATTATGTTTCAAAACCAGGAACTCAGGTTGAAGCCAATGAGGACTTGTATTCATCAATAGTAAATCCTTCCGAGTGTTCTTCGGAAGAAAGCTCTAAAAGCGAAAATTAAAATGAAAAAATTTTTGTGATCTATTTATTTTAATTAGTGAATAAATAAATGGAATAAAAAGAAAATAATTTTATAAATTCACTGGAAAATTCAGTCTGAAAATAAAGAAACTGCCATTGGCTAATATTTGGCGAGTATTTGGAGCTTCATAACTTTAAATTTTCTACATTTTTTCATTTGTGATACATGATTTGACCTCATGCATATTAAGAATTAAAGATTTATGCAAAATTTGCCGGATTTTTTAGCCCATATGCAAAATTTTCTCATACCAATCATATGCACCCCAAACTCCTGTAAATCCGTTGAAAAATGCTCATTTTTGAAAAAAACAATGAGATTCACAAAAAATCGGACTTAATTTTTGAAATCACCGTACTCATTTTAAATTAAAAACCAAGTTTCATTACAATCGGACCACTAATATATTTTTGCCCATCATTTGTATGGAGACGAAGTACTGTGCGGCGTGCTCAAGAAAACAAACGACGACGCTCCCGTTGGTATACAATGGCGGCCGCACCAAAAACTTACCTGCCTTGACTACGCTGACGATATCTGCTTCTTGTCTCACAGACAGTCAGAGCTCAATGCCAAACTTAAAGCTCTCGTCATAAACGCGAAGCAGGTAGGACTTCTCATCAACTTTAAAAAACCAAACTCATGCGTATAGAGACCCCAAACCAAGATGCCTTCTCAGTAACCATTGATTGAAATCAAAAACCGCAAATGGCGGTGGATTGGACACACTCTACGCAAAGAAGACCACGACATTGCAAAGATGGCCATTGAATGGAATCCCCAAGGTTCCAGCCGAAGAGGTCGCCCACGCACGACTTGGATGCGATTGACACATGCGGAATACTAATCCCGTTACACTTGGCAGGAAGTTCGCAGAATAGCTCAAGATCGTTCACGCTGGGCCGAGTTTGTCTCCGCCCTATGCTCTGATTAAGGGCGATATTTAAATAATCAGAATTATTTTTGTTGTTTTTATCAAGGAATAATAAAAAAAATAAAAGGAAGTATAGAAGTTTTTCATCATTATTTGAACTCCTTGAAACATTGCAACTTTTATCGGAAACATTTTTCTCGATTCGCTTACTTTTATGTCTCAGGATGTGAGCTTACCGATATCAAATAAAGATTTTTAGTAATATCTTTTGATTGGGATGAAAAATTGAAATAATTTTTTTGAATACATTAAGCCTTATGAATAAAACGTACGCAATTGCTATTCCTTGAGATTTGTAAGGAATAGCTTAATTATGGCATGAATAAAAACTCAAGCAATACCTTTTCCTTTAAGGGAGTATTCCTGGTTGGAAGGCTGTTTTTGGACCCTTTTTGAATAACGTCTCATTTGAAAACGCAAAGAGTTATTTAAACTCTGTTTTTTTTTTATTGTATTAAGAACATATTAAATTAAATAAATATTTTTTTTCCTTTGTACGAGGGCTGTTCAAAAAGTTGTCGGCCTTCAAAGTTGGGCGTCGAAAAAAAAGGTATGCTGCTTGCGGCCCGGATAAGAAAATTTTAGGCAATAAAACATTTTTTTTTTTGTGAAATACTTACATATATCAATCTGTAATGCCAGCCCCATAAAGAACTCCTTCCTCTTCTTCAAAAAATGAGGACTCAGCGGCTCTTTGTGCTCTTCGGGCAGTTCTACCTTCTTTTGATGCGGCCAGAGCTCTGGCTTCGGACCTCTTCAAACGTTCTTTGAGAAAACTGTATAGAACTCCAAAATGCAATTCTCCGTTTTGTTGTCAATGCTTATGTCTTCGTTTTCATTATTTTTAAATTTTTTTGCCGATGTACTTGTGAATTCAGTGTCCTCATCTCTTTCGTGTTGGTTGCTACGAAACTAGCGTTTCAAACGACGAGTTTTTCGATTGCTACCAGTGTTTCTTTTATTTTTATTTCTTTTACTTTTTCTATCCATTGTCTTTAGTACAAACAAAAATTTTTATCAAAACTGTACTTTTCAAAACTGTATGCGCGCGCGCGTCCTATTTATAACTCAATTAAAAGTGAACTAAACGCTGCCAACATTCGAATACGTAAGCTCTAAAATGTGTATTCATTTATTTTTAAAATGCGTATTCAAACAAGTTATTATCTACTAAAGAACGCGTTGAACGAAATGTGGTGGTTCCTTCAAACCGTTGCATTCAAAAAGTAGCCAAATTAAGCAAATCGCATTTTGGCGAAAACATTGCTGGACAAACAAAGGCCATATCTCCTAAAGTATTTCGAATTTCAAAAAACCCTTTTAGGACGATATTTTCAAATATTCAAGCTATAAAAATAGGCAAAAAAAAAAAATCGAAAAAATATTTTTGCCAACCAGGAATACTCCCTTAAAGACTGTTACCCAAGAAACTTACGTCTAACATAGCTTTATAAGATGGAAGACCATCAGGCCACCGCATTTTTTTAAAGCGAATATTTATTTTGTAATATGTTTTTGAATTTTTTCTATGCGATTAGAGTTTTCAGCATAAAATGGATCCCAGATCCCAGACAGATATATAGAGCTTTAACTGTTAAAGGGTTTTTTAAACTTTGAGAATTTCTCTTTATAAAACCCATCATAGAATTATTGATAGAGTAATCAAAAATAATTTGGTTACTACACTTCGTAGACGAAACTATACAACATTTTTTTATGTTAAAGTTCAAATTCTTAATCGAACATCAATGGCTAAAAATGTTTAGATCATTTTGTAGCAACAAGCAATCCGAAGCAGCGGAAATTTTTAGAAATAATTTAACGTCGTCAGCGAACAGCAAGCATTTTGAGGCATGAAATAAACGAGGTCTACAGTGCGTACCTTGAGGAATACCGGAAGAAGCAATTATTACGTCTTCTGAAATAGTTGAATCGATTTTGACCAAGAGTTTATGATCAGATAAAAAACTATTAAGGCGGTCTTCTCATTCAAAACCCGTTTTTTGGACCCTTTTTAAAAAAATTCTTATTTGAAAACGCAAAAAATAATTGAAAACTTTTTTTATTTATTGTATTACAAAAGGTTCAAAGTAAATAAAAAAATTTTTTTTGCTTCGATACGTGGGCTGTTCAAAAAGTAATGAGACTTCAAAGTTGGTGGTGAAAAAAAAGGTGTCGTCACGGCGGCCACGATTCCGGGTCTCCGGAGCGTCTGAAATGAAAAAAAAGAACGGGGTTATAATCAGTATAGATGTAATTCTCGGGTGAACCTCAAGCTTAATTTTGTGATTTTTTTTTGACAAAATGGCGGCCATTCAAAAAAAAAAATTTCAATTTCGGGTTTTTTTTTTTGTAGTTTAGTGTAAAAAAAAATACTAAAAAATTTTTTAAAATTATGGTCGAGGTTCACCCGAGAATGGTGACAATTCTGCGTCGATTCCATTTTGTTTCATGAAAATCGGTTCAGTTGAACTGGAGATATCATGGCCGCCAGTTCGAAAAACGTGGGTTCGAGATAAACGCGTTAATTTTAAAGTAATAAAGTAATTTTTTTGGGAAAAAAAAAAAAAATCAAAAATGTTTAAATGCAGTTTTAAAGAGCTGACAATTTTTACTTACAAATATTAGTCGGCGATGCCAGCTCCATACAGGCCACCTTCCTCTTTTTCGTAGAAACTGCTTTCTGCTGCCCTCTCTGCTCTGCGAGCCGTTCTGCCAGCTTTTGATGATGCCGCAGCTCGAGTCTCTGATCGGTTCAATCTGTCTTCATTGCGAGATAGTGCGTATTCGTATGCGTTTTTGCCAATCGCAATACCCATCAAACCCATAATTATAAGTATGGGTATAAAACCGTCGTTGAAGAGGCACGTTGCAATGAAATTGGCCACTTCGATGGTGCGTGCGCCTGAGTTGATGTGTTTGGGCGAAAGTGACCAAAGAACAGAATTGTAGGACTCATTGGAATTCTGAGTTTCAGATCCAAGGCATCTTTCAAGCAAATTATCTGCCGACAGCGCTTCGTAAGCTGGTTTTATTACCTCCATCACCTTCTTGTCGAGAGGTGCATACGTGTGGTGAAAGCTATCTAACGTACCTTCAGCAGCTGCTTTCTGCCATGCGCACCAACTTGACGCACCGGTGGGGCAATTTTGGTGTTGCGGTTTATCATCGGTGGAGCACTTATGGTAAAAAGTGGCCCAAATTTCCTTTTTCATATCCTCCACGGAGTCAGGATGACTGCGGATCGCAAGGCCATAATATGTGGTCAACTCGGATATTAATTTGTCGGTGAGCTTGCCCGCACCTTTGCCTCCAATGCCCTTATTTTCTTTTTTTATTTTTCGAAGTCGCGTGCCCATTCGCTTCTGCACATGCCCAATGCATTCTTTCTTTTCCACTATAGGGTCACCGTCATAGGGGTCGACATCTAATACACCTTTGAAGGTCTGCGAATCACCATCGCCGATATACTTTACATATTTTATGCCGTGTGTTTCAAACGACCTGGAGAACATCTCTATTACAGCGTCCACCTCCATTTTCCCAGAGCTTCCTTCATGGTTTATGGTGCATTCTTCGTCATGAGTATCAAGCCAAATTTGGTAAGCCTCTGGCTCCAAGGAAGGCCAAGAAGGAAGAACTTGGCTTCCCAATATTTGCAGCTGTTACACAGACGAGATTTTACGACAGTGTCAACAATTTTTTTGGTATGCTTGGCAATCAAATTTGTGACACCATAAAGGGAAGCAAAGCCACGCTTCTTCCAAGTCCCATCCCCCGACACAGTAAATAAAGTGGGATCGCACTCTGGATTCGCTTCGATCATAGCCTCTTTTTCTTCTCCAATAGCTTTTGAAATGACATGTTCGTACATGGCTTTTCCAGCAACGTACAAATTTTGTAGGATAGTATAGTACAGATTGTTGGACAAACTTTGTCCGAGGTCCATGAGGCCACAAAACATGGTTAAACCTTTTTGGCTTTCAGTTGAACACCTGGACTCAAAAAATGCTTCAACCCCTAAAATAAGCAGAAATGTGTATTCGTATGTTTGTATGAATATGTGTGCAAACACGTTTTTACCTAACAATAAACATTTTCAACGGAATTCGGTGGTTACTTTATGTCGCTTCGTTCGAAAATGAGTCGAAAAAAATAGCTCATTTTGACGAAGACCTTGCTTCACAAAAAAGGCTGTAGCTTCTAAAGTATTTCGAATTTCTAAAAATCCTTTTAGGGGCATATTCACAAGCTATAAATAAATGCAAAAAAAAGTCGAAAAAAAAAGTTGCTCAATGAGAAGACCCCCTTAAAGAGTTTGATTAGTATATCTGAGGAATCTTATTTCTTTAATTTTAACAATAATATAGAACGATCAACTTTATCGAACGCCTTCGAAAAGTCCGTGTACACCACATTAAGTTGACAGCGATGAACAAAGGCATCTACTATGTTTTTGGAAATCAGTATCAAATTCGTTAAGGTGGATCTGCCGTGTTGAAAAAACCGTGTTGGGTGTGACTAATAGCTTAATTAATCTGGTTATAAAGCTTATTTTATTATAACATGATCAAAAATTTTAGCAAAAGTAGATTGTTTAAAAATTGCTCTATAGTAACAGATATCGCCACGGTCACCAGATTTAAATATGGAGGCAATTAAAGAAGTTTTCCAGCAGTCTAAAAATGTACCTGACTTAAGGCATAAATTATTACTATTATACTGAACATTGCTGACGTTAACAGTGCTGATGCAAATTCATAACTTTTATTCCTACCTAAAAAGTGTTCAACGTGCCTAAAGAACTTTACACTTCAAAAAACTTCGTAAATATCATAAAACCTATTGTATGGACTTGAGTAATTTTACATAAGCTGTTATTAAATTAAATCAAACTTATGATAAAAATATTTTTGCAGATTATACATAAACATTTTATAGACGGCTAAAGCCTTCGAATATAATACGGCCGCGGGGTATTTTAGCTTCGACCTTGTCGAAAACACTTCTTACTAGAATTCTTGTATTCCGTATGCAGCTATTGGCAAATTTTTCTTTTAACCTTGATTTAAAATTTCCGTGTAGTCAAAATTAATTTTAGTTTCCAAATTAATTTTCGATAACATTTAACAATTTGTTGGCGATCTGACTGAATATTAATATTACTGACTGAAAAGTTGATATATACATAGCAATAAGAAGGCAATAAATTTATTAACGCTAATATTTCAAATTAATTTTTATCTTGCTATCTTTAGAAACCGAGATAAATACGTATATGAGCTGTTTTATGACAACGTAATTTAACAAAAACTTGTGTTCTCATAAAAGATTTTATCTACAAGAATAACCAAATTTTCTAGTGTAATAATGTTTTATAATTAAAGTGTAGACATCCCTTGCAGAGCAACAGCGTTAACTTGGCCTACATATCCGTTATGAATTTGTATTTGCTTGTATCTATGAAGTGCAAAATTGCAGTTACTTTAATTTGAAGTACGTTCACTTTTACTCCAAGCAACAATATTAACTAACGTACGTATTCATTCAAAATATTCACTTGAACTTGAAGTAATTTCCTCTTCTTAATTGATCTATAGTTGCAGCACATAGACATTGGCTTATTGAGGGGTGATGATGCGCATGGAAACGCGCTTTAAACACTTTCAAGTGGTGCATACAAGCTGCAGCCGGTAACTTTGCTTCCAGTGCCAAATTCGAAAGCGAACAATTTTCAAACTTGGTCGGTTTATGAGCAACATAAACGCTAAGGTTGCTGAAACTAGTTGGTGCTAGTTTTTAAACATTTCCGTTTAATACTTTCCGTTTTACTTTTTGTTAGCGGCTTTGATTAAACGCTGCCTGACCGTGTACGAATATATATGTTGGTGTCAAGGAAAAGCTTGTAAAACAATATAAGAAATAAGGTTAATACACCCAAACAACAACAATAGAAGCAAAGTATTGTGGTTTTTTTTCGCTGTTGTTACTGTTATTGTGTATAGATACTTTGTAGCTCGCACAAAACAATAACAAAATTAATTTTGGCTAAAACATCGTTAAGTATGCGATCAGCATTGCGTATGGCGTGTCTGGCTGTACTATAGACATAATAGTGGTAATAATGGGTTAAGAGGCATCACCATTTATCATGATTTTGATGTGAGTGTTGAACACGAAATTAAAAGTTCAAGTTCAATCAAATTAAAAAAAAAAAAATAAATTAAATTAGTTCAAATTATAAAAAAAGTAAACACGAAAAATAAACCAGTAAGAAGAAGAGCAAGAGGGGAAAGAAGCTATAGGTATAAATACATAGAGTATTATAACAAAAAGTAGGCAGACATTATAAGAAAATAAGGATAAAAAAAATCTAATGTGTTATGCAAATTTTTGTTTGTAATTGTAACAAAAATGATTTTAATATTTATGGAGTCCAGAAAAACTAGAAACATATCCAATTTTGTCATAGACTGCAATGTATATTCTGCGTATAGGTTTTAAATAAAATTCGGTACCTTTTTTTTTTACTTTTGAATTCTTTGAAGGTTTTCATTTTTCATAGGAAACTATCTAATATACAAAACTATCTACAACTACATAGAAAAAATGTTGAGCTAAATCGATTTGAAATTTTTTTAAAAACTTTTACTTTTATATTAGAGTGGAACGAAATGTATGGAGCCAAAAAAAATCTTCACAGGCTTCATACATTTTTGAAGCGTTCTCATTGAAAAAATATTTTCTGTATCTGTAGTTTTTTTCTGCGACATAACCTTTAATTTTGCTCGAGGGCTTATGTGTTTCATTGACAGGTTGTTCATTTTTTAATCTGAGATTAGAACTAGTTAGGGTGGAGCTTCGGCAGGGTACCGAAGCTAAAATCCCCGCCCCTCCGCTGCCATACTGAAGTATTTTCGAAGTCTTTAGCCACGACATATACGATGACATTTAGTTTTATATATTAACGAAAGTTTTCCTATTTTAATGACGTCACTTTGTATGGGAAGTAGGCGTGGTTTTGATCCGATTTTGCCATATATCATAGAGATGGTTTATATTATATATCAAAGCTAAAGTGCAAAATTTCCAGACATTTCATTAATTTTTGTAAATTTTTAAGTGACTTAATGTTTCAAATAAAGCAAATTTGTATGGGAGGTAGGCGTGGTTTTCATTCGATTTTGCCAAATATCATACTGGTGGTCTATGTTATATATCAAAGCCTATATGCAAAATTTCAAGACATTTCCTTAATTTGAGCAGATTTTTAAGAGATTTTACTTTTAAAATAAAGGCACTGTGTATGGGAGGTAGGCGTGGTTTTTATCCGATTTTTCCAAATTTAATTGCTAGATTTAAGACTGAAGAGCAAAGCTCACCTGCTAAATTTCAAGACATTTCTTTAATTTTTGTGGATTTTAAAGACATCTTACGGTTAATATAAAGTCAATTTGTATGGGAGGTAGGCGTGGTTTTCATCCGATTTAGGTTTTCATCCATTTTCGTACTTGATCTTCCTTTTTTAAAAATAAACCTATATTTTGAATTTCATCGCGATAGCTTTAAAATTGCGGCTGTAATCGTGTTGACAGACGGACAGACAGACGGACACACGGAAATCGACTCAGGAGATGATGCTGATCAAAAATATATATATTTTTCTATACCTGCCACGCCTTCTTCTTGGCGTTACAAACGGAATGACAAAGTTAATATACCCCTTACGCAGTACGCGTTGGGGTATAAAAATGAGGATCAAATTGTTTGATGCAAACCTCTTAATTAAGGCAAACCTTACATTCTGTCAAGAGTTTCCTATGATATCATGTATTCGCTAGAAGATATTTGATCATTCGGCAATATATCCGCCGAAAAGTTTGAAGATAAGAATGCCTCTTTAAAAATGCTTTTAACAACGTTTGAACGTAAAACTACAAGCTTCCACTCTATCAGACTACATATGTATGTCTGAACAGCTCAAAGTCGATATTTAGCAAATTTTTTTAGCTTTCATTATATATATTACATAAACACACATTTTGACGTACACCGAGAAAAAAAAGCAATAGGTAAATCACCTAAGTCAGCTAGGGTAAAGAGAATTATAAACTTACGTTTATTCACCTAAGTAATTTATTGTTTAATACATTGCTTTAAAAGCACATACTTCGATACCTTGCCAAAAAAAAAAAATATTTGATTCACCTAAGCCCTAAATCCAAAATCCAAAAATACAAAATTAAAAAACAACTAGCATGGATGGCTTAAGCATAGTTTTGAGCTATTTTCTGCAAAATAAAAAAAAAAAACACAGCTGCGTCATTAGACACACTAGAGAAGGATAGATTTGATAATTTAATGTTTTTTTTTTTGTAATAAAATCACTTTTATATTCAAAAATAATATAAAGTAAATTTAAAAGCACACTTTAATATTCACACCAGTAAACTGATACCAGTAAATTTTATTACATTTCATCAACAAAAAGAAAAGAAAAGAAAAAAAGAAAAGAAAAATTTCTTTGCTCGCCGTGCGGAATCGAACCTGGAACTTTTGGTGCCAGTCCATCGCTTTACCCACTGATCCAAGCAGTCTTAATGTTATTGTTATAATAGACGTCAAGCACCAAGAAAAGCCGAGAAGTCGTTAACTCTTTTTAAAATAAAAGCTATTGAAGCATTTTATGCGATTCTCTCATACGAAAAGGGGAATTTTTTTTCTTAAATTTTGCTATGTTGTGACTTTATTGAAGCAGTAACTTTATTACGCAAAGTTAAATATACGTTTAATGTGACATTTAACTGATATTTTGGCATATATTTTATTTTTGTTCGAGGAATATTAAAGTCTATAGGTATACCCTAAAAAGTGGCCAAAAACGTTGCATGTGCTTAAAAAAATATGCGAAAAGGACCCACTATACTAACCGGACTGTAAGGTGTAATTCTACAACGAGAAAAAAGCTTATGTTAAATTGAAAAAAACCTAGTATAAATTATAAGATGGCTTTGGCAGTTTTCAGCCACCCAAGTAGTTCATCAAAACGCCTAAGTTTTACATGTTGTCTTGCCGATTTTTATTTGGGTGATAAATTAACCAAGTATTTGGTAATTTTTTATACACTACTTTTTTAAAAAAAATTGAATTTCAAAAATATAACTTTTTTCGGGTTTGGTTTTTTTATTTTCCTTTTTTTGCTTGATTTGCTTGACTGATATCGGCAACAACACAAATTTTTCTTTTATCAACAACGTTTTTTTCTTAGAATTTAATGACTTCTTCTCCTCTGCTTTTCTTGCTGATTGACGTCTATTATAACAAGAACATTAAATTAAGTTAAATTAAATATTAAATACAAAAAATTTACCTTCGCATGCCGTTGAGATTTGAACCCACACCAACCCGATACCACTGTGTACGAAGACAATACGCTACACATTGAGCCAAACTCCTTCTTTATGCGGAGTGAATTATTCAATATTAATTACAACTGAAGCTATGCGCAGTAATCAACAGAATACTGCGACATACTGCATCTTTCAATACAGCATCTGTTAAAATCTGTGAATCGAATATATTTTATTTGGCAGGGTATCGAAGTATGTGCTTTCAAAGCAATGTATTAAACAATAAATTGCTTAGGTGAATCAACGTAGATGCAGTTATGTCAGCAAACATTAGCAAGGCTGCTTGGATCAGTTGGTAGAGCGTTGGACTGGCACCAAAAGTTCCATGGTTCGATTCTGCACGGCGGGCAAAGAAAATTTTTTTTCTTTTCTTTTTGTTGATGAAATGTAATAAAATTTACTGGTGTGAGTATTAACGTGTGTTAGTACTCAATTTACTTTATGTTGTTTTTGAATTTAAAAGTGGTCTTATTACAAAAAAAAAACCATTAAATTATCAAAACTATCCTTCTCTAGTGTGTCTAATCACGCAGCTGTGTTTTTTTTTTGCAGAAAACTGATCAAAACTATGCTTAAGCCATCCATGCTAGTTGTTTTTTAATTTTGTATTTTTGGATTTTGGGCTTAGGGGAATCAAATATTTTTTTTGGCAAATTATCGAAGTATGTGCTTTCAAAGCAATGTATTAAACAATAAATTGCTTAGGTGAATAAGCATAAGCTTATAATTCCCATACAATACTTATACACCCAAGCCGACTTTGGTGATTTACCTATTGTTTTTTTTCTCGGTGTACTGATATGTATCGATGCAAGTCGGCATGGATTCCCGTGGTCCTAGGTATACCAAATTTTATTTACATTTATTTCTACATCATAAAAGAAAAAAAAATGAAGACGGTATGCCTTAAAAAAAACAACTTCAACTTTTTTTGGACACCCTAATAAGAGGTAAAGATCATACCCATCCGTTTATAGCAAACATTCGTTTGCAACGAACTTTTATCGAAAAAAATTATCGTATTTTTTCCTAAATGGCGATCAAAAATCTAAAGTTCCTTTATACCAGTGTTTCCGCTTCAGTTATAATACAAGTGAGTTTGAAAGTGCTAAAAAATGTATCCGAATGTATCCATTTTACAGTGAAAAAATAAAAAATTTAATTTGCTTCGAGCTCGTTTCGGAGTACTAATCGCACTGGAATCGCAAACGAACAATTTTTCGAAGCATAAGCGAACCTTCACTTCCGAAGAAACCGTTACGCCCTCTAAACGTATCTTTTTCGTATCTATTTTTAAATTTTCGATATCGAAGTTGGATTTTGTGCCCAATGGAACATCAGTTGGAGTGAAGAATTTCTTACACCGTTCAAAAATGTGATCATTCCAGCTGAGCACAAAAAATGTCATAGACGTCAACATATGACAGATCTTTGATGATAATAGTTATATCTTCTAGAAAAAAAGCACTTTCGTTTTGAACAACCCAATATAATATATTTAATTCAATGTGCAATACATAAGGAGTATTCAAACCGGACTCGTTAGTTAGTTAGTTGTTACTCATAATATTTTTAACTTGCAATTTGTTTTTGTTCGATAATTTTGACAAAAGCAAAGTGCATGCTAAAAAAAAATAACAAGTAACATTCTGGTGTGAATACCTCTAATGATTTTAAAAAAGAATATTTATCAATTAAGAACTTCTACATCCTTAAGAAGTTCTAACATCAAAAACGTCAAAAAGTGCATTAATTAAATCAGTGAAAAATTCATTGAAATTAGTTTCTTTTCCTTCCAAAAAACAAAAAAAAAAAACACAAAAGAGAAATTAATATTTCCTGTTTAAATAAAACCATCTAATTACAACAAATTCCCTAGTGGAATATTTTATTATATTTCCATAGATTGTTTAAGGGGTTACATGACATTGGCAGTTTTTTGAAATCGTTTTTTTTTTAATCATTTTGTATTTTAGTAAATATTCTTAAGATTCTAAGAAAAAAAATTTCATGGAAAAATTCCTACGGGTTCAAAAGTTACAGCCGGATTAGTGAGAGCGCATTTTTAATTTTTGCGCTGCCTACGTACGGCAGCTGGTATATATATACTTGTTTTACTTGCTACCTGACTTTTGGTGGTTGTTATTTCGTACCTACTTGAAGGGTGAAGCCCGAATTGCTAAACGATTGCAAAAAACTATAAGAAACAGCAGAACACAAGATAACGAAGGCATACAGTACGTAGCAGGCATGGCAGATTGAAGGTAACCTTTTTTTTTCTTTGTTCACAAACTTTGAACGCATTTATCTCGAAACCATGTTTTTCGTACTGGTTGCGGTATTAGCGGGTTCATTTTTTGACGAAATTTTTTTTTGTATTTTTTTAAACTTGATTCGCTATCGTATGACACGAGCTTTTTTTTATGAATTTTTAAAGTCAATATTTTTTTCGAAAAAATACACTTTCAAATTTGGAACATCACCAATAATTGGAAAAAAATTTAAAAAAAAAGCTCGTGTCATACGATAACCAATTTTGTTCAGATTTAAAAAAGTAATTTTTTTTCCAGATCGGACAATTTTTGCAACTCCCAGCGCTGCAACCACGAGGCCCCGTTTTTTTCTCTGCCGCCAGTTTGGAGCTCTATAAAACCATGTTGGAGTGAAAAATATATTTTTTTGAATTTTTTTCTTGTAATTTGTTCAATTCTCTGAAAATTTGGAAAAATGTTTGTTTTTGACTGAAATATGATTTTTTAAAAAAGGTCTGTTTTCTCTGCCGCGAATGTCTTGTCCCACCTTAAGGAAATAATTGTTTCTCGTTATTAAATAATTTTTTAAGTATCGATATATATATATATATGTATAGTATATATATTTCTTTGTCTCAAAATCGCATGGAAGCACATGCAATATTGTATTTAGTAATATAAAGTAGATTATCGTATTGTTTTTGCAAATAGTTGTGACTCGCCAATTATACCAAGGTAAGTTATGAAAAAAAAACAGTTTTAACTCTGCAGAAACTTAAAACATGCCAACAGGTGTTAAAACAATTCTAAAAGAACTCTCAAACACACACATGTAAAAAATTAATTTTAAAACTTATCCATCGTTGGTTTATGGTTCAAATATCATATTTTTACGGTATGTAATTTATTGCACATAAGTATAGTTTTGTAATTAATACAAATAACAACCGAAAAACAACAACTTTTATTTTCTGTTTATTAACTGTGGATTTTAGCTCACAACTTGAAACTCAATATTTATTAAAGGTGCTTCTTGACTTTTTAAAACTTGGCTTTTTACATAATCAACAATATTTTGTAGTTGTTTTTTTGTTATGATGCAGATGTACCTACTGCGGTTAGTTGTTTGAAGGCTTAGAAGTTTGTTTTTTTTTTATTTTTTTTATTTTTATTTTAAGTAGTTGTTCTCAATGTGCTATGGTTATAATTCACTTAATTTGGCTCTAATGGTAGGTAACCACATAATTAATTGCAGTGCTTGGAATGCATGACATGACAGGGTCTAACAACAATTGGCAAAGAGTTTGACTAAAATAAGTACAGTAAAAAATAATAACATGTAATCGATGGCATATTTTTTAAAGTCATTATTTTCGTTAGGCAAGTAACCAAAATTGTTGGCTGAATTCAATATGTTTGTAATATTTTGGAAAAACAGGCATTTTATGAAAATAATTATGTTTTTCGACAATAAAAAAAACCAATTTTCCGTATAAGGTAAAACTTGGATTTTTGATATAAATAAGATCAAATAATCTGAAAAAGGAAGGAAATTGATTGATTTCAACGGCATTTTCTGCAGCGATATTATGAAATAGCGTCAAAAAAAAAAGAGTCTTAGGCAATTTTTAATTTGTTTTGTGTTGACCAGAATGGTCTACATTCTTAGTTTAAGAAAGTATTTTTGTAACTCTTAAAATAATCTCTACCTCTTATGAAGTCTCTTTGATCTCCTTTATCTTTTCTATACTTAAAACATTTATTTTGACATTGGATAAATATTTGATTATTACCACAAAATGATTATTACTACAAAAGTAAATACAATGTTTTATTAATATACAATATTTTCACATATGCAAATCTAGAAGTAATGTTTTAAAATCAAAATATAGAACAAAATGGGAAACTTCTTTTTAATATGGAATAATTATAATAATAACTAGCTTATATCAGAATAATTATAATAATAACTAGCTTATATCAGGCCCCTAAAATCCCCTAAAAGAAGGTGTAGCTTTAGTGAAGCCATACTTTTATAGTAAGTTCGTACCGAGTTTCATTGATGTGTGACTTATTTCGAAAGCTATACCGAAAATTTTGGGTGCGGAAAAAATACCACGCCCCTCGTTCAACACCCATAAAATGTTACCTGTGGAACGGCATGTGTAAATTGAGGTCGAATACTGAATTCCGAGGCTGTGCGACCTATAATTCCAAAACTGTTCGATATCGAAAATTTTAGGTGTATTTAAGGTGCCTTTTACGATCGGCACCAGACTTTACAGGAACCCTCTCAACGCTTTGGTATTAAAGTTGGCTTAGCGGTTTCGAAGTCTTTACGTGATATACACATATACCCACACACGTATATACATTAAGTCGCCTCACGCTCTTTAGGAAAAAAAATTGTTCAGTCCGGTTCTTCAAAATAATCCATGGCGTATGTAATGCTGATCCCCAAAATATTTCGACAAAAAATATTGGCTGGTATGGTTGTTAGAAAAAAACAACCGGTCAGAAATAAGAGCAATGAAAAAAATTTTTACATCAAAAAATCTTAAATTTTTTCCGTTGGACCAAAGATAATGCGGATTTTTATGAATTGTTTTAACTTTTTTCATATTATTTTCACTAAAATTCAAACGAATCTTTTCCTATACTACTTTTAGTCAAATAAATTGTAAAATGTAAAAAATGTGTACATTTTTTTGTAATTTCATACAATTTAGTTATTCACTTTACACTATATTTTATCATCAATAGATAATTTATTTGACTAAAAGTAACATGGCAAAACAAAAATAATTTTAAGTTGAAATTTAGTAAAAATAATATAAGAAAAAATAAAAAATTAATGAAAATCTGCACTAACTCTGGTCCGACTGTAAAAATTTAAAATTTATTGATGCAGATTGGAAGAACTTTTTCATTACTATTATTTCTGACCGTTTGTTAATTTTAACTACCAGAGCATATTTCAAATCATTCCGTGGCATATTGGTTGAGGTGCGTGGCTTGTATGCTATAGAACCCTGATTCGAATTCCGAATCTAACACAGAAAGTTTTTTCAATTGAATTAATTTTTAGTTCGGCCGTCATCTCTATGCAGACATTGGCAAACCTCTGCCAGTAAAAACTGGCGTGAAAGGCTTCTTGATAACATAAGCGGTTCGGAGTCGGCATAAAACTTGTTGATCCAGTTCTTGAGCATTTGTGTTCAAACATTTCACAACACGCACGCATAAGAAGCTCGGTCAAATTTTTTCAAGGGCTGAAATGGCCATTTCGTTTTGGTTTTTTTTTTTATATCAAATCATTCCAATCATCATAACATAAAGCATTATTTTGAAGAACCGACCCGAACACCTTTTTTTTTACGAGGAGCCTTAGTATACATACTTACATACATTACAGATAGATAGATGAGCAGAAAAAGTAGGCATGGCAACATTTATATATATAGTGACCGCTACTTGGTCCCATTGCACCTACATACCAAGTTTGACTATCCAAACGTTCACATCTCAGGAATTTTAATAATTTTTAACCGACAGCCCTGGCAGCTAGTGCTTACTTAGTTATGATTTTTAAATTGTTATTAAATATAGTACATTAATAAATAAGTAAATAAATAAATTTAATAAAATTATTTCTGAATAGTGGGCACAGATATAGTTCTACCATCTCAATATTCAAATATCTCAAAATTCTGACATGATCAGACATTTTTGAGAAATTACCCTCAACTGTCCAATACAATCACAATCCCATTATAATTTTAACTGAAATTTGTTACTGCTAGTCTGTAACGAATCATTTTCCATAGACTGAATAAACTAAAGTATCTCCGCTGTTCTCATATAGATTTTATTCATTTTTTATTTTTATTTTTTTAAGGTCAAACTATGTTTAAATTTTAAATAACTTCTATAAACTATGTATTATATTAAATAATAGCTTATATTGCGGACTTAGAGACCCTTCATTTATTTTTAACACTTACCAATATATTTTAATTACTCCCAGATACTCACTTGAAAGACAAAGGAGAATAAATGCAAAGTGCAAACGACTTGAAAAAGTGACAGCAAGCAACAATACAGTCCTTGCCAACGTCCAAATGCTGACAGCATGCGACACAATACTCTGACTTGTAGTTGGTCAAGTTCGTCGGTGTTTTTACAAATAGCTACATTTGCATTTAAGAAGCTGGTGGTTTCTATGTCTTTTTCACAAGCTGTCATTTTGAGTTTGTTTTTCTAATTTTTTTTTTTTTTTCTTAATGCTAACTGATTTGATGTTTGTTCACAAATGTGTTGAGCTGCTGTTGACTTACACCAAAAACCTTAAGTCTGCACAGTAGTTTGAGAATAAGCTGACTGAATTTAGTTGCATTGCAAAAATGCTTCCATAGTCATTAAAGTGATCAGATACTGATCAATTCAATGTTAGTTTGAGCGAATATTGTAGAGTCTTTGTACAAAATAAAAAATATCGATTATAAATTCTTCAATTATAAATTCTGAAATTGTTAGTGCTGTTAAAAAAGGTGCTACCAAAGATTGCATAAATTATTCTCATGACAGTGGCGGAAGCAAAATATTTGGGCAAGCTGCCAAAATTCCTAGACCCGCTTTATATGATGAAGTAAGAAATAAAATTTAAAACTTACATGATTCTATGTTGCAGTGTTATCTGTTGTGTAGAAGTGAATTTTATCATCTTTTCGTAGTGAAACTAAGAATCCGCACCTGTGCTATGTTCACTTTTGAATTACATAAGATTGTATATTAACAATGGAACCAAATTGCACCTATTTATACGGACGACTATAAGACGGACAAACATTTGAGCATAATATTAAGTAGTCACATCTACCTGAATGTTTCTAAAATGTTAATTTTTTTGAGGAATTTATAGAAAAACTGCAGCAATGTAGCAATGGAATTCTCAAATTTTCCATTGGAAAATGGAAAATTTTCAAATTAAAACTTTCTCAATAAGCGAAATAAGCTCACTGCGAGCGTGCTCCTTATTTTTAACGGCATAACTCATTCATCCTATCTTCCTGAATTAGTTCAATTTATGTTATGCTATAGCATTTATATGGAGTGGCTCCTGAGCAACGTTTCAGTAAAAAGAAATACCAATCGGATGATATTAATACTAATGAAACCTTATGCAGACCCTATCGGAAATTTTAAAGTGCTTTATTAAAAAGCAAGTAAAAAGGGCTTCACTCTGCCTATGAATAGTGCTTTTGAGAAGTGTTTTGCTCTCGCTACACATTGAGCTTTAAAAAATCGCTTTGCTTTCACAATTCCCTAATTTGACTATTCGTAGTTCGTACACTTGTCGTTGCTGTCGTACTAGTTCGATATATTTATTTTTCTCATCACTACTTGTCACTACTCATCACTAGTATGCGCGGGAAGCTTAATTCGTGAAAATGTTTCAGCAAAATAGTGAAAAATATTGAAAGGCAAAAACGTTTATAAACTGTTTTAAAGTAATAAAATGAGTAGGAAGTGGTGCGGTTATTCAAAACGCAAATTTAAAAGATTAGTTTGGGTAAAAATACACACCATAAAAAATGAAGTTGCACTTGTAGGTGCAATCGAAGAAGGCGCAACAGCAGCAGAAAATTGAAGTGGTCATAGTAGGGCAGACTATATGCAAAGTGTTGTAGAAAACGAAACACCACAAGTCTTGCCAGATTTCAGCCATGGCGGTGTGGACTCCATACAAAGTGCCAATAGTGAAAATATACAATACAAATTTCGTCAGAAATTGACACTCAAAAAGAAATTCAGCATTTTGATGGCATTTTGCGAATCTTACAAAGAGTGAGCTTAAAAGTGCCCTCTTCAACAAAAACTTTATTTTCAAGGGCGCAAAATAATACCACTATTTGCACGCGTGAAGTCAGTCCAGGACCCTACCTCCACTATGGACTAGAGAGAAGTATTTGTCAGGATTTGAAGTTGTCGTTATCAGAAGATATTGAAATTTTAGAAGTAGATATTGGAATAGACAGATTACTCTTATACAAAAGCTCTGCAATAGCCTTGTGGCCTTTTTTGGGTTCCATATCAAACTGCGCCCATATCATACCTTTTCTTACTGGAGCAACGTAAGAAGGGTTTTTATAAAACTGCGAGCACTTGCTTGTGATGTTCCTGCGAGAGTATTTGTTACGGGAACTGTTGGTCATACTTCCTCGGCAGGATGCTCCAAACGCTACCAGGAAGCTGAAAAAAAAACAATCGGCTGCATAGTGAAAAAAATGTTTGGTTTAATTTGAAATGGGAAAATGTGCGTATGTAACTTGAAGTCTGATAAAAAATTAGAAATAAATAAATGATTCATATCGTACAAGTCATTCATTTCAATTAAAAAAGAGTTTAATAGAAAGCCTCGTTCTTTTGATGATATTTGTAGATGGAAGGCTGTGGAGTTCCGTATCACCTTTCGAAAGAAGAACTAAGCGCTTTTTTTAATCACTTTTCGTTGCGAGAACTAAGAGCTTTTTTAAATCGCCTTTCGTAGCGAGAGCAAAGCGCTTTTTTAAATCATTTTTGGTAGTGAGAGCAAAGCGCTTTCTTAAATTACTTTTCATAGCGAGAGCAAAGCGCCTTTTTTAAATCACTTTTTGTAGCGAGATCAAATGTCTTCTTCCCAATGATATGCCAATGTTAAAAAAATCACTATTAAAAACGAAAACAAAGCGTTATTGTGATTTTTTAAAAGCTTTGAAAGTAGTTTAGAACCGCTTTGTTTCCTAAGGGAGAGTATTAACTAAATAATTCAAAGTTTCAGTACAAAATTTGGTGAGTTAAGCCTGAGTCAGGCAGGTTCTTTAAAATATAATGGAAAGTTAAAGTCCATCGGCCATATGACGATCCTGCCCGACACATAACACTTCATCGGTTTGGTTTAAAAAAGTTAAATATACACTTAAAGTTTAAATATAAACAAGTAGATAATTATGAGCTTAGTGGATCACAGCAAGAATCACGGAAAAAGGCTACTGATGAGATGGTGTAGCGGCCAACGGAACAGCTGTCTAGTCTGCTATGTGATTGATACTTTATAAGGTATTGTTGTTGTTGGTTGTTTTTTCTTCAGTTGTTTTCTACGGAAAGCAACATTGAACTTGAGCTCGATAAAATATAACCTTTAATAATTGAACAATTATTGGAGTTATATAAACACATAACTTAAAACTTATGAAAGAAGGTCGTAATTAATTTACAAATATACACTGGAATATTAGTTCGTAAAGTAATTAAGTAATTTTTTGAATGCCCAAAGATGACGATAATTTTTGTAGTAGTCACATAGATGTTACCCCTTAATCCACTCATTCACTTTCTGGGCTTGAGTCACAGCATCAGTGCTTGCATTTTTTGTTTTTTTTTTTCTTAAATATGAACCCAAACTATGAAAATTGTTAGCACGAAGCAGTAACTTGCAGTCTAGAATCATACTGGCCATGAAACTCACTAGAAAATTTACTAGTAAAAATGAAACTAGTTAAGGTGATACTACACTTTTAACTAGTTAAATCTTATTAGCCAAATAGATACTAGTAAATTTACAGAGTTATTTTTTTCATTACAAAAAAATCATCAAAAATTATCTAAAGTGTATTTTTTTAGTGCTACAGAATTTGCTGGAGGGATAGCTGTCAAACCAGCTGTCAAACCAGCTGTCGAAGTATACACAGGTGTTTGACATTTATGTTAAGTATACTTTGGCAATTTAACATGCAAAGACTTACACTAAAATAACGTTTACAAGTTGTATAAATTTATTTCCAAAATTCGCGTTCTGTGTGAGAAGCTTACAGAGCAGGTTAAACGCAAAACAATGAATTCATTTATACTCAATATGGACACTCATCATCCAATACGAGCTCATACTGGGCGTACCGAAGAAGCCATCGCCGCTGTAGAGGTGAGTGTGAGTGTAAGCGAGGACTCAACTTTATCGATTCGACGCCGTTCTCAACATCTCGGCATTTTGCACGTGCATTACGTGGATGATGTTTAGGAAAGACCTTGGCCTATACTCGTATAAAATCCAACTGGTGCATTAATTGAAGCTATCAGACCGTACTTCGAAGTTGGACACATTCCTGGCTTAACAGATACATAAAAAAGTATCCAGAAAAAGTTACTGTTTGTTGTGGTTTGCATGCCGAGGGCATCTTTGATATATACTTTTTCAAGCCTTAATATGTAGTCAACGTTACCGTCAATGGTGAGCGCTATACACCGAGAGAAAAAAGCAATAGTCAAATCACCTAAGTCGGCTTGGGTAGAGAGAATTGTATGGGAACAATAAAATTACAAGGTGTTGTAAAGTTGTATGTTGTATTGTTGTAAGTAAGAGGCTTGATCGTTTTCTCCCTTATAAGCAAAGCGATGTTTTTTTGTAAATTTTGGTTGAATGTTTTGTTTCCAGAAGTTGTATGATATGTATAAAATTGGCGTGATCGGACCAGAAGTACGCCTACTTTCTATACAAAACTATTTTTTGTACCTTACTTTGTATGGGAGGTAGGCGTACTTCCGGTCCGATCTTACAAATTTTATACACATCCACACAACCACAAATAAAAAAACATACCACCAAAATTTAAAAAAAATTGCTTTACTAATAAGGGAGAAAATGAGAAAACCTTTCACTTACTACAATACAACATACAACTTTACAACACCTTGGAAATTGCCTAAATATATTTACCATCGTAATTTTGGTAAATCACCGAAAATTCGACACTTTATCAAAATGGTATGTAAATAATTTATCATCGAAGCCATTTGCGTTATTCTACATAGATTCTTCATGATTTATTATATGAGATTACTGTATGAATAATTATACAAGGCAAACCGAGAGAGTTTTTTTTTTGGTTTTACTTAAAAAACTTAAAAACGGTGCAAGAAATTGTGCAATTATGTTGAATAACCCCGTCTTATAAAACTGGAGTTTAAGTATTTTTCCGAAAAAATCCACAAAAATCCAAAAATACAAAATTTAAAAAAAAACATTAATTTTCAGAGCTAATTTCTGCAAAAAAAAAAAATGTTACTGCTGAAACTTAACTTTTTACAAAAAAAAAAATAATGCATAACTTACCAAATGTTTAGTTAATTTATCGCCCAAATAAAAATTGACAAGTTAACATATAAAACTGCGGCGCTACAATGAAGAACTTGGGAGACTGAAAACTGCCAAAGCCAGCTTATAAATTGTACTAAGTTTTTTGTTAATTTAACATAAGCTTTTTTCTCGGCTCAGGCAAATGATTCGTGACATTTTGGTTCCATACTTGATTCCAGCAGGATGGCGCAACAAGCCATACAGTGAAACCATCACTTTATTGGGTTGAACTTTTGTTTACCGAGTCATATCAAGAAATGGTCCTGTCAATTGGTCACCTAGGTCATGTGATATGACTCCGTTAGCCTACTTTTTGTGGGAGTACGTCAAGTAATTGGTCTGTGCTGATAAACCAACTACGACCTGTTAGGAAACAAAGCGCTTTGTAACCACTTTAAAAGCACTTTATAAAATCACATTAGCGCTTTGTTCTCGCTTTAAATAGCGCCTTTTTTAACATTGCCATGTCATTGGAAAAAGACCTTTGCTATCGCTACGGATGGTGATTTCAAAAAGCGCTTTGCTCTCGCTTCGGAAAGTTATTTAAAAAAAGGGCTTTGTTCTCGCTTTAAATAGTGTTAAAAAAAGCGCTTTGCTCTCGCTTCGGAAAGTGATTCGAAAAAAGGGTTTGTTCTCTCTTCAAAAAGTGCTAAAAAAGTGCTTTGTTCTCGTTTGACCTCTTTCACATTGGCCATGAATTGAAAGCAATGCGAATAGAACAAAAATTAACACGAAAAAATTGACGGTACAGAGACATATGTTCGAAGTTTACTAGGCTTTCGCAATAATATTTAGTGTCTTTTCTTTTTTGAAAGTCGGCATCAGTTCTTGGCTCTACAACTGTTGTACTATATATCAGGCGATTGTTCTTTTTTTGAGCTTCCTGAGAGCATTTGTAGCATCCTTTTGAGGAACTATGGCCAACAGTTCCGGAAACAAATGCTCTCGCAGGAACATCACAAGCAAATGCGCATAATTTTATAGACACCGTTCTACCATTGGCAATGACTCACTTTTCGTTAATACTTTTCATCTCCAAAACAAAGCCCAACAAAAAATCATTAATATTTTCTATACGCTCTATAGATACGCTCAAGATAAGGCCTTTCCTTATATTGCAGTAGTTTGATAATGACCCCAAAATTAGCCACAATGCTATTGAAGAGCTTTTATATAATGGTAAGCTATATACTTATTTCAAGGTCTTCTTGTAAAAAGTTGGCATCTTGTGTTAACGTCAAATTGAAAATCTGACAAACATTTCTTTTCTAACCCGTAGTGAAAGTAGTTTCCCGGACTAACTTCCCGTGAGTAAATAGTGGCATTGGCTTCCGTCTCTAAAAATAATGTTTTTGTAGACGAGGACACTTTAAAGCCTGCTGTCTGCAGAATTGCCATCACTTGCGTCTCGTCTAATTTTAAATCGCACTACCCATTCTCCAAACTCTTCTCAAATATCAAATTCGGACGCAATTTTCATCGCTCCTCTTCTTTATTTTCACCATCGTCACTTTGAATGTAGTTCGCACCACAATGGGTGAAATCTGATGGAATTGCTGTTTCATTTTGCACTATTTCATTACCTTATAAAGGGTCCGCCATCTAACGTTTTTTTTTTTCAACTAGTGCTTATTTCGTGAATGGTAACACTTAGCACATGTCTGATTTGACAGATAATTAGTTTTATCCTTCCGCTGAACGAATATGGTTGTGTATACACTTGAACAACGCTGGGAAATATTGCGACATTACTTTGAAAATCATGGTAATGTTGCAGAATGTGTGCGAAAATTGCGTACGGATTTTGGAAGAGCAGAAGCACCGTCAGCTCCGTATGTTCGTTATCTTGTGAAAAAAGTGAAAGAAACTGGCATCCTCATCGATAAACCAAAGCGTGAAAAGCCAAAAACAGTGCGTACACCCGAGAATATTGCTGCTGTGGCAGAAAGTGTGCGTGAAGCGGCATCAACATCAATTCACCGTCGTTCTCAACAATTGAACATTTCGGAGACATCATTGAGACGAATTTTGCATAAAGACCTTGGTATGACGCCATACAAAGTCCAATTGGTTCAGGAGTTGAAGCCAACTGACCATTCAATGCGTTTTCGCTTCGCTGAGTGGGCCTGCGATCGACTTACAGAAGATGCCGATTTTGCCAAAAAAATCATCTTTTCAGATGAAGCTCATTTTGATCTTGGCGGGTATGTAAACAAGCAAAATTGTCGCATTTGGGGCATTGAAAACCCGCACGCATACATTGAAAAGCCGATGCACCCAAAACAAGTCACTGTTTGGTGCGGATTTTGGTCCAGAGGCATAATTGGTCCATTTTTCTTCGAAAATGAGCAAGGAGTGGCCGTTACAGTCAATGGCCATCGTTATCGGGCCATGTTGAACGAATTTTTGTTCACAAAAATTGAAGAGGAGGATATTGGCAACATTTGGTTTCAACAGGACGGCGAATGAAATCGGTGAATGAAATTATTTTCCATATTAACCGGAAGGATTGTACATTCAAATAAGAGAAGAAATTTGAGAAAATATTCAGTAGTTTTTTCTTTTTTGCATTTCAAAACAAAAATTTATTTGGCGGACCCTTTATATCTGCGCCTGTTGCGCCTTCATCGTTTCTGCCTGCATGAGCAGCTTCATTATTTATTGCGTCTATTTTCGCTGCTACCAATCTTTTAAAATTACGTTTCGAATACCCTAACCACTCATTTTATAACTTTATTATCACTTTAGATAATTATTACCAGTTTCAGTTTATATTTTCCATTTCAATATTTTTCTATTTTCCAGTATTTGTTGAATTTGACAAGATTTTCAAATTACCGGCAAGAACTTTTACGACACAGCCAAATCTCTTTTTTGAAGCACTAAGAAAAGCGAAAGCAAAGCGCTTTTTTGCTGCTCAGTTCGTAGCGATAGAAAAGCGCTTCTCAAAATCACTATGTCAAGGTAGAATAAAGCGATTTTAACTTGCTTTTAATTAAGGTGCTTTGAAATTTTCGATGAGGTAGTTATGCAGTAGATAATATCATTGTTTTCTAAAAAGTATAATTTTTTTAGTGCAGCCAACTTTTTTATTTTTTGAGATATGTTTATGTTTTTGGTGTTATTGGCAAGAAAATTGAATAAATTACAAAATTGATCACGAAAAAAAATTTCATTTATTACGCGAAATTCCGACAAAATTGCACTCAAAGTTTAAATTTGGTAGTTCCAAGTGATTGATTTCAATTTACACGAGCACAGTTCGATAATGGTTAAGTCGGTAGGATTTGTTGATATACCGTTAGCAAGGTGGTTTATTGCCTTTGCAATGAGCTATCAAAATAAGTTTTATGTAGGTTAGTTTTCTTGCTAGAAACAATAACGTGAATCAAACTCATTAAATATTAATTAACCCTGTAGCTCCTAAGAACGTGAAAATAGACCCCCTCTCTCATACAATTTTTTGCTCAGCTCGACATAACCTTTCACCTCCGTAAATAGTTGCACTCAATTGCGGGACACCCTGTATATGTAATAGTTTTTAAAAGATATAAATAAAAGGAGAAATGGCGTTGAATAATTTTAATAGTAAAAGCTTATTGATTCAAATCGAATTCATGTGGGTTTTTTTCTGAGTGTACATAATATAAAATTACAAGCTTAAATGTGCTTTGTCTTAAAATTTTAATTATAATACAATTATAAATAAATAAAAAAATAAAAATATATAAGCGATTATTTGAACATAATATACGTGTATATAAGACGTTTGGACTAGAGCTCGGGCTGCCTAAGAAATAAAGATTTTATTAATTCTTATCTTTTGATTTTCACAATGAACCAAAAATAGCTAATTTGACTTATACAAAACCATCTCCAAAGCCCCTCCAAAGATTATAGAAACTTTTTACAAGCATTTAGTAGGTTTAAAAAAAAAACGTAGGTTAATTGAAAACATGAGCAGTGCTTAAATTCACTCAAATGTGTAAAACTACACTAATACATGCTAAAAATAATGACCTTTTTTTTAAGTTCAATTAATTTACGCAATACATAGACTCAAAAAGCTTTAAAGATTCCGCGAATAAAAAAGTTGGCTTGAATGATTAAAGCGCGTAATTTGTATGCACGACGCACGCGTTCACGCACCTTCACTCGAGCGGCAATTCCAACTGCTCAATAATAGAGCTCATAACAAATGCCACTAACTTAATTTGTATACAATAAAAATTGTCAATTACTTTGCGTTAGAGCGAATTAAGTGAATTGTTATCAGTCAGCAGTCAGATTAAATTATTGTGCGTACATTAAAATCTCAACCGCTAAAAACTTCCTTGCATAAATTTGCATGTTTTGACAAACACCGACACACACACAAACACAACTGCACATGTAATAATATTGATAAGGTTATAATTTAAATTTAAATTTAACTATAAAGCTAACAAGTAATGCAAGTATGTAGTTTATTAGAGCCGCTTGATTAAGCATGGCTCATTGAACCAACTTTGTATGGACATTAAAGTGCATCGACACAATTTTGTTGTGTGTGGCAGTAATTTGCATAGCATGCATCTCTCTAATATTTCTAATTTGTATGCGGTTAGGTTCGTGTTGTTAAACATGCAAATTCACAAATTACAAACTATTGTTGGTGAATGCAAATTGGGTTGGCTTAAATGTTTGGGGCTTTAAAATTTGGAATTATTTGCCAACAAGCTATAAATCAAAAAGTATTACTTGGGTTAACTGCTTTTAATCGATGTTTGTGTTTGGTCAATTCAGCTATGTCATATTTGAATATCTTCGGATGTCGGAATGAAGTTTGTGTTTGAAGATTTGCCTGTCGATGTCATATGTGGTTCGTAAATATGGTTTTGTTCAGATATTAATAACACTGCGCTTGATATTAATTATTTCAATCTATTTAGAAACAACAGAACTGATAAAGGAGGGGTGGAGCTTGCTATTTAGTACTATTTATTGGAGTTTTAATAAGTAAATTCACCGGCGATACTGTTGAATGTCTAAATATTTGTGTATCTGAAAAAAATACGAAAATTCTTCTGTCGTGCATTTACAATTTTAACAAATGTCACAGCCTGAATAACTTTTCTCTGATCTCTCTGATATGGCAATTAACTTCAACTATTTTGTTGTGTTTGGGGATTTCAATGTCAATTTTTATGTAATGATAACATCACTATGTCAATGGTGAGCGCTACAGGCGAAATGATTCGCGACTTTTTGGTACGCCACATCAATATCAATCGTCTCAGTGCTAAATGGTTCCAGTAGGCAGGGCCGCACAGTGTAACGAGTGCAGCCATAATTCAAAATTTTTTTTCAATATATAGAAAAAAAAGTATGTACGTCGAGAGAGAATTCTTGAATAAACTCCAATCCAAAATATTTCTTCAAAATTTGTATTTTTGTAGACACACGACATCATACAACTTAGGGTTTCCGAAGTTAACTTATGCTAATGAGAGAAGCAGAAATTACATTGTTAAGAATTATTATGAAATTTCTTAATTAATTGCTTATATAACTATATATAAATTGTATATGTGACAAATATATGGAATTGCTTCCGTCTGAAAAAGTATTTTTTCTTTTTGTACCGGCACTTTTATAAAGTGCTCTCTGACTAATAAAATAATTAAAATTTCAC
This sequence comes from Coremacera marginata, assembly GCA_914767935.1. Classification (NCBI taxonomy): domain Eukaryota; kingdom Metazoa; phylum Arthropoda; class Insecta; order Diptera; family Sciomyzidae; genus Coremacera; species Coremacera marginata. The sequence continues at coordinate 18,862,849 of OU612043.1, forward strand.
CAACTTTGGAAGTGACTTAAAAAAAAAAACACGGCATATAATATGTGTAATTTTTTAATATGATATTTTTATAAGTATAAATAATGCTATGTAAAGAAAATTAGCTCATAATAAGTGCAAATCTGAACAAAAATTGTATTTTTGTAGTGATAACTTTTGAACTTTTCCTTAGGTCCTGCTGTGTTAAAGAAACAATAGCTGTTATTTAAGTCAGTTTTACCAATAACTGATTTAGAAAATATATATAAATTATATACGTAAAGAAAATACGGAACTAGTGGAAGCCATATACATTCTTTATTATACTTTTTTTATTACGTTTACAGGTAGTAACGGGATCGGTATAACTAATTTTTCCAGTCAAAAAGTGACAGTTTTCTCTAAATTGGAAAGTGATTTAAAAAAAAGCGAAATATTATATCTTATATTATATTTCTGTAAGTATTGAAAACGTTTTTGAAAAAAAAATGTAAAAAATATCTGCAAATCTTTAAAACAGGCGCATTTTTGTAGTAGTACCTTTTGGATACATTTTTGTATGGTTCTGCCAAAAAAGTAACAGCCATAACTTAAAAAAATATTGACCCTAATTAATTGAATATAATACAAAAATTATATATATAAAAAAATACAGAATTATCCAAATTCTCCACATCACAAACCCTATCTGGGTTGCACAAACAGCAAACAGAAAGATTTACATACACGGAGATAACTCGGTTCAGATATTATTCTCTTTGCACATAACTTATTCGCTAATTTCGCATATATATCGTCTATGAGCAACTGACCTTAACATATGCATTTCTGCTCATAAATCATGCCCAATTAAACAAATAAAAATAAATTAAATTTTCTGCGAGTTCGAACCTCGCGATTTATAAATTCGCACTTTAACGCATTCAGCCACGGCGGCCACTAATTGGGTGAGTTAAAGAAGCTTATAATAAGTTGATATCAATTGGATTGATCAAACACTTGTTGAATTTGATAAAATGATTATAATATATGATCAGTGTTTTTCAAACAATTACAGCAAAAATTGTGACCATAGCGCATAATAGATGATCTTATGACTTATAAATGTTTAAAAAACACATTTTTTTTTTTATTTATGAACAGCTTGATCATAAATCGTACGAAAACAATTTGCTCCGTGTACTTACACTAGCTTTAATTGTGGTCTTGATCTCTATTTTAATCACTATTCTTTGTATTGTTTGTCAAACTAAGTAACTTCTAACTAAGAAGTCAGAGAAAGATGCTTGCATAAAAAATTGCATTTTTGCACACGACTGGTAACAATAACAATTTGTATAACTGCTCTCCTTTAACTAAAACTAAATTAACCAGTTTTCGTCATCAGTTATGTGCATCACTTTCTACCTTTGTTTTGCTTCTTTGTTAAAAATACTTAGTTATGATTTTTTTTATATGAATTTATTATTAACAATTTTAATACATTTGAAGTAAAATATTTTCTATTTGTGAAATAAACATTTTTGATTTTATTTGGATACAATTTGCAAGTGTTTTAAAAGAAAAACAAATATTTAAGTTTTTTTATTGAACTCGTTTTGCACTATTTTTTATTTTGGATATTCAGAGAAGTATGAAAAAAGGTTAAACAATATTCAATTCCTAAATAATAGTGTTTAAAAATTCCTTAGTGGAACCAACTGTAGAAATACGTGAACTTTTTGTGGTTTGGCTGGTATCAAAGAACAAAAGCCATAAACAATTATTATCGAATATGATCAGTTGTGTTAAAGTTAAGGTTACCATTCCATTGGTTAGCGATTTACTTGAAAAGGAGTTAAATTTTTTATCAGCAAGGTTTCACAAGAATTGGATAGACTGCAGCAGGTCTCGATAATTTTTTGAAAAGAAAAAATAGCACAATTGGCTTAGTTCATGTGCTGATATTGTAAATTTAAATGGGATATGCGTGAGTTCATTACATTTACCTGCATTTTACATTATATTATATTATTACATCATATTACAGAAAGCAAGTACTAGCAGAGCCATTACCACATATGTGTTTGAGTCTGAAGTATGTAAGTCTTGTAGAATGTTTGATTGTAATAAGTGTTAAAATAACAATATTTAGAAACCAAGTACGAGTAGAGGTCGACCTCAACTTAACTATGATGAATCAGCTGATAGAAGTAAACGTCGTAAAACTAAAAATTTTATTACTACTACTCCACCAGATGTCATCAAGCGTGCTGCAAATATAGTTCAAAAACAGGAGGGTAATGCGGATAACAGGTGCCTTTCGGTTTTTGAAGTGCTTGGTGTGTATTACGATTTAAAATGCAATTCGCCCGAATTGTTTTCCAAGTTACTATGCGCTGAAAAAAGTTATGGAAGACTTTATTTCTCGCCCAATATCACTCTCAGAAATATCTGCCGAAGTGCCTTTGCAAGCATTGCTCAATAGGACTGCGCATAGCTTATTGCAACTATGCGACATAGATTCGAATATAAAAATACTTTTAGAATGTAAATGGGGATTTGATGGCAGTTCAGGTCACACAGCATTTATAAATAAAAATTTTCCAATGAAAATTATACTGACAAGTTTCTTTTCGTAGTTGCATTGGTCCCATTAAAAATGTCTATTTTAGAAAGTCATCATCATATTTGGGTTAATCAACATACCTAGACTATAGACTATAGATTTCTTTGCTGTCCTATTAAATTTTTTTTTATGAAGAAAAATCCTGACCTAATACGTAAAATAGAAAAAGATATGGCAAGCCAAATAGAAAACTTTCAGAGTACAACGTTCAATTAAAGAATTTTGAAGTCAATGTAATCTTTAAAATGCATTTAACAATGATTGACGGTGCAGTTGCAAATGTACTCTCCAACAACTCTTCTTCTAGCAGTTGCTATCTATGTGGTTCAGTTCCAACTTTAATGAATTCTTTTCATGCAACTGAAAGACCTATTAACGACGAGTTTTTGAGATATGGTTTATCTACTTTACTCGCATGGATAATATTTTTCGACATACATATTACATATTTCTTATAGGTTTCCCTTGAAATGTTGGAGAGTGTGTGGTGAAAGAAATCGTAAAATATTCAACGACAACAAGCAAGGAATTTGCAAGGAATTCAAAAAAGAAATGGGTTTAGTAGTAGATGCCGTAAAAAGGGGATATGGGACATCTAACAATGGCAATACTGTAAGACGATTTTTTAATAATATCGAAAAATCTGCAAAAATAACAGGCATCAACGAAAATTTAATAAGAAAGTTCTCTTTGATTTTACGAATACTTGCCACTGGTCAACCAATTAATACAGACAGTTATGGAACTCTATTGCAAGATACTTTTAAAATTTATATGGAAAATTATTCATGGTATTATATGCCTGTTTCCGTGCATAAGGTTTTAGTGCATGGGCTACAAATAATGAAATATTATAATATTCCAATTGGAATGCTTTCAGAAAAAGCATTAGAGGCAAGGCACAAGGAATTTCGAAAAAGTCGCTTGCATAATACTCGAACAACTTCTAGAGAAACTTCAAATAGGGACCTCTTAGTTAATTTATTGCTCTCTTCAGAGTCGATTATCTCATCCCACAGACAAATTTGAAGCAATAAACAAAGCATAGACCAGGATATCGCCCCTTATCTTTTGTATATTGAAACGGAAGAAGAATGTGAAGACAGTAATTTAGAAATAGATTTTGTTTATTTAATTGCAAGCGACTCAACGTCGAACAATGAATCGGAAAGCGATAGCGAATAGATTTATTTATAAACCTATGTTATTATAAGCTATATTAGTAAAAATAAACTAAAATTGTTGTATTTAATAATAAAAAGATACTTTTTACAAACAAACAAATTTATAAATAATTCTTACTTTTGGTAATAATTAATAAATAATTATACAATAAAACTTTGCATTTTGGATAAATGTGCACTTGATTTTATTGCTCTGGGTTAATTTACTAGCACCAGTTAAGGGCTAATTCATGCACTCTTACAATAGTAAGCTTTAAAAAAAAATTGACTTGGCCACTTTCAAAATCAGATTACCGATTTCAGTAATATGAGAAGTGGTCGTATAAGTTGACCGATCTGGATCGTTTTCACACCAACTAGTTGCTGCTATTAAAAAAACTAGGTGCACACAATTTTATTGCTCTGGGATCCTTTTTGGGGAAATATCATATATCAGATTACCGATTTCAGTTATATTGGAGGTGAGCGTATTAGTTAACCGATTTGGTTAATTTTCACACCAGCTATTTATAGCTATAAAAAAAGTATGTGTAGCAATTTTTAATGATCTGGGATATTTTTTTGTGTAAATATACCGGATTACCAATTTCGGTTACATGTGAGGTGGGCATATTGCTCTGCCGATTTGGTTCATTTTCACACCAGCTATTTAAAAATTCAAAAGAACTAGTGTACCAAATTTTATTTATCTAGGGTAAATTTTTGGGGATATATTCCAGATTACCGATTTCGGTTAAATGGGAGGTAGGCGTGCCATTGATTCAATGTGCCCAAATTAAATAATTCTATCATCATAAAACTCATCTTCACAAAATTTCATGATTCTAGGGCAACTCCTTCTATTTTTGGCTACTCGCTATATGGGCTCGTTACACTGTGCGCAGACAGCACGCTAGAGATTTTTAACAATGTCGAAATTAACTCTCAAATTTACATTTGTATTAAGTTTTTACACAATTTATCATTCTTCCATCCAAAATTTTTCCATTCTAATAGTTTTTATTTATTTCGGAGAACTTTTGATATTTTCCAATTTCTTTGCTTATTTGTGAACAGCAGTTTGACGCTTTTACCATTTTTGCCAGAAGAAATTTCTCGGACTAAATCTTGCAACTTTTGACAGGGAGGGGACATTTTTAACTCTCTCAATTGTACTCTTTTTTAGCATTTTTGCAAGTACGGGAACGCTTCTCTGACTAAAACCTGCAAAACTGGTAAATTGGAATAAAACTTTCTAGATTCTAATGATTTAAAAAATTAAACTGAATGTTTGGTATAAAGTTATACGTAGTAATAAAACTAACGATGAAAGAAGGAACAAACGACGAAGAAAGACTGTATTTGAAGCCTTAGAACAGTGCAGTAAAGAAATATTCTCTAATATATTTAATTTACCAATCATTCTTATAACTCTTCCAGTCACATCGTGTGAAAAGGAGCGAACATTTTTAGTACTTTGCCGACTCAAAACTTATTTAAGAAGCACGATGTTGCACGATAGATTAAACAGTCTGACTTTGCTTTATCTGCACAGAGATATGACGCCATTAGCGGATTTTATTTTAGATAAACTCGCTGAAAGTAAGCGTGAACCAGGCCCGTAGCCAAGGGGGAGATTTAAGGTGTTAACCCCCCTTAGTTTCCAGAAAGTATTAAAAAAATAGCACAAATGAGACTATTAAATGTAAAATGTAATTTTTTTAAGATAAACTCAGATAATGATGTTGATTTACTTGAAGATGCAAAAGTTAAAAGATTTTCAAAGCCAATTTAAAAAACTTCGCTTAATTGATGAAAAATTTGTTTGGCCAAATGAGAGATTAACTTTGCTTATGGCATAATCATTATATTGGAATTTAGCTGCAAGGAGCTTGTATATTAAAGAACCTGATGTCCGGAAAAATGTATATTTGAATGTATATTTGAAAATGTATATTTAAAAAATAAAGTGGACACTTTTTATGCAATATCTAAGCTTATTGGACCCAAAACCTTTGAAAAACAGTTGTTTGAATGGATTTTTTTTTTAAATTTTTAGGCTATATAATACAAAAAAATGAACCACGAAATTTAACACATTATGGGGTATTCCACGTAAAGTGAATGACTAAAAAGGTTTGCCCATTCTATTTTGTTTTTTTTCTTGGTATATAAGACATCTAAAATCTCAAACTTGGTTTCGAAAAATCACCTTAAATCTAAATATCCTTTTTTTCGAAAAAACTTGTCAAAAAAAAAAATTTTTTAAAACATTTTATTCCGTTCAATTCTTAGGGGATTTGATGATTTTTTAATCATGTTACCAACTTCTCATAGGAAAATTAAAAAAATAAAAACAACCGACTACAAAATCACTACAAAGTAAAAAATAATTTTAAAAATACTTTTCCTTTTAATTTCTTGGTCATATTTGATAATTTATTTAAACATATTATTATATATGATATCTTATTATCTTAATTTTTTTCTTATTTGTTTTATTATCATAAATATATTAATTTCTTGATGAATACAAAAGCTTTTAAGGTTGGCGCTTATATAATCAGACTTTTAATCAGAAGCGCCAACTTCAAAGCATTTGTATTCATGAAGAAATTAATATATTTATGATAATAAAACAAATAAGAAAAAAATTAAAATAAAGATTTCATATATAATAATATGTTTAGATACATTATCAAATCTGACCATGAAATTAAAAGGAAAAGTAATTTAAAAAATAATTTTTTACTTTGTAGTGATTTTGTAGTCGGTTGTTTTTTTTTTAAAAAATTTTTATTTCTTCCTTTTTAGAGAATATGATAAGTTTTCGAAAAAAGTGTATAAACAACATAAATAAAATTGTTCCGAAAAAATTTGTTCTATTAAAATCTGAAAGTTTGTTGGTTATTTCAAACATCTGCCTCTTAAATTTAAATTAGATGTCACATGTTTTGAAATTATTATACCCGTTCTTGTAACAAGTTTTATTACCCTAGTGTCAATATTATTCGAGATGTAGTGTTTTCCAAATATTGCCACGCCCCTTTGTTAAAGAAGCGCCCACTTTCTGGAGCGTTATTTCCAATAATTGTGCCTACCCCTGTACTTTATTTCAGTACCCCAGCGTCAATATTAACTGCGATAGTGTTTATCTAGTATTGCCACACCCATTTATCGAATAGCGCCTACTTTATTGACCATAATTTTTAATAATTCTGCCTACCCCTGTACTACAATAAATTTCAGTGCCCTAGTGTCAATATTATTTGAGATACACTGTTTTTCTAATATTGCCACGCCCAGTAGGCGAAATCCGCCCACTTTCTTCACCGTAATTTTTACTTATAATGACTACTCCTATACCAAATTGCAGTACCATACCATACTATTTTTCTAATATTGCCACGCCCATTTGTCAAATAATGCCCATTTTGTTGACGGCAGTTTGTAATAATTGTGCCTACCACTACACTAAATTTCAGTACCCTAGTGTCCATATTATTCCAGATACAGGGTTTTTATAATATTGCCACGCCCATTTGTCGAATAATGCCCACTTTATTGGCCATAATTTGTAATAGTAATGCCTACCCTTATACTAAATTGCAGTACTATAGTATCAATATTATTCGAGATATAATCCTTTTCTAATATTGCCACGCCCATTTGTCAAATAACGCCCATTTTCTTGACCGTAATTTATATTAACTGTGTCTACCCCTACACTAAATTTCAGTACCCTAGCGTCCATATTATTCGAGATACAGTGTTTTTATAATATTGCCACGCCCATTTGTCGAATAACGCTCACTTTATTGACGATAATTTGTAATAATAATGCTTACCCCTGTACTAAATTGCAGTACTCTAGCCTCAAAATTATTCAAGATACACTTTTTTTCTAATATTGCCACGCCCCTTTGTCGCATTAGCCCATTTTCTTGCCCGTAATTTGTAATAATTGTGCCTACCCCTACACTAAATTGCAGTACCCTAGTGTCAATATTATTCGAGATACAGTAGTATCTATTATTGCGAGATCTATTATTGCCACGCCTAGTTCTCGAATACCGCCCACTTTACGGGCACCTCCATGCTTATGATATCTATCTGTTCCCCAAAAATGATGGCAATCAGGCATATGGTTTAGAAGTTATCGATATACATACATTTAAAAAAAAAAAAAAACTGAAACCGACGAACTTGCGAACCTCCTCCTTTTTGCAGTCGGTTAAAAAATTAACAATTACTATTTTTTTGAACTTCGGCATTTGTAAAATTATTTTTTATGATGTTAAAAAATTAAAAAAAACAAGTTGGAAGTTCAAGAAATGTATATTTAATTTTTAATTTGCAAATAGATTCAATTTAAATCCACGACTGATTAAATTCTTAAATATCAAAAAAAAGTAACTGTTTTGATTTTTTTGAAAAATCTGACATATTTTTATCTTTCAAACTAATATTGTTGTATAAGTAAAATTTTGTCATAGACTATTTGTGCTAATTTTCGGAATTATACATTTTAAAAGGCATTTATAAATTCTCTATTTGGACTATTTTAAAAAAAAAACCATACACAAAAATCGAAAACTTAATACTAAAAATTAATTTGATAAAAAAATTCAATAAACTCTTGTCATCTCTCGAATGGTCTTTAAAAAACGGGCATATTCACGAGTAGTCTTAAGAGAAAACGGATTTGTTAAGAAAAATTTCCACATCCTTGCGTTTAGTTTTTACTGGTATCTACTCATATATTTTTTTCCAAAACCCGCCCTAAGGTAAGTCCTGGCTACGGGATACGGGTGAACTGAATTTGAAAATATAGTTTTGGTTTGTTGTGTTAATCTTAATCACAACAATCCTATTAATTTTTAAAAATGTTTTAATACAAATAAAACACTTTTTATAAAAACTTATTTTTAGTAATCATTATGTATATTATCATTTTGTTGAAATTTTGGTAAATGGTTTGTTTGTAAACTTACTTACTTACCAACCATACTTTCATATGCAAATATTACTACCAAAAGTTGCAATTTACTACTGTAAGGTGAAGCAGTTGAATGGAAAGATGTTGTTAGCCTTGGCTGAAGTTTCTACTAGGAACAATTAGTGCAAAAATCGGACTCAATAACCACTACTCAATAGCCGCTATAGTTAAGTTTTTTTTTTTATATGTAAGTCCAACATATTATAAAATTTCCCCCCCAAAAAAAAAACCTGATTGCGCGCCTGGTTGTGTGTGTTGTGAAATGTTTGAACACAAATGATCGAGAACTTCACCTACAAGTTTTATGCCGACTCCGAACGGCTTATTATTTCAAGAAGTTTTTCACGGCAGTTTTTACTCCCTGAGTTTTGCCATTGTCTGCGCAGAGGTGACGGCCGAACAGAAAAATTAATCCAATTGAAATAATTTTCTGTGTCAGGTGGGAATTGAACCAGGGTTCTCTGGCGTATGGGCCACGCGCTCTACCCCACGCACTCTGCGCCACGGCCTCCACTAAAAAATGCATAAAAAATGTCAACCTAATTTTGTACAATTTATGAAATTATATTCGTTCTAGATAGAATTTCAAATATATATTTTTTCAATTGAAAATGGTTCTTTAATATACAAACTCTTTGCAGTTAAATTTCAATATAATGATTATGACGTTTATATGCAAAGTTAATCTTTCATTTGGCCACAAAGTTTTTCATTAATTTAGCGAAGTTTTTTCTTTTTTTTATTGGGCTTGAAAATGTTGACACATTTGCATCTTCAAATATCATTATCTCAGTTTATCTTTAAAAAAAATAACATTTTAAATTTAATACGTAGTTTCATTTGTGTTATTTTTTCCTACTTTCTTGAAGGGGTTTGAACATCCAAAAATCGTAAACACCGTTTGAACGCCCACGGGCCTGCCCTCTTATCTCGCAAGTAGTGGACGTAACCGAAAGTAAAACTTTTATTTATACTTAGAGGATAAAACTTGAATAGTAAGTTAATAAGCTTATTATTTAGATAAAGACGGTATGGTGTGGTATGGTTTAGTCATTGTAAGTTCCTGGGTATATTAAGCAATAAATTTTATGAAATTCAATTTGTTTTATTTCTGGCGGTTGAACGTACATTTACTGTGGGTAACTCATATACACACGCAGATAAGCGGCCCTACCTTTGTAAGACCTAGAATTATTTTTTTTTTTAAATTAAATTTGCATCACGTAATATATGATTGCTAAAAACATTAAATATTGCTCGGCTTTTTCTTAATTTGAAATCTAGAGTAATAAATTTTATTACTAAGACAAGATATACTTTGCAGTTTCGCATGAAAAAAACAAAAAAATATAATTTTAGCCCAATGTTTGGTTACGTATGGAATTGGTTTAATCGGTTAATGATCTTGCAGGTAAAACGATATTAAAATGACTCTGGTAAATAATGGAAAATAATAAATAATGCAATAATGCCCAAAAATAACATAATTTACATGCAGCTCACGCAACATTTGATAAATCAAGCAAAGCATTTCGATTTTTAAAGTTGATGATGCATCATACAAACGCGAATTATACAAACATTCGCACACTTAAAAATCAAATCATAATAAAAACTGCCCATAAATTCTTTTAAACTGGGCGCTGCTACTTGGAAAAAATTTGAAAAAATTATTCTAGTACTTAAAGATTTTAATATCTAATTAAAAGTAGAAATGTTTTGAAAGAACATTTTGCATTGGCACAAGAAAAGTGGATGTATAAAAAATGTATTTCAAATGAAAGAAAAAAATAAAGTTTAATGAAAGCTAACATGACTCATTTTTCTTTCGCAAACTCGTTAATAAGATTTGTTTATTATAACTAAATTGTGGTTGTAATTGAATTAAATCGTTTCGAAATTTTAACTAGCTACTGTTTAAATTTTAATTAAAATAACTTTAAAACGTAAAAAACATTTAATGTTGCTTCTTTAATACAAAAATATTATTATGATTATTTTTATAAACAAAAAAAAAAAAAAACACCCGAACGAAGGAAGCAATTAATTCATGTAAATAATTCAAGGATTTGTTTTTCTGTCAATTATCTAGACGAAATCTTTTACTTTTACAACAGCAATAAGCAAAAACTATGAGTTCGCCCTTAACAAATCATGCGTTTAAAATTAGATTTGTTGAAAATGAAAACGCGTTTTTTTTTTTGTCTACAATTCTAAAATTAGATTTATGGCATACGCCTTACTTTCAAAAAAACTTCAAGGAAATCAGACAAGGAAATAGTTATAACATAAAAACCGTTAATTTTTAGAATTGTTGTGTTGCTGTAGTATTATGCCATTGAGTGATTGATTGACTGTAACGAAACAGTGGCTTGAATTCTATTTTCACAGATAGAGTTCTCACTGTAGGTAAACGTAAAACTACACAGCAGTTATTTTGGAGTACATTAAAAAGTTCTCACTGTAGGTATATGTAAAATTACACAGCAGTTATTAACAGCAACTAGTTTATTACTAGTGCTTACTTTGAACTAGCACAAAAAACCAAGAATATTATGTTGACTTGGCTTTTATTGTCTTGTTAGCTTATCAAAAAAAAAAAAAAAAAAAAAAATAAAACACGCTAAAAACGTGTTGTTTTCATTCAATATAGAAGGTATTGTTGTGAGACCAGTACTGGTATTTTTTGGAACTCTCGTTCAAAACTATTTTAAATTCAGTTCATTTTGCAGCAGAGTAGCTTAGAAGCTTTTAGAATCATTCGTTATAGCATGTTCACACACAGGTTGAAAAGCCGCTTTTCAGCTGAAAAACCTCTTTTCAGAAAAAGGTGTTCACACTTGAAAAGCAGCTTTTCATTTGACAGACAGTAGACATATGTTTGTTATTATAGCGATTTGTTTCATTGTGCTTGGCTTAGCAAACAAATATCGCCTCATGAAGGTCACTCTACTTCACGCGCTCCTTGTATTATTTATTTTCAATCTCCAGGTTGTTTTATAATTGGGAAGAAAGTTTGTCTATAAATCACAACAAATGAAAACAGACAGACGAAATGTCAAATATCAGTGACAACTTGGATTTTTGTAATAGATTTTGACTTTACTTCAACGAACAGACTTCCAAACCAGGGTTGTTTTCTAACTTTTCAGAGTTTTTCGCTGAAAAGCAAACAAATATCAGCTTTTCATTTGACAGTTCTTCTATGGCGAAAAACTTAATATCATGTAGCTTTTCAGCTGAAAAGCCATTATTGTTCGAAAAGCGGCTTTTCAGCCTTTGTGTGAACATACTATTAGACAACTTGAAATGCGACAGTGTTTTTGATTTTCTCCTCACTAACAATAATTTAAGCCAATATTTTTTGGTTTTGAGCCACTCCCACATTTTAGTACTTTTTTTGTTAGCTAATTGATATTTTGCCAAAGTTTCAGTTCAGTCAACAAAATAACACATTCCACTAACGTCTTCGTTTATACAGTCAAATAATTTATTAAATTTTGCTTTTAAAAATGATTGTTACTGTTAATGCCTTGACTACATAATTGTTTTAGTATTTTTGGTGGCATTAATTTCACTATAATATGACAACAATTGACTACAGATTGTTAAAAATTGTATACTTGATAAATACGATACCGCAAATATTTTCCAAACATTTTTTGCTTCATAAAAACAAGCAAATAATTGATTACATTAGAAAAATAACAGAATAAAATAGAAATAAGCCAACATTTTCATAGTTTTCATTCATGGAGAAAAAGAAAATATAATCAGCTTTGTTTGTTAGGTATTGTACAGATGCGCTTGAGCAATTTTGTTGGAACCCTTGGTCAGTTTTTGCTACATTTAAAACTAAATCAATTTTTTCAAGACAATGTTTTAATCGAACTAAACAGTACGTTCAAAAAGTCCATAGGATGACACATAGGATGGCGTTACTTTTTCCTGTTTTCAGATCTCAAGAGAATGCTTGCTGAAAAGAAATTCAAGTCCAATGATGAAGTAATCGCTGAAACAGAGGTCTATTTTGACGAGAAAGAGAAATCGTACTATAATAGTGGTATCAAAAAATTGGAAAATCGCTATACTATTTGTATCGCTCTCGAAGGCAACTACACCGAGAAAAAAAAACAATAGGTAAATCACCTAAGTCGGCCTGGGTATAGAGAATTGTATGGGAATTATAAACTTATGCTTATTCACCAAAGCAATTTATTGTTTAGGGGGGGGACATGACATTGGCAGTTTTTTTAAATCGGCTTTTTTTAATAACTTTGTATTTTAGTAAATATTCTTAAGATTTTAAGAAAAAATTCCTACGGGCTTAAAAGTTACAGCCGGATTAGTGAGAGCTTTTTAAGAGATTTTTAATTTTTTTTTCTTTGATCACAAACTTTGAACGCGTTTATCTCGAAACCATGTTTTTCGTACTGGTTGCGGCACTAGCGGGTTCATTTTTTGACGAATTTTTTTTTTTTTTTTGTATTTTTTAAACTTGATTCGCTATCGTATGACACGAGCTTTTTTTTTAAATTGTTTTTCGATTTTTATATTTAATTTTTAAAGTCAATATTTTTTTCGAAAAATACACACTTTCAAATTTGGAACATTACCAAAAATTCAAAAAAAATTAAAAAAAAAAGCTCGTAAAAAAAGTCATTTTTTTCCAGATCGGACAATTTTTGCAACTCCCAGCGCTGCAACCACGAGGCCCCGTTTTTTTCTCTGCCGCCAGCTTGGAGCTCTATAAAACCATGTTGGAGTGAAAAATATATTTTTTTTTAAATTTTTTTCCTTGTAATGTGTTCAATTCTCTACAATAATATAAAAAAATTTGGGAAAAATGTTTGTTTTTGACTAAGTTATGAATTTTTAAAAAAAGGTATGTTTTCTCTGCCGCGAATGTCATGTCCCCCCTTAATACATCCCAGCAAAAAATTTCAATGCACTTCATTCTCCTTGCAAGTAATGCTGTTTGTATAGCGCTATATTTGTAACACTTTCCATAACGATAACGTTGCACTTGAAAAGAAAGTATGTATTAGATATTAATGTCAAAAAAAAATTGATTTGGATAATTTAAAAATTTCATTTAGTCGTTTCATGTGAATAAACAAAATATGATTTATTTTATCAAACTTGCTGTTGTTTGTTATTAAGAAACAATTTTTTCCATTGAGATGCGGCTGACTGGTTGACATGTTTGCCCTGTAATCGAAATGCCCCAGTTCAAATCTGGCTGGCGGCGATTATTTTTCGTTTTTGTTTTGTTTTAAAAAGTTGCGTATAAGTTTTTCTGTTATTATAAACCAAATTTTACACCTAAATTGTGGCGGCCATGGCATACTGGTTGGGGTGCTTGCTTTGTAAGCGAGATGTCCTCAAACCCGAGATGGGTTCAAACCCGTGACTTGGTGATTTTTTTTTTTGTTTTGTTTTTAAAAATTTTATATACTTACGTATAGCGCCCGGTTCTTGCTACGTTTCTATATCAAATACAAGGAGAACAAAGCGCTCGGCTTTCGCTACGATTTCATATTTTCTACAGCGGGAGCAGTGCGCATACATCTGATGACATGACTATGTTAAAAAATGCGCTATACACAAGGAGAATGAAGCGCTCTACGGTTTTTTTGAAGCGCTTCAGATGCGCTAATGGAGCGCTCGCTTTCCTGTTAGGATTGCTTTGAAAGCACATACTTCGATACTAGAGCCCTGCATGAGTATGATTTTTCGCCTCCCTGAATATATTCTCTTGCTATAGAATAAAAAATTTCCTCTATACCTTTTCTGCTTTGCTCATATCTGCTCATACATTCTCTTTGTTTAATTCAGATATAAGAAACGAAGAGAATAAGAGCACAATGCTTTACTAACACCAGCAGGTAGCAAATAAAGTAATAAAAAAAAAGCAAAAATATCAGTGTACATACCCAGAATATTTAGCGAATATTTTTTTATTCGTTCGTTCGTAGAAAATAGATGTTTTTTGTATTGGGACCCAAAGAGGGGTGACAGATAGGGAGTAGGTGTGTTGGGAAGAAATTTTGAGGGTCAAAAAATAATAGGACCAACTCATATATTTGACCCCTCTAGGAGTTCAGCTACGGCCGATATAAACTATTTTCGACAGTGTTTGTGTTTTTTGTATGGAAGGTAGCGAATAAAGCAACAAAATATAAAACAAATCTGGATTATGCATGGAACACATTAACGACGGCAACGACGTTTATCTATTTTACATGTATTTCTTATGGAGGTGAGTTTGGTGAATATTTATCAACGACATTGTAGCTCTTCTTGATGTCGTCGGTATAGAATAATTTCTATTTTGACAGGCGACAAAAATTACTCTTTTTTCATTACTTAGAGAGCATGTCAAAAGCTTAATTAATTTAATAATTTGACTTTGCATGTGGGAAAATTTGACTTTTTGTTGCGTCGCTTTCAAAATAATCAAGTAGCCATCGGTATGACTACATTTCTCTCTTTTGCTGTGTAGTAAGGCCGTTGCCGTCATCAATGTGTTCCATGCATTAAGAATAACGAAAAGCTTATTGCGGGGAAAACCCAACATATTAACTCTTATTCAGGTCACTGCAGCAGATACCTGAGTATTCGTGTAGTTTATTAAGCGTTCAGAGAATAAAATGAAACAACGCGTACAAGGTTCATTAATATAGGTTAAGTCACTTGAGAGAAAAGCACTATTTTTTCGCCTTTGCTCGCACTGTCAAAGTAGCTGTTAGCTAAAAATTGTACAGATTCAGATTTTTTTTTCTTGATTTCCTTTCATCCATTCTGACAGTTCGACCGAGCTTCTCCGAACTAACTTAACCTATATTAATCAACCTTGAGCGCGTGGATCGCAGGCAGAACAGAGAACAAATAAAAAGTTATTCTCTTGCTCTACACGACCTGTTGCTACACGACCTGTTGTTTACATTTATTCGCTTGCAGCTTGTATATTCACTTAATGAATATATTCATGCAGGACTCTATTCGATACCCTGCCAAAAAAAAAGATTTGATTCACATATGTTGACAGATGCTGTATCAACAGATGCAGTTGTCGCAGTATTCTGTTGATAGCTGCAGCAAAGCTTCAGTTGAATAAATCACTCAGCGTAACGAAGGAGTTTGGCTCAATCTGTAGCGTAGTGTCTTCATACACAGTGGTATCGAGTTGGTGTGGGTTCGAATATCAACGGCATGCGAAGGTAATTTTTGTATTTGATATTTAGATTAATTTAATGTTCTTGTCATTAATTTCTAAGAAAAAAAAAACGGTGTTGATAAGAGAAAAATAATTTGTGTTGTTGCCGATTACAGTCGAGCAAATCACAGAACAAGAGGCGACAGCTTAAAAAAAAGGAAAATAAAAAAACCAAAACCCGAAAAAGTTATATTTTTGAAATTAAATTTTTTTTTTTGAACAAATTTTTGTTTGTCGTTTTTACTAGTTGCATCATTTAATACTTATACTTCCCATCAGAATAAACCTTTAAACGTTTTCTACTACTTTTTTCTCGCAAAAGTTAAGTTCATTTTAATTTCTTGATTATATTCCAATAGCGTCATGCATATTTATATTTACCATACGGATATATTTAATAATTTTAAATAATACTAACTTCAGAAGAAAAAAAATCGTAGTTGACTACTCAATAGCTTATTTTGAAGGGTGGCGCAATTTTGACGCAACTTACTTCAAAAATTACTCCCACTGGAATTTTCTAAAACAATCCTATCCAACAAGAATTATGACCTCAATTTTTGTAGACCTGTTGAATCGATCGAATTATTACCTTATACTAAATCTTCTCCAATTAAGTTAAAGCTTTTTCATTAGATGCCACACACTCATATTCAAATAAAGTTAATATTAGCAAAGTGCTTAGAACAAAACTTTTATCTTTGTTTTTGTCTATGTTTTTCAAAATGTTTGTTTTTATATATTATCTCTTTGTATTTTTGTGTTCTTTGTGTTTTTCGACACTTTGTTTTATTTTTTTTTTGTCTTTATTGTATTTTTTAACTTTTTTGTAAATTTTTTTTTCTCCTTTTTTGTTCTGTATTTTAATATTGTTTGTTTATTATTACCTTGTTTAGTTTTTTTATAGGGTTTTTTTTTCATCTATTTTTCTTTATTTTTCTTCTCTTTTGTGCTTAGGGCTTTTGTTTTTTTTTTATTTTTTTTACTTTTCGTATTTTTTCTGTATGTGTGTTTTTGTTTTCTTTTTGTTTTCTTTTTTTGTCTTTTTTTGTCTTTTTTGTCTCTTTTGTCTTTTTTGACTTTTTTGTTTTTTTTTTTACTTTTTTATCTTTTTTTGGCTTTTTGGCTTTTTTTTTTTTTGTTTTTTTTTTTGTCTTTTTTGCCGTTTTTGTCTTATTTTCTTTTTTGTCTTTTTTGCCTTTTTTGTCTTTTTTGTCTTTTTTGTCTTTTTTGTCTTTTCTGTCTTTTTTGTCTTTTTTGTCTTTTATGTCTTTTTTGTCTTTTTTGTCTTTTTTGTCTTTTTTGTCTTTTTTGTCTTTTTTGTCTTTTTTGTCTTTCTTGTCTTTTTTGTCTTTTTTGTCTTTTTTGTCTTTTTTATGTTTTTTGTCTTTTTTGTCTATTTTGTTGTTTGTCTTTTTTGTCTCTTTTGACTTTTTTTTTTTTTTTTTTGTCTTTTTTGTTTTTTTTTTGGCTTTTTTGTGTTCTTTGTCTCTTTTGTCTTTTTTTTCTCTTTGGTCTTTTTTGTGTTTTTTGTCTTTTTGTCTCATTTGTCTTTTTTGTTTTTTTTTTTGTCTTTTTTGTATGTCTTGTTTTTTTTTTTTGTCTCTTGTCTTTTTTCTCTTTTTTGTCTTTTTTGTCTCTTTTGTCTTTTTTGTCTTTTTTGTCTTTTTAGTCTTTTTTGTCTTTTTTGTCTTTTTTGTCTTTTTTGTCTTTTTTGTCTTTTTTGTCTTTTTTGTCTTTTTTGTCTTTTTTGTCTCTTTTGTCTTTTTTGCTTTTTTTGTCTTTTTTGTCTTGTTTGTGTTTTTTTATGTTTTTTTATGTTTTTTGATTTTTTCAGTTTTTTTGTTGTCCTTTTGGTCTTCTTTAACTCTTTTGTTTTTTTTTTATTTATTTATTTTTTTGTGTCTCTCTGCCTATTTTGTTAATTTTTTTTTGTCACTTTTGTATTTTGTTTTTTTTTTTTGTTTTAATTGTGTTTTTGTCTCTATGTTTTTTTTTTGCTTTTTTTCTCTTCTATTTTTTTGTGTTTTTGAACTTCTTTGTCTCTTTTGTTTCGGTCTAATTTGTCTTTTTTTTTGTCGTTTTTGTCTTTTCTGTATTTTTTATTTGTTTTTTGTTTCTTTTTTTGTCTTTTGCCTTAATATCCCAGTACGCATTGACAGGTAGTCGAAGGGCTACTAGCAGGCCTTGAAATGGATTTCGGAGGCCTACCCTACTCGTAGCCAAGCCCATACACTTTTTTTAATATGAAATTACCAAATTTTCCATGCCTCCGTCCTCTCTGCTTTAAAGAGGCCTGCTATAAGCACTCCTTTAGAATGGCTTTAAGAAGGGGTTAACCAAAAATTTTAAAAAAATATTTTTTTTTATTTCTTTTTATGTATACCTCTACCTATTTTTACTTTTTTTTTTTTGTTAGATAAGAATATTTGTAAGTCGTGACGTTGATTATCATTCAATATATTTGAATGAATATTTATTTTAACTTTTAACGAAAAAACAACCTTGAAATATTAGCAGCACCAGTTTTTTTAGGAAAAAAATAATGGTTGTACTGCCCTGGGTAGCGAAAAATTAGGCCTCATAGAAGCGCTCGCAGATGCAGCGAGGATATCATGTGTCTTACCGCCAAAAATCGCCTTCGTTAGAAGAGACCTAGCTTTATTGCCTATTGGGATATTTTATGCCATTTTGACTTTTGATTTGTATACCCCAACGCGTACTGCGAAAGGGGTATATTAACTTTGTCATTCCGTTTGCAACGCCAAGAAGGAGTCGTGGCAGTTAAAGAAAAATATATATATTTTTGATCAGCATCATCTCCTGAGTCGATTTCCGTGTGTCCGTCTGTCTGTCTGTCTGTCGACACGATTACAGCCGCAATTTTAAAGCTATCGCGATGAAATTCAATATATAAGTTTGTTTTTAGAAAAGGAAGATCAAGTTTGAAAATGGGCCGTATCAGATGAAAACCACGCCTACCTCCCATACAAAGTGACTTTATATTAAACGTAAAATGTCTTTAAAATCCACAAAAACTAAAGAAATGCCTTGAAATTTGGTACGTCAGCTTTGCTCTTCAATCTTAATCCTGGCTATGAAATTTGGGAAAATCGGATGAAAACCACGCCTACCTCCCATACACAGTGGCTTTATTTAAAAAGTTAAATCTCTTAAAAATCTGATCAAATTAAAGAAAGTCTTTAAATTTTGCACATAGACTTTGATATTTAATATAAACTATCAATATAATATTTGCCAACATCGGATAAAAACCACGCCCACTTCCCATACAAAGTGGCTTTATTTTCAACGTAAAGTCTCTTAAAAACCTGAGTCGATCCATCTCTATGATATTTGGCAAAAGTGGATCAAAACCACGCCTACCTCCCATACAAAGTGACGTCATCAAAATAGGAAAACTTTCGTTAATAAATATATAAAACTGAATGTCATCGTGAATGTCGTGATTAAAGACATTGAATATACTTCAATATGGCCGCGGAGGGGTATTTTAGCTGCGGTACCCTGCCGAAGCTCCATCCTTACTAGTTTTTATTTTCATTGCATTAAGTTACTTTCTTCGTGTCCTGATGACATCATAATGTTTTCTTAATTCGGTTTATTCTTTACTGTTGTATAATAACTGTGACTCTACGAGTAGCACTCAGACTAAGCGTGCATAATTCCTTGTAACGATATTACAGTTTCGTTGCTTAAGCCGCTCCCACCCCGTTCTGATGACATCAGAATTTTAGTATATTTTTTTTTTTTTGTTTTACGTTCTTAATAATTAGGCTTTAACATTTACTCATTTACCGTAACTCAGAGAGTAATAATTTCAGGCAACCTCGTTGCATTTTCCGTAAAAGATCTTGATTTTTTTCATTAATTTTTATTAATTCCCTCTTTTTTTTTTTTGTTTAATTTATTTTATACTTACAATGTTTCGCTGATAATCTTAAGCTTGACATACAATTAAATAAATTGTGTTTTAAATTGTGTATTTAAATTTGTAAACGTTGTTTATTACATTCACTTCAGTCTAACATTTCTATATTCACATTCATATAAAATTAGTATTTTAATACATTTTGATTTGATATAAAACGTACCCTAAGTCACATATTGAAATTATATATAATTAAAATATATTAGGTTAGAAACCTAATCATCAATTTGACTTTAATTTAAAATAATTTAATATACTAATTTGCGATTGATTAAATTTGTTGCAGGTACCACAGCGATGTACTTTTATGTACATATGTAGTTTAGTTAGTTGTAGGTTATTTATACACGACTTGATTGATCGAAATTTGAGAAATTTATTGATTATACTTAAAAATCTGTTTGATGAAAACAATACATGTGCTTCTAAACACAGCTGCTTCTGTATTTCTTTGCGTCAATATATGTAGTCGTATGTATTTTTGAGCGTGCTTAAGATAAAATAACACTAATGTTTTTATTACTTGTCTAAAAGTGTTTTTCTCAAAAGGGTGTGGCTAGTTATAAGCATGATATGATAGTTTGTAAGCAGTTTATAAAAAACTTTTTTGAATCTTTCCATCAAGTGTTAAGTAGTCACGTGAAAAGTTATCATAACTAATTTGTAAGTTCACTCAATTAACTTTATCAAAGTTAACTTGAGGTTAGAACTATTTTATTTTAGCCAAAAATATGAGTAATAATAAGATCAGACTATAAGCATATTCCATCATTACAATTGACATTTAAAATTTAATGACTATAATAAACATACATAATATATTGAACAGAAATAGGGCACAAATCAAATCAAGACTCTTGAATGAAAATTTTAAGCCCCTACAGATAATTTTTAAGCAGACCATAAGGCTCCTAGAAAAAAAAATGACTTGCTTGTTTTTTCACGAAACCATCATAAGAACTTTCTAATATACCTAGAAATCAAGCTCCTTTAATTTTTGATCAAGCTCGTTTTGTGTCCTCGTACAACAAAAAAAAAAAAAGAAAAAGCTTTAGAAAATGTTGCTTATACCATAGCTTCTATCTCTCTAAAATTGACTGACCCCTAGAGGGCTGAATATATGAGCTAATGCTATTATTTTCCCCCATCAACATTTCTTCTGAACACATACACCCCAATCTGTCTCTCTCTCCTGGGGGGAGGGGTCTCTCTATAAAAAAAATACAAATTCCATCAATTCAAGTTAGAAATCCAAAACAACAACAAAAATACTAGCTAAATATGCCAACAACGATCATAACAAATACAGCAACGCACAGCCAAGTGCAGCAACAACAAAGACGCATAGTAAAAGAAAGACACTCATACGCCACGGTGCACTTTTATCTATATCTATATATACAGGGTGTCCCGCTATTGAGTGCAACTATTTACGGAGCTGAAAGGTTATGTCGAGCTGAGCAAAAATCGTATGGGAGGTGGAGGGCGGGGGTCTATTTTCACATTCTTAGGAGCTACAGGGTTAATTAATATTTCACGACTTTGATTAACGTTATTGTTTCTAGCAGAAAAACTAACTTATATAAAATTTATTTTGATAATTTATTTTATTTTTAAAGGCAATGAAATCGCCTTTTTTTCGATCAATTTTGTAATTAATTCAATTTTCTTTTCAATGACACCAAAAACATAAACACATCTTTAAAAATAAAAAAGTTAGCTGTACTAAAAAATTATACATATTAGAAAATAATGATAAATAATGACAATACAGTTACTTGTGCTGTAGATAATAACATTGTTTTCTGTACTATACTTTTTAACGTACAGACAACTTTTTTGTTTTTTTAGATATGTTTATGTTTTTGGTGTCATTGAAAAGAAAATTGATTAAATTACAATATTGATCTTAAAAAAAAAATTTCATTTATTACGCGAAATTCTGAGAAATTTGCACTCAAAGTTGAAATTTGTTAGTTCCAACAGATTGATTTCAAAATGGAGATCTGAATACGGATACGCAGTGTGTGCTGAGATTGTGGAGACGGCAATTCTCCAATTTACTTACTGGCGACGATTCCACCAATGCCGCCCATGGAGAGCGCAGTTCAGAGCTACCAATCAACAATGACGGAGTGGAAGTACCACCACCTAGCCATGAAGAGGTTCGAGTTGCTATCCAACGAATCAAAAACAATAAAGCAGCGGGTGCTGACGGTCTGTCAGCTGAATTGTTTAAAACCGGCGGCGATGAATTGATAAGGCGCATGCATCAGCTCATCAGCAAAATATGGCTAGAAGAAAGCATGCCCGACGATTGGAACGGAACCTCAGCGTACTGTGCCCTATACTTAAGAAAGGAGACCCAACAATCTGCGCAAGTTACAGAGGTTTCAGTCTTATTTCCATCGCATATAAGGTTCTCTCAAGCGTACTGTGTGAAAGATTAAAGCCGATTACAAAAACACTGATTGGACCTTATCAGTGTGGCTTTCGACCTGGTAAGTCCACCATAGACCAGATTTTCACGCTACGACAAATCCTGGAGAAAACCCACGAAAATCAAATTGACACACACCATCTCTTTGTTGATTTTAAAGCTGCGTTCGATAGCCCGAGAAGGGATTGCCTATACGCAACAATGTCTGAGTTCGGTATACCTGCAAAGTTGATTAGATTTTGCAGAATGACGTTGAGCAAGACACGCAGCTCCGTCAAGGTAGGAATGACCTCTCCGAAACCTTCAATACCGAAAGAGGTTTCAGGCAAGGCGATCCACTGTCTTGCGATCTCTTCAACATCATCATGGAGGGGATCGTACGAAAGGCCGGTGTGCATCGTAATGGCACCATTTTCTACAAAGGCGTCCAGCTCCTTGCGTATGCTGATGATATTGATATTGTCGGCAGAACCAAGAGAGATGTTACCGCTGCTTTCGCCGCTATCGTAAAGGAATCCGCCAAAGTGGGTTTGACGATAAATGAGGGTAAAACAAAGTATATGCTGTCTACAAACAAGGGAGCGCGGCGTTTAGACTCCCTCATTTCATCCGGCAGCTATAACTTTGAAGTAGTCAAGGAGTTCGTTTACCTTGGCACCGACATTAATACCAAAAACGAAATCAGCCTGGAGATAATGCGAAGAACAATAATTGCTAATAGGTGCCACTACGGGCTCAGTAAGCAACTAAGTTCCAGAGCCCTCTCTCGATCGACAAAACTAACACAAGACGCTCGTTCTACCTGTGCTGCTTTATGGCGCTGAGGTATGGGTAGTTTCGCAAACTGACGCAGCCGCTCTGGGGGTGTTCGAGAGAAAAGTTCTTCGCAAAATCTTCGGTCCTGTTCGAGTCGGCGATGACTATCGCATACGAATGAACCACAACCACGAGCTGTATGAGCTCTACTAAGACATTGAAGTAGTTCGGCGTATAACTGTGCAGCGACTACGCTGGCTGGGTCATGTCCATTGTATGGATGACGAAGCTCCAGCGAAAAAGGTGCTCGAGGCGAGGGTCGCTGGTCAACGACGACGAGGGAGACCATGCATCCGATGGATGGACCAGGCTGAGGAAGCCCTAACCGCACTTGGTGTATCCGATTGGAGAAGGCGCGTGCAAAGCAGAGGCGCCTGGCGAGAGCTGATGAGGTCGGCCGAAACCCGGACACGGGTTGTTACGACCACCTAAGTAAGTAAGTTAGTAAGTAACTGATTGATTTCATTTTCCCACGAGCACAGCTCGGTAATGGTTAAGTCGGTAGAATTTGTTGATATTCCGTTAGAAAGGTGATTTTATTGCCTATATAATGAGCTATCAAAAAATTTTATGTGAGTTAGTTTTTCTGCTAGAAACAATAACGTAAACCAGAGTCGTGAAATATTAATTAGACCTGTAGCTCCTAAGAATGTGAAAATAGACCCCTCGTTCCCACAAGATTTTTTGCTCAGCGCGACATAACCTTTCAGCTCCGTAAATAGTTGCACTCAATTGCGGGACACCCTGTATATATATATATAAAATTGTAAAAATAAATATTTTTTGAAATTCCTTTTGCGATGGGCATTTTGAATAACACTGAATCCGAAAATCGCATTTTTAAAATTTTTGTCTGTCTGTCTGTCTGTCTGTTAAAGCATCACGCGAAAACCACTGGATGGATTTAAATGAAACTTGACATCCAGGTTCCTTATATCCCCGGTCAACATATAGGCTAATTTTTATCCAGTAAAAATCAGTTTTATCCCGGTAGGCGGCGCTGCGATCGGGTTCCAGGCATTCTTTTTTGTAGCTTATCTCCGAAACTGTTCATCCGATTTGCATGAAAATTTGTGTGTAGAGGTTCTCAGACATACTAAGTTTTTTGGACTTATCTACTCTGTTCTACCTCGAACACCAGAGGGCGCTGTAGTAAAAATATTTTGAAAAACCTCGACAAACTCCTAAGCCGTGCATCCGGATTGCACGAAAGTTTCTTGATACGGGTTTTCTGATACGGTGAGTGTTTTTGACTTATCTTTTTTGTGCTATCTTGAACACCAGAGTGCGCTTTAGTACAAATCTAAGGAAATCGTAAAAACTCCAAAGCTGCTCATCTGTTGATTTGGATGAAAATTTGTAAATAGCGATTTTCGAGTACGGCAAGGGTTCTGGTGCTGTCTTTTTTGCACTTTCTCGAAACCAGAGGGCGCTGTTGTACAATTTATTCGTGTGTATGGCATTAAACTGTTCCTTAACGGCTGCACTGATTTTGATGAAATTTTTTGTGTGTGTTTGAGTGGATCCCTGAATGGTTCACATTTACAATTGGACCCGGTAGTTGGAGCTGCGATCGTGTTTAAGGCATTTTTTTTATAGTTTATCTCCGAAACCGTTCATCCGATTTGCATGAAAATGTTTATATAGAGGTTTTCGGATACGGTAAGTTTTTATTACTTATCTACTCTCTTCTATCTTGAACACCAGAGGGCGCTGTGTACAAATATTTTAAGAAACGTCGAAAAACTTCTAAGCTGTTCATCCGATTTTCATGAATATTGGTATATAGGGGTTTTCTAATACGGTGCCTCTTTTGGAGTTATCTTTTTTGTACTATCTTGAACACCAGAGGGCGCTGTAGTAGAAATCTATTAAGAAATCATGAAAAAGTAGAAAGCCGCTCATCCGATTTGGATGAAAAGTTTTTTCGTGTTTGGCAACTGTTTTTGCGCTATTTTTGCTCTGTTTCGAAATCTAGAGGGCGCTATTGTACAATTTGTGTGTGTGTGTGTGTGTTATTAAACTGTTCCTAAACGGCTGCACCGATTTTGATGAAATTTTTTGTGTGTTTAAGTGGATCCCTGGATGGTTCAGATTCGCAATTAGACTCGGTAGGTGGCGCTGCAATCGGATTCCACGAATTTTGTTATTATAGTTTATCTCCGAAATCATTCATGCGATTTAAATGAAAATTTGTATTTAGGGGTTTTCGGGTACGGCAGTTTTTATGACTTATCTAAAAAAAAACAAAAACGAAATGGCCATCTCATCCCTTGAAAGGACATTGACCGAGCTTCTTATGATCAATTGTGTTGTGTGTGTTTTAAAATGTTTGAACACAAATGATCGAGAACTGGACCAAGAAGCTTTTCATGGCAGAAAAAATATTAGAACCAACGCATATATTTGACCCCTCTAGAGATCAATTTGGGATAGATATGAACTATAATCGACTTTTTTTTTATAGGGACCCACAGAAGGATGGTAGGTAGGAGGCAGGGGTGTTCAAACGAACTGTTGCAAGGCAAAAATTAACAGAACCAGCTCATATATTTGACAGTTCTTGCGTTTTTTGTATGGAGACGACCAGATTGGTGGCAGATAGGTTTGTTGTATTGGGAAGAAATATTGAAGGGGAAAAAATAGGACCAGCTAATATATTTGACCCCTCTAGAGATCAATTTGGGATAGAAATGAACTATATTCAGCCTTTTTTTTTGTTTTTTTTTTATAGGAACCCATAAAAGTATCGTAGATAGGGGGCAGGGGTGTTCAGAAGAACTGTTGCAGGGCAAGAATTAACAGAACCAGCTCATATATTTGACTGTTCTTGTGGTTTTTTGTATGGAGACGCCTAGAAGGGTGGCAGATAGGTTTGATGTATTGAGAAGAAATGTTAAAGGGGGAAAAATAGGACCAGCTCATATATTTAACTCCTCTAGAGATCAATTTGGGATAGATATGAACTATAATCAGCCTTTCTTTTGTTTTTTTTTTTATAGGAACCCACAAAAGTATCGTAGATAGGGGGCACGGGTGTTCAGAAGAACTGTTGCAGGGCAAGAATTAACAGAACCAGCTCATATATTTGACTGTTCTTGTGTTTTGTGTATGGACAGAGAACCCCAGGAGGCAGGTAGGTGTAAGGTGTGTTCAGAAGAAATTATGAAGGGTAAGAAATAATACGAGCAGGTCATATATATTTGACCCGTCTAGGGGTTAATTTGGATGATATTGTTTTTGAATTGGAAAATTTTTTGATTATTTCAAAAGAAGGTAGAAATGCTCGAAAAAAGATGTGAAGAAAAATTTGACGACGTATCTATGATACTAATTTTAGACTTCAATATTAACTTTGTAGATGATAAATATATATTTGCATACCACTTATTGAGTTCTCGATTGAAGCATTAGCTTTGAATATGTCCAATTATCATAAACTCAGTATTACCAAATATAAAACTACGATCGATGCGGTTTTTACATGATACTTGCAGAAATTCCAATCAAACTTTTTTGTTTTTTACTTTAGTTACTTAATACAATTAAATTACTGAACATTTAATGATTTGATAAAACAATTTATTTTGAAATAAAAAAAGGCACAGTTATTTCATTGCTTTAAGTTTTTCATTGCTTTAATTTTTCACTTCGGTCGTCTCGGTTTGTATTTAATTTGATTTATCTAAAAAAAAAAAAAAAAAATAGGAAGAAAACCTGAGTTTTAAGTCTACTTGTTAAACTCAGGTGTCTTTAAGTCAAAAACCTCGTAACTTCGTCAATTTATATCTGCATCGAATAGAAATATTATCGACTTTGAAACATCAAAATAAATATTGTTTCTAATTGCTTAAGGCGTGCTGTGGTCAGGCGAAAAAAAAATGCAGTTAATTAGTAAGAGTTATTTCAGTTTTTACAGTAATTTTCCTACCCAAAATTTCTCATACATTAAAAAAAAATTGTTTAAAAATGTAATATCAGTCTGATGCAAAAAAACTGAACATATTTTTTTTACGAGTATATTATAGTGATTCCAAAAGGAATACATTTAAAAAAAATTTTGAAATTGGACAAAATTTAGAGTCTACGCAAGAGCAAAAACCTCTTTAATTTTTTATTTAAAAACATACTTTTCAATA
Source organism: Coremacera marginata (assembly GCA_914767935.1). NCBI lineage: Eukaryota > Metazoa > Arthropoda > Insecta > Diptera > Sciomyzidae > Coremacera > Coremacera marginata. The sequence goes on from OU612043.1 coordinate 18,890,164, forward strand.
CTCAACTAATTAAATAATTCTGCCTAATATTATCAGTTATTGTTCCCTCCTATGGTCTAGCATTTTTATCATATATTATATAAAAATATTAGAATATAATATAATTAAAATATTTTTTTTTAATTATTTTAAGGCAATGTTTGGCCGTTCGACTGCAAATTATTTATACTAGTTATTTATATATCGGTTATTTGTTTCATAGTTCTTGAAAGATCATCCAATTAATAGCGAAACATTAATGTAGAAAATCTTAAAAAAACTATTAATAATTTCAAAAGAGAATATATATATGCTTTCTTTATATGTTGTGTATGTTGTGAAATGTTTGAACACAAATGATCGAGAACTGGGGACCTACATGTTTTATGCCGACTCCAAACGGCTTACGTTCTCAAGAAGCTTTTCATGGCATTTTTTACTCTCTGAGGTTTGGCATTGTCTGCAGAGAGGTAATGGCCGAACAGAAAAATTAAGGGGGGACATGACATTGGCAGTTTTTTGAAATCGACTTTTTTTTGTATTTTAGTAAAAAATTCTTACGGGTTCAAAAGTTACAGCCGGATTAGTGAGAGCGCATTTTTAATTTTTGCGCTACCTACGTACGGCAGCTGGTATATATATACTTGATTTACTTGCTACCTGACTTTTGGTGGTTGTTATTTCCTTATATATAGTATAGTTTCCTTAGTATAGTTATTTGCAAATGTTTCAACTACTTGGTATCACCATAGGAGCTACAGCATTGAATTTTTCCAAAGGAAATGATGCAAATCGTTTCAAATGCGCCAGAGTGAAGGTATATGAAGCTTCAAAACAAGCCCGAATTGCTAAACGATTGCAAAAAACTATAATAATCAGCACAACACAAGACAACGAAGGCACACAGTACGAAGCAGGCAATGCAGATTGAAGGTAACCTTTTTTTTTTGTTCACAAATTTTGAACGCGTTTATCTCGAAACTATGTTTTTTGTACTGGTTGCGGCACTAGCGGGTCCTTTTTTTGACGAAATTTTTTTTTTTTTTTGTATTTTTATAAAATTGATTCGGTATCGTATGACACGAGCTTTTTTTTAAAATTTTTTTTAGATATTTTATGAATTTTTAAAGTCAATATTTTTTTCGAAAAAACACACTTTCAAATTTGGAACATCACCAAAAATTGAAAAAAAATTTAAAAAAAAAATCTCGTGTCATACGATAACCAATTTTGATAAGATTTAAAAAAGTAATTTTTTTCCAGATCGGACAATTTTTGCAACTCCCAGCGCTGCAACCACGAGGCCCCGTTTTTTTCTCTGCCGCCAGTTTGGAGCTCTATAAAACCATGTTGGAGTGAAAAATATAATTTTTTGAATTTTTTTTCTTGTAATTTGTTCAATTCTCTACAATAATAAAAAAAAATTTTGGAAAAATGTTTGTTTTTGACTGAGTTATGAATTTTTAAAAAAAGGTCTCTGCTGCGAATGTCATGTCCCACCTTAACTAATTGGTGAAAGGAATAATTTTCTACACCTTTAGTTTTTTTCTGCAAGCATAGCTTTTGACTTTGACCGGGGGCTTATGTATTTTATTGCCAGGGTAATATTTTTAAAATCTGGGATCGGAAAAATAAGTTCCAAATTTTTTTGATGCAAATTAAAATTGTAAATTTTTTTTTTCATGTTTTGATATATTTAAAACGTGGGTAAACATTTTTATGGCACTAAATTTTTATGGCAAGCTAAAAACAATAACATTTTTCTCAAAATAAATGAATCTGCAAACAACCACTTCTTCTCTTAATTATCACAAAGAATCTTAATCTGAAACGTGCTTGATAGTAAAACGTGCCTATATATTATTTAATTATGTTTGCTAAAAACAAATAATACCGAACCAAAACCTGTTTTGCTTAATATGAAGAATATTTAGGTGATTCAATTAATTAAATCAATACGATAATCGTTATGGTACACGACTTGAATAAAAGTGTGCTAGTTATTAATCAAAAAAATGTAAAGTAAACAAATTTATATCATTAAAATCACAAATTGAGAATAAAATTTAAATAAATTTGCTAGAGTTTTGCAATTATATTTTTGTAAGGATCAACATATAGTTTTAAGCTTTACAAAGTTCTGATTTTTGATCTTTTTTTTTTAAATCAAATTAGTGTGCATTTAGATGAAACTAATCGTAGTTTTTAACCGACTTCAAAAAGGAGGAGTTTCTTAAGAATATTTTTAAGACAATCATAGTCAAAGTTATACTGTCCTTTAACATAAAAGTTTGGTGTTATTTTACTTTGGTGTTAATTGTGGCAGCCGTGACTGAACGGTTAAGTGCATAGACCGTATGCGAAGAATGTTTTTTCAAGTGAAATAATATTTCTGATCGAACGTCACCTCTGTGCAAGTCAATGTCGAACTTTAAAGAGCACGTAAAATATGCCAACGCTTCTCGAGAACTTGAATATTAGCAAGTCAAATATTTCAAACGATTTTCGAAAAATAAATATTCCACTGTTTTTAAGTAGCTCATAAATATTTCGCTTAATTTTCGAAATTTTGGACAATATTTTCAATATTTTTGTTATAGAAATCAATATTTTGCAATTTTGCAATTTCGTAGCTTCGTTTATGAATAATGGGACTTACGCCCATAGCCAATGCGGACTTCCGGGGTTCAAACTCAAAGGCATGGAGTCGAAAAAAAAAAGAATGAAAATCAGACCTTTAAAATCTGAACTTAATTTTTTGCTTGAAGAGCAAAAGTAATAATTTTCAATACAAATTTATAAGAACTTGCTGAGGCAATGAAAAATGTTTTGGCCAAAGTAAAGTTTAACTTTAAAGGACACAATCATTATATTTGAATAAACAATAAGAAATTTGTTTATTAAAAATCTGTTTCAACTATGGCTTTCAATGTTGAAAAAGTCTGATACAAGAAAAAAAAATATATATGTACATCGGAAAAAATCGACATGTCTTACAATTGAACACAATCTTATCATATTCAAAATGTATTTTTTCATATAAAATTTTTGTATATTTTAAATTCGTTTATAAATTGATAACATAATGTTATTATTTTGACAAAATTTGTTGTAAGCTATCTTTTGATCACAAAGTTTTCAATTTCAAAACAATTTGTAATTGTTGTGTTCAATTTTGAAACATGTCGATTTTTTTCGGTGTTCAAATTATATCTCGAAAGAATATATCCTTTTAAAATTTTTTTTTTTTTTGTTTTGAATAGATGTGTGATCCAAGACAACCATATTCTACGAAATGAAATACAATTTTGGTTATTTTAGTGATTTTTTTCAGTTAATTTTTTTACTGTTTTGATTTGTATTGTTTATTGGTGTAATATAACATATTAAAATATTATATAGTTCTAATGTCAAAACAATTTATTTTATTTCTTAAAGTTTATAGTTCGCAAGATGTTTTTTAGAATAATAACACTGTGCGACAAATCATTTAAAATAACTGCAAAAATTCCTATGGTTTCTAATAGCTATATGCCCATACAAAATATTATCCAATGGATTTCTCTGGGTTAGCTCAAATAACCTGTTTTTTTCGAGGCCTCATTTTATATCTTGGGGCATTATTTAATATCCTTTAACTCTTAAAATTAGAAAAGCTTTGATTAAATACCTTCAGAAAAATTCTTGCAAATTTAATGTTAATTTAAATTCGGAAACATTATTGCACCTTAATATTCACAAAGATTGAAAAACCTCGTTAAATTAAAAAAATTAGGATCTCTCGGAAACTCTGAGTGATATCATTATCATTATAAGTTTATAAGATAAGATAAGATAAGATAAGATAAGATAAGATAAGATAAGATAAGATAAGATAAGATAAGATAAGATAAGATAAGATAAGATAAGATAAGATAAGATAAGATAAGATAAGATAAGATAAGATAAGATAAGATAAGATAAGATAAGATAAGATAAGATAAGATAAGATAAGATAAGATAAGATAAGATAAGATAAGATAAGATAAGATAAGATAAGATAAGATAAGATAAGATAAGATAAGATAAGATAAGATAAGATAAGATAAGATAAGATAAGATAAGATAAGATAAGATAAGATAAGATAAGATAAGATAAGATAAGATAAGATAAGATAAGATAAGATAAGATAAGATAAGATAAGATAAGATAAGATAAGATAAGATAAGATAAGATAAGATAAGATAAGATAAGATAAGATAAGATAAGATAAGATAAGATAAGATAAGATAAGATAAGATAAGATAAGATAAGATAAGATAAGATAAGATAAGATAAGATAAGATAAGATAAGATAAGATAAGATAAGATAAGATAAGATAAGATAAGATAAGATAAGATAAGATAAGATAAGATAAGATAAGATAAGATAAGATAAGATAAGATAAGATAAGATAAGATAAGATAAGATAAGATAAGATAAGATAAGATAAGATAAGATAAGATAAGATAAGATAAGATAAGATAAGATAAGATAAGATAAGATAAGATAAGATAAGATAAGATAAGATAAGATAAGATAAGATAAGATAAGATAAGATAAGATAAGATAAGATAAGATAAGATAAGATAAGATAAGATAAGATAAGATAAGATAAGATAAGATAAGATAAGATAAGATAAGATAAGATAAGATAAGATAAGATAAGATAAGATAAGATAAGATAAGATAAGATAAGATAAGATAAGATAAGATAAGATAAGATAAGATAAGATAAGATAAGATAAGATAAGATAAGATAAGATAAGATAAGATAAGATAAGATAAGATAAGATAAGATAAGATAAGATAAGATAAGATAAGATAAGATAAGATAAGATAAGATAAGATAAGATAAGATAAGATAAGATAAGATAAGATAAGATAAGATAAGATAAGATAAGATAAGATAAGATAAGATAAGATAAGATAAGATAAGATAAGATAAGATAAGATAAGATAAGATAAGATAAGATAAGATAAGATAAGATAAGATAAGATAAGATAAGATAAGATAAGATAAGATAAGATAAGATAAGATAAGATAAGATAAGATAAGATAAGATAAGATAAGATAAGATAAGATAAGATAAGATAAGATAAGATAAGATAAGATAAGATAAGATAAGATAAGATAAGATAAGATAAGATAAGATAAGATAAGATAAGATAAGATAAGATAAGATAAGATAAGATAAGATAAGATAAGATAAGATAAGATAAGATAAGATAAGATAAGATAAGATAAGATAAGATAAGATAAGATAAGATAAGATAAGATAAGATAAGATAAGATAAGATAAGATAAGATAAGATAAGATAAGATAAGATAAGATAAGATAAGATAAGATAAGATAAGATAAGATAAGATAAGATAAGATAAGATAAGATAAGATAAGATAAGATAAGATAAGATAAGATAAGATAAGATAAGATAAGATAAGATAAGATAAGATAAGATAAGATAAGATAAGATAAGATAAGATAAGATAAGATAAGATAAGATAAGATAAGATAAGATAAGATAAGATAAGATAAGATAAGATAAGATAAGATAAGATAAGATAAGATAAGATAAGATAAGATAAGATAAGATAAGATAAGATAAGATAAGATAAGATAAGATAAGATAAGATAAGATAAGATAAGATAAGATAAGATAAGATAAGATAAGATAAGATAAGATAAGATAAGATAAGATAAGATAAGATAAGATAAGATAAGATAAGATAAGATAAGATAAGATAAGATAAGATAAGATAAGATAAGATAAGATAAGATAAGATAAGATAAGATAAGATAAGATAAGATAAGATAAGATAAGATAAGATAAGATAAGATAAGATAAGATAAGATAAGATAAGATAAGATAAGATAAGATAAGATAAGATAAGATAAGATAAGATAAGATAAGATAAGATAAGATAAGATAAGATAAGATAAGATAAGATAAGATAAGATAAGATAAGATAAGATAAGATAAGATAAGATAAGATAAGATAAGATAAGATAAGATAAGATAAGATAAGATAAGATAAGATAAGATAAGATAAGATAAGATAAGATAAGATAAGATAAGATAAGATAAGATAAGATAAGATAAGATAAGATAAGATAAGATAAGATAAGATAAGATAAGATAAGATAAGATAAGATAAGATAAGATAAGATAAGATAAGATAAGATAAGATAAGATAAGATAAGATAAGATAAGATAAGATAAGATAAGATAAGATAAGATAAGATAAGATAAGATAAGATAAGATAAGATAAGATAAGATAAGATAAGATAAGATAAGATAAGATAAGATAAGATAAGATAAGATAAGATAAGATAAGATAAGATAAGATATTAAAAACTAATGCATTTTTAGTTAAAATTCAAAGTAATAAAAAAAAGGTAAATATTTAAGTGTTAAGTATTAAAATTCAAATATATGTTTAAATCATTTTGGACCCCAGATGACAATACGGCACGTTTTTGCCACTCCAAACAATATATATATGAAAGATGCATTACGAACAACGATTTCTCTGAAATATTTGTCATGCACTATTGCAGGAGCAGGAACTTTATGCAGGAGCTATTTTATTGTAAACCTTTCACTTTTTACATTTTTATAATTTTATTGAATTTTATACTTATTCTATTTTTAAAGAAGTATTGCCGAATGAAACTTTGTAAAATTATTCCCTCTTGTATTGTTTCATTTATTGAAATATATCCCAAAAGTAACTACGAGTAATATAACTTCATCAAAGTAATGCCTCATGCTGTGAGGAGTTACTTAAGGTGGAAGGTTTGAAAGACGATTTGTGATAAAAGGATTGATTTTTTTGGATTATTATGTTCAGAGAAGTGATAGATAAAATGATGATAATTTTGTTTGTAGAGGATATATACTATTTATTTTTAATTTAAGGGGGTTTAGACCCACCCCCCCTCCCCGTGTGAATATAATAGAACTCAATACTCCTTCATTTAAAAAGAACATTCAATTTGCAATAATTTACTGATGGTCTTTAATCAAAATTTAGTTTAGTAGTACGAAAACTTTTTTCAAGTCTTAAATGATTTCAGTAGATAAAAGAAATTTTTTAAATGATGAATTATTTTCAGTAAAGTGATTCATATCATTATTGTTATTATTAGAAACAATTAATTGTATGAATGCGTGCAGAAAAATTAAAAATAGCGTGATATCGTCCTCTCCGATCATGTCTTCGAAATTTTTCTAAAAAAACTGACAGTCTTATTAAGAATCGATTTTTTTTTTTTAGAAAGTGGAATTACCTCAACTTTTTGAATTCATCAAGAAAAATACCAGAATTGATGTTTTTGTCCAATAGGTGACAAAGAGCATCTGAAACATTCAATACTATTTTCTTTAGAAAACTGCAAGAAAAACTTTTTTTCGTGCTGGAAATTAAATTTTTGAGAGACATGATAATTTCGTAAGTTTCTAAAAAAGTTGTCTTTTAAAGAAGTTAGAAAAGAAACTACTTAGATTTGTATTTTCCTTATCTTAGCACTTTTATGAGGAATTTACAAGACCGTTATCCAGTATAGGAGAAAAATTTACTAAATAAGTTCACATAAAAGTTGTTTGGATGACGTGAAAAATGGCAAAATTAAGATTATAAAAGTAAACGGTTTTTTAAATAAGCCACCAAAATAAAAGATCGTAGAAAGTAATAAAAAATTGTTTGCGATAAATTGATAAATACGGTATTTCTTCCTCAAAATGTTAAAGAAATACGGAGATAACTCATCGTCAAAGAAGAAGCCAAGAAAAATCAACTAAGCTCATCTCAAATAGTGTCAAAACTAAAACTTTCAAATGGAAAACGTAGAGTGCAAAAAAATTTACACCCCAGCCACAACTAGAATCTTGTCATAAAGCAAGACTCGAATTTGCGAAAATGCACATCTACTAGATTAAAAATTGATCCAGTGTATTGTCGCAGTGCGGCGACCGTGGCATACTGGTTAAGGTGCATGGCTTGTAAGCAAAAGAACTCAGATTCGAATCCCATCTGTTCGACCGTCACCTCTCTGCAGATAATGGCAAGCATTAGACAGTAAAAACTGCAATGAAAAGCTTCTTAAAAACATAAGCCGCTCACACATAAGAACATAAGTTCAAACATTTTACAACACAATTGATCATAAGAAGCTCGGTTAAAAGTCCTTTCAAGGGCTGAAACGGCCATTTCGTTCGTATTGTCGCAGTACAAACAAATTTAATCTCGACTCACTCGACAGATTCAGTTCATATTAACCGGACGAAACATATGATTTTTTGTTTAAATAGTTTTCTAATTAACTTTCCACGTGGCGCGACAAAGTAAATTTCGCTCAAATTAATCTCTCATTTGGGATATGTGCACAATTTTCTGAAAAAGTGGTCATAAATGCTTTATAATTTTTATTAATTGTATACAAAGCAAAACAAAATGTAGAATGTAGTGTGGTGATGTGTAACACCTTTTTATTTGCTCCACTAAAAGTGTTAAGAAATTGAATTTTTGATTGGTTTTAAGGCCTATCTTTTGCAGAAGAACCAATTCGAAGTGAGTGTTTTTATGGCTGTTGAATATTTTGAGAAATGGATGAAATAGGACAAAAATAAGGTGTTTTGGTCATTCTCAAATCGGTAGGGTGATGTGTAACACCAACAAAATGTTGCTTTAAAGACCAGGAACTTTAATTTTTTGTGTTTATTTTGACTTTTTATGTTTATTAAAAGTACATATTCTGAAAAGTACTTCATGAAATCTCCTGCACCTGCAGCTGTAAACGTGTCTGTGGCGTTGTTAGAACATAGCTTTCATTGACTTCCTGCCACGATTGGATTTGGTAGTTTGAACTGCGCTGATCTCTTTTAAAGACGTTGTTGCCTATTTAACGTCAGTTATAATGTATAAGATGTGTTACAAATCACCCCACTGTAAGTGTTACCTATCACCCCAATATCCTTCACTTTCTTCTCATTGATGGAATTTACCACAACGTGAAAAAATGTAAAATCTTTTGTTATATTTAAAGATATTAAACAATTCCACATTTAATATCTACTCACTTCTGAAAATCTGAAGAAAATTTTATCCGAACCGCCATTTTTTTGTAAAATTTAAAAAGAACTTTTCAACAAAAATTTATCACGAATTTATCAAAAATTAATACATTTTTTAAGAACTCTAATCAGGGCCGTAGCTAGCGAAATATCGGTCGCAAGACTTACAAATTTTTTTCGAAATGAGAAAACATTAAAATAATAATAAAAATGGAAACTTTGAGGGGGGTGGGCTTCTAACTAAATTTTTTTAAAAATTATTTTTGTGATCATTCAACAAAAATGATGTCTATTAAACTCATCGTAAAATCATAAAAAAAATTTTTGTCGACATTCGAGAAAGCATATTTATCAATAATTTGTCATTTTGAAGCAAAACGTATCGTCAAAATTATTTATAAAAAAAAATTATTTTTGATAATTTTAAAATTACCCAAAATCACCCCTTTAAATAATTTTAGAAAAATATTTAACTCAAAACCCCCCCTTAAAGTTTTCATTTTTATTATTATTTCACCGTTTTCTAATTTTGAAAAAAATTTGTTAGTTCTAGAAGCAAAATTTTTCTAGCTACGGCCCTGACTCTAATGAAATGTATGTCTACCTACTTCCAATACTTATGAAAAACTAGATGCTCTCAAAAGAAACATATCACAGTTGTTCATTCACTCATTTCTTAACATTTTGTATAAAAAAGCGCAGTGTTACACATCAGCCCATGTTACACATTACCCCACCACAACCGACTAAAGTCAAATGATCTATAAAAGACTGACTATTTTCTCAAAAATATTAACTCCGATCAAAAAAAAAAACTATCCTGAGTCGTATTTTAGAGTTCGCCTATCTTTTCTGACACAATCCGGTACAACTTTAACACATTAAAACAAACATTGCTAACACTTAACATACAGACTTTGTTTAGTAGCATTTGTTTAAATATAAACAGCACTGATAAAACTCTAATAAACGATTAAGTAAAACTGATAAGCTTAGAGAAGGTCATTATAAATGCTCAAAAGCCGTCTCAAACTCACCTGGAAAACGAATGCAAACATGTGTAGAGTGGGTGGAATTTGAAATAAACTCAAAAATAGAGTCCATATAAATTGCCAGCTGCCATAATGACCGGTAAAATTTGAAATCACATCGCTATCAACATCTTGACTCAATTCTTTTTTCACTTCACTCTGCTGTGGCACATCAAGTTTGATGGATTCTTTTTTCAAATCCTGTGATAAACGCCGGAAGTCCAAAGCTAGAACACTTATTTCCGGTGTACGTGGTTGTCCATCACGAAACCCACCATACAAATTGGATTCAACACTACCGCGCGAACCTCTATCATTGAGGTTACAATTAAAATTCAACGAACCCCGTCGTAAAACGCCGCTCATTTTAATGCGTTAAGAATAACAGAAAATATTTTTTAATTTTGTAAAATAAATCTTTATTCTTCGAAATATTGTTGCACAATTTCAATATCAATTGTGTATTGGAGTTTGTTTATTTTTTTACTTTGTTTTTGTAACCGTTTCACAACAGTTCCTAACCATCAAGCCGTCTAAAACAGTCTAAGTTTGGCCAATGCTTGCAGCTCTGTTATAAACGTTGAAATCGAAAACTGTTAACTTCAATTGTTTGAATACAACTGTTAATAGCTGTGATCGCGAAAGCTTTTTGTATGAACGCGCATGCTAGCTAAAGTTTGGGCGATTATTGCCAGCAAGAAATTTTTTTATTTTTCACTGTTCTCTCTATTTCCCGACAGGCGTGCGCAAGCTTTAGTTTACTTTGAGTGCTGAAGCTTTTTTTTTTTTGTTTTTATTTTTGTTTTAAAATTGCAGACAGATAAGAAAACAGCAAAATGTTAATCAACTTTGATATCTTTGCAATAGCATTGTGACATGCTCTAATCAAATCTTGTTATTAAAAAACAGAATTGGCGATATAAATGCTTTTAACATGCGAAAATAACTGTGAATAATTAAAGTCGTATGCAAATTACTAGTCCACTAGTCTTGAAGGTAAGTAGTATATTAATAAAATTTATTATACCCCAACGCGTACTGCGTAAGGGGTATATTAACTTTGTCATTTCGTTTGTAACGCCAAGAAGAAGGCGTGGCAGGTATAGAAAAATATATATATTTTTGATCAGCATCACCTCCTGAGTCGATTTCCGTGTGTCCGTCTGTCCGTCTGTCTGTCTGTCTGTCTGTCTGTCGACACGATTACAGCCGTAATTTTAAAGCTATAGTGATGAAATACAAAATATATGCTTTTTTTTAAAAAAAATTAAGATCAAGTTCGAAAATGGGCCAAATCGGATGAAAACCACGCCTACCTCCCATACAGAGTGGCTTCATTTTTACAGTAAAATCTCTTAAAAATCCACAAAAATTAAAGAAATGTCCTGAGCTTTGAGCACATGAGCTTTGATATATAGTATGAACCATCTCTATGATATTTGGCAAAATCGGATGAAAGCCACGCCTACCTCCCATACAAAGTGACGTCATCAAAATAGAAAAACTTTCGTTTTCCAAATTCCACCCACATCGTTTATCCAATACATACCAACTTTTGCACATATATTCTATATACACATATGGTGTAATGTGAAGACCTTAGACTTGGAAAGTGGGCGTGGCATCTTACTTTTAATCGAGCTTCTGGTACACCGTATGTCAGACATCAACAAAATTTTGCACATATTATCCCTGATAATATGAGCAATCTTACGAGTAAGTTTATAAAATTGGGCGGTACTAGACGGGGGGCGTGGCACTTTATTTTTAAACTAGCTCTATCTACTCCGTTTGTCCGATTTCAACCAAATTGCTTACATATATTCTTGAGCATAATGAGAAGTTTTAGGCGTAGAAATTTGGGTAGGATTGGGCAAGGGGCGTGCCAATTTAACTCTAATCGAACTCCATCTACACTGTTTGTCCGACTTAAACCAAATTTCGCACAAATATTATTTGGCATTAGGATTAGTTTGTAGTTTATAAAAGTGGGCGGTACTAGACAGGGGGCGTGGCACTTTATTTTAAATATTTATGTATCGACACTGTTTCTCCGACTTCAACCTAATTTCGCACATATATTCATTTGTATAATGAGCAGTTATAAGCTTACAAAAGTGGGTGGGATTCACACGACAAGGGGCGTGTGAGTTTTAATTCTAATCAAACTCTTTCTACACCGTTTTTCTAATTTCACACAAATCTTGCAAAAATATTCGTTGAAATAATGAGCAGTGAGTAATCTAAAAAATTGGGCGGAATTAGACAGGGGCGTACCATTAAAATTTAAATCAAACTCCTTCTATAGCATTTGTCTGACTTCATCCAAATTTTCCATATTTTTTGGAATAATGAGCAGTCAGCAGTCTAGAAAATTGGCTCGAATTGAACGGGGCGTTGCACTTTAATTTTAAACTAGATTACGTATATTTAACACCGTCGCTATGAATTTGCACATACCAACTAAATTTGCACATATATTCTTTAGCATAATGGGCAGTCTACAAATTACTCTATGTGGCAGCTATGGGTAAAATAAAATTAAGCGTATGAGACAAATATTTTTGTAGAGTATACATAAACATTTCATAGACAGCTAAAGGCTTCGAATAAACTTCCGCGGGAGGTATTTTAGCTTCGGTACCCTGCCGAAGCTCCATTCCTTACTAGTTTTTATTGGAAAACGGCGGATCAGTTGCGGCGGGAAAATTACTCGAACTCGTTGGTTTATCGATTGTAGAAACCAGCGAGTTAGTCGGGGCGAATCGATAGCAAAGTTCGCGGGCTTGGAGTAAAAAAAGCGATTGTTGAAAACGCAGTAGATCCGCACTCCATACAAAATTACTCACTTTTCATCCGCAACAAGTTTGGTGCGGATTTGAAAAAAAAATTTTATATAAGGGAATGTGCTACATTAATTTAAGATGATTTAAGGTCGCTGAACTCGAATCTGTAGTAAAAAATTTGTTTGGTCGTCACAATTTTTTTTTAATTATAAATAAAAATAAATTAATAAAAAATATAAAAAGTATAAAATTATTCGTTAAAAAAGGATCTTACTATCCAATTTTATAAAGCTGAAATTTCAGTTTTAAATAAAAAAATTAATGTTTGTACATTTTAACAAAAAATTAATTAAACTTTTATCTGCGTTTTTTCCAACATCCAAATTGAATTTGAATTAAAATTTTTAGCGAAAAAATCAATTTCGCTAGATCATCTAGATGGAGTTTTGAAAGTATGCACATGCGGCTAATGTAGGCGTTAAAAGCTGTTTTGTCAACGTCTAAAAAACAACGCAATAGTGTCCATTTCGTGTTTGGAAAGTATTTTAAACATGTTTATATAATGCATTTATTAAATAATATTTACATTTAAACATTTTTCCCTTATGTTATTCCAATTTCCATTGTTTTGCATATTAACTCGTTGTTTATTTTGTTTTGGCAGCTGAACAGCTGTTTTTCGGAGCGAGTTTTGCGTATCGGTATTGCAGTTCACTCGCACGGTTTCAACAATATGATTTTTTTGAAAAGTGAACAACTGCCACCGCAACTGATCCGCCGTTTCCCACAATCAGGATGTATATTGATAAAATACCGTCGCACACTGGGGTCTAATGTGCTCAAAATTAAATTTTTAAAAAATATTTTCTTTTTTTTATATATGAAGATCCGTGCATATGTGAAAGTATTTTTTCAGCGTTCTAACATTTTTCTGCTGAATAATATGCTTGTCGAAATTTGATACATCTAAATTCTTCTTATTTAATATTTTCACAACTGAGAATTTCGAATGAGCAACTCTATAGTCATTACTGTGAGAAAACGATAACAGATTTCGTGATTTTGTTTTTTGCATTAGTTGAAATGATTTTTCTTGATTTTTCCGTAGTATTTATTTTGGAATAAGGCGTTTTGAAAAATTTTAACTTTTAAAAAACTAAGCAATGTTATTCTAAGAAGAATTTTTTTAAAAAGTTTCAAACTACTTTAAAATCTGGCAGTACTGCAATAAGATATGATCCTACCTTATTGAGAATCCAAGTTCAAAAATAAAAGCACTCGGCTCTTTTAAAGAAACAAGTAAATTTCACTTTGATTAATTTCTTTCTTTCAAAATTTTCTTTAGTTTTTTTTTTTTTTTTTTGGTTTTTCTTATGCTCATTCTTTTACGGTTGCTTAATGAATAAAAAACGAATGTTATTATTAAAAAAAAAGTGCATTGTTATCAGCTTACCCATTGAATCGTACATGAAATAGAAATTTTTCAGAAGTTGTTGCTTTATGCTATGTTTTATAATATCGCAAAAAAAATTAATAATACTAGACAAGCGTTCAATAATTTGTTATTGTTTTTTTTTTTTTTTGTTTTTGTTTTGTTTTGACAATTTTGAAACTAAATCAGCACTAGAGTGATATTTATGCGAAGCCAAAAGCAAGTATTTCAACGATATCGATAATACGATGTAGAGAACTGTCAATGATTAATTCATTTCTTTTGGCATATCCGTCTAATCTGTCAAAAAGTAGGATAAGACTTTTTGAGTGTTTGTTGCACATTGGTGACGAACTTCCAGGAAAGTCATAAAAAAAAAAATTATAGAAAACAATAATAAGAGAGATTGATTTGGGAAGTGATTTTTGGCGAGCTTTTATTTTCTGACATTTGGGTGCTACATTTGGATGGTAACAGTTCAGATCTGGTGGGTAGGTAATAGAACGAGGTACTTGAGGTCAATCACCTTTGTAGCATATAAATTGGTCTACTCAAGACAAAAACATCGAAAACCAAAATTTAAGATCGTCGGTATCTCTCCGTGGTGAAGGCATTCACCGATCCTAGGTACAATCACACCAGCCCATAAGAGCTGGAGGTCAACCTCCCGCATTCGCAGAGATACAGGTTATAAATATAGTTTATATCGGACCAAGTCCTCTAGCTAGGCTCTGCTTAACCAGCCCGTCTCTATCGAAATATTAATTTCCAATTTCTATCCATCCAGACACCAATGAATATGCAGAGGATATGATGACAAATTTAAATGAGCGATACCTACATTCTGGGTTTTTCGGATTTGATGATGTACAGTGAATTTTTTTTTTTTGTCCTTTAGGTGATATGGTCTAATCCATGAAAAATTAAATGTGGCATTTTTAATTTCTATTTTGTTTGTAGCAATTCTTAAAAAAATTTATTTTTAAGAATTACATATATGAGCTTTATGCCAAGTAACAGGTTGCCACAACGACAATGTTCTTTACAGAACAACCACCTGCAGATAAGACAGCTGTTTCGTTGGTCGCTACACCAACTCATCAGTAATCTTCTGTGGCTCATGCAGTTGATTAACTTGCTTTTTAAATTGGAAAGCACACAACTGCAATTCCGCTTTGGTTTTAGCAGAAGGTGTGCTTATAAGATTTTCTAACTTAATGGACTGCATGAGCCACAGAAGATTACTGATGAGTTGGTGTAGCGACCAACGAAACAGCTGTCTAATCTGCTGGTGGTTGTTCTGTAAGGAACATTGTTGTTGTGGCAACCTGTTGCTTCATGGATTTACTTGGCATAAAGCTCAGATATGGTCTAATGTTGGTCTTATAAGAACATTACTTTCTGCATTGCTTATTCACCTCAACACATCTTTATTTCATTAATAAATGTAATCAAAATCAAAAATATTTAAGTCTATTTTCATATTGATGTGAAAGTTGAAAAAATAAAGTTTAATATTTAATTGATATTATCCTGGTCACTAGTGGGCTAAGACAAGGTTTTCAATTGATTGAATCGTTTAAGACAGTATTCTAGTGAAGGATTTTGAAAAAAATCGATTTTTTAATTTTTTCGAAGATTAGACTTTAAAGAATACTGTAACTTAAAAAATTGATCGCATGTTTGTAAGCAGTGCGTGTATCAGTATATTGTGTACAAATTATTAAAGCCACTACTGTAAAAGTAACGGTTATTAATTTTGTTATATTATTATTCGCATTTGGCAGTAATATATTTAAAAAAAAATTCAGTGCGTATTTAAGTGTTGGAGTGGAAACACTAAAAGCTCATTCGATCGGCTCAAATTTGCCCGTAAGTGCAAAAATTACACCATTGACGATTGGAAGAAGGTTATATGGCCCAATGAAACCAAAATTAACAAATATGGGTCTGATGGGAGGCAGTGGACTTGGAGCAAAAAAATGGTGGAAAATTAACCAGTAGACATTTCAGCCAACAGTGAAATTTGGAGGAGGCTCAATAATGCTATGGGGGTGTATGACTTGGATGGGAGTTGGAAAGTGTCATAGAACTACAGGAAACATGACAGCACAGGACTATATTAATATTTTAAACGCAAACCTTTTCCAAAGTTTGGATATGTGGGGAGTTGTTTTAGAGGAATCGATTTTCCAGCAAGACAACGACCCAAAACATACGACTAGGATAACATAAACGTGGTTCCAGGAAAATTCTAGAAACGTCTTGGACTGGCCACCTCAATCACCTGATTTAAATCCGATTGAGCACTTGTGGGTGGAGCTTAAACGCGGATTGAGTGATGGTGAATGTGCGCCACGAACACTCGATGATATCTGGCAAAAAGTCCAGATAAAATGGAATGCACTGCCACAGGAATTATGCGAACATTTGGTGGAAGCATGCCACGAAGAATAAATGCTGTTTTGGAAGCACGCGGAGGCTACACAAAATATTAGCTATTAAACTCAAATAAATGATCGAATATGTTTAATTAATTTTTCTAATTTTTTTTTACTACAAGGTCTGAGTAATTAAAGAAATAATGTATTTATTTTATTTACAGAAAAATTAAGTTTGTAAAAATATTTAATCTTTTCATAATCCATATTTTCGTTTTCCTATAATAATTGTTTTGTAAGAAATTCCAGAACATGCTATCAATTTTTTGAGTCACTGTATATGCTCCAAAGGAATATTTAAAATGTCAACTATTTACGCAATTCTAGCTATTTTAGTGACGCGGCCAGACGGGATGAAACTCGGAAATGTCGCTCAGAAGTACGAGCTTCTAAGGAAGCTAAAACGGATTGTTTAGCAGAAAGAACTGCGGAACATAATTATTTTGAAGAGGAAGAAGGCTCAATGGAGCAGGAATCGTCGATTAAAGAAATTTAAGTGCAACGCCCGTTTAAATGACTTTGACTGGCTGTAACTTTGTTTAAATCTTTAAAAGCGTTTTTTTCTTAACGTTTCACACGTTCCAACACGTTTGAAATGATATCTCAAGTTCTAATGGACCAATTAACTAACTCCGCCAGGTTAGCAACTTAGTTGCGCCTGCCTGTCCCAAACCAGGTTAAGAAGGAGGGTTGGTATTGGGATACGTCCCATACCGTAAAAGGTTAGAGCCAACCAAGAGCTCGGGGTGGCGCCCATCTTGGTAGCAGGTCACTATGTAAATCATTGTGAAAAAAGCCTGCGATGGAATAGCAATGATCAATATAACTTGTTAGCACGGGGATAGTCAAACCCGTCGAATGAGGTGACTTTATCTATCCACGGCAAGGAGACATGGTCTATATGGCCAATAAAAGGCAATTTGGTGTCTTTAAGACACGGCATTTAAGGCAGGGTCTTTAAACAAGACCTTGTGTGGACCTTCTTGCGAGTCAGCTGGTCAAAAATCGTAGGCACTTCGTTTAAGGTATGGTAGGGGATCCATGCCTTGAATTGAAGTGTCAGTCAAATACGAAATAGTGCTATGTGCACAGTCAATTACAAAAATTCTATTTATATGTATACATAAGAATTTTTTGTCTCATTTGCCGGGATGTTGTAGACCCCCATTAGGCGGGACCGAGTTGCCCAGGTGACTATCATGGGTTGTCCCTTCGGGGAGACTCGTGCTGGCTGTGGTTTGTGCACATCGCTTGCACAGGTCTAGATTGACCGGCCGGGTCGCGCATTAGTAAGACCGGGCTGGCCAGTAGATGGTAATGAAGGTACGCCATCTACCGGTAGCCAAACTGGTACTATTAAGGTCAGTATGGAATTCTTATTGCATACTGCTTTTACAGAATAGGGCACAGGGTAATGCTTTTGTGTTTGTGAATGTGACATCTAGTACGTGGTTGCTTTTTTCTAGGTGTCACTTGTATAATACAGGTCTGCGAAGAGTATTTCAGTTGCACATCCTTTTTGAATGTGCAATTTTTTTTTTTTTTTGTTTTTTTTAATAATATATGTTCATTCCTGAACTATAACTCCAATGTCTGTGGACCCAGAGGAATTAAGCCTTAATTTGGCAGGGGTCCTCTAATAAACACATAAGTGGACCAATTAACTCAGAATTTGTTTCATTTGTTTAATTTTGCCTTTTTTATATGTCCCTCTATGACCCGGACTAGAATTATGTACAAATTTTGTTTAATATTTTTAAAAAAATCTAAACTTTGAAAAAAGGATAAAAAACTATTTCTTTTTTTCAAACAGTCACCATTTCGCCGCAAAGAAATTTTTTTAGAATCTTTTTTTCAGATGACTAGAAGGGTTGACATTGTGTTAAGATGGAGGCATATTTTTTTAACACCTCTTTTTGAAAGAGGTTAGTGAATCACAGCAAGAATCACGAAAAAAGGCTACTGATGAGTTGGTGTAGCGGCCAACGAAACAGCTGTCTAGTCTGCTATGTGATTGATACTCTATATAGGGTATTATTGTTGTTAGTTGTTTTTCCTTCAGTTGTTTTCTTCGGAAAGCAACATTGATCTTGAGCTCGATAAAATATAACCTTTAAGGCGGTCTTCTCATTCAAAACCCGTTTTTTGGACCCTTTTTAAAAAAATTCTTATTTGAAAACGCAAAGAATAATTGAAAACTTTTTTTATTTATTGTATTACAAAAGGTTCAAGGTAAATAAAACAATTTTTTTTGCCTCGATACGTGGGCTGTTCAAAAAGTAATGAGACTTCAAAGTTGGTGGTGAAAAAAAAAGGTGTCGTCACGGCGGCCACGATTCCGGGTCTCCGGAGCGTCTGAAATGAAAAAAAAAAAAACGGGGTTATAATCAGTATAGATGTAATTCTCGGGTGAACCTCAAGCTTAATTTTGTGATTTTTTTTGACAAAATGGCGGCCATTCAAAAAAAAAATTTCAATTTCGGGTTTTTTTTTTTGTAGTTTAGTGTAAAAAAAAAATAGTAAAAAATTTTTTAAAATTATGGTCGAAGTTCACCCGAGAATGGTGACAATTCTGCGTCGATTCCATTTTGTTTCATGAAAATCGGTTCAGTTGAACTGGAGATATCATGGCCGCCAGTTCGAAAAACGTGTGTTCGAGATAAACGCGTTTAAAGTTTGAAGTAATTTTTTTGGGAAAAAAAAAAAAAAATCAAAAATGTTTAAATGCAGTTTTAAAGAGCTGACAATTTTTACTTACAAATATTAGTCGGCGATGCCAGCTCCATACAGGCCACCTTCCTCTTTTTCGTAGAAACTGCTTTCTGCTGCCCTCTCTGCTCTGCGAGCCGTTCTGCCAGCTTTTGATGATGCCGCAGCTCGAGTCTCTGATCGGTTCAATCTGTCTTCATTGCGAGATAGTGCGTATTCGTATGCGTTTTTGCCAATCGCAATACCCATCAAACCCATAATTTTAAGTATGGGTATAAAACCGTCGTTGAAGAGGCACGTTGCAATGAAATTGGCCACTTCGATGGTGCGTGCGCCTGAGTTGATGTGTTTGGGCGAAAGTGACCAAAGAACAGAATTGTAGGACTCATTGGAATTCTGAGTTTCAGATCCAAGGCATCTTTCAAGCAAATTATCTGCCGACAGCGCTTCGTAAGCTGGTTTTATTA
The DNA here is from genome assembly GCA_914767935.1 of Coremacera marginata. Taxonomy (NCBI): domain Eukaryota; kingdom Metazoa; phylum Arthropoda; class Insecta; order Diptera; family Sciomyzidae; genus Coremacera; species Coremacera marginata. The sequence goes on from OU612043.1 coordinate 18,910,106, forward strand.
CCTCCATCACCTTCTTGTCCATCAGACCTTGCTTCACAAAAAAGGCTGTATCTTCTAAAATATTTCGAATTTCTAAAAATCCTTTTAGGGGCATATTCACAACTACCCAAGCTATAAATAAATGCAAAAAAAAAGTTGAAAAAAAAGTTGCTCAATGAGAAGACCCCCTTAATAATTGAAAAATTATTGGAGTTATATAAGCACATAACTTAAAAAACGTCGTAATTAATTTACAAATAAATTGATGTTTTTCTTTTTAGTTCACGTTTTGGTTTTAAATAAAGGGTTATTTTTAAAAAAATTTTTTTTATATAGTTTTTTACATTAGTTCCCCCTCCTTACTCCAAACTTCTTACTCCCACTGAATTGTTATTGAAATTATTTTTATGTTTCAAAAATTAAATTTCAAATTTCAAATTTCAAACGTACACAACTCACAAAATAGCTTTTTATAATTTCCGCGAACAACAAATAGCGCCAACGAAATGCCAGGCCTCTATTTTTGTTGTGATGATTGAAAATTTTTGAAACTGATAATTCATTTCATCATTACGAAATTGATATTTAGTCCGCGTGACTCAAGCGATTATCAATTTTATAAATGATTTCTTTAGCTCAACAAACCTTTTTATCAACCCAACGAAGTAAATTTGTTAATTCTGTTTATAAAAATTATAAAATTTTTTTCCGACTGATTGAAGATTTTGTTATCGTGAATAAGTTTGTGTCAACTTGAGAAAAGCATTTTTCAAACAAATAAAACACATATTTTCAAATCAACACATTCAATTTGTTAATGTTTTATTATGTTTTTGATCAAATGGATAAAGTTTCTTTCGAATTGATAAAAATATGAAGCATTAATGATAAAATTTAATCCATTGCACGATTTGGTTTTGTTAAGGTTTAAGAAAAGCTACTTTTCAATTTTACCAAGAATTTTTCGTTGAGTGTGGTCTACACAATAAATTTACAAGTTATGTTGTAAAATTGTATCGAAACGGAAAAAGCAAGCTTTTTATAATAGTACTTGGTGTAAGTTTATTTTAAGTTTGAATAATAAGCGATTTCAAAGCTTGATTGTAAAACGCTTGCAGAGGTATAGTTTTTATTAGTTTATGCTATAATTATGTTTGAAAAAATTAGGTGTGAATCTAATAAAAAAAGCTGAATGTCATCTTGTATGTATGTAACCCAAGAAGGACAGATATTATCATTAGATAGATATCATTCTTGTATGTAACCGAACTTCTTGTACACCGTTTGTCCGACTTCAACCAAAGTTTGCATATAGAGTGAGGCTCCAAAAATTATTCGCTCAGGAATATATAAAAAATTTAATGAGCATTTCCCAATCAGTCTTGTTTTTGTGTGTAACCAAAGATAAAAAAAACAACTTGTAAGCTTTAAGTTGAAGCTTTACGAGAATCAACTGCTTTTATCTAAAAAAGTTTTTAAAATAAACTTTGATATTATAATAATTGCAGCCTTAAAATATGCAAGGCTTACGCTACCTAAAAGTATGCTTATAACAAACTGTCAAGAATGACTTCGAAGTTAAAAAAGACGTCTGCAACAATACTTTGGATGTGAAGTTAACGTTATCACAATTATAAATATTAAAGTTACGAGTATATGGAAATGCAAAAGAAAACCGACGCACATTGGGATAATATGGCTAAAATAGTTTCATTTGAGCACATTAAAAAGTTGTGTGTGGAACGATTTTTAGGTACGCGTTTCATGTTCTACAAGAAGAAAATTTTTTAGATATTTTATTATGTGTAAGTAAGTTTTTTATATAGCTATATTACAATCTAAATGTTTACTATTTTTTGGTACACAAAATAAATAAAGATTTTTATTTATGTTCTCAATATTGCTTAAAACTGATCTTATGTCAAGAGATATAGGTCTCTGAAAATATATAGGGTGAGATGGGGTAAGGCGTACCGTGGGGTGATGTGTAACACGACGATTTTTCGTACAAAATGTTGACATATGAGTGAATGAACAACTGTGACATGTTCCTTTTGACAGCATCTAGTTTTTCGTAGGTGTTGAACGTATGCAATTTTCGAAATTATTCGTCTTTGAAATAATATTTAGCAGTCGACATCGCACCCAATAATTATGCATATTATCCCATGAATGCATATGACGTAAAGCAAACCTTGTAAATCGTTTCTGAATGCTTTCAATTTAATTTCTTGAGATTATATAAAGTGGTTCCCAAATTTCGCTACCATATTCTAAAAGTGATCTTACTAAGCTTACAAAAACTGCTTTAGGCGTGAAGTGAATGAATCTGAAAATTCTCTTGAGCTCCTTTTTATTCAACCCAAGTTGAGAATTAGCTTTGGTTACGAGCTCATCGAAGTGTGATACAAAAGAGAAATTTGAATCAGAGTACACACCAAGGTCTTTAATCCGATTTACTCTTGCGAAGTTATCATAAGAGTTATAACAATGATCAAATCTGATTGGAAAATTCTTCCGAGAAAAAGTTAGAACATGGCACGTGGAGAAATTTAAGTCCAAGTGATTTTATTTTTACACCATATAAGTAGACATTTTATATCATCTTGCAAGTTTGTGCAGTCATGAAGATTGTTGATTTCATGATAAATTTTTAAATCATCTGCATAAAGCAAGCAGTTGCTATATTTAAATATTTGCGGCAAGTACCCAATAAATAAAACTAGTATGGATGGAGCTACGGCAGGGTACCGAAGCTAAAATACCCCCCCGCGGTCATATTGAAGTATATTGGAAGTCTTTAGCCACGACATACACTATGACATTCGACACGATGATGACATCGATGACACGAGTTTTATATATTAACGAAAGTTTTCCTATTTTGATGACGTCACTTTGTATGGGATCATAGAGATGGTTCATATTACATATATCAAAGCTAAAGTGCAAATTTCAAGACATTTCATTAATTGTTGTGAATCTTTAAGAGATTTAACGTTTAAAATAAAGCCACTTTGGGAGGCTTTATTTTGGGAGGTAGGCGTGGTTTCCATCCGATTTTTCCAAATTTCATAGCCAGGATTAAGACTGAAGAGAAAAGCTCACCTGCCAAATTTCAAGGCATTTCTTTAATTTTTGTGGATTTTAAAGATATTGTACGGTTAATATAAAGTCACTTTGTATGGGAGGTAGGCGTGGTTTTCATCCGATTTGGCCCATTTTCGAACTTGATCTTCCTTTTTTAAACGACTTCAAAAAGGAGGAGGTTCTCAAGTTCGTTGGTTTCTCTGTTTCTCTGTTTTTTTAATTTTTTTCTTTTTTTTTTTTTTTTTTTTAAATGTATGTACATCGATAACTCATAAACCATATGCCTGATTGCCATAATTTTTGGTGAACAGATAGATATCATAAGCATGGAGGTGCCCGTACAAAAGTAGGCGGTATTCGAGAAATGGGCATGGAAATACTAGATCTCGCAATACTAGATACTAATGTATCTCGAATAATATTGACACTAGGGTACTGCAATTTAGTGTAGGGGTAGGCACAGTTATTACAAATTACGGTCAAGAAAATGGGCAAGAAATTCGACAAATCAGCGTGGCAATATTAGAAAAACAGTGTATCTTGAATAATTTTGAGACTAGAGTACTGCAGTTTAGTATAGGGGTAGACATTATTATTACAAATAATGGTCAATAAAGTAGGCGTTATTCGACAAATGGGAGTGGCAATATTAGAAAAACACTGTATCTGGAATAATATTGACACAAGTGTACTGCAATTTACTGTAGGGGAAGACACAGTTAATACCAATTACGGTCAAGATAATGGGCGTGGCAATATTAGAAAAAGAGTGTATCTCGAATAATATTGATACTATGATACTGGAATTTGGTACAGGGGTAGGTATTATTAGTACAAATTACGGTCAAGAAAGTGTTCGGTATTCGACTACTGGGCGTGGCAATATTAGAAAAACAGTGTATCTTGAATAATTTTGAGATTAGAGTACTGCAATTTAGTATAGGGGTAGGCATTATTATTACAATTTGGTACAGGGGTAGGTATTATTAGTATAAATTACGGTCAAAAAAGTGTTCGGTATTCGACTACTGGGCGTGGCAATATTAGAAAAACCCTGTATCTCGAATAATATTGACACTAAAGTACTGCAATTTAGTGTAGGGGTAGATACAGTTAATACCAATTACGGTCAAGAAAATGGGCGTTATTTGACAAATGGGCGTGGCAATATTAGTAAAAGAGTATATCTCGAATAATATTCACACTAGGGTAATAAAACTCGTTACAAGAATGGGTATAATTATTTCAAAACACGTAACATCTAATTTAAATTTAAGAGACAGATATTTGAAATAACCAACAAACTTTCACAATTTATTAGAGCAAATTTTTTCAGAATAATTGTATTTATGTTGGCTATGCACTTTTTTCGAAAATTTATCATATTCTCTAAAAAGGAAGAAATGAAAACTTTTTTAAAAAAAAAACCGACTTAAAACCACTACAAAGTAAAAAATAATTATAAAAATTTCCTTTTAATATCTTGGGCATATTTGATAATCTATTTAAACATAATATTACATTGGAAAACTTATTATTTTAATTTTTTTTCTAATTTATTTTATTATCATAAAAATATTAATTTCTTTATGAATACAAAAGCTTTGAAGTTTGCGCTTCTGATTAAAAGTATGATTATACTAGCGTTTTTTTATGTTCACACCACCCCGAGTTCATTGTATTTAACAGCAATGAAAACATTCACTGCGCATTGGTTCTTCTGCCTTTAAACCAATCAAAAATAAAAACGTGTTACACATCACCCAACTTCAGACGATATATATATATATATTTTTATATATATATATATGTATATTTTTTGTTTTTATTTTTTGCGAATTTTACACGTTTTCCTGATTTTAATTGAATGTTACTTTTTTGTTTCAACTTCAATTTATAATAATTTTATAATCTTACTTACTTAGGTGGTCGTAACAACCCGTGTCCGAGTTTCAGCCGACCTCATCAGCTCTCGCCAGGCGCCTCAGCTTTGCGCGCGCCTTCTCCAATCGGATACACCAAGTGCGGTTAGGGCTTCCTCAGCCTGGTCCATCGGCTGAGGCATGGTCTCCCTCGTCGTCGTTGACCAGCGACCCTCGCCTCGAGCACCTTTTTCGCTGGAACTTCGTCGTTCATACGATGGACATGACCCAGCCAGCGTAGTCGCTGCACAGTTATACGCCGAACTACGTCAATGTCATCGTAGAGCTCATACAGCTCGTGGTTCATTCGTATGCGATAGTCATCGCCGACTCGAACAGGACCGAAGATTTGCGAAGAACTTTTCTCTCGAACACCCCCAGAGCGGCTGCGTCAGTTTGCGAAACTACCCATGCCTCGGCGCCATAAAGCAGCACAGGTAGAACGAGCGTCTTGCAGAGTGTTAGTTTTGTCGATCGAGAGAGGGCTCTGGAACTTTGTTGCTTACTGAGCCCGTAGTAGCACCTATTAGCAATTATGGTGCCAAGGTATACGAACTCCATGACTACTTCAAAGTTATAGCTGCCGGATGAAAAGTGGGAGTCTAAACGCCGAGCTCCCTTTTTTGTAGACAGCATATACTTTGTTTTGCCCTCATTTATCGTCAAATCCACTTTGGCTGATTCCTTTTCGATAGCGGCGAAAGCAGCGGTAACATCTCTCTTGGTTCTTCTGACAATATCAATATCATCAGCGTACGCAAGGAGCTGGACGCCTTTGTAGAAAATGGTGCCATTACGATGCACACCGGCCTTTCGTACGATCCCCTCCATCATGATGTTGAACAGATCGCAAGACAGTGGATCGCCTTGCCTGAAACCTCTTTCGGTATTGAAAGTTTCGGAGAGGACATTTCGCATCTTTAAAATCAACAAAGAGATGGTGTGTGTCAATTTGATTTTCGTGGGTTTTCTCTAGGATTTGTCGTAGCGTGAAAATCTGGTCTATGGTGGACTTACTAGGTCAAAAGCCACACTGATAAGGTCCAATCAGTGTTTTTGTAATCGGCTTTAATCTTTCACACAGTACGCTTGAGAGAACCTTATATGCGATGGAAATAAGACTGAAACCTCTGTAACTTGCGCAGATTGTTGGGTCTCCTTTCATAAGTATAGGGCACAGTACGCTGAGGTTTCAATCATCGGACATGCTTTCTGCTAGCCATATTTTGCTGATGAGCTGATGCATGTGCCTTATCAATTCATCGCCGCCGGTTTTAAACAATTCAGCTGACAGGCCGTCAGCACCCGCTGCTTTATTGTTTTTGATTCGTTCGATAGCAACTCGAACCTCTTCATGGCTAGGTGGTGGTACTTCCACTCCGTCATCGTTGATTGGTGGCTCTGAACTGCGCTCTTCATGGGCGGAATTGGTGGAATCGTCGCCAGTAAGTAAATTGGAGAAGTGACGTCTCCACAATCTCAGCACACACTGCGTATCCGTATTCAGATCTCCATTTTCGTCTCTACAAGTGGATGCTCCGGGCTTGAAACCTTGTGTTAGACGCTTAACCTGTTGATAGAATTTTCGTGCATCCTTCTTGCCCTGGTATACCTCTAGTTCCTCACGCTCACGCTTTTCCTGCTCTATTTTCTTGCGTCTGAAAAGGCGACTCTCTTCCTTCCTCTTTACGCGGTAGTTTTCTCGCACGGCTCGCGTTGCAGCTGACTGCAGCGTTTCGCGATTTAATTTTATAATCTTTATAGTAAAATATTGTAAATGAATGGTATGAGCGCTCCCAAAACACTATTTTATAGAATTATTACTACAATTGATGGCGCTTAATCAATAATGGTTAGGGAATTCACTTAAAAAAATTGAACACAAGAACAACTATTTTCTAGTTCTTACCTGTGGTAATGGTAGGCGAACAATGCATTATCTAAACCTCAGAAAGTTTTAAATAATCAGTAGTTAGTTGAAACTGCATATCTGTTTGAAATAAAACGACTTTATGAATTTAATTTATTTTTATCAATATATTTTGTTGACATGATAAATTGACTTAATTTACATATTAATGTTCTATAATTTTAATTTTTTTTTTTTTGCTTTTCGGAAGATGCTTAGTAAATAACTTATTGACTGACTGACAACAATTGTACTCAATATTAGCTTTAATATTTATTATTTTTTTTTTTTTATATTTAAAGTAACAAAATTTGTAAGTACAAAATAGGTGTGTGTGTGTGTTTGGGTGAATTTATGTTTTTGAGTAAGTAGTGTTACACTTAAATAATAACAATAACGGTGATTTAATATACAATTTTTTTTTTGATAATTTTAATGGTAATTGTAACAAATAAGTACGTTTTTGCTCTTATAACATATCATATGTTTATATATGTTTTTTAATTTTTTAAATTTTTAGGAAATTCGTTTATAACAATATTTTATCAAACACTCAAGATATGCACAACAAACAACAAATAGTCAAGCAAGAGTTCGTTAAACTACAGTAACCAATATTTTAAATAATTTTTTTTTTTTTTTGTTTTACTAAATTATAAAAAGAAAACGTTAAATTGACAAATTGACATGAAAAAAAAACCAATAAAGAAAAAATAATATAAATCCTACAAAATATTATTATACTATATGGCAGCTATCTTAAGGTTTAGCCAATTAATTGATTATTCCGAAACTTTTTCTTTCTAACTCTAATTTCTGTTTTGTTTCTAAAAGGGAATTAAAAATAATTATTAGTTAAAAAAATGCTGACTTCAGATAGAAATAGCGATATGTTGACTTCATTTCAATTGACTATAATTGAAAGTGATATCATTGGATAGGAAGTAATTTTTACTTTATCTTAGAAGTAATTTACACGCACTTTCTTAAAAATTTGCTTAAGTTTTTTTATAATTTGGCTTTTTTTATTTATTTTTATGGTGCACGTTTTTTTCGTTGATCTATTAACTTACATTTTCTTTGGTTGTATCTATCAATCTTTTAAGCAATTTTTTCTTAATAATTTAATACATAATCAGTTGTTAATTAAGTTTGGTTTGGTCATTAAACCATAAATATATTATTTTATTTTTTTTTTCCTTTTACTTATAATTTTTATATACAAATATGTATGTAATAAATGCATATGTTCAAGTTTGATGGGTTTTTTAGCTGTTCCCAACACATGAATGTATGTTTATAGGTTTGTATTTGTTTTGAAGATATAATTTTAAAAATTTGCTAGTTTACCAATTTTGACATAATTGAATTTTTTTTTTGGTTTTTTTTTACATAATTGACCCATTTTGTAAACTTTTATTTGGAATTATTTACAATATCCATAAATAATTGACTACTAACTACATATTATTTAACATACTACTTTTAACAACTTAGTCTGAATAGCTTTAAATACACATAGAGTTAATGTTGGATTTGAAAAAAGTTCTCATAACACTGTGTAGCAAAATTTTTATTTCTAGACATCTCCATAAAGTTTGTTTCACCATTTTCACCATGTGCCCAAAGTGTGCTATCATGTACAACTTTGCTGACATGATTTTTGTGAAGTGGTATCGTTTTATTTAATACATTGTTCCATCTTGATTTTTTTCAAAATTTAATAAATGTGCTGTAAAGTATTTGAGTTGTGCTATAATGTGCCATAGAGAGCAAATAAAAATTTTCAACATATAAGCACAGCATTTGATTTATACAGCACAAAAGTTAAGTTGCATGCAGACCTCCTCCATATCCCATATTGCCATCCATGTCTTAAAAAGCAATTTTTATTCCCTTTAGAACATGTAAGTCTAGTACACACTTTTTATAAACCGGATTCTCTTCATTTTATGGCACATTGCAGCACAACTCGAGCACATTGCAGCACAACAATTATTTTGAGTCAGAAATAAGCAAGACGGAACAAATATGGAAAGTTTTTAATTTCTCTTTACGGCACATTGCAGCACAATTTAAGCACATTATAGCACAATATTTGAATTTCAAATATAAATTGAAGGCGAAGCTAACTTCACACAAATATAATTAGAACTATTTGTTAAGATACTACACAAGATAGCACATTTGAGCACAGTGCAGCACAATTTATCTTTTTAATAACAGATCAAAACTCGCGGATTTAATTTAATTCAATTTGGTTCCACAGTGCTATGCTTCTACAGATATGTTCAGTTATGCAAACAACTACATTTTACATTTTACTATTAAAAATTACATTAGTGAAGTAGTAACTTTTTACTTATAACCACAGTTAAACATTGATTAATTAGATTTATTTATTCACTTAATTAGGCTTCTTAATATTTTGGTCCAGCCAAAATTTATTAGTTTATAAACAACATTTATTAAAGTTCCCACGAATGCACATCTAGTACGAATGAGAAAATTGTATGCACCAAGGTTCTAGATTTGTTAAATTCGTCAATAATTGCGATCAACACTCATGGCTATCGAACACACTCTATAATCCAAACTCAAGACAAAAAGCAAGCAACCTATTAACCGACCAACCCAATCAACCTACCCAATTAAGAGCAAGTCTAGCCCATTAAATGCCCGTTTTGTAAAATTTTTGCCCAACGTTGTATCGTTGTTCTCATCTGACATTGTTACGCCTATTTTTCCACCTCTTGTGTGTTTTGAGCTGACTTCGAATGTGCTGCCATTGTTTCGGGCAGAAAGAGCACCACAAAACCGCCAAAGAGACTGACTGCAGTCAGTAGTGTCATTAGTAGATGGCTCTCAATTTTGGTCTATAAAAACAACAAAAGTTATATAATTTCGATTACTTTCAATTTTCAATGCTGTTTAAAATTGTATAAATGTAGAAGGTAGATTTATTTTAATTAAAATTATTTGTGCTTATTTTGGTTCTACTCACCAATAGCGATAGATATGGCGTCAGTATAAGTGCCATTCCAGCAGCCATATTACAAGCGCCCACGCCCACATTACGTATGCCTGTGGGATACAGCTCAGCCGTGTACACGGGCATTATAGTATTAGCTGCGCTGATGGTAAATTTGCCTAAACAAAAATTAGGTTTTAATCAACATTTTTTAAGGCTTATATTTTGCGAGGTCTTTACCGATCATTAGGAAAGTGATTTTTAACCAAAGTATATCATCGTTTCCCTCAGAAATTGCAGCACACAAACATGATGCACCAGCCGCTACCAAGGTGCCACAAAACAGCCACTTCTTACCGACTTTGGAGATGACGGCAATAGCTATAGCAATGGCAGGAATTTCGACTAGCCCAGCTAGAGCCTGGTGGCAAAAACAGCAAATATATAGAAATAGGTTGTATGTATGAGAAATATTTAGGTTGTATGTAATATTAAATATTAAAATAGTTAAGTCCACGTGATAAAATGAACGGGCCTTATCAATTTTTTTTTTATTCCTAACGCACTATCGGACAAAATAAAGTGCAAATATTGTTTTTTCAAAAATAAAAGAAACTTTATATTTTTAATTGTTACCATATGATAGCAACCTAGTTAAATATATTACTAAATAGAAGAAAAAAAAAATGTGCAATGTAGATCTACTACTTTTTTCGACATTCTTAGTTTTAAACACATTTACCACCAACTATTTGCAATTTTCCAAAATCGACAACTTTTTATTTTTTATTTCAGAAATCATTTACAAAAAGTTCTAATTCATAATTCATAGCGAAATTTTCAATTTTAAATTTATATTTTAAGAACCATATTAAGGGTCATACTTTTGCGATTGCAATAACTTAGTGGTTTCGATAACTTGAGAATTTTAAAATTTTAATTTCTCGAAATACGCAATTCTTCATAAACTTCATCAATTATTTGTTGAAAAAAAAAATCAAAAATAAAAATTACAAAATATGAAGTACTGCATCAGACACCATAAAGAATTTGTAACGTGACGTTACAAATGTATAATACACTGTAAAATCTTTTAATAAAATACGTTATAATTTTATTATGGGCAACGGCAAACTGGCATCTGTCAGTTTGACGGCTAATTTGAACGGCGGGTCGCTCCATAGACCTTAAACATTGAATGTGCGCAGGGTTTGGGTCCCGCCACATTACTACTGCCCAATGAAAACTAAACCAGCCTCTGATAAGAACCCCAATTACGTTGACGACCACCGCAAACGAAAAACGGACAATGATTTACGGATATGCACTTGGAATGTCCGGACCCTTTATAGTGAAGGTGCCATTATCCAACCGGCGGAAACCCTCAAAACAATAAAAGCTGACATCACCGCCATCCAGGAAATGCGATGGAAAGGACAAGGCTGCTCTAAACAAGCACAATGTGATATCTACTACAGCTGCCATGCGGAGAGGCGCGAATTCGGATGTGGATTCGTCGTTAGCCGGAAACTACGCCACCTTGTTTCCCGGTTCACATCTGTGAACATAAGATTGGCCACGATCCGCATCAAGGCAAAATTTTTCTACATCAGCCTTATTTGCGCGCACGCCCCGACGGAGGAAAAGGACGAAGCCGTCAAAGACGCTTTCTACGCCAGTTTTGAGGACGTATACGACCACCTTCCGGTCCAAGACGTGAAAATAGTCCTCGGCGATTTTAAAGCGAAAGTCGGAAGGGAAGGCATCTTTGGCCCCACTGTCGGTCAGTCCAGTCTTCATGAGACCTCCACGAACAACGGTCTAAGACTGACCGACTTCGCCGCGGCACGAAACATGGTAGTTAGTAGCACCAGATTTAAGCACCTCGACATCCACAAGGCCACCTGGCTGTCCCCGGATCAAAAAACGCGAAACCAAATTGATCATGTTGTAATCGACGGAAGGCATGCCTCTAGTGTTCTAGCTGTGCGTACATTTCGGGGAGTCAACATTGACTCCGACCATTATCTTGTTGCCGCATGCGATTATGTAATGCGAAGAACATACGCACAGGAATGCAACGAAAGCTAGATGTCGTTAAGCTGCAATTACAACGGACTGCCGAAGCCTACTCCCCTCAACTCTTGGTTAAGCTCAACCAACCAACCTCTGGACCCGACGACGCCGGCGGATATATCCCATTCCATGCGCGCTGCCGCCGAAGAAGTCATTGGTTTCCGGCGCCCGCAACCTCGGAACCAATGGTATGATCAGGAGTGTCGCATCGCGACTGCAGTAAAAAATGCCGCATATAGAAAAACGCTGCAGTCAGCTGCAACGCGAGCCGTGCGAGAAAACTACCGCGAAAAGAGGAAGGAAGAGAGGCACCTTTTCAGACGCAAGAAAAGAGAGCAGGAAAAGCGTGAGCGTGAGGAACTAGAGGTATACCAGGGCAAGAAGGATGCACGAAAATTCTATCAACAGGTTAAGCGTCTAACCCAAGGTTTCAAGCCCGAAGCATCCAATTGTAGAGACGAAAATGGAGATCTGAATACGGATACGCAGTGTGTGCTGAGATTGTGGAGACGTCACATCTCCAATTTACTTACTGGCGACGATTCTACCAATTCCGCCCATGGAGAGCGCAGTTCAGAGCCACCAATCAACGATGACGGAGTGGAAGTACCACCACCTAGCCATGAAGAGGTTCGAGTTGCTATCCAACGAATCAAAAACAATAAAGCAGCGGGTGCTGACGGCCTGTCATCTGAATTGTTTAAAACCGGCGGCGATGAATTGATAAGGCGCATGCATCAGCTCATCAGCAAAATATGGCTAGAAGAAAGCATGCCCGACGATTGGAACGGAACCTCAGCGTACTGTGCCCTATACTTAAGAAAGGAGACCCAACAATCTGCGCAAGTTACAGAGGTTTCAGTCTTATTTCCATCGCATATAAGGTTCTCTCAAGCGTACTGTGTGAAAGATTAAAGCCGATTACAAAAACACTGATTGGACCTTATCAGTGTGGCTTTTGACCTGGTAAGTCCACCATAGACCAGATTTTCACGCTACGACAAATCCTAGAGAAAACCCAAGAAAATCAAATTGACACACACCATCTCTTTGTTGGTTTTAAAGCTGCGTTCGATAGCCCGAGAAGGGAGTGCCTGTACGTAACAATGTCTGAGTTCGGTATACCTGCAAAGTTGATTCGACTTTGCAGAATGACGTTGAGCAACACACGCAGCTCCGTCAAGGTAGGAAATGTCCCCTCCGAAACCTTCAATACCGAAAGAGGTTTCAGGCAAGCCGATCCACTGTCTTGCGATCTCTTCAACATCATCATGGAGGGGATCGTACGAAAGGCCGGTGTGCATCGTAATGGCAACATTTTCTATAAAGGTGTCCAGCTCCTTGCGTACGCTGATGATATTGATATTGTCGGCAGAACCAAGAGAGATGTTACCGCTGCTTTCGCCGCTATCGTAAAGGAATCCGCTAAAGTGGGTTTGACGATAAATGACGGTAAAACAAAGTATATGCTGTCTACAAACAAGGGAGCGCGGCGTTTAGACTTCCACGTTTCTTTAAAGTACTCAAGGAGTTCGTTTACCTTGGCACCGCCATTAATACCAAAAACGAAATCAGCCTGGAGATAAAGCGAAGAACAATAACTGCTAATAGGTGCTACTACGGGCTCAGTAAGCAACTAAGTTCCAGAGCCCTCTCTCGATCGAAAAAACTAACACTCTACAAGACGCTCGTTCTACCTGTGCTGCTTTATGGCGCTGAGGCATGGGTAATTTCGCAAACTAACGCAGCCGCTCTGGGGGTGTACGAGAAAAAAGTTCTTCGCAAAATCTTCGGTCCTGTTCGAGTCTGTGAACTATCGAGTCTGACGATCGCATCCGAATGAACCACGAGCTGTAGAAGCTCTACGAAGACATTGACGCAGTTTGGCGTATAACTATGCAGCGACTACACTGGCTGGGTCATGTCCATCCTATGGACGACGAAGCTCCAGCGAAAAAGGTGCTCGAGGCGAGGGTCGCTGGTCAACGACGACGAGGGAGACCATGCCTCCGATGGATGGACCAGGCTGAGGAAGCCCTAACCGCACTTTGTGTATCCGATTGGAGAAGGCGCGCGCAAAGCAGAGGCGCCAGGCGCGAGCTGATGAGGTCGGTCGAAACCCGGACACGGGTTGTTACGACCACCTAAGTAAGTAAGTTAGTTGTGAATCGCACGGTCGTCAAAAAGTAAAAAATACGAAAAATTCTAAGCTGATCTACGTGAATTTCCAAGTATTTTGCATTAATATAAAAAGGTTAAAATTAGTGGAATTCTTAGTTTGTTCCTCATTCATCAAAATTCCACTAGCCATCGAACATTGTTGTGCGAATGGAGTTCTAAACGATTTTAAATGGTTAAGTTGTCATTTTACTGTGATTTTTGTCCACTTTTAGATACGTTTTTCAGCGAAACTTTATTTAATTTATTTTTTATTGAATTTGCTAATAAAACTTTCCAAATAATTTTTTCAGTTTAAATTGTCAGTATAAGCCATTGAATGCATAAATAACACATAAAAAAATTAATAAACTAGTGTTTATGCTTCATTTTTAATATTTTACAGCGAAGTGTAAATGGGTGCCAGTATCTGGGCACCTTTTTTGGAGGGTCGATTTTCGAGACTTTTGCAAAATCGACTGCCAAAATCGTATATTTCAAAATTTTTAAGTTCCGTTTAAAATTTTTGTTAGCTATTAAACTCAGTTTTCAAACGAAACCGAGAATTCCGCCAAATTACGGTGCCAATAAGTGGGCACTCTCCCTTACGTATTTTTGTGTACTACTTTTTTTATTCCTTTTTCCTGTTTGCACTAAAGTATTTTATAACTTTTCAAACTTTATAACAGAAGTCAAAATTGCATTATAATATGAATAAATTAACTCACAAGCACAAATAAATTCAAAATTTGGAAAGAAAAACTGTATGCTAGTTAATGGCCAATGTTGCGTATACGCAACACGATTACGTAAGTGGCCACCGAGACAGGTGCATTTGTTAGGTTGGTCTATTAGCTGCAATGTTTTAGGCAAATAATTTTAGGCAAATATATTTTTAATAAATTTTCTTAAAAACATCCTTTTTTGGAGACATTTCCAAGACCCCCTCACCCCTTTTCCACGTAGGGTTTTTTATTTATGTTTCTGTTTATATATTAGCAACATGCCAACATTTAGTCCAAGTACAATAGCGGCATGGTTTTTATTCCATAACACATTAGTATTTCAAATTAAAGTTGGTGTTGCATATACGCAACCATGGCAAGAAATGGGTTAAGTCAATCAGCTGATAAATGTGAAAGTCATTTAATGTTTACATACCAACATAAAATACGGCACACCCTGTTCATACATAATTAAACAAATAGAACGTTTAATTATGTATGTGCTTACTTTATGAGATGGACAGCAAAGTGAGAAATTCTTAATTATTGAATTAACAACATTTATGATAGGATTTGATGTTGACATCATGGATAAAAGCAACAAACTCGAATTAAGTGTATACCAAGGATAAAAGTCTTCACTACACAGGATATTAAACAATTATAAAATAACCCTTTTAGCACCAATACAAAGTTGAAAACTTTAAAAGCATTTAAGCTCAATGCAAATCTCAATGAGTTCAGGCAGTAAAGTTGAATGTGTGGTAATGGGAATATGGAGCTCAATAATATTAGTCTAAGTCAACCACCTCATTTTGTATATCGAAAATTCAAACCAACGACAAGCAAGACACGAGAAGCAATAGAATTTTGTATTTAAAAAAGTATTGCTTCTCGTGTCTTACTTGTCGTTGGTTTGCGTATTGAAAAAAATCTTAAAAAGTTAATATATAAAATCAAATTTTATGTAAATAGTTTAGATTTCAGTTTTCCATAGTAATAAGTTAGCATAACTATTAGTTCAACGCTAGTGAATATCTTAAAAAAAACAAAAAATCTATACTCACCGAATTGAGGTAAACATTTCCTCCAAAAGAGCTCATATTCAATATGAGCCCATAATAAACCAGATTAATGGTAAACCATATGCAGAGAAAACAAATAGTTATGCGTCGCAAATATCTCGATCGAAAAATGCACATAATATTCTGTGAGGATTCCTCCTGTTCCGGCAGTTTAAGCATAGTCTCAAAATTTTCTGGCAATTGTCTTCCATTGAAATTGGCAGCTGACTGTACAATCTTCTTCACTTCAGCAATGCGCCCCTTAACCAGCAGCCAACGCGGTGATTCTGGTATAATAAACCTGTGAAATGTAAAATAAAAAATCAAACAGGTATTTCTCAGATACACGAGTTACAAAAAAAAAAAAAAAAATAAACAAATTGAACTACACGCAAAAATTAAAAATTCATAAGTTGTGTATTTAAAAAGATATAAACCTTGTTCTCGTATATTTGATTATAAATTGGCTTGTTAAAAATTTATGATATCTTATTTTATAGCAAATTTGTACTTGCCATTCTAAGTTTAGTAACACATGGTAGCGCATTGTTTTTCTGTTCTAGATACTTTTTGTAAACATGTGGTTTCAAATAAAATGCGGGGGAAAAAAATTTCATAGCAAATTACGTAGAGCAAATTAATGGCGTGAATAGAGATAATGTTTTGGTTTAAATTAATTGTTTCTTGGAAGTGCGATATAATAAAAATAATCAATACAAAGTAGCATCTATTAAAAGATTGGAATTTGTTATAGCAATCAATCTACACTTCGCCATAATCATTAAATATTACATATAATTCTACAATAGAAATTATACCAAATACAGGGTGTCCCGCAATTGAGTGCAACTATTTACGGAAGTGAAAGGTTATGTCGAGCTGAACAAAATATCGTATGGGAGGGGGGCGTCTATTTTCACGTTCTTAGGAGCTACAAGTTTAATTAATATTTGACGACTTTGATTCACGTTATGGTTCTTTTGATAGCTCATTGCAAAGGCAATAAAATCACCTTTCTAACGGCATATCTACAAACCCTACCGACTTAACCCTTATTGAGCTGTGCTCGTGTGAAAATGAAATCACTCAGTTGGAACTAACAAATTTCAATTTTGAGTGTAAATTTGTCGGAATTTCGAGTAATTTCGAGTTTTTTCAATTATGCCAAAAACATAAACATATCTCAAAAAATAAAAAAGTTGCCTGTACTAAAAAAATTATACTTTTTAGAAAACAGTGATATTATCTACTGCATAAGGCTCATTCCACCAGATTTCGCCAAGGGTGGGCGCATCACCATCTAGAAAAAAATTGATAAAAATATGGGTGAATGCCCCGTTATTAAACACAACAAAAAAGAATTTTTCAATTTTTTTTATTTTACCGTTAGCCCGTGGTGCCACTTGAATCGCTTCGGGGTCGGTCTAAAAACCGTGTTTTAGTTTTTTATGTTTTCCCTCATAAGTTTATTTCTAATTGTAGTGTCATAATTTATCATTATTTTCTAATAAGTATAATTTTTTTAGTACAGCCATCTTTTTTATTTTTAAAGATATGTTTACGTTGTTGGTGTCATTTAAAAGAAAATTGAAAAGATTACAAAATTGATTATAGAAAAAAATTTCATTTATTACACGAAATTCTGAAAAATTTGCACTCAAAGTTGAAATTTTGTATTTTCAACCGATTGATTTCATCTTCACACGAGCACAGCTCGGTAACGATTAAGTCGTTGGGGTTTGTTGATATAACGTTGGAAAGCTGATTTTATTGCCTTTGCAATGAGTGCCAAAAAGTTTTCTGTGAGTTAGTTTTTCTGCGAGAAAAAATAACGTGAATCAAAGTCGTGAAATATTAATTAACTCTGTAGCTCCTATGGATGCGAAAATAAAGCCCCCCTCCAGCTATTTTGATAGCTCATTGCAAAGGCAATAAAATCACATTTCTAACGGTATGTCAACAAACTCTACCGACTTAACCATTATCGAGCTGTGCTCGTGTGAAACTTCGACAGGTTAGCAACTTAGTTGCGCCTGCCTGTCCACAGCCAGGATAAAGGAGGATGGTTGTTTGTAGGATACGTCCTGCAAACGTAAAAACTGATAGGGCCAACCAAGAGCTCGGGGTGGCGCCCATCTTGGTAGCAGGTCATATTGGTATACCGATATGAAACAAGCCTGCGAAGGTATAGCAATTGACCTTAAAACTTGTTCGTATGGGGACAGTTTTACCCGTAAAATGGGGTAGTCCCTATCTATCCACCGCACTGAGACCTTAATTCGGCTAGAAAAATTGGATGTTGAGTGTTTTGGCATGCGTGCTATATATGTCGACGCTCTGGCTTTCCTAGTGGTTTGCTTGTCGACGTTTTGACTCGCACCCTCTAACTGGCACGGCAGTCACTGAGGGAAGTGTAGAAATGGGCTGTGAAACTTGGGTTCTCATACTGAGCACGGCAGTCCCTGAGAACATGGGCCTATACTCTGTCTGGATGTTGAAATTCGGACTGCCAGAGTAAGAGTGGCATTTGCAAAGGTCCTCCAAAGTAGGTACCAGTCATGTGCAATAGTTTGCAGTTGAGCCGGCAATTGGGAATTGTTAAAATAGCCCTTTCAGTGCTCATTGAGCACGATCATGCATAAGAATGCACTTTTTCATAATTGCATTAGTGTATTTTTGGTCTTTTTGCGGGGATGTTGTGGATCCTCATTGACGGGATCGAGTTGCCCAGATGACTGTCGTGGGCTGGCCCTTCGGGGAGTCTCGTACTGGAGAGTAAACCCTCCTCTTCTGTATTCCACATTAAGCCCTGAAACAAGTTCAGATTCCCCTTCTGCCAAATCGAAAGGTGTTCGATTTGTCTCAGCTAAACAAATTCTTATTCACACATCTCTCAGGGGAAGCGTCATAAAAAGAAACCAAGATCAATTGTTGTATATAACGACCAACAACATTAAGAGAGAAAATATATGCATACGAAAAATATCGATGTGCCAAAATTTTAAGAGCACATGGAATTTTTTAATAAATCAGAAGAAGCAGATCATTTTTTTTAATCGTTTGCAAAATGCTACGTGGTGGAAAGTTGACAGAGCGTGAAAAAGGTCAAATCAAAGCATTTTTTTTTTCAGAAAAAAGTCGCTTGATCGGGTAGAGTGATCGAGTAGAGCGAAATTTTGTAAAAGAAAAGGAAAATTATTGTTCGAAAAGTTTTACGAACAGATAGTAATAACTAGAGTCCGGATTTATATTTTTTTACATGCTTTATTTGCTAATGACTATAATGCTAGGGAATTGAAGTAACACGTTTCACAGCACTACAATCATAACTACAAAAAAAAAAAACGAAATGGCCATTTCAGCCCTTGAAAGGACTTTGACCGAGCTTCTTATGATCAATTGTGTTGTGTGTGATGTGAAATTATTGCACACAAATGATCGAGAACTGGACCTACAACGTTTTACGCCGACTACGAACGGCTTATGTTCTCAAGAAGCTTTTCATGGCAGCTTTTACTCTCTGAGGTTTGCCATTGTTTGCAGAGAGGTGACGGCCGAACAGAAAAATTAATTCAATTCAAAAACTTTCTGTGTCGGATGGAGGATTCGAACCTGGGTTCTCTGGCGTAAGAGTCACACACTCTACCCACTACGCCACTGCCGCCTACTAAATTCATAACGCAATCATAACTACTAAATTTTATTTCACATATAACTTAATATTTAAGGTTTTCGTCGCATACAATAATTATAATTCATATTTTAACATTTAGCCACATATTCAATCAATATTTAGCATATTTTCTCATTTTTAAAACACAAAGTCAAACATTTAAAAAAAAAATACATATTTAAAGTTTTAATAAAAGTACTTTTTTATGTAAATTTCTAACAATCTGGCAGGACTACATCGAGTAAAATTTTTTTCGATTTGTTTTTCGAGGTTTCTTTCAATTATTACTGCTTTTCTATTCTTTCATGTGTTTGTACACCAGAGACCTGCATCAAGTACTTGAAAAATCAAGCTTTTCCATGTACTTGAAAATTAACTTGGTTTGAACTTGAAAAAACCAAGCAAAGCAAGCTTCGTATCAAAGTAATCAATCACAAGCTTTACTGCTCTACTGATATGTTCGGCAAAAGCTTAGAAGCTTGCAAGTATCCAAATAGTTCAAATTGGGAAAGCTTGTTGTCTTGGGAGTCGCTGATTGCGATTCTGATGTCAGAATATAAAAAGTTGTTTGGACACAAGGGTGGACCGTAACAATACTTTTTTGTGATTTTGACAGATTTTGCCCTTTTTTGCAATCTAAGTCGGATCAATTATTTGGATTCTGATGTTATGAAGATGATGTTCTGAGATTATAAAGTTCCATATCTCAAAGGGGAAGCAAAATAGGTAAAATCTAACCATTTTTTGGGGGTTACTATAGAAGGAAGCATTTTTGAGATAAACAAATAGGGGGCCTTTTAACCCCTCTATTCGACATATTTTTAGTGAGGAACCGAAATACGTGTTCCCTCTGAATATTATGTTTTTGAAACCAAACATACAGCCGTGGACACATAAATAGCACAAAAATACATGTAGGGTGTTTCACATAAATTTAAATAAAATACATAGAGGATAACAAGAATTTATTTCATGGTATTTGAGTTTAAACATTATAAACTTAAAATCAGTAGTAACTTTGTAACTACGAATTAAAAATTAGAAAATTAATGAAAAATCTGAAATTGTTCCTTAGCTGAAGTGGACGTATAAATAGCACAATTTGGATTCTGAAAAGAAGACATAGTAATTTATTTTTATTTTACAATGAGCTTACGAATATGTTTACTAGTACTTGGTACTGTATCCCGAATTGTCCAAAACAACCCGACTTCTTCGTCCCATACTCTCCACAAGCTTCCTGCCCCAATCCTTCGGAATAGAGTACCAAGCCTTCTCAATTCCACTCCATAACTCATCTTAATTTCGAAATTTTGGTTGCTTATGCTGACCTTCACATCATTCCATAAATTTTCTATGGGATTGAGGTCTGGGCTTTGAGCCGGCCAATTCAAAATATTTATTTTTTCCTTTTTTAGCCAATCAATCACAACCTTTGCTGTGTGTTTTGGATCATTAGAGTGCATAAAAATTCACCTAATAGGCATGTTCTCAAATGCAAATGGTTCCATCTGGTTATTAAGAATATCTAAATACATATTTTTGTCCATTATTCCTGGTATACGAAAAATTGGCCCAACCCCAAGTCATTAAATTCCCTCATCCATGCTTTAAGGATTTTTTTGTATATTTCAGATTCAACTCTTGGCGTTTGGGGCGCCGAACAAAAGTTTTTCCATCTGGTTCAACCCTATTAAATTTAGTTTTGTCAGTCCAGAGCACGTTCTTAAAAAATTGGTCTTCTTTATTCACATGGGCCCTTGCAAACGCTAACCGATCCTTTAAATTTTTTTTGGTTAAGAGCGGCTTTCTTCGGCTAATGCGTCTATAAAGATTAGCTTCATGTAGTCTCCTAGATACTAGTTTTCTTGCAACATTTAGGTTCTTTTCTTCATTTATTTCCCTCATAATTTGCTTTGCTGTCTTGAAAGGATCAGCCTTACTTTTGCGAACTAAAGTCATTCAGAACAATAAATCAGTGGAAGCGCTGGTTTTACGTCTAGGATTGCGCGGCTTATTCTCGAAATTATTTTAACCATTTGATGTAACCAGCTTGAGTGCATTATAGACTATTTTTGGCGAAATTTTGAGAATATCCGCGATTTCAGATGGTTTTTTGCTTATTCACTTAGTTCGTCAATTATAGACCTTTTTTCCGGAGTGCAATGTTTGCCACGACCCATTTTATTTAGAATCGGCGAAATTAACCGAATAAAACTCTACAATTTTTACAAACACCCGATATTTTTAACTTTTATTCACCATCTTACATGTGTGCTATTTATATGACCACAGCAGATCGTACATGCCTATACAGAAAGAGGTGGCCTGAGCAAATAAAAGTAAGTAACCGTACATCTCTTTCGGAGTTTTAAACAACGTCACACTGGAGTCTCAAAAAATAATAACTACAGTTAATATATGCATTATTAGGTTCAAACGAAACGTTTAAAAAATAAGTTGACATTTGTGCTATTTATGTGTCCATGGCTGTATATAAACATATTTTTTTCTCTGCGTGTAGTTCTGTTATGTTCTGTTCTATCTGAAAAGCTTGATCTTATAAAAGAAAATTCATCATGGACTCTTACTAAACATTTAAATATGACCCGAACAGCTGTCTTTTTGTTTTTAATAAAATAAAATGTACAGTATAGTCTCGCTTATCCGGACACTCGCTATACCGGACTTCCCAGTAATACAAACATCTCTACACTTCGGACATTTTTCGGAATATTTTACCGCTTTAGTTCGGACAGAAAAAAATTCCAACATGTTTGGTTTACGATTTAACTCTTTTTTTCAATCCGAATCAGTGTATTATTGTATCGCGTATGGTAACGGCGCTATGTTTATTATATTATGTCATAATTACATGTGTATGTATATTTCCGTAAAAATATTTTTGTGAAACAATGTTAATTTATTATTATTCATTACTTAAGTTCTTATAATTTCTGTACAAAACTATTTTAATAAAAGCGATTGAACGAACGAAGCTGAAATAAACATTGTACATATAATTATTCCGCTTTGTGAATTCCGCACACTTCCAATAATACGTACATACGCCGAAACTATATGTGTCCGAATTAGCGAGACTGTACTGTACTACTATAAATATTTTTATAAAAAAATTAAAATAAACTCTTACACAAGAAAGCACAAAAATATTCCCGGAATTCCAATACAAAGCTGCAGCCTTTGATAATCCTGCGTTAAATATGCAATACCAGATATCATCATATATGACAAAGGCAGTGGAAATAAGTTGTACATGCCGGCAATAGTGCGCCATTTGCCATCCACACATTCGATGGCCAAGATGAGACCGGCATAAGTTACCGACACAGAGACAAGACCAAGCAGAGCTCTCAATATCAGATACAATTCAAATGAATTGGCAAAGTATAGAGCAAAACCTGTAAAGAAAAAAAAAATTACGGAGAAATAAATAAAAAAAATCTATGTTAAAAAAAAATTACGTCTTCTTTGAGACTTGTTTCACTTTTCTTTGTAGTGAAAAAAGCTCCAAATTGAAATGATTATAATTGCTATTTGAGGTCAATTATGTGTCAAAGACATAAAACCATGCTAAGGTTAACGATAGTGGCAAATTTATAATTATTATTGCCAACCATGCGTGAAACTTAACTAGATCGCACTACAAAGAATTCACACACAGTGAAACGGCACTTCAAGTAAGATAATGAAGTTCGAAATTAAAAATAATTGAGTATATTGAAAATTACGCATTTATTACTATTAAATGCGTATGGTGCGCCTTCACTTTACAACTTACCGAATATCGTTTGCAATGCACACGAGATGAACAACATCATCTTGCGCCCGAATTTATCCGAGAGATACCCCGATATAATGCCACCTGTAGCAACACCAAGCAGAAAAAACATCTCAGCAACATTTTTCAAATACTCTTTGTCACACACGAGATTCCACTCCGACGTCCAGGTGTTCCCCACATTATCACTAGTATCGTATTCCCAAGCAGAACATGAAATGCGCGTGGAATTAGGTACAACGATTTCGCCCGAATGCTATAAGTATAAGCAAACATGTGTGTCTTATACCACCCAACAGCTATTGTCTTGTTTAATTTAATATCTTACTTGAAGTGTATTGTTCGATATGCTGTTCCAGTCTGTAAAAGACTGAAAACAGTTATCATGGGAATTGCTCACATTTCGCCAAGCATCCACTGGCATGTGTCGTAAATGGCTGGGTCTTGCGCACCAAAAAATTTTATTCGCTGCCTGTTATGAGGAAGATGTGCAAAGAATTTGTGGTAGGTTGGAATGATTAGCTTGTAGATGAAGGTTGGAGTGATTCGCTCGTAGATTAACCTACCTGATACACTGAAGATGATATATGAAATGTATTGGGTACTTGGAAGAGTGACAATAGTACTGTCATCATGAGTTGCCATTTGCCAAAATGACCCACTAAATCACCAATAACATCAGTCTCTACTCTATTGGATACATTCGAGTGACACGATGCTCTTTCTACGGAAGTTGGCGACGCTGTGGTTGATACACGTGTTGTGTTTGTGTCTCCTATGTTGGGACTTGTGGGAATATTTGAATTCGATTCCATTGAAAGTTGCATCGTGTTCGTCTTAAGTGTGGAATCGTTCTCTTGGGACGGTTTATTTATGCTCATTTTGTATGAAGGAACTGAAATGTAAAAAAAGATATATATGTTTTATTGATTCATATACAAAACATTTACAATTATCTATATTTAAATTAAATTGTGCATTTGGGAAAATCTAAAAACTTTTCGAAGCCCGCCTTAAGGTGTAAGCAAAAATTTAAAACTAAAAATAAAAGGCTAACATAGAGATACATTTTTCAATATCCAGCAAAAATAAAATAAAAATATAAAATATAATTTCAAGCTTAAAGTGTTTTTTTTTTATGCAACATATTAAAAAACATTTTTATATATTTCTGACAAACTTTTTAGTTAAAATAAAAAAATTAATTGGCCTTTTACATAGTCAATGTACTGTAAATGGACAATGTAAATGGTAAACTCGTTTTCGACGTTACATTTTTCTTTGCTGTTCCAAAAAATTTTTAAAAAAAATACATATTTTTTTTTAAATGCAACGGCGTTGCATGGAATTATAACTTGCTCAGTATAAGCGCTAGGATAAAAGTTAAAATGCGTCTGTACAAGTTGCTTCCTTGATTTCAATTTGAAATAAAAAAAAGGATTATACTTTATTGGGACACAGCAGGAGCTACTTAAGCAATGAAACTGCAAAATTGTTGCATGAAATTATATCACACTCTGAGTATAGCTGGTGCTGTAAAAATTATTATACTACATACAACTGAAATGTAATAAAAAGAAATATACATATGTTTCACTGATTCATACACAACACGTATGATCGAAATTCGATCATAAAAATATTGATTTCAGTTTTTACGGAAAGGGCACGGAAAGGTCCGCTCGTGTACGCAAACGAGCTAGTACACAGCTCATTTTGGTACACGTTCGTGTACCTTTTATAACGTCTCACGTCCGTGTACGTGAGCCAATTTTTCAATGAAATATTACTAGCTCATATACTTGAACGACAAAAAATATACCCGTCCACGAGCGTGTACGCAAATGAGACGATTTATGCTCATGGGACGGTTCATGAGCCGTACATGGCAATGATTGAAAAAAGTATAGTAGAGCTCCCAGGTAGTTAAAATGATTTCATATTGGTTCTATGAACTTTTTAGACAAGAAGTGGATGTATTTTCGTCAATTGGGTTGCATTGGAACTTTTTTAGGTTTTGTATACTCCTTGGACAAACATTTTTGGACAAATAGTTTCCATTTTAAATATTTTTAAAACTGTCGGATCTTGGATTTTTTGACAAAAAGATACCACTTGCACATATAGGTTCCAGTTGGATTAGTTTTTGAACTACTTGGGTCATTGGAACTTTTTTGAGTATTGTAGACTCCTCATACAAACATTTTTTGACAAATAGTTTCCGCTTAGACAAATAGGTTCCACATTCAATATTTTTGGAACTTGTTGGGTCATTTTTAGATTTGGTGGACTTCTTGGACAAAAATATACGGCTCTTTGGCCGATAGGTTCCTCTTGGATTAATTATGTTACTTATGGGGTCATTGTAACTTTTTAGGTTTTGTGAACTTATTGGACAGAAATCTTGGATTTTTGACAAATAGGTTCCACTTGGGCAAATAGGACCCACTTGCACTTTTAGAACAAGCTGGGTAATAAAATAAAATACGGTTAAGAAAAATTTTTTGAAAAGGTGTCTTTTTTCTTCGAAAAACTCCCGGAAACCCTTAATGTAACTACAGACATGTTGACGCCTATATACCTTAAGTTTTAGTAAAACTTCGATGATTTTTATATAGTCTTCACTATTAGTGTTGCCAAGAAATCTTTGACTTTACACTAAAGAAAACAATCTGATGATCCCCTAACATTTTCTAAATTTTTTGGGCAATTTCGTAAACAGATTTCGTAAACAAAAAACACCAAGTTTCTAAAAATTCGGCAAATTATTTAAAAAAAGTTGAAGGTAATTGAATCCACAGTCCACAACAAAAATTCCAAGCAATTGAATCCACAACCCTTCTTTACTGCTTTGTTATGTTTTCACAACTTTTATCCCAGAAGGAAATAACCCGAGTACTGTGTAATCTTTTGCATGGTTTCATATATTACTTTCGTGGCACTACTTTTGTGAACAATAACAGAAGTATATGTAGCAATCTACTGCTTAATACTCGATGTATGCTGAATCTGAGCACAACGTTACATTGAGAAAGTACTCTGTAGGAAAATCAACTAATTTAAAAATAGTTGATAAAGTAGTTTTTTGTCACCCACAACTTCTGACTTTGAAATTCTGACTTTTTTCCATAGAACGAACTAACATATTTTGTACGGTGATGTCCGCTAAATAAGTCAATTGACTTTCGTCTGCATATATTTTCAACTACTTGTTAAATTAGTTAAATTTAAATTAGTTTTTAACTACTTTAAAATAACCAATTGAAAACTATTACTGATGGCCTAAAGTTAATAATATTTGATGAAATAACATGATTAAATATATATAAACTTGTAATCTAATAAAAATTTGCAATTAAAACATGTCAAAATCAGAGTAGTTGCCGCCTTAATATAATTCAAAGTAGTTTATCAATCACTTGTTTTTAAGTAATATTTCAATTATTTCATATATAATGCAAATAAAATTATTTAGAATTGAAGTGGATGCCGCCTTAATATAATTCAAAGTAGTTCATATACTGGTTTATTTTAAACTAGTTTTTTAATTAGTTGTTTTTAAAAACAAGTTAGTTTGTTCCTTTAGGGTAGTAAGTTTACTTATTTCTAGATGTATTTACAAATGCAAGAAGTAGCAAGACTTGATACTTTGCCGCAAACGATGAGTGTTGAAAAGTCATTGATTCTAAGGCGGCCAAGTGCTGTGTAAAGTAATGGAAAGTTGTATTAGAACTTGAATCGCTTCGTGCTTCATCTATATATATAAAAGAAAGTGTCCGAATGCGATGTAATCCCATAACTCGAGATCGGCCGAACCGATTTTGATGATTTATACTTTGTTGGAAAGGTATTTTTTCAGTTCGGGTTTTAAAAAAAAAAAAAGAAAAAAAAAATCGAAAAAAGAAATGAATGTATGTCTGTATGTCTGTTTGTGCTTTATAGGAGGCCAAACCACTGGACCGATTTTCCTGAAATTTTCTCAGCGTCTTAATATGACTCTGGAAGGAATATTAGGCTATATACAGTTTTGCTTGGACAAAGGGGCGTGTCCCCGCCCATATAACCCAAAACTTAAAATCGTCATATCTTCGGCATTTTTGGACCCACGGAAATGATATTTAGTACATATAGTATTGGCATGAATAGAAATACGTTCCACAAAAAAAGTGGGCGGAACCACGCCAATTTTTGGAAAAATTAAAAACTGTAATATCTTCTAAGCTACTGGACCGGTCGACATGAAATTTTCACAATAGGACATTGTTACGAAATAATAAGTCCTTGGTTACATAATATTTTGATCAGACGAAGGGGTGATGCCACGCCTACACAACCGAAAACATAAAATCCTCATATCTCAGCCAATTGGCATAGAATGATGATATTTGCTACATATCATGTTATCTTAAAAAGGATTGTATGCCATGTAAATAGTAGGCGGGCCACGCCCCGTTCTTTGCTCTAGAAGCTACACCTCTACACCGACTAAAAACATTGTATATCCTAAAGCATTGCAATAATTAATTCATAATCAAATAAATAAATTTTTTTAATATCTAAATACTTTCTATTTTATCACTATAGGGGTAGCGAAGCACACCGGGTACAGCTAGTAGTGTATAATACAATACAATAAATAAATAAATAAATAAATAAATACAGCATTGATATTGTAAGCAGCAAATTTCCTTCTGGGATATGTTGAGTGCGAACTATGCTCTCACTCTCTAAAGTACAAAATTCACTTGCTTCGATCCTCATGTTTAGAGTTGTGCGAGTCAAGGAACAAAAAATTTGAATGTTGCTCTGCATTCCATTGTCGCCGCATGTCTTATTGGAAAAAAAATTGGAAAAACTGAACAAGTGTGGCCGAATCTTTTTTAGCTAATGTTTATAATATTTGTAATTGAATTCGGCGACATTCAATGAATATAACTGAATTTGTCAATATACATTAGAGCTTTTCACAATCAGGTGCAAATGGTCTTGCATCATAACAAAATCTACAGAGATGCATTTACTACGCTTGTGTAAATATGCAACACTAAAAATCCATAGTTTATATTTACTAAACATATGCAATACTGAACTCTAAGCTAACAGCTGATTGTCAAAAAAATAAAGTCGCTAAAAGTAAAGATATGGAAAACAAGTAAATAAGAAAACGAATTGAATGGGAGAGACCCAATAAAAAATTCCTTAAAGAGCCTGTGAGTAATCAGCTCTTAATTTTATTCTTTGCAGCAAGTATTGCAAAGTATACTGAATAAAACCGCTCACGATTGATGGCAAATTTTTACAATTGCATAAATTTCGGAGTCAAATACTCAAGATTGTGAATAGTCCTATTGTTTTCTGCGCATTTTATTTATTTTTTTATTTAATTTTTTTTTTTTTTTTTTTGATAAAAATGGACTACCAATAAATAATTAAATATATACCCAGCAGCGTTTATCAGCTAAAAAATAAGAGTGACGTTGAACGTGATGTTTGGAAATTTTATAGTGAAATCCAAAAAGAAAATAAAACTATTATAAAGGACATTCTTGGCTGTCGCTCGTGCAAACAAATTTTAAAATATAACGGCAGACAAAAAAAAAAATTTAAATTAAAATACTTTTTTTAATTAATAATAGTTTTTTTATTGAATTTTGTTTTTTTATAAACATATCTTATATCTTCATAAATTTTATATTAAAACAAAAACAAACTTGCTGCAGGCATCTTAATAATAAAGAACTTTAAAAAACTTAACAATAATAGCCACATGCAATCATTTCCATT
This sequence comes from Coremacera marginata, assembly GCA_914767935.1. Lineage (NCBI taxonomy): Eukaryota > Metazoa > Arthropoda > Insecta > Diptera > Sciomyzidae > Coremacera > Coremacera marginata. Next base: position 18,939,258 of record OU612043.1, read on the forward strand.
TAATTTCTTGTGCACGATAAACAGCGTAGTTAAAATTAGCGCAGTAGAAAACTGCGTAGATAACTCGCTGTGACTCGCTAAATCATTGAGAGCCATGTGAATAGTTTATCAACTTTCAGCGAACAGGGCGAGTTAGGATCTTGGAGAGGCTGAGTGTTTTCCGCTTTCTCTATGGAGGTGTTCATACATCAGTCAAATGATTGAATCAATCAAATTTTGTTGTTGCTTTCCTATTGAAAAAAAAAAATGAACTTTATCTAAGAGCGAAAATGAACTCCAAAATCTTCTCTCGTCAGTCAAAATCTTGATTGAGCTCCAGACCTGCATCAATCAGTCAAAGAGTTGCATTATTTTACTTGTTTGCTTTTTAGTAGGCAATTATATCAAGAAAAGTAGTTAACTGGAAACAAAGGTAGTTTTTCGAAGTGAAAAAGAGGTGTAGTTTCTTTAGTTCCTGCCATAATTTTATTAATTCTTTTGTTTTTTTATGACTTGCATGCGATGGTCATTCAAATAGGTATAATTTCCGGCGTATTGATTTTCTAATGTGATCAGTTTTAATCCTAAAAGATCAACTATATTTCCGCTATTGTTTCCCATTTTGTAAAATTGTTATGCACACAAAACAACTGAATAAAAGAAACACCCAAATAAAGTAGTGCACACAGCACGATATGAATTCACAAAATAGTAGGTAGCAGAAAAGTAACAAATGCCTGCGTCGGAGCTTCAATCAAAAAATAGTGTGTGAGCAAGCTTCAATCAATATTTTCAGAGAGAGTTAAAGAGAGTAAAAAATCGCGATATACTTCAATCATTTGACTGATGTATGAACACCTACTATTCGTTACAGCGAGTCTCTTAAGCACTGTAGTAGCGAATAGCAAGCTTAGGGCTATGTTATGCTGGCGGTCATGGGCACGTAATGGGCACGCATTGTTATTGTTTCAATGTTAATTGAAAAATTGAGAGCGAGAGAGAGAGAATAAATTTTGCCCACCACGGTCACCAAATGATTCGATAAAAATATGAAATCACGGGACGAAAAAAGTGTTGCGCTGTGAAATTATTCACAACATTTGTGTTTTCGCATTAAAATAGTACAATTTCAGTGCGAAATGTATGAAAGCAGTAATGAATAGCAACACTCAACCATGTTCAACGATGATACTTTTTTCGGATAAAGTACTACAAGTAGCAAAAAATTTACTTATGGTTGGGGATCATATGACCGTCAGCATAACATACTTTGGGCACAGAGATCATCAAACGAAAATAGAGCGCAGAAAGTAACGTGATCAGGGATCATTTGACCGCCAGCATAACACCACCCTTAGCGAAGTTTACTTCTTGAACGAGTGCGCATTTTGTTTATTCGTTGATAAGGAATACGATTCACGCTCGCTACTCTCTTTTTCAACGAGTGCTTATATGTATTAGGGCGATGTTATGTAGACGGTCATGGGCGGGCAAGGCATGGTCACGAATTTTTACTCTCTTTTTCCGTTTGATGAATGTCGTGCCCAAAGTATATTATGCTGGCGGTCATTTGATCCATGATCACTAGTACACTTTTTAGTAATTTATTCGATAAAATTATTGCCGTTGGTATGTTTGATATAAAAAACAAACTTTAGTGCAACACATTTGCGCTCAGCATTGTAAAGGGTGGTTAAATTTTAAGGGCCGATGTTGAATGTGAACCACACCTAAACGTCAATTTTTTTTTCTGCATTTCATTTGACATTTCTCAGTTTCAGACTAACTCAATTTGAACCATTGAAAGATACACAATATTATAAAAACGGGCGTTCAAATCAAAATGCATATCGTGCACTTCGTGATATTTTCGGTCAATATAATCGACCAAATGCAAACATTTGAGCAAACCGGGTCTGTAGGAGATGTGAAAACACCACTGCATGCTCGTACAGCTCGTACTGTAGAAAATATTGCTGCTGTTCGCGATAGTGTGGTTGAAGAGCCGTCCACCTCAACTCGTCGTTACTGTGAATGGTGTTCGCTATTGTGAGATGATAACGAACTTTTTATGGCCCGAATTGGAAGATATGAATGTGAACGATATGTGGTTTCAATAGGACGGTGCCACTTGCCACACAGCTAACGAAACAATGGCTCTTTTGCGCGACAAATTCAATGGCCGTGTTATCTCACGTGGTGGCGATGTCAATTGGCCGCCAAGATCATGTGATTTGACACCGTTGGACTTCTTTCTTTGGGGTTATTTGAAAGAAAAGGTGTACGTCGATAAACCAGCAACAATTCAAGAGCTAAATGTTGAGATACAGCTATGGACATATAAATGGCACTTTGTTCACTTAATTGCGAAAAACCTGAAGTCGTTAGCTACTTACATGTTTTGATCATGCATGTTTTAGAACTTCTGATTGTTGTTCTCCAAAATAGTCTCAACAGGCCCCGGTACGACCTGCTACACACGTCGAGTTATAATTTTTTTGTAAACAATGCTGATTAGAAGTGGACATGTAAATGGCACAAAAAACTTTAGTTGGACAGAACTTGCGTAGATTTCGGTGTAATCGGTTGATATTTTGCATACATAAAAAAAAACAGAGTGAAAAATTATTTAAAATTGGATCAGGCAAACACACCACTATTGATGAAAGGCAGATTATATGGAGAATGCATCAGGATGGGAAAAAAGTTTCGGAAATTGCTGAATTATTGAAAGTTTCTCAGAAAAAAATATGCAATGCCATTAAGTCAATTGAAGAAAATCCAGAGGTATTGAGTAGTGGCAAAATTCGGAAGCAAAGGCCCCGAAAAACTGACATGCGTACAGATTCTGCTATTGTGAAAATGGTTAAAGCTGATCCATTCAAGTCATCTCGGCAGATAACAGCAGAAATCAATGAAACCTTGGGCTTGGAATTATCTAGCAGGCTTGTCCGAAGAAGGTTAAATGAGGCAAATTTGTTTGGGCGCATATCCAGAAAAAAACCACTCCTATCCAAAAAAAATATTTTAAAACGATTAGTTGTCTGCAGAACCCATAAAGATGATCCCATAAATTTTTGGAAAAACGTCTTATGGAGTGTTGAAACGAAGATAAATAGGATTGGGCCGGATGGCAGAATCTTCGTTCATCGTCCTAAAGGCCAAGAGTATAATCCTCGGTTCACCCAGAAGACAATAAAACACGGTGGTGGCAGCATCATGGTTTGGGGTGCCTTTTCTTGGCATGGCGTTGGTCCCCTTGTAAAAATTAATGGAAAAATGGATCAATTCCAGTACTTGGATATTTTGAAGAATCATATGGAACCGTATGCCTTAAGTTCCATGCCAGTTAAGTGCAAATTTATGCAAGATAATGACCCGAAACACTCCTCAAGACTAGTGAAAAATTGGTTTTGTTCGGAAAAGATCGACGTTTTGGATTGGCCAGCACAGAGCCCTGACTTAAATCCTATAGAAAATCTGTGGAACGATGTTAAGGTTGACATTTCCAAAAAAAATTATAAAAATATGGACGATTTATGGGCGGCGGCACAGGGAGCCTGGTATGCTATACCCAAAACAAAATGCCGGAAACTCGTAGAAAGTATGGGTCGCGGGTGTGAGGATGTCATCAAAAACAAAGGCCATAGCACTAAATATTGATGTTAAAAGGTTTTTACATAGTAAAAAAAGGTATCAAATGCAGTACTACATCTATTTTTTTCTTATTTCGAGATTGTGCCATTTATGTGTCCAGCTCAGTCAGGAGGTGTTTTTCTTAATAATATTTTTTATTTTATAAAATGAATTATAACTTGAGTTTTTATCAATATATCATATATATTAATAACAAACCTTTGAAAAAAAAAAAAATAAAATTTTTCTTAATGATATTTGCAATATAATAGCATAAGAAAGAACTCATGGCAATATGTGCCATTTGTATGTCCATAGCTGTAATTCAGCACATTAACGGCATAAAACCTCACTTATGCCTCAGCGTCATCGAAAATGTGGACCATCGGATGGAGGTGTGCCGCCGAGGTCGCGGCGGCCATTTGGCCGATATTTTGTTCCATACACAAGTGAACCATACCAATATTATCATAATAAAAAGAAATGACAATAATTTCCTAAGTAATTTGTGTGTTATTTCAAATCAACATAGGCCCTTAAAATTTAACACCTTTTATAAGTCAATTTAATTCTTATTTATTAATAGTTTATTTTAAAAATATTTATTATGAATAGCTTACAAATTCTTTTCTTAATTATGATGATTATTCCAATTAAACATCAGCTTCACATAAATAAAGGTTGACTAGCGATAAGTGTTGCTATAAACCAAGATTTATTTTAACATTTATACATTTATTACTAAAAGCGCACTATTTTGATACTATACATCACTACTTTGATACTAAAAATGAAATATTGTGAATATTTGCACAACGCAACACTGTTTTGATTCAGTGATTTGGTATCGACAGCCGAATCATTTGGTGACCGCCGCGGTGGTCAAAATTTGTTCCCTCGCTCACTCTCTAAAATTTTCCTTTTACATTGAAACAACAAAAATTCGTGCCCGTGCCCATGCCGTGCCCATGACTGTCTACATAACATGGCCCTTAGTGAAGCCACTCATGCAGTTGTCTGGTCCAAACGGAACTTATTGTGAATAATGTTAGGTTACTTTTCCGAAAAGGATAAAAAAAAAAATCACTCATCAATATCTCGAAAACGCAATCTTGAGATTATTTGTGAAAGTTAGGTGATAGGGATCATTTTATAAAGAAGTATAAAATAAAATAGAGATAATTTGTAAAGCAGTGCTATCTGCAGAGGTTCTAATTAGATGCATGTGGGTAATAAAATTTAAATATTGATTAGTCCCCACAATTATAATATTAATAATAATTCTTCATCTATACGTATTTAATTTTTATTTCCCAACTCTGTGTATACAAAGTAGCTTTTATTATTCTTTCTGAAATCATACTAATTTTATACACAGCTTTTCCATTGATTCATTAACTATAGTATTTAATGAGCAATAATTGCATTACAACTAACTTTTATCTTCAGCATGCTTGAATGCTAAAAATAAATCAATCTAGCGACATTTGTAATTAAGTTAGTTAATCTTAGCATGTAAACATCATTCATTATCCATTAATATTTGTATCACGACGACATTTTTTATACGACATTGCATTTTTCACATTTCAACATGATCCGCTAATAGCTGCAAATAACATTCATTAAACCATGTTCACAGTATCTCGTGAATTGTAATAGTTTTACTTGAGTTTTTTTTTTTTTTTGAATGATTTTTGTGCGACGCGTTCACACCTAGTGCAGCTAATTTTTGCATAAATAACAAAATGCATTTGTATGGCTGAGTTTGTATTTTTATGAATACAATTTTTGCTAATCTTTATATTGTTAACCTACGGCAATAAATCTTACTGTGATTGTCATTAATATCTATTGTTAGTATTGTAATAATAAAGGTTGGTAGACCATATCCACTGTAGCTCGTTAGTTGTTTTCCGTTTTTTTTATTTTTTTTATTTAATTGCTTAACGCCAAAGCTCACTGGCCTGTTTGTAAGTTGCTATCAGCTGCCGTTATGCAAATATTTGAACTTTTTAATGGACTTGGCCTTAATGCTATTAACGTGTCTGCATCTATTCGCGCACACAAATGTTGCTGTTGCACTTGTTGATGCGCCATTATTTTTGAATATAAACCATTTCATGGACAATCATTTTGGAAATGCAATTAGTGGTAAATTAAATGAGTGCCATTTGATTGTCGTGTTCTTTCGTGTTTATTTCATTTATGGCGAAGAGGAGTTGTTGCAATGAACCATGATTTATTTTTCGTCTTGGTAAGAAAAATTTTAAGCTATTTTGGTTTTTTGGCAATTTGTTATTGCATACATATGCAAGTGCACACACTTACATACACTTATGGACATACTTATATTCCCTTGTGTGTGTTATGTAAATGCATTATTTTTGCGCTTTAAGTATGAGTTAAATGCTGCAATGAACTATGGCAATCTCCAGTGTAGGGGCCATCCGTGCATCCATGACGCCATGGGCTTCTTTTCTGAAACATCATGACGCTGACACATTAAAAACGCAATCATCATACTATTTATACACTCACAAATCATGCGTTTTACAGCAAATTTAATTCTATGTACATTTTTAGGCTAAAAAACCAGCTAAAAATCTTTTCTAAAAATACATTTTTTATCAAAAATATAGATAAAAAAAGCTTTAAAAGAAAATACTCTGTAGTACAGTCATTTGGTAGTTTTACCTGGAAAGTTTTCCGGGAGTTTTAAAAACAGTTTTTGATAATATCTCCTTTCCAACTCATTTCACGATAAAAACATGAATGAAACTAGAGACATTCCCTATAATTCATGTTACAACCTTTTTATACCCCAACGCGTACTGCGTAAGGGGTATATTAACTTTGTCATTCCGTTTGTAACGCCAAAAAGGAGGAGTGGCAGGTATAGAAAAATATATATATTTTTGATCAGCATCATCTCCTGAGTCGATTTCCGTGTGTCCGTCTGTCTGTCCGTCTGTCGACGGACGATGATTACAGTCGCAATTTTAAAGCTATCGCGATGAAATTCAAAATGTAAGTTTATTTTTAAAAAAGGAAGATCAAGTTCGCCAAATCGGATGAAAACCACGCCTACCTCCCATACAAAGTGACTTTATATTAACAGTAAAATGTCTTTAAAATCCACAAAAATTAAAGAAATGCCTTGAAATTTTGCATGTAAGCTTTGCTCTTCAGTTTTGGCTATCTTGGCTATGAAAATTGGAAAAATTGGATGAAAACCACGCCTACCTCCCATACAAGTGGCTTTATTTTAAAAGTATAATCTCTTAAAAATTTGCTCAAATCAAAGAAATGCCTTGAAATTTTGCATTTAGGCATTGATGTATAATATAGACCCTATGATATTTGGCAAAATCGAATGAAAACCACGCCTACCTCCCATACAAATTGGCTTTATTTTAAACGTAAAATCTCTTCAAAATCTTCAAAAATTAGAGAAATGTTTGCAAAATTTTGCACATAAGCTTTGATATTTAATATAAACCATCTGTATGATATATGGCAAAATCGGATCAAAACCACGCTTACCTCCCACACAAAGTGTCGTCATCAAAATAGGAAAACTTTCGTTAATATATAAAACTGAATGTCATCGTTTATGTCGTGGCTAAATACTTCGGATATACTTCAATATGGCCGCGGGGGGTATTTTAGCTTCGGTACCCTGCCGAAGCTCCATCCTTACTAGTTTTTTCTTAGTTTAAAGAAAGACATTGTAAATAATACATATGGGCATTTCCGCCGAAAAGTCCATCGTGGCACGAAAATTAAAAGTTTTTTTTAATGATATTATCTTAGAGAAACATTTAAATTTTATTGATTAAAGCAATTTGAACATAATGCCATTTACTTTAACGATCAAATCATCTGCACTGTTTCACAAATGTAGTTTTTCTTTTTAGTAAATGTTCAGTAAATGTTTCGTAAACGGTTTTTGTTTTAGTAAAAATGGAAGGCATTGGCTAAAAATAATGGAAAATGGTTCAGGCAAGGAGAGGCAGAATACATTAAATTTGTTTTTTAATTAATAAATTACATAATTATTAATTATCCAACTACTCAATTACCCAATTGAATTACAATGGAAATTTAAGTAACGTAAGGCCAGTAACGTCACGTCAGACGACTAAGCCGAATAAAAGAAAAACGGGAAACGATTTTTATATTTGATTACTTGAAAATAAACTTTTATTATTTCAAAACCTTCTAAAACAGGTTTTATACAAAAAGTCTTGCCCAATTCGCAGAGTTTTGCAAATTTTGTAATCCAAGTCGAAAACTACTTCTGTTTTTTGTAACGTCACTCCAGAGCATAGTTTTGCTTATATCTTTAAATCCTTACGATCGATTATTGAATTTTTTTACTTAACCCTCCGATGGGTGAGAAGGACCCTGGGGACCTTTTTCATTTTCAAACTGAAATTACTCCTTGATGGACCATGGCAGATATACCGGAGCCCTAATGTATTCCAAGGGGATTTTATGTAGAATCGTTTAAAATCAAGGCGATCCGACCAATAGTTTAGGATTTATAAGGGTTTAAAGGTGTTTAGTAAGGGAAAGGAATTGTTAGTAAATGCAATTTATTTTGGCTTGGTTTTAGTTGTTTTATTATTTGAAATTTTGCAATTTGATGTTTTATTATTATACACAAATGTATTCTTCGAATTTAAGGTACCTTTTGAACAATTTTTATTGTGGGAAGACATGGTGTACATCATAATACGCGAAACAAATCGAAAAGGCCGTGAAGTGACAGCTGCATGGAATTTGGCAAATCCAACGAACACAAAAGAATGGAAAACAATCACTTTGAAGGAGTTCGATGCCTTTTCGGCTATTATTTTGTATGCTGGACTCACCAAATCGAATAGTGAACCTGCTTCAGAGCTATGGGGCCCAACACGCAGTCCAATTGTATGATCGCTTCAGATGCATACTACAATGTCTTAGATTCGACAATGGAAATACGCGAAAGCAGCGACTAACCAGAAGCAAAACTGCGGCTTTTGATGATGTTTGGCAAATGTTACAGTCTAACTTGCCAGCAGCTTACACTCCGCATGATGCACTGACCGTTGATGAGCAGTTATTCCCATACAGAGGCCGCACCCGCTTCACACAATACATTCTGTCGAAGCCTGCCAAGTATGGTATAAAGGTATGGTGGTTGTGCGACTCGAAATCATTTTATCCTGTCAAAGGAATAATTTACGCTGGTAAATTACCTGACCTAACACGAGAGGTCAATCAAGGGCAGAATGTTGTACTTCAACTTGCGCAGAGTTATTTGGATGCAGGCCGTACAATTTATGCTGCCAATTTCTTCTCCACTTTGGAATTGGTGCTCATTTTGATCAGGAAGAAAACAGCATTTGTTGGAACAGTGCGCTCGAATGCAATCTAAGAATCAGAAACCGTTTGCTATTTTGGACTACAACGCCAACAAATCAGGCGTTGATGCAATGGACCAGATGCTTGGCACGTATACATGCAAGCGCTCAACAAACCGCTGGCCACTGGCCATGTTTTATAATATGGTGGACGTTGCTGCACTAGCAGCATTTATTTTATATAATGAAATGAAGCCAATTCGAAGAAGTGACAGACGACGGTCATTCCTGATGATGCTGACAAAACAATTGGCAGTACCAAACATAGAGGAACGAGCGCTCAACAACCGCATAACCGCATATCCAACGAGACGGAACGGAAGCATTTGATGTAAAGGTGAGAAAAATCAATTCTTATGTTCAAAAGCAGAATAACTAAATACTTTTGTTTTTTCCCCTTTTTGTTGTTTTTAGATATTATCAAGACCTACAGAAGCAGAAGCAGCTGCACCGCCATTTGCGCCTAGAGGAAACAGACTTTCATGTCGCCTATGTCGTTGTGAGTACAGACGGCAGCGGAAAACTAGGTCCTATTGCAATTCCTGCAACAATCCAGTTTGTGCAGAGCATTCTACACTCATGCATCGATGCAATAGCTACACAGAAAATATTTTGGACGAGGGACAATATACTCAACAATAGTTATTTAAGCTTTTTTCATATAAAACTCCAAAAAATTCATACTAACACTATATAAAAACACTAACACTATATAAAAAAAGAAAGTTCTGGAATTCATTTAAAATTAATAATTAATAAATAATAATAACAAAACAGAAAAAAAAAGATATTGAAAAAAAAAAATTTTTCCTATAAAATTCCATACAAATACAAATAGGTCCCTGGGGACCTTGTACTGTATATAAGGGCAACGGATGACTCACCCATCGGAGGATTAATATAGTACTACTTAATTACTACGCTAATATAAAAAAACCTTTTTAAAAATTTGACTTTTTCATTCTTTTTTTTTTTGAATATGTTTTCGTACAAATCGAAAGTAACGCCAGTTTGGAAATAACCATATACATTAGAGTGTCCCTTAAAAATTGAAGTTGTGTTTTTTTTATGACTTACTCCCTTAATTTCTTTGTATGATATTAAAAGCAATGTGAATAAAATTTGGTGTACCTAGGACCACGGGAACCCGTGCCAGTTTTTACAAGCATTTATGTGAAGTTTGTACTCTCAACACTGGAGAATACTCAGTGGAGTACTCTCAACGAGAAGCAATACTTTTTTATATAAAAAATTCTATAAACAGCGCATGAGGTAAAGTTGTTGAGGCTTAAAAAAAAAAAAACGCAGCGCAGGGCTCATCGCAGTCTCTTCTCAGTACCCATAATTGTCAAAACCAGCCAATTTTGCGAATGACTACGAAAGAAAAACGGATGATAATAGAGAGCACTTGCAGATTTTCTATGAGCTGTCAACTTCGATTTGAAAATTATGGGTACTCGCTCTCTCCCTTGCGACAACCTTGTAAATCAACCTTGTTTGAAGCTTTAATAAGTAATTTTTCATTTTCTTCATGACATTTCATTTTCTGCAATCAGCAATTATTATTAAATATGTAAAGTATTTATTTTTTATTTTTCTGTCACCCTTAGTTGCCATATCACATGCGCATAGTTTAAGTTCTACTTTGCTGCTTCTTTTACGTACAACAAGCAAACGGTCACTGGCGCCGGCCTTTGTTTTCGTCTTGTTTATGCGTAACAAAAAAAAAAATCACAAGCGTTGGTTGTTGTCAGGGATGATATAGACTTAGTTGGAAAAGGGCCAGAATTCAAACAAAAATTGGGCCAATTTGACGTTAATAGGGCTTTTAGTTTTAAAAAGTGTCAATTCAATATTGAAGACTTTCTATTTGGTCACACGATCATGCCGTGGTCTCGCAAATAGCCCACTTTTTACTAATCTCAGCAAGTCCAGTTTACTTTTGATAAAAATAGTCGAAATTTTGAATTAACAGTTTTGGGAAATCAAAAAACTTTAACTTTTTCGTGTTTTATTTCGTTAAAGCCGAACATGGAAGGAAGTTTTTGGTTGATCGCAAAAATAGCACACTCTAATTTAAATGATTAAATTAAATCACTCTCCATCTTAATAGTGTTTAAGGTGATTCTTTCAAATACATTTTATTTTACGCATTACTTGAGTCAAAATTTTTTTAAGACAAAAAATGGCATCCTTAATCCTTAAAAAATTTAAAGCCAAAAATTGCTAAACATTTCCACATAAAACCGCAAATCGGTTATATCCACCGTAAAATAGTCGTAGAATGTCAGAGAAATAATGAGCAATTTAATGTAGACTCTTCTCCGTTAAGACTTGTAAGAAGCCGAATCAATAAAGCGGTATTGAGTAGAAAATTCACTCCTGTAAAAAAATATATTGAGGCATGGCTGAATTCAACAAAAAATATTTTCATAAATAACTACAATTTTAGAATAAAGAATTTTGCAAGAAGAAAATTAAGTCAAATTACATCTGATAAGATGACAAAACAATCGCCAAGAAATAAGTTTGAAATTTGCCACCAAAACTTCATAAGGGTGTAGAGAGATGGTACTGCCCTGATTTTCTTAGCGTTGATATTGAATTGATAACAAAATGGATTAATTTGTATGTACCTCATACAAATAATTATATGAGCACTATTACAAAAATTATTTTTGCGCTAAAATAAAAATGCTTCAAAATTCTGCTCTTGCACTTATATTATTTATGACAACAGTAACATAACATAACAAAGACTTTATTTAATTGTCCTTTAAATTAAATAAAAAAATTTGCATACAAAATTTCATCATAGTAAGAAATTATATGTACACAACTTAATTATATGTGTTTTTTGCTTAATTTTCGAGCTTAATAATAAAAAATATTGAATAAAATTTAATTATAGTAATTTATATGCTTTTCTTTTTTTTAATAACTTGCCTCAGCCGGAATGGCATAGAATTAATCAAGAATTTTGGGTTGGATGGGCTGATACTTTGCCATTCTTGCAATATTGCTATTTTAAACTGTCTAGCTGCCTCAAATTGCCTTCCATTCTTATATACTTTTCCATAGAGGATTCCCCAGAGATTCTCATTGGGGTCTAAGTCTGGACTTATTGCTGGCTATTGCAAACTCTTGTACGCTTTGCACAGTGTATTGACGCATTATCCTGCTAATTAGTCTAATTATCGCCACAAAGTTGGCCGGAAAATTATATTAGTTCATTGTCCAATAAATAGACGTGCATTTCAACATTAATTTTTTTGATATAAAACACATTAGAGTCTTTCTTTCATAACAAAATGCAGCCCAGACCATCATCAATCCTCACTTGCCACACGCAAGTGGCTATGACGCCAATACTTCTTGGAACCATCAGGCCCATCTAAATTGAACTTTTTTTGTCACTAAAGATAATGTTACGCCATTCCTCATCCAAAAATTGTAACATGGTAGCGAAGGCCAAACGTGCTTTAATATGTTGAGGCAAAAGGTTAGGTTGTCGCGTCTTGCAAGTATGTGTTACTTTAGGATTTTCATGTAATATTTAAACTATCCTACTTCTTGTTATGCTAAGACCCATTTTACTTTTTATTTGTCCGGTACTCAAACCTTTGACTACTGCAATATAGTTCTCCGTTTACACCGAGCGTCCATGTGTGTTTTCCTACCACTCCGTCTAACTGTGCCATAACTACTAAGATATTTTAATAAATTTGTTATTGTTTTACTGTGGCGATTCAGCCTTTTGGCTATTTCTTTCATTTAGCTCCATTTTCCCTAGTTCCCAGTATTATTCCCTGGTCATGTTCAGAAAGGCTCGTTCCGCTGGGCATTTTCAATATCTAACACGTAATAATTAAATTAACTTTATTGATTATAAATGAAAAAAACTTACCTTATATTTCGCAACAATTATTTCCCATGCGAGCACTTAAAGCTATCTTTTATGTGATCATGGCTGTATATAACGGAACTTATTTTAATGAGATCATTTAAAAAGGCGATAAGAAATATAGACTTTAAATAAAAATCACCCAAAATTACTCCATACAAAATTCGGTTCATTTTAGTTTAGAAACAGCAAAAAAAAAATATGCGGTTTTCCGCGTTTTTGGGCAAAATTTCGATTTTTGGTTTGACTATTTGCCATACAAAAATTACCTCATTTTTTAGGACTAAATTTCACTTTTTGTTTTCGAGTGATAGTTCACATTGACTACAAGTGAAATGGTAATGATAGCTATTACTATCACTTGATCATCATGTTTTTAAAAAATTATATGGATTTAACTAAAATCGGTCCTCGTCCCGCGGTAGTCATACCTTTTAATAATTACTAATGAATAATATATATTTTTTTCTCCAGATATTTTCATTTATTTAATAAATTCAAAAGAGCTTCTTCTTGTCAATCACTCCGATACCGCAAGATTGCATTTTAGGCAATTTTTTCAAATTTTGGGCATATTTTCATATATTTCTTTAATTTTCTTTTTTTTCGGTAATTTTTCGTTTTAGTGGTTTTTAATTTTATTTTTTGTGCGATTTTTCTGTGGATGATATTTCCTACCTCCATTTCCCACCTCCAAATTTAAAATTTTGTAATACGATGGTTGTCAACAGATATCAACCATTAAACTTTTCTTGTTAAAAATTACGAAAATTTTTCGGCTAAATTTTTTTAAAAGGGCCTAAAACGACTAAAAAGGGCCTCGGGGCTTTCACAATTAAAAAGGGCTCAAAAAAGCCCTAAAAGCCCCCAAATATCATCACTGGTTGTTGTTGTTTTCTTTTCCCTAGAGTACATCAATAAAATACAAACTAGTTTTCGAGAAAAAACAAACAAAAAAAACTAGAGCTGACATTGCTCATAGACGTTGGCAGAGAGAGAGAGAGCAGTACTCAGAGTACACTCAAAATGAGCCGAATGCTTATAAGTATTTTACATATATCATTGAGTCTGGATAGAGCTGAAAAGAGCAAGAAACTCGGATATGATTTGAGTATCCGATTTCGGTCGGATACTCATTGCAGTTCTCTGGTTAGTATCTACTATAGACGAGTTTCACACAAAGTGGAGAGCCCTGAAAATTTGCTAAAAATCTCGTGCAAAAACTAATGGGAACTGTTCGACAAAACGTGCGTTGCCTTGCCTACCAATCAAACTCTAAAATTTACAATTACAGCTTTATGACAAAATATTTATATGTTCAAAAATAAAAACAAAAATCAAAAATGTATCTTGGTGTTTTTTTTATTTAAGAAATAAAGTGGTTAGATTTTGTTATTAATGCCATTGTGTTAGGAAAAAACTTAGAACCAATTTTGATGACACCTTTTAAATCGGACTTAATTTTTATTCATTAAAAAGAGGCTTGTTTGATTAACTGCTATGCTTATACGAGTCAGTCAAACTACAAACATAACACGTAAACAAGTGTTGATATATTAATTTATATAAATGTCACAACATATCACAAATAAACCAACAAACACGGGGGGGGGGGGGGGAAATCACCACAAACGGAAGAGCAACACCTTCGACATGTCGTTAAAGTTAATTGGCAATTACATTGCACAAGCTGCAGTTGTATATAGCGTGTGTGCGGTGGTTGTGAGTATGTGTGTATATGTGTGAAACACGTCATATTCTGGCGGTTTATTGCTTGAAACAGCCGACAAGGCGCTAGCATTGAAATATTAAAAGAAAAAAAAATATTGAAATAAATAGGTTATGAAATTTGATTGCACAAAATGAAATGTATTTCAACATGTTAATAAACTGCTTGCCGATCAAGTTAAGTTTACTCATGTAACTAAAAGAAAAAGGGTCTGCTTTTTCTTACACTCTATGTTCACTCAGAAGGTTAAAAATCTATTTCTTACTCAAAAAAAAAAAAAAAAAATTGTGTTTGCAGAAAAAAAGTGCTGTTATAAATATCGATACTATTTAACTATAAAGGAGTTTGAGAAATTTTTATAAAAATGAGGTACCATAAATTGTCAATAAATTTTAATGAAATATGGCTTATTTTATTTGTAAAATATCTGTGTTTATAAAAAAAGATAAAAAAAATGTTGACCTTTTTGATATCTTATGAATTTGAAAACAACAAAAAAAAATTAAATTTTGCATAAAAAAATGTTTTATATCGGAAGAACTTTCAGAATATTTTTGAAACTAAAGGGTGGTTAAATTTTAAGGCCCGATGTTGAATGTGAACCACACCTAAACGTCAAGTTTTTTACTGCATTTCATTTGACATTTCTCAATTTCAGACTAACTCAATTTGAACCATGGAAAGATACACAATCGAGCAATGCGTTAAAGTTATTCAGGCTTATTATGAAAATGGGCATTCAAATTGAAATGCATATCGTGCACTTCGTGATTTTTTCGATCAATTTAATCGTCCAAATGTGCGTACAATCGGGAAAAATCGTGCAAAAATTTGAGCAAACCGAGTCTGTAGGAGATGTGAAAACACCAGTGCATGCTCGTACAGCTCGTACAGCTCGTACAGCTCGTACTGCAGAAAATATTGCTGCTGTTCGCGATAGTGTGGCTGAAGAGCCGTGGCTGAAGAGCCGTCGTCGTGCCGATGGCAGAATTATATGGTAGGCTCAAGTTGGAGTAAAAAGGAATTTGTATGTCAAAATCGACTGGTCAAATTTTAGTTTTCTTATTGTTTTTGTTGCCTTTTTCATTTGACGTTTAGCGTCCTCACAGCTTTGTTGTTGCAAAACTTGTTGTTTGAGTAGCCATTTTAATGTGAGCCTACCTTATAATTGTATCATGGTCGTGCCCAACAATTGCACCTCTCACGCTCGTCGTTGATGAACATTATGCATAAAGACTTGCATTTAAACGCTTACAAGGTGCAATTGACGCAAGAACTAAAGCCTCTTGAACATTTCAAGCGTCGTCAATGGTCAGAATGGTGGCAAGAAATGGCAACAGTGGATGATCATTTTTCGAAGAAATTCATCTTCAGTGATGAGGCACATTTTCACCTCAGTGGATTCGTCAATAAGCAGAATTGCCGCGAATTGAGCGAATGATAATCCAAGAGTGATTGTCGAAAAACCAATGCACCCACAAAGAGTGACTGTTTGGTGCGGTTTATGGGTTGGCGGCATCATAGGGCCGTATTTTTTCCAAAATGAGGCCGGTCAGGCAGTTACTGTGAATGGTGTTCGCTATCGTGAGTTGATAACAAAATTTTTGTGGCCCGAATTTGAAGATATGAATATGTGGTTTCAACAGGACGGTGCCACTTGCCACACAGCTAACAAAACAATGGCTCTTTTGTGCGACAAATTCAATGGCCGTGTTATCTCACGTGGTGGCGATGTCAATTGGCCCCCAAGATCATGTGATTTGACACCATTGGACTTCTTTCTTTGGGGTTATTTGAAAGAAAAGATGTGCGTCGATAAACCAGCAACAATTCAAGAGCTAAAGGATGAGATAATTCAGCACATTAACGGCATAGAACCTCACTTATGCCTCAGCGTCATTGAAAATTTGGACCATCGGATGGAGGTGTGCCGCCGAGGTCGCGGCGGCCATTTGGCCGATATTTTGTTCCAAACATAATTAAACCATACCAATATTATCACAATAAAAAGAAATGACAAAAATTTCCTAAATAATTTGTGTTTTACTCAAAATCAACATCGGCCCTTAAAATTTAACCACCATTTACAATAACATTCGTACAATATACGAATTGCACCACTGTACAAACCCTATAGGAACAAACTAACTTGTTTTTAAGAACAACTAATTAAAAAACTAATTTAAAATAAACTAGTATATGAACTACTTTGAATTATATTAAGGCGGCAACTACTCTGATTTTGACATGTTTTGATTGCAAATTTTTATTAGATTACAAGCTTATATATATTTAACCATGTCATTTCATCAAACTTTAGGCTTCACTAGCATTTTGTTTCAAAAAGACATATTTTTTTATTTACTACATTGAACTGCAAGACAGACGTGGTAAACACACTTTAAAACTGATAAACTGCCACAAAACCCTGTGAAAAGATTAAAAATTCTTTATTATTTGTGATATTCAAATTACACACTGGTAGTGTTTAGCAAACATTGCACAATTTGGACTCTGTACGGAAATTGATGCATTGCTTAACCATTCAACAAACACCTCATCACTTCATGGTTTACATATGTATTTATGTATTTTTCAAAACAGTCAAATAAATGATCTCTTTGATGTATAGAAATTTAAAATTTTTATGCTTTTAAATTCATCTTCAGTAAGTGGAATATTAAATACTTTTCAATTGATTATTTTAAAGTAGTTAAAAAAATAGTTTAAATATAACTACTTGTTAGTTGAAAATATATGCAGACGAAAGCCAATTGACTTATTTAGCGGACATCACCATACAAAATATGTTAGTTCGTTCTATGGAAAAAAGTCAGAACTTCAACTAGTTGTGGTTGACAAAAACCTACTTTTAAGTTGGTTGATTTCCTACAGGGAAGTACGAATGATATTAGGAGTATGAGTAAATGAAACGATATAATTCGTGCAATATACACATGTTTTTGTACGAATACGCATAAAATATTTGTTATATGTACCAAACTTCGCCCACTCTACGAACTCACATTTTCTGTGGCTTCGTAAAAACCACAAATGAAATTCGAAAAATGGACGCAGTTTCTAGTAATATTTACACACAACACTTTTTTGAGTGTAGTCCCAGAGAAAATAAAATTTCCTAAAGAAATTTTTCCTTCACCACTACGAGCATTGCGTTGATAGTATGGCATGTAGCTCCGTCTTGTTGGAACCACAGCTCGGATATATCGATGTTGTTGAGCTTCGGCCATAGAAAGTTGGTTGACACATCTCTCTATATCAAAAACCATCAATGAATTTTTATACCCCAACGCGTAAGGGGTATATTAACTTTGTCATTCCGTTTATAACGCCAAGAAGGAGGCGTGGCAGGTATAGAAAAATATATATATTTTTGATCAGCTTCACCTCCTGAGTCGATTTCCGTGTGTCCGTCTGTCTGTCCGTCTGTCGACACGATTACAGCCGTAATTTTAAAGCTATCGCGATGAAATTCAAATCATAAGTTTATTTTTAAAAAAGGAAGATAAAGTTCGAAAAACCACGCCTACCTCCCATACATAGTGACTTTATTTTAACCGTAAAATGTTTTTAAAATCCACAAAAATTAAAGAAATGCCTTGCAATTTGTCACGTAAGCTTTGACCTGCAATCTGAGCCCTGGCTCTGAAATTGGGAAAAGTCGAATGAAAACCACGCCTACCTTCCATACAAATTGTCTTTATTTTTAAATGAAAAATCTCTTAAAAATCCACAAAAATTAAAGAAATGTCTTAAAATTTTGCACATAAACTTTTATATTTAATATAAGCCATATATATGATATATGGCAAAATCGAATGAAAACCACGCCCTCTTCCCATACAAAGTGGCTTGATTTTTAAATGTAAAATCTCTTAAAAATCTACAAAAATTAAAGAAATGTCTTTAAATTTGACACGTATGCTTTGATATTCAATGTTAATCCTCACTATGAAATTTGGAAAAATCGAATAAAAACCACGCCTACCTCCCATACAAAGTGGCTTTATTATTTATTTTTATTTTAAACGTAAAATCTCTTAAAAATCCACAAAAATTAAAGAAATGTCTTTAAATTTGACACGTATGCTTTGATATTCAATGTTAATCCTCACTATGAGATTTGGAAAAATCGAATGAAAACCACGCCTACCTCCCATACAAAGTGGCTTTATTTTAAACGTAAAATCTCTCCAAAATCCACAAATTTTAATGAAATGCCTTGAAATTTTGCATGCTAGGTTTGATCGTCAATATAAATCATAGCAATGAAATTTGGAAAAATCTGACAAAAACCACGCCTACCACCCATATAAAGCGGCTTTATAGTAACCGTAAAATCTCTTAAAAAGCTGCTCAAATTAAAGAAAGGTCTTGAAATTTTCCACATAGGCTTTGATATTTAAATGTTGACCATTACTATAATATTTGACAAAATCGGATGAAAATCACGCCTATCTCCCATACAAATTGGCTTAATTTAAAACGTAAAATCGCTTAAAAATCCACAAAAATTAAAGAAATGCCTTCAAATTTTGCACATGAGCTTTGATATATAGTATGAAGCATCTCTGTGATATTTGGTAAAATCGGATGAAAGCCGCGCCTACCTCCCATACAAAGGAGGTCAAACGTCATCGAAATAGAAAAACTTTCTTTTTCCAAACTCTACCGACATCGTTTATCCAACACATTCCAAATTTTGCACATATATTCTATATACACATATGGTGTAATATGACACATAAAGTGTAATAGTCCTTAGACTTGGAAATTGGGCGTGGCATCTTACTTTTAATCGAACTTTTTCAACACTGTGTGTCGTATACCAACCAAATTTTGCACATATTATTCTTGGTATTTTGAGCAATCTTACGCGTTAGTTTGTAAAACTGGGCAGTACTAGACAGGGGGTGTGGCACTTTATTTTGAAACTACCTCTATCTACTCCGTTTGTCCGATTGCAACCAAATTTATAACATATATTCTTGAGCATAATGAGAGCACTTTTAAGCCCACAAAGGTGGGTGGGATTGGACAAGAGGCGTGTCAATTTAACTCTAATTGAACTCCTTTTACACCGTTTGTCCGACTTAAACCAAATTTTGCACACATAATATTTGGCATAAGGATCAGTCTTTAGTTTATAAAAGTTGGCGGTACTATGCAGGAGGTGTGGCACTTTATTTTTAATCTATTTCCATCTACACCGTTTCTCCGATTTCAACCAAATTTTGCACATATGTTATTTAGTATAATTAGAAGTTATAAGCTTACAAAAGTGGGTGGGATTGGACAAAGGGGGTGTGTCACTTTTAATTCTAATCGAACTCCTTCTACACCGTTTTTCTGATTTCCAACAAATTTTGCAAATATATTCTTTGGAATAATGAGCAGGGAGTAATTTAAAAATTGGTCGGAATTAGACAGGGTCGTGCCACTTAAGTATAAATCAAACTTCTTCTATAGCCTTTGTCCAATTTCTTCAAAATTTTTCATATTCTTTGGTATTCCTAATGAGCAGTCAGCAATCTAGAAAATTCGCTCGAATTGAACGGGGCGTGGTACTTTAATTTTAAATGAAATCGTTTTAAGCCGTTGGTATAAATTGACACATACCTATCAGATTTTTCACATATATTCTTTAGCAGTCTACAGTCTAGGCTATGTGACAGCTAATGGTGAAATAAAATTAAGCGTATAACACAAATATTTTTGCAGATAATATATAAACATTTTATAGACGGCTAAAGACTTCGAATTTACCTTAATACGGCCGCGAGGGGGTATTTTAGCTTCGGTTCCCTGCCGAAGCTCCATTCCTTACTAGTTTTTTATTTTTTTGTAGTTTGAATAGTGACATAATTTTATCATTTGTATTTCTTGACGGAAACTTATAGTATCATGGGAATTATCTTGCATTTAATAAATTGAGTCTTCAGACTTTTTGCACCTAACATTTAACCTGTCAATCAAATTAACAATCAGTCAGCAGATTTGTGTTACTCGCAACAACGAGTGATTATGTGATATCTTTTTCATATAAATTCAACCTTGCGGATTAGATGCTTAAATGTATCTGCTCGACACCTCAGAAGTTAGTTCATAAAATAAATTTTCCGTGCGTATATAAATCAAAAAAGATCACTCATTCATCATCAATCTCGTTGAGAAAATTTTTACATGAATCAGTAAGCATTGTATTAAACTTTATATGAGTTCTTTAAGATTAATTTTTTTTTTTTTTTTGGCACTGATTGTCGGAGAACTAGATATGATGAAGAAGAATGGACTTCAGATTTGTGGTCAACGACCTCAAAATATTCTAACACCGTTAACACGTTGCAAATTATCAAACCAAATCAGAAGGATGCCAAATATTAAGCCCAGTATTCTATCACTTTCAGTGCAACGCCTGCATTCCTTGGTTCAGTGGAAAATGTTCTGTTTTTTATTACTGTTTACCAACAAATACGAAAGCATTCAAAAGCCACAAGCTCCAGAGTCAATAAAACAAAAAAAAAAAAAAATTCATATAAAATCGCATCCAACTAACGCAACCATCCACCAAACCAAGCAACATCATTTTTATGCCTAAGGTTGAAATTTTGCTTTCTTTTATACCAAGTTCTGTGCTCAGCTATTCAATGGCATAAAGTTTCTTTGCTGTTCCTAATCTCGTCTAATGTGTTTGACTTTATTTTTGTTCAACTTGATTAAATGCTACACACGCCGGCAAACATTACTTTTTTTTTTTTTTTTTTTTTCTTTAACTGGATTTTGATGTTCTTTTAGTTTGGTTTGTTTTATTTTTGTACTTTTTTTTTAGGAAAATGTTTGTTTTTTTTTTGTTTTTTTGTTTCAGTGAATTGAATTGGATTGGATTGGTTTTAATAGTTGTAACTTTGGCTAAAATATAATGCTCACTCCGGTATATAATTTGTGGCCAAAAGACTTTATTTACTCTTAATACCACTAGGATTAATGGAACTTTGGTTTGGTTGGCTGGTGCTATTGTTTTGCTCAACAATAGCTGAGTTAAATGCAGGCATAAGTTTGTGATTAATTCTCAAATGGATAAGAAAAAAAAAAACAATTCATACGGCCGAGCTATTGCCAGGTTTCAGTGACGATCTTATAACAATTAATTCGATTTAAGTTGGATTAACACGTTGCCTAAAAGATGTGATAAAGAAGAAATTCTAGAAGCTTATGAAACAAACTTTGATGAAGTTTTCTTGTGTGTTTTTAATCTGGTGACTAAGTGAAGGAGCCACCAACGAAATAAGATTATTGTGCGAATTTAATGAGTGAAAATAAGCTGTTGGATTTTTTTTTTTTTTGTTTTAATTTTGTTAATTGAACAAAGTTGTGCTTCTAGTTCAGGTTCTTATCTTAATTAAAAAAAAAAAAAGAAATATATATCAAGAAACTAATTGTTTAGTTCTAATAATAAAAAAAAAAAAAAAAAAAAAAAATATAAAAATAAAGTTAAATTCAGCAATATTATTGCAGACTATTAGACATCTATATATTTTATGATTTTCTCAATTCGACAGCTGCGCCATTAAAATTCGTTAAAATAAAAAATTTAAATTTATTAATTTTACTTCATACTATGTTATGAAATAACATAAATAGAACAAAAAAAATGCTTTTAATACTCATCAACGCACTCTTACTAAAAAGGTGGCACAACTCGAAATTGAAAAATTTGGAGAATTTTCTTCAAATTATACGCGCTCAAATTCGTAAGAGGTAATTTTATTTTTGTTTTAAAAAAATCAATTTTTTTTGCTTTTTTAAACTTTCTGATACGCTTATATACACATTAAGCTCCTTAAATATTTCAACAAAATTCGCCTTCTTAAAAAAAAATTTACATGCAAACATATGATATAAATACAATATGTTAAGTTGATACCTTAAATACAAAATAAAACTGAAACGATTTTTTACTAAACTTTTTTTTATTTTTCTAAACTTTTTTCAAGTTTAAGAAAAAACCGATTTAACATATGGACTACAGAACTACACAAGCCTACTTGAAATTCAAGCTTTTTCAAGTACTTCAATTCAAGTATGTATCCAAACTTTTACAAACAATTACAAGTCATATACAAGCTTTCTCGTTGGCTTGGCTTGTTGAGTCTTACTATGTCGGGTAAAAAAGTTGAAAAGCTTGAAATGATCGGCAAAAGCTTGTTAGCTCGCAAGTATCCAGCTAATTGAATTTAAAGGCAAGTATCCGAAAAAATTCAATTAGCTTGTTTAGGAAAATCTTAAGCGTATTAAGACTTTTAAGGGTTCTGTGGAGTCCGTGGTTGGCAATTTTGGGGGTAGCTGATTTCGGAATTGATATCAGAACTAAAAATTCAAGATGGCGGGTAGAGTTGCCACCTGGTTTTTTTTTATTTTTGCAAATTCTTGTAATTTTTAAATTCTGACAACGGATATGATTTCGAATCTAATGTCACAGTCTTAAAATTTAAGCTGGAAGATAGAGCTGCCACCAAAATTTTTACCACAGCATTGCCACCTAGTAAAATGTATTTTTAAGGGTTTTAAATATCATTTAACAGTGTTAAGATGTCGCTGACTTCGAATCTGAAGTCAGAATTTTAAAATTCAGATGGTTAATATTGTTGCCACCAACACTTTTTTATTCGCTGAATCCGAATACAAATAGAGAGGTCTATGTGTTCCCTATTTGTCATATTTTTAAGGGGGGCCTGAAACACGTGTTTGACTAACAATTTGACTTACAGTGGACAGTTAAACACGTGTTTCGACGTCTGCCCCCTAAAAATGTAGCTTAAATTAATAAGCTTTGATATTTAATATATACCATCTGCATGATATATTGCAAAATCAGATGAAAACCACTCCCACTTCCCATACAAAGTGGCTTTATTTTAAACGTAAAATCTCTTAAAAATCCACAAAAATTAATGAAATGTCTTGAAATTTTGCACATTAGCTTTGATATATAATATCCACCATCCCAATGATATATGGAAAAATTGGATCAAAATCGCGCCTACCTCCCATAAAAAGTGACGTCATCAAAACAAGAAAACTTTCGTTAATATATAAAACTGAATATCATCGTGTATGTCGTGGCTAAAGACTTCGAATATACTTCAATATGGCCGGGGGGGGGCGGGGGGGATTTTAGCTTCGGTACCCTGCCGAAGCTCCATTCCTTACTAGTTTATAGATAAAAATATTTCTAAGTCATGACGTTGATTATTATTCAATATTTTTGAATAAATATATATATCAACTTTTAGCGACATTGAAATATAAGCAGAACCAGGTTTTGTAGGAAAAATATAATTGTTTTACTGCCTTGGGTAGCGAAAAATTAGGCCTCATATAAATAAACAAATTTTTTATTTCAGTTTAAAAAAAAAAAAAATAAAACTAATTAAAAATATATTAAAATTTCAGTATTTTTAAAAGTTTTTCCAATTTTGATATTAGAGATAATTTTTTAAAGCATCTTTCATATGATAATATAAAAATATACAGCCCAATAATTAAACACATCTCCAGGGGAATCGGAAAAGGGAGTTTTAATTTTCAAGATAACAGATAAAAACTTCACATTTTTTAATATCCTCATGAATATTGACGGTTGATGAACAAATTTGAATTAAAAATTTCCAAAATGTTTAAGAACATCTTCCTTACCTTATCTTAAAAATAAAAACTCCCTTTTCCAATTACCCGGGAAAAAGTTTTATGATTGGGCTGATCAGAAATAGTTCTTGCTTTTATAAATCAAGACTGGGTATATCTTTACATGGTTGAAATGCAATAAGGTACAAAAAGTTATAATATAAATTGAAATTTTTCCGAAATGTTTCTTTCTGTCCTTGCGAAAAACAAACTCTTTCACCACCTCCATCAAATTCATTTCTTCGGTGTATAAGTGCCGTATGAGTGAGTCGTTCCTGTGTTGCTCGAAGATACGTTTTAAGTCGTCTTAGTGCACTAAAAGAACGTTCAGATGAAGCTGCTGATGCAGGCACAGTCAAAACCAAAAGAACAAGTTTTTCAACTTCATTGAGTAGTTTTTTCAGTGTATCATTCAGTGTATAATTTTTTTCAAATTGTGATATAATGCCGCTACAATTTGAAGACGTTTGGCCAGTCAATTGCTTCAGCAATTTAAGTTGAGCGTGGAGGTCGCTCACATCAAAGTCATCTGCATAAATATTTAGTTTTGTTTTTAGATTTTGTTCCGTAGGCCCTTTTCCGTTGAAGCATCGATCACAATATTTTCCAACGATTCCAGAGTGTCAAGATCTGTTTAAATTTACAATAAGATTAACAAAGTGCCAGTTTACACTACCTTTAAGGGCCCTATAGACGAGCAACTAATCGCAAAACTGGTTGATATACTGGTTGCTGGTTGTTGAAAACAAGTCGTGTGTAGATGAGTTAAGGTGTTATTTTCAGTTTTTCAACCAATTTATCAATCAGTTGGCAAATATGAAAAAATGTTGATTTTTGCGATTTCACATCAACCAGTTCTTCAACTGGCGATGTGTTTGTAGCAAAATCAACAACTAATCGTCAGATTCATAAAAAAAAAAAATTATTTGCATTAATTTTCAATACAATATGCGCGATGTTTTCAAGAAGAAAAACTTTTTGTACTTGAATTGAAAAATTGGTCCATGCGTCTATAGATAAAGCCATCTACCAGTTTTTCAATCAGTTTTGCGATTTGTTGCTCGTCTATAAGGGCCTTTACTCAATCGACTCACCGAATGTCAAATCAAAGTGAGTCGCCTTTGAATTTAAATTTTAAACAGTTTTTCCCACTTTGTTCACCTTCCCACTTCTTTATCTCTTCTGTAGACGTCAGAGTAAGTCGGTTTGAGTGAAGCTTGTGTAAGCCAGGAAAAACTTAAGTCAAATATCAACCTGTTTGATCAAATCTAGCCGTTATCTCATTTGAGAGAAGATCTAAAATTTCGAAATAATCTTTTCGTAGCCGATCATATAATGGTAATTGTACTGAAGGAACAGGATTTGATGTTTGTTCAAAGCGTCGTGGTGGATTTTTGATTCTCGGTTTTGGTGGGATTTCAAGTTTCAACTCAACAGCAATGTCTTTCGCTTCATTAATAATTTTTTTATATTCTTTGTCCGAGCGTAAAGCTTTAATTTGATCGCCTACAATTCGGGCCGCCTGCTTTGCTCCAGTTGCACTCAAATTTGGGTTTTGAAGAGCTCTTGCGAGTTGTTCACAAGGGTTAAAAATCTGAATGCTGGCTATTAAGAAAAACATTGTTTCAAACGAGTTTATTTTTTTTTTAGATAGCCACGAATAGATGTTTTTTTCTCTGATGCAATAGCACCTGGTTCATCAACAATGGCCTGTAGAGTTTTTTGAACACGAATATATTGCTTTTTATACCATTTTAATGATTTGACTCGTACACACCATCTCGTAGCACAAAGAGGAATAAGTTTTTTTTTTGTGAGCTAAGCTCCGAAACTTCATTAAACTGACAAGGTGGGATCACTATATTAGCGTAAATGTATGGCCTTTTTGATGAATCTAAAAGAATATTGCTAGATTATCTTACTAAGCAAAGAATATCACAAACATCTGCTATATTTTTCCCAATCTCTTGCAACGCTAAATCTAAAGAATGGTTTACGCAATGGACGTACAAGCACTTTGGCTGATCATTTTTTAAAATTTTTTGAACGCCTTTATATTGGCCGGACATATTTCGAGCACCGTCATAACATTGTCCGCGAAGTTTGCATAGTGGTAGATTTAACCGGAGCAAAACATATTTAATAGCTGATGCTAATGTTTTATCTGCTAAACTATTTATCTAAATAAATAAGCGGGGGGAAGGACGAAGGGCAACTAATCCCCCGCTTGCGACGCCAATGATGTCAAAACGCCTTTAAGTGAGCGCTAATCATCTAACCATCTCAAAGTCAAATTTTGGAAATTCCATTAAAAGTAATGTAAAAGCAGTGCAAACTTCTTCGAAGCACTTGCAAAAAAAAAAAAAAAAAACAACGCCTTACTTTACTCTTTGAAACTCTATTCTTTTCCACTACTTCCTCGGCAAAAATTCTTTTGTCTCTATTTTGTAGCGATATTCTTTACAACCTGAACAGTCTTAGCTTTTCTTAAAAAATGTTTATATTTTGATTTGTGCCCCTTTTGTAATTGGTGTGCGTTATGCCTAGAATGTGCGAATATTAATAAGTTTTATTGTTTTGATCTTTTGACACATTTTAATTGAAATGAATGATGAAAAACGATACGAGTTAATTGTGCACAACAAGCACAAAAAATATTTCTCAAAGCTGCAGCACCCACACCATACATTAGTGTGAACAGAAATAGCCTGTGTTTTTTAACCGAAATTTTCTAGTTATGCGGACTTTAAACTGTGTTTATTAAATTTTAAATTCGACATTGAAGTTTTTATTATATCTACTCAATGACGAAAAAATACATACTAACAAAGCATAAAATGCAAAAATATGCATTGATTGCTTATTTAGTTGAAATTTTCAACAGTTAACAGTATTATTGATGTTAACAGTATAATAGATGTGGTGAATCAATCTTTCTGAAAATTCAATATATGTACATTAAGGCGCCTCACGCTCCATAGAAGAAAAAAAAGTTGTTCGGCACAAATGCTTAAAATAATCCTTGGCTTATGTTATGATGACTCCCCAAATATTTTGACTCTAGCGATAGCCATCCGTGAGCTGGAATGGTTTGAAATAACCTCTAAAATCGCGTTTTTTGTAAAAATATTTTTTGGTGAGGCAATTAAAAATAAAAAAAACCTTTACAAATAATAGCAATAAAAGATTATTTTGCAATAGATGCAGCCAACACCTTTTCAACGGTTTCTTCAAAACGAAATCACATTAAAATTCACAAAAAAATTCATTAAAATTTTTGGCCCCACGGAAAATTTTTTATATATTTTGATGCAGATTGGAAGAACTTTTTTATTACTATTATTTGTAATAGTAACCGAGCAACTTTTTTTCGTGAGGCGCCTTAATGTACATAATATACATAGAAATAGGCTATCCTTTATATTTGGTCCAAATAAATAAAAAGCTTAAAAGCCTTCAAAATAATTTCTTCAAACTTTTTCAGTCTACTAATGATTATAATTGCAAGCTCAAATATGAACATTACTCGAGGAAGTTCAATTTCCTAAATACATTTTTATATAAGCAGTGTATATTCTTAGATTTGAATCTAATATAATTTCAAATCCAAAAAGTTTTCGGAATTACATTCAAACACAAAAAAGAATGGATCTCAGATTCCAGTTTCAATGGTTTTTGAGGGCAGGCATTCTCTTCTACTGTTAATACAGTTAATCTTTTTGCTGACTATTTTAAATCTAACTTTGATGATGATGACTCTTGGTTTGATAGTTCCATTTTGGATTGCATTGAGTCTAGACTCGATATTGGCTCCATATCTGTATCAATTGAAGATGTTCGCAGTGCAATGTCCCTCCTCAAAACCACAACAAAGTCTGATAATGACAGTTTGTGTGCTACTTTACTAAAACACTGTGCTCCTGCATTAGCTGAACCGCTTTGTAAAATTTTTAACAAGTCACTTTCATCTGGGTTTTTCATAGAGTCTTGGAAGATTGCAGCCATAACTCTAACCTTCAAAAGTGGGCGAAAGAATGATGTTTGCAATTACCGCCCGAACCGCCCGACCAAATTAACGAACATATCAAAACTGTTTGAGTCAATTATCAAGCAGAAACTTTATTATCTTTCGAAGCGTTGTATCTGTCCTGAGCAGCATGGGCTTGTAGCTGAAAAGTCCAGCATTACAAACCTCACACTTTTTTCAAATTCTTCTTTAGAATCTTTAGAGTCAGGTTATCAAATTGATGCCCTTTACACAGATTTTTCGAAAGGTTTCGATAAAGTCTCCCAAAAGCTGCTCGTGGCCAAGCTTAGGAAAATGGACTGCCACTCAATTTTTCTGTAATGGATAAAATCCTATCTTAGTGGTAGACTTTGTTTTGTCTCGGTTGATAACACCCATTCATATTGCTATTCAGTGACGTCTGTTGTTGCGCAGGGCAGTATATTAGGCCCTTTGCTTTTTGTGCTGTTGATGATATTACGCAATGTTTTCACTTTGCTAAGTATCTTCTTTATGCTGATGACCTTAAATTGTTCGTAAAGGTGAGCTGCATCGCTGATGCGGCATTATTGCAAGCAGACCTTGAAAATATCTTTGTATGGAGCATCCGTAATTGTTCACCGCTGAACATTAGTAAATGTTATCATGTATGTTTCAGTAAATCTAGTAGTCAAATCATTACTTCATATTCAATTTCCGATACCACTCTTCAAAAAGTATATATATATATATAATAAGTCGGGGATTGGCCGAATCAGACCACAGTGGGTCCCTTTTCATCCCCTATTTGACGAAAGATGCTACTGCTCGGAGCACTCATAAGTGAGCATGCTCCTTATATAAGCACCCTTTGTCACCTCAAGCATGTTCTTGTAGGTCAGTTGACCAATCTCGGCTTCGTCAATAAATGGACGTCCCAGAATGCTCAGCTAATCACCGACTGATTTTCAAGGGCAATGACAATTTCTTGCCATTTACCCGGCCATCTATCAAGTGGTCCAGCGCATGCACTACACCAAGCATTTCCGCCTGGTATACAGACACGATCCTCCCCAGCCTCAGTACACAGGATAGGTTCAACTCTTCTGAGTAGACGCCTGACCCGGCTCTGCCATTCATCAGAGAGCCGTCTGTGAATATACTGATGTCGCTACCAGCGGTTTCTTCACAAACGGATCCGTCTGTTATTAGAGTTTTATAACATTTTTCTGTTATTCTCACTCTCTGCCTCTCTTCAAAAAATAAATACAATCCGGGATCTGGATGTCATCTTCAAAATTTACGTTTGCTGAGCACTTGAACTTTTTGCTATCTAAAGTTTTCTCCCTGCTTGAGTAGGTATAATGAGAGGGTTCTGGCTCAGGAGCCTCAGGAGCGGTGTGATTCATAGAAGAACGCGTCGCACATTTTCGTGCGACACCGCGTCGCACATTTTCGTGCGACACCTAGTTTTTTGTAGTTTTGTCATCTGTCCGTCGCCCGCCCAGTGCCCCCCATCCACCGCCCCCATCCCCGTCCCCTTACCCACTCCATCCCCTGCCCCCTGTCCCCTGTCCCCCCGTCCAGAAGCGTGCACCAAAGTTGACGGCAGTTTTGTTTTGACTTATGTCCGTCCCCATCCCCCGTCCCCCCGTCTGTCCGTTTGCGGTTTTTTGATAAGCAGTTGCATAAAATATAAAAATGTTTTGTTTTTCAATGCTTTGGCTTTGGTTTTTTGATAAGCAGTTGCATAATACAATGTATAAAATTTTTTCGATAAAATATAAAAAAATTGCTTCCTTAGGTTTTTTGATAAACAGTTGCATAATACAATGTTTAAAACTTTTTCGATAAGAAGTTGCATAAAAAGTTTCTTTTTTATCAATGGTTGAGAAAATGAAAAACACAGTTGTGCAATAATTTTTAAAATACATTAAAAAATTTTTTTCAATGCTTTGGAAAATAAAAAATTGCTTCCTTAGGTTTTTTGATAAACAGTTGCACAATACAATGTTTAAGACTTTTTCGATAAGCAGTTGCATAAAATATAAAAAGTTTTTGCTTCGGAAAAAAAAATAAAAAATTGCTTCCTTAGGTTTTTTGATAAGCAGCTGCATAATACAATGTATAAAACTATTTCGATAAGAAGCTGCATAAAAAGTTTCTTTTTTATCAATGGTTGAGAAAATGAAAAACACAGTTGTGCAATATTTTTTAAAATACATTTTATTACACAGAAAGAAACAGTTGTGAAATATTTTTTAAAATAAATTTTATTATACATTTAGAATATATATATATAAATGTTAATATCTCATCA